>CM051271.1:44382925-44530425 GCA_027921565.1 Artemia sinica | reverse complement strand
CTTACACACACACACACCAAAACTTACACACACACAAAAACTTACACACTTACCATATCACAGTTACATTGTCTTAATTTTTCAAATTTCATTTGAATTTCTGTCGTGAAATGCAAGAATTGGAATATTTCAGTAGTGACTTGTTGTGCTTTACCTTCTCACAGTTACATTCTCTTGATTTTTCGAAGTTCATTTTGAATTTCTGTCATGAAATGCAAGAGTTGGAAAATTGGGCTTATAGTCCACCAGATCGAATGGTGGAAATCCACTAGCTCAGTATTGGGGTCCCAGTCCACCAGCCTGAACGGTGGAAATTCACTAGCTCAGAATTGGGGTCTTAGTCTACCAGCCTGAATGGTGGAAATCCACTAGCTCAATATTGGGGTCTCAGTCCACCAGGCTGAATGGTGGAAATTCACTGTTTAAGTTAGATTAGGTCAACTTATCATGAGCGTTCATGATAAGTTAACCTAGCCTTTTCTGGTGAGTATGGTTAGGTTAGGCTAGATTAAGTTAGGTTAGGTTAAGTTAGGTTAGGTTAGCCCAATGTACGCTTCACTTAGGTTAGCCTAAGTTAGGTGAGAGACAGGCAAAAAGTTAGGTGTATGATTAGGTTAGGTTAGGATAGATTAAATTAGGTTAGGTTAAGTTAGGTTAGACTAGGTTAGCCTACGTACACGCGTGAATTTCTGTCTTGAAATGCAAGAGTTGGAAAATTGGGGTCTTAGTCCACCAGCCTGAATGGTGTAAATCCACTAGCTCAATATTGGGGTCTCAGTCCACCAGTCTGAATGATGGAAATTCACTGTTTAAGTTAGGTTAGGTTAACTTATCATGAGCGCTCATGATAAGTTAACCTAACCTTTTCCGGCGAGTATGGTTAGGTTAGGCTAGATTATGTTAGGTTAGGTTAAGTTAGGTTAGGTTACCCCATGTATGCTTCACTTAGGTTAGCTTAGGTTAGGTGAGAGACAGGCAAAAAGTTAGGTGTATGATTAGGTTAGGTTAGGTTAGATTAAGTTAGGTTAAGTTAGGTTAGGCTAGGTTAGCCTACGTACGCGCGCGTACGTAGGCTAACCTAGCCTAACCTAACTTAACCTAACTTAATCTAACCTAACCTAACCTAATCATACACCTAACTTTTTGCCTGTCTCTCACCTAACCTAAGCTAACCTAAGTGAAGCATACATGGGGTAACCTAACCTAACTTAACCTAACCTAACATAATCTAGTCTAACCTAACCATACTCGCCGGAAAAGGTTAGGTTAACTTATCATGAGCGCTCATGATAAGTTAACCTAACCTAACTTAAACAGTGAATTTCCATCATTCAGACTGGTGGACTGAGACCCCAATATTGAGCTAGTGGATTTCCACCATTCAGGCTGGTGGACTAAGACCCCAATTTTCCAACTCTTGCATTTCAAGACAGAAATTCACGCGTGTACGTAGGCTAACCTAGTCTAACCTAACTTAACCTAACCTAATTTAATCTATCCTAACCTAACCTAATCATACACCTAACTTTTTGCCTGTCTCTCACCTAACTTAGGCTAACCTAAGTGAAGCGTACATTGGGCTAACCTAACCTAACTTAACCTAACCTAACTTAATCTAGCCTAACCTAACCATACTCACCAGAAAAAGTTAGGTTAACTTATCATGAACGCTCATGATAAGTTGACCTAATCTAACTTAAACAGTGAATTTCCACCATTCAGCCTGGTGGACTGAGACCCCAATATTGAGCTAGTGGATTTCCACCATTCAGGCTGGTGGACTAAGACCCCAATTCTGAGCTAGTGAATTTCCACCGTTCAGGCTGGTGGACTGGGACCCCAATACTGAGCTAGTGGATTTCCACCATTCGATCTGGTGGACTATGAGCCCAATTTTCCATCTCTTGCATTTCATGACAGAAATTCAAAATGAACTTCGAAAAATCAAGAGAATGTAACTGTGAGAAGGTAAAGCACAACAAGTCACTACTGAAATATTCCAATTCTTGCATTTCACGACAGAAATTCAAATGAAATTTGAAAAATTAAGACAATGTAACTGTGATATGGTAAGTGTGTAAGTTTTTGTGTGTGTGTAAGTTTTGGTGTGTGTGTGTGTGTAAGTTTTCGTGTGTGTGTGTGTAAGTTTTTGTACGTGTGTGTAAGTTTTTGTGTGTGTAAGTTTTTGTGTGCATGTAAGTTTTTGTGTGCATGTAAGTTTTTGCGTGTGGGTGTAAGTTTTTGTGTGTGTGTGTGTGTGTGTGTAAGTTTTTGTGTGTCTAAGCTTTTGTGTGTGTAAGTTTTGACGTGTGTGTGTGTAAGTTTTCGTGTGTGTGTGTGTGTGTGTGTGTGTAAGTTTTTGTGTGCATGTAAGTTTTCATGTGCATGTGTAAGTGTGTGTGTGTGTGTGTGTGTGTGTGTGTGTGTGTGTGTGTGTGTGTGTGTGTGTGTGTGTGTGTGTGTGTAAGTTTTTGTGTGTGTGTAAGTTTTTGTGTGTGTGTGTAAGTTTTTGTGCGTGTGTGTAAGTTTTTGTGTGTGTGTAGGTTTTTGTGTGCATGTAAGTTTTTGTGTGCATGTAAGTTTTTGCATGTGGGTGTAAGTTTTTGTGTGTGTGTGTAAGTTTTTGTGGGTCTAAGCTTTTGTGTGTGGGTGTAAGTTTTTGTGTGTGTTTGTAAGTTTGTGTGTGTTTGTGTGTGTGTGTAAGTTTTTTTTTGTGTGTGTGTGTGTGTGTGTGTATGTTTGTGTGTGTGTGTGTGTGTGTGTGTGTGTGTGTGTGTGTGTGTGTGTGTGTGTGTGTGTGTGTGTGTGTGTGTGTAAGTTTTTGTGTGTGTAAGTTTTGGCGTGTGTGTGTAAGTTTTCGTGTGTGTGTGTGTAAGTTTTGTGTGTGTGTGTGTGTGTGCGTAAGTTTTTGTGCATGTGTGTGTGAGTTTTTGTTGTGTGTAAGTTTTGAGTGTGTGTGTGTGTGTGTGTGTAAGTTTTTGTGTGTGTGTAAGTTTTGGCGTGTGTGTGTGTGTAAGTTTTCGTGTGTGTGTGTGTGTGTGTGTGAGTTGTGTGTGTGTGTGTGTGTGTGTGTGTGTGTGTGTAAGTTTTTGTGTGCGTGTAAGTTTTTGTGTGCATGTAAGTTTTCGTGTGCATGTGTATGTTTTTGTGTGTGTGTGTGTGTGTGTGTGTGTGTGTGTGTGTAAGTATGTGTGTGTGTGTGTGTGTGTAAGTTTTGACGTGTGTGTGTAAGTTTTCGTGTGTGTGTGTGTGTGTAAGTTTTCATGCGCATGTGTAAGTTTTTGTGTGTGTAAGTTTTGGCGTGTGTCTGTAAGATTTCGTGTGTATGTGTGTAAGTTTTGTGTGTGTGTGTGTAAGTTTTTGTGCGTGTGTGTGTGAGTTTTTTTGTGTGTGTGTGTATGTTTTTGTGTGTGTGTAAGTTTTGGCGTGTGTGTGTGAGTTTTCGTGTGTTTGTGTGTGTAAGTTTTGTGTGTGTGTGTGTGTGTGTGTGTAAGTTTTTGTGTGCATGTAAGTTTTTGTCTGCATGTAAGTTTTCGTGTGCATGTGTAAGTTTTTGTGTGTGTGTGTGTGTGTGTGTGTGTGTGTGTGTGTGTGTGTGTGTGTGTGTGTGTGTAAGTTTTTGTGTGTGTAAGTTTTGGCGTGTGTCTGTAAGTTTTCGTGTGTATGTGTGTAAGTTTTGTGTGTGTGTGTGTGTGTGTGTGTGTGTGTGCACAAGTTTTTGTGCGTGTGTGTGTGAGTTTTTTTTTGTGTTCATGTGTAAGTTTTTGTGTGTGTGTGTGTGTGAGTTTTTGTGTGTGTGTAAGTTTTGGCGTGTGTGTGTGAGTTTTCGTGTGTGTGTGTGTGTGTAAGTTTTGTGTGTGTGTGTGTGTGTAAGTTTTTTGTGCATGTAAGTTTTTGTCTGCATGTAAGTTTTCGTGTGCATGTGTAAGTTTTTGTGTGTGCGTGTGTGTGTGAGTTTTCGTGTGTGTGTGTATAAGTTTTGACGTGTGTGTGTAAGTTTTCGTGTGTGTGAGTAAGTTTTGGCGTGTGTGTGCAAGTTTTTGCGTGTGGGTCTAAGTTTTTGTGCGTGTGTGTGTGAGTTTTTTGTGTTCATGTGTAAGTTTTTGTGTGTGGATGTAAGTTTTTTGTGTGTGTGTGTGTAAGTTTTGGCGTGTGTGTGTGAGTTTTCGTGTGTGTAAGTTTTTTTTTTGTGTGTGTGTGTGTATAAGTTTGTGTGTGTGTGTGTGTGTGTGTGTGTGTGTGTGTGTGTGTGTGTGTAAGTTTTTGTGTGCGTAAGTTTTGGCGTGTGTGTGTAAGTTTTCGTGTGTGTGTGTGTGTGTAAGTTTTGTGTGTGTGTGTGTGTGTGTGTAAGTTTTTGTGTGTGAGTGTGTGAGTTTTTTTTGTGTTCATGTGTAAGTTTTTGTGTGTGTGTGTGTGTGTGTGTGTAATTTTTTGTGTGTGTGTAAGTTTTGGTGTGTGTGTGTGTGTGAGTTTTCGTGTGTGTGTGTGTGTGTGTAAGTTTTGTGTGTGTGTGTGTGTGTGTGTGTGTGTGTAAGTTTTGGCGTGTGTGTGTAAGTTTTGGCGTGTGTGTGTGTGTGTGTGTGTGTGTGTGTAAGTTTTGGCGTGTGTGTGTGTGTAAGTTTTCGTGTGTGTGTGTGTAAGTTTTCGTGTGCATGTGTAAGTTTTTGTGTGTGTAAGTTTTGGCGTGTGTGTGTAAGTTTTCGTGTGTGTGTTTGTAAGTTTTGTGTGTGTGTGTGTGTAAGTTTTTGTGCCTGTGTGTGTGAGTTTTTTTTGTGTTCATGTGTAAGTTTTTGTGTGTGTGTGTGTGTGTGTGTGTGTGTGTAAGTTTTTGTGTGTGTGTGTAAGTTTTGACGTGTGTGTGTGAGTTTTCGTGTGTGTGTGTGTGTGTGTGTAAGTTTTTGTGTGCAGGTAAGTTTTTGTGTGCATGTAAGTTTTCGTGTGCATGTGTAATCCCAAATCATAGGTTTCAGACAGCATTCACCAACGAAATACTAGGAAACCTTATCTCAGAAAAGTCTGAAATAACAAACTATTCATCCCAAACTAGAAGTTTCAGTCAACAAACGCCTATGAGAGATTAAGAATCATAACTCTGAAAAGTCCAAAAAGCAAACTACACCTCCCAAATCATGATTTTCTGACAACACACACCTATGAAAGGCTAAGAAATCTAGCTCAGAAAAGTCAAAAATAGCAAATTAACCATCCCAAATCATAGGTTTCAGTCAACACACACCTACGAATGGCTAAGAAACCTAGCTCAGAAAAGTCAAAAAATAGCAACCCACACATCCCAAATCATAGGTTTCAGACACCACACACCTATGAGAGACTGAGAAATCTGGTTATGAAAAGTCAGAAATAGTAATTTACATATCCCAAATCATAAGTTTCAGACAACACTCACCTATGAACGGCTAAGAAACCTAGCTCAGAAAAGTCAAAAATAGCAAACTAGTCATCCCAAACTATAGGTTTCAGACAACAAAGACCTATGAGTGACTAAGAAATCCGGCTCAGAAAAGTCAAAAGTAGCAATCCACCCATCCCAAATCATATGTTTCAGACAACACATACCTATGAAAGACTAAGAAATCCAGCTCAGAAAAGTCAAAAATAGCAAACTACATATCCCAAATCATAGGTTTCAGTCAACACACACCAACGAAAGACTAAGAAACCTAGCTCAGAAAAGTCAAAAATAGCAAACTACTCATCCCAAACTATTGGTTTCAGACAACATTCACCTACGAAATACTAGAAAACCTTAGCTCAGAAAAGCCTGAAATAGCAAATTAACCATCCCAAATCATAGGTTTCAGTCAACACATACCTATGAAAGGCTAAGAAACCTAGCTCAGAAAAGTCGAAAATAGCAAACTACTCATCCCAAACTATTGGTTTCAGACACCACACACCTATGAAAGACTAAGAAATCCAACTCAAAAAAGCCCGAAATAGTAATTTACATATCCCAAATCATAAGTTTCAGACAGCATTCACCTACGAAATACTAAGAAACCTTAGCTCAGAAAAGTCTAAAATAGCAAACTACACATCCCAAACTCGAAGTTTCAGACAACAAACACCTATGAGTGACTAAGAATCCTAGCTCTGAAAAGTCAAAAATAGCAAACTACATATCCCATATCATAAGTTTCAGTCACCACACACCTATGAAAGACTAAGAAATCCAACTCAAAAAAGCCCGAAATAGTAATTTACATATCCCAAATCATAAGTTTCAGACAGCATTCACCTACGAAATACTAAGAAACCTTAGCTCAGAAAAGTCGAAAATAGCAAACTACACATCCCAAATCATAGGTTTCAGACACCACACACCTATGAAAGACTAAGAAATCCAACTCAGAAAAGTCAAAAATAGCAAACTACATATCCCAAATCATAAGTTTCAGTCAACACACACCAACGAAAGGCTAAGAAACCTAGCTCATAAAAGCCTGAAAAAGCAAACTACTCATCCCAAACTATTGGTTTCAGACAACATTCACCTAGGAAATACTAGGAAACCTTAGCTCAGAAAAGCCTGAAGTAGCAAACTACACATCCCAAATCATAGGTTTCAGACAACACACATCAACGAACGACGGGGGATCGGGGGAGGACCTTTGGGACCCAGGGAGGACGTTTGGGGGTCCGGGGAGGCAGTTGGGGACCGGTGGAGGGCCTTTGGGGGTCTGAGGAGAGCGTTTGGGGTCCGGAGGACCTTTGGGGGTCTGGTGGGCCCTTGAGGACCAGGGGATGGCCTTTGAGGGTCTGAGGAGGGCGTTTGGGGAGCTGGGGCTCTTTGGGAGCTTGGGGGACCTTTGAGGACCGAGCGCTTCCTTCGGGGTTGGGGTAGGAGGATCGGAACCCTTTGGGGTTGGGGTAGAGGACCTCACAACACTGTTCAAATGAAACTTGTGTATTATAACGACCACAGAGTTTCACCATTAAATTCTCTTCTAAAATCTCTTCAAAAATCATCTTTTAAAATGTCTCTAACTGTTTCGTCGAAATAGTTCCATAACCTGTCTAAAACAGTTTCGCCCAAATAATCCCTAAACGTAATTCAGCGTGTTCCTTTTGTTTGGCATCCCTGCGCTGGCTTATTTCAATTATTTGGAAACCTTTTCGCGCGCTAAGATCAAAACATTTGCTCGGAAACGATTCTTCTGGAAGAACTCCAGACATTAATAAACTTCGCGCCGGAGACAATTCAAACAATCATGACATCATGTGTGATCTAACTGTTTCTCGGAAACATTTCTGTTCGAAATCCAAAGACATTAATTAACTTTACGTTATCTGTCAGACGTTAATTAACTGTTTCCTGGGAACTCATAACATTTGGCTCGAACAACAAATATTGGAAACACGCGATCTCTCGGAAACTCATATCATTTGCATTGAACAACAAATATTGGAAACACGCGATCTGACTGTTTCCCGGGAACTCGTAACATTTGGCTCGAACAACAAATATTGGAAACACGCGATCTCTCGGAAACTCATATCATTTGCATTGAACAACAAATATTGGAAACACGCGATCTGACTGTTTCCTGGGAACTCATAACATTTGGCTCGAACAACAAATATTGGAAACACGCGATCTCTCGGAAACTCATAACATCTGCATTGAACAACAACAACAACATTGACCTTGGCATTCGCTGAGAGCGTGCCCAAAACAACAACAATAACATTGACCCCATTAACCACGTGTTCACCCTAATGACTCTATCGCGTGCCCAAAACAACAACAATAACATTGACCCCTTAACCACGTGTTCTCCCTAATGACTCTATAGTCCATGAAAGTGACAAAGTTCCTGTTTTTCCATTCTCACTGACAACAAAGAGACATAAACTATGTAAAAAAAGTTATAGGTGGCAGCAGGGGTGAGTGATCGCGCTGGTACCCCCATCTCTACTGAGGGTTAGTGCTCTTATTAATAGTCAAAAGTGGTCGGAGGGCGAGAGCCGCACTCCCACCCATCATTTCCCCAAGTATCTGATCAGCATTTTGATATAGTCATTTTGTTGCACCAAAAACTTTAAAAAGGGCTCATTCGATTGGAAATTGAGAGCGTTATTGCCCTTTTTAATAGTTGAAAGTAATCAGAGAGAGAATCACCCCTCCCCCCAAGCCCACCATCTTCCAAAAAACTTCCGATCAACTTTTTTATATGGCCATTTTGTTCAACGTAGTTGAAAGGTCTGAAAATTATGTTTTGAGAATGACAACCCCTTCACAGTCCTCAGGGCGAGAGTTGTTAGTTATGCCCTTGAGGCATATAAGGTTTTTGAAGAAAGTGTTGTTGTAGAAGCTTAAAAAAGGGCTCATTCGACTGGAAATTGAGAGGACTAGTGCCTTTTTTATTAGTCGAAAGTGATCAGAGGGAAAATTACCCCCCCCCCCTCCGCCACGCCTATCATTTCCCCAAACACTTCCAACATAAATTTTTAGATAGCCATTTTGTTCAACGTATTTGACAGGTCCAGCAGTTATGTCTTTGAGGATAACAAATCCCCCCGTCCTCAGGGCAAGGGTTGTAAGTTTTGCCCTGGGTGCATATAAGCACCCATTTATAGTAAAAGTGGTCATACAAACTTCAGAAAGGGCTCATTGTATTGGTAATCAGACTCTCTATATTCTTTTCAAGAGTCAAAGTGATCAGAGGACAGCTACCCCCGCCCCCGCATACACACTTCGTATTGTCCCAAAATGCATGTAATAGAAATTTTGAGATAGCCATTCAATTTCAAATAGTCTAAATATCACATAACAAGGCTTTCGAGGCTGACATAAACCCCAGAGATTAGAGGCAAGGGTTATAAGTTATGCCCAGGGGGTATTTAAGGTTTTTATGGAATGGATGGTTGTTTAACTTTAGAAGAGGCTCATTTGGTTGAAAATCGGAAGTTATAGTTACTTTTTAAGCATCAAAAGTAATGGAGCGTATTTAGCCCCCCCCCCTATAACCCCCAGTGGCGCCAATTCACGAAAATGTAGGGGGGGCAAGGATTTTTTTTCGATTTTTTTTTTAATTAAGATGCAAAAAAGAACAACATTTAGCAAACATACCTAAAACAGGGGGTAGCGGCGAGGTCGCTGCTTGGCAAAATCGTCGACTAATCTATCCAAATCCAGTTTCTTTACCTCCTCTTCTTCAACGGCCATTATCATGAGATCACAGAGTCTGTCGTTTCCCATCGTCGATCGCAGATAGTCTTTCACACGCCCTAATGCCGAGAAGAATCGTTCATTACTGGCAGTGGTCACAGGCAAAGTAGCAACTAGCTTCATCAGTTTTAGCACTGCAGAATAGGCAACTGGGAGGTCGGATAAGATTTCGATAGCTCGAAGAAGATCCATTTTTGAAATATCACTTTTTGACAGATGCAGCTTTGCAAGAGAAAGCTGGGATTCTATGGCATGGTCGTCGACACCGAGAATCTCTTGATAATGACACATAACTCTTTCCACTTTCGAAAGTTCGAGAAAATTGGAACTTGAGGGGTCGAAGGCAGATAAAGCGTCGAGCAGAGGCATATTCTGCATGAAACGTTGGTCCATCTCACTCGTGAAACGATCTATTACCTCAAAGTACAGAAGTTTACCGCAGTCTGATTCAACTGGCTGACTGATATTGCGTTTACCGGTTGTTGAGTTTGAAAGAAAGGCTTTGAGACGAATGGAACTGGCTTGACTTCTCTTGTTTCGAGCACTGGTTTTAGATAGTGGAGATTTCGATTCCTGGATATCGTTTAAAGCTAAGAATTCAGATATGTTTTTGCTTAAGTTGTTCCATTCGTTATCATTTCTCAGCTTTTGGAGTGTCTCATATGTCCCAGAAATCAGTGCAAGTGCCTTATAAATCAACAAACTTCCGGATTGAAGTTGCTCTGATAAACAATTTATAATGACTAATACTTTTTCCATTATGTGTAAAGTTGAAACAAAAGAGGCAGAGTTGATTTTGTCCAGTAGTCCTTTTGCTTCACACGCTGCCTCGCCGTTGGAAGCTATCAGAGACTGCGGCAAGCACAGCAACAATACAATCAAATCTGGCCTTCACCTTCGAAATAGAGCGGACTGCGTAAAACCAGCGAGTCTGGACGGTCCTCTCTAGCTCCAAGACTTTTTGCCCGCTAATACGCTGGGATTCCACAAATAGCTCGTGACGAGTATTGCTGCATGATATAAATGCGTAAAGTCTTTGCACCACAGAGAAAAATTCAGAAAGTTCGCTGATATTTTTTAGGCAGTCAGTCAAAACCAAGTTCAATCTGTGGGCGTGACAGTGTACATAAACTGCATGAGGCACCTTCTCCCTAAACTTTGCTTGAACTCCGTTAAATTCCCCACTCATAACGGATGCGCCATTATAACATTGGGCAATACACAGCATCGAATCTACACCAAGCTTTTCTATAGTTTCACAAATCGAGGTGGGTAAGCTCTCGGCGTCTAATTTGTGCATGTGATAGCAGCCGATTGGTCGCTCCACTACTTTTCCATTTGATATGTACCTGAGTAGGATCGCTAAATGTTCTTTTCTAGAAACGTCTTTTGTATCGTCGACAAGAATAGCAAAGTAATTAGCTGATTTTACTTCTGAAATAATATCTTGGCGCAAGGCATTTCCTATCAGTGTAACTGCGTCATTTTGGTACTGATGACTGCAATAGTGACCATATCGGCGCTGTAACTTGGCCTTCAGCTTTTCGTCGCCTTTAGACATTTCCTCCATCAATTCAACGAAATTACCCCGGTTTGCAGATGTTTCTGATTCGTCATGACCCCTCAAAGCAAGACCCTGGCGGCCAAGAAAGCAAATAGCGCGAAAAACGTACTTCACATGATCTCTATTTTCCTGAACCTCTTGAGATCTGGATTGAATTAAGGCATTCGCTATAGATTTCGAAGTATCAGTACTCATTATCTTAAATTCCGTCCATGCTGACATACAATGCCTATGTCTTTCAGAACCATCATGTTGCTTTAATAGAGCAGAACTGTCTTTCCACTTGCAAAATCCTGACTCAATGAAATCCCTTTTTCCAGCAGTTTCTCCAGCCCTTAGAGTCCCCATAGAAAAATGGCGGCAAGCAAAACAAAACACGGAATTCAAGTTTTTTGAGTATTCAATCCATTCATAAGTCTTATAGTAACGTGCACTGAATTTCCTTCCGTTAGAAGTGGAAGCCGGATATCTCTCAAGAATAGGTTGAGCTGGTTTGTCGTGACGCGTCCTAGAGATATCTGAGAGAGTTTCTTGACTGCTACTGGAAACCGCAAGGGGTTCAGCGATGCAGACCGAACTTTCATGTTGATCTGAGCCATTTATTGTTCCGCTTGTTTCCGAAATTCTGTCACAGGTGGGGGAATTTATCTCAACTAACCCGAGACTTTGGGCGCTGACACTATTGCCAGTTTCTTGCACTAAAGTTTCTTCATTTTTCTTCCGCATTTTCACCGAAAAAAAATCCAAAGTTTGTTGTCGCTTTTTACTCATAGTTAAACGAGTAGTAGACAATGACTTCACTCAGACACGGCAAGAGAAGAACTGAAGAAACACGTAGAAACTCACTTAGAAAATCACTCCCATACTCCACGGTGAAACTACCCCGCTTAGAAACCCCATAAACCAATCACTTACATTTCCTGTTCAAGACAGTCCCATACACTCCACTGGGACTAGTCATCCCATAAACTATTCAACAACGTCAAGAATCTGCTGACCAAAATCCCTTGAAACCCTAGAACACATTTCCTTTCCCAGCTACTAAAAAAGGCAATATAGAAAACTCATAGTTTACAACGAATTCTTCACAAGAACAATAACGAAACGGGTACTGACCACATGAAGCTTAGTTTTGAATGAACCCTACTCGGAAATAAAATAGTGTAGACGCGCTCGCTCTTAGACATTTCAAAACAAGATTATATAATTAGGGCACCAGTTTGTTGGTCGTATTTATTGGACAAGTTGCTGGTTTAATATAGCACATAGCTAAAATAGAAAATAGGTGTGAAATATAAATAAGAAGGTAATTTTCAAAGTCTAGGGGGGGGGGGCCATGGCCCCCCCTGCCTCCCCTAATTGGCGCCCCTGATAACCCCTTCTTTCTCCAAACGTATCTGACTGAAACTATGAGATAGCAATTATTTTCAAAATAGTTCGAAGAACATATAATAATATCTTTAGGGATGACACAACCATCCAGTGCCTTGGAGAAAGGGTTGTAAGTTATCTTATGAGGGTATAAAAGATTTTATAGAATGGGCGGTCGTATAAACGTCAGATGGGGCTTATTTGGTTTGAAATTGGAAGTTATAGTGCCCTTTTTAAGCGTCAAAGTAATTTGAGAGCAAACAATCCACGCCCTCCACGCTCATTATTTGTCTTAACACCTCCAGTCAAAATTTGGAGATAATAATTTTATTCATCGTAGTTGAAGGTTTCGGAAATTATTTCAGTGAGGAAGACAACCCTTTCCCCTACAGCTCTCCGGGAAAGGGCTGTAAGTTGTGCCCCTGGGGCATATAACGTTCTTATAAAAAAAGCCTGGTCGTATTTACTTAGGATGGGACTCATTAGGTTTGTAATAATAAGTTCTAGTGTTATTTTTAAGAGTCAAAGTGACCAGAGCGCAGCTACCCCCCCCCCCCCCTCACACACACACAAACACAAACCCATCGTGTTTTCCTGAGATGCATCCAATAGATATTTCGAGACAATCCTTTTATTCAAAATAGTCCAAATAGCATACAACAAGGCTTTTGAGCTTGATACAAACCACCAGAGCCTGAGGGTGAGGGTTGTAAGTTATGCCCCTGGGGCATTTAAGATTCTTATGGAAGGGATGGTTGTATAAGCGTTAGAGGTGGCTCATTTGGTTGGAATTTTAAGTTCTAGTTCCCTTTTAAGAGTCAGTAGTGATGGAGGTCAAGTAACACCCCCCCCCCCTTCATCCAACTACCCCTCTTTTCACCAAATTCATCTGATTGAAATTTTTCGAAGGTAATTTTGTCTAAAATAGTCCATAGAACATATAACAATGCTTCCAGGGTTGGCACAACCCCCCCCCCCCCCCAGAGCCATACGGCAGGAGCTTTAAGTTTTTCCCTGGGGGCATATAAGGTTTTTTTATGGAATGGGTGGTCGTTTTAAATTCAGATGGGTCTCATTTGATTTTAAATTGGAAGTTATAGTGCCCTTTTAAGATTCAAAGTGATTTGAGAGAACCCCCCCCCCCTCACACACACACACACCCATTCTTTCCCATAAAAAATATCCAAACAAAATTTTCAGACATCAACTTTTTCAGCATTGTTGAAAGGTTCAAAAATTATGCGTAGCAATAGTTACAGTAGCATTAGTAGCAGTATGCCAATAGCACCTTTTTTTCAACATCCCCTTCAACACACGATGAAATTCTGAACTTAATACCATCAACCAGTCCTCTTGAAAACCTATATGGGCATAGTTTATTTCGATTTATTTCAATACAGTTACAAAACTGCACAAAATTTTAGCCTTAATACCCTTATGTTTATTAGTTGTAGTAGTAGCACCAGTAAATATAGCAGTAGCAGTAGGAGTACAGTTAAAGTAGTTGTCTTAGCTTTAGTAGTAGTAGTAGTAGCAGTAATAGTAATAGTAGCAGTAGTTGTAGGAGTAGAAACATAAGTATTATGATGCAAATATTGTCTTTTAGTTAGTTCAACATCCCCCACAACAAGCGTTGAAAGTTTTAATTTCACACACGGAGCTGTTCCTAAGATATTGTTGATATACCCTTTTGACAATCTGCATACGGATGACAGGTTGTCATCCGTACAACAGAAATATTCTCTAAAAATTTCACCTTCATACCTTCATAGGTTGTGGATCTTCAGCTAGCCAGAAGAAACTGTGTGTATTCATTTAATGCTGCTTCTACGGTAACTGGAACTAACGACACTAATGGCATTAAGTTGAAACTTTTAGGGAACGTTTAGGAGGAGTTACAATTAAACAAAAACCTATATCCATGCAGGTATTAAGAGGCATGTAAGCACTATAGGGCATATAACGACATAGGCAGCGATGCTTCATCATAGCCAGTAATATCATTGATATTTTGAAGGAGCTCATTTGATTGAAAATTAAAAGTTCTAGTGCCCTGATAAGAGTCAAAAGTGATCGGAGGGCAATCAGTCCTCCTCTTTAGCTCGTAATTTTACAGACACTTCCAATCAAAATTTTAAGACAGCCATATTTTCAGCATAGCTGAATAGTCTAGTAACTATATCTCTAGGGTTATTGGGTAAATCACCCCCCCCCCCAGAGTTATGTAATTTGCCCACTATGCTTAAAAACTAAATGTTGACTTAAAGTTAAATCAAAACACGCTATTTGTATGCTGGTTGCCAATAAGACATCTCAGCAATATACTAAGAACGATTGAGGGTATTAAATTCTTCAAATTTTCGGGGCTACTTCTGTTACTACTTCTGCTCTTAAAAATTTACTAAATCAAAAGAGTGTAAGTGTATCCAGGCTTCAAAAAAATCAAATTTTTTTGATTAGATAATTTTTTTTTTTTTAACTGAATGTAAGAAGCGACTTTAAAACTTAAAACGAACAGAGATTATTCCGTATATGAAAGGGGCGGTCCCCTCCTCAACGCCTCGCTCTTTACGCTAACGTTTTTTTTATTGTTTTAATAAATAGAGCTTTGCGAAAGAGTCACGTTTTTGAATTAATACAGGTTTTGATTTTGGCTCACTGTACATGAATAATTAAAACGAAATTTGCATATTAATTTTACTTTTTTTTGGTTAAGTGGCTTTCTCTAAAGTTTTTCAATTTTATAAACGAACATTTTTATTAGTAATAATTATGCGTAACTTACGAATTTACTTACGAAGCGAACTTCTATATTTGCATATTTTATTACTTATATTAGGGGGTTTGCCCCCTAGTCAATACCTCACTCTTCACGCTAAAGTTCAAATTTTGTTCCAACTCTTTAAGAATGACCCCTTAATCACAAAGGCCGTTAATTAGAATAAATTTAGCTCTTATGAAAGTACTAAAAAACTTTAGCGTAAAGAGCGAGGCATTAACTAGGGGGCGAACCCAATCATGTACTTAATAATTTCTTTTCGGCTTAAGTTTTGATGTTGCTCCTTACTTTCAGTTGAAAAACTTGTTTTTTTATCTAATTTCTGATCGGTTTTTAAATAATGCTGGGAAATCAGGTGCCCCTTCATAGTAATGTCCCTTCCCCCATGAAAACTTCCTCCATGGAAAGATACTCCCACGTAATGATACTCCCATGGAAAGATACACCATGGAAAGATACTCTGATTTTCCATGGAGGGAAAGTCTGATTTTCCAGCATTATTTAAGAAAGATCAGAAATCATAGGCAGCGCGCTAGCGCTGCCTAAGTAAAGAACGATGTGCCTACAATGTGTTTTTTTTTTTCTTCGACAGCACTTCATATCGAAGGAGTTGTCGTAGAAACTTCGAAAAGGGCTCATTCGATTGGAAATTGAGGTGGCTAGTACCCTTTGTAATAGTCGAAAGTGATTGGAGGGCAACTAGCCCCCCCCCCCGCACGCCCATCATTCCCCAAAACACATCCAATCAGAATTTTGAGATAGCCATTTTGTTCAGCGCAGTTGATTTCCATATAGAAAATATGTTTTTGAGAAGGACACTCCCCCACGACCCTCAGAACAAGGGTTTTAAGTTATGCTCTAGGGGCATATAAGGTTTTTATAGAAGGCGTTGTCGTAGAAACTTCAAAAAAGGCTCATTCGATTGGAAATTCAAAGGGCTAGTGCTCTTTTTAATAGTCGAAAGTGATTGGGGGCAACTAACCTCCCCCCCCCCCTCACGCCCATCATTTCCCCAAACACATCCAATCAAAATTTTGAGATAGCCATTTTGTTCAACTTAGTTGATTTCCAGATAGAAAATATGTTTTGACGAGGACACTCCCCACAACCCTCGGGGCAAGGGTTTTAAGTTATGCCCTGGGGGCATATAAGATTTTTATAGAAGGCGTTGTCGTAGAAACTTCAAAAAGGCTCATTCGATTGGAAATTCAAAGGGTTAGTGCCCTTTTTAATAGCCGACAGTGATTGGAGGGCAACAAGCCCCCCCCCACACAAACATCATTTCCCCAAACACATCCAATCAAAATTTTGAGATGGCCATTTTGTTCAACTTAGTTGATTTCCAGATAGAAAATATGTTTTGACGAGGACACTCCACCACAACTAGACCCCGGTGCCGCGCCGGCGTATCGACCGAACGGCGCCGACGAGAGGCCCTGTCGAACGCCGCCAAAGTTTCGTAACGCCGCCGGCGCGCCGCAGGCACGCCGCCACCGGCAGAGGCAGCGGCGTTCGGTTGACTTTAAATTGAAGAATAGTTGAAGAATAGATACTTCAACTACTCGTATTATACAAGGGTTCTGAAACGCCACAGCCATTTCGTTTCTACCAGATTTCTACTTCTCTTGATGAATAACGAAGAAGACCAGTTTCCAGCCAGCGACTTGTGAATTTTTGAACTCATGAATAGGCTCGAATCTGTTGTAAATTGAAGATGTGATTTGAGAAAGACTGATGAAAACATTAATGTTTGTGGTCAACATTGATCGCGCCGACATCTTACCGGCGGCACGGCGTGCTGTTTTTTGCCCCGCCGCCACCGGTCTTCCCTCATCGGTGCGGCACCGGGGTCTAACCACAGCCCTCGGGGCAAGAATTTTAAGTTCTGAACTGGGGGCATATAAGGTTTTTATAGAAGGCGTTGTCCTAGAAACTTCAAAAAAGACTCATTCGATTGGAAATTCAAAGGGCTAGTGCCCTTTTTAATAGTCAGAAGTGATTGGAGGGTAACTAGCCCCCCCCCCCCCCACGGCCATCATTCCCCCAAACACATCCAATCAAAATTTTGAGATAGCCATTTTGTTCATCGTAGTTAATTTCCGGAAAGAAAATATATTTTTGAGGAGGACACTCCCCCACAACCCTCGAGGCAAGGGTTTTAAGTTATGCCCTTAGGGCATATAAGAACAACGTTGGCACAACGTATCATTTATTTTTTTTTTCCTTTAGAGCAGGGTACTTCGTATCGAAGAAGTTGTCGTAGAAACATCGAAAAGGGCTCATTTAATTGGAAATTGGAGTGGCTTGTGCCCTTTTTAATAGTCGAAAGTGATTGGAAGGCAACTAACACCTCTTCCACGCCCACCGTTTCCCGAAACCAATCCAATTAAAATTTTGAGATAGCCATTTTGTTCAGCGTAGTTGATTTCCACATAGAAATTATGTTCTTGAGGAGGACACTCCCCCACAGCCTTCAGGGCAAGGGTTGTAAGTTATGTCCTGGGGGAATATAAGGTTTTTATAGAAGGCGTTGTCGTAGAAACTTCGAAAAATGCTCATTCGATTGGAAATTCAAAGGGCTAGTGCCCTTTTTAACAGTCGAAAGTGTTTTGAGGGCAAATAGCCCCCCCCCTCACGCCCATCATTCCCCCAAACACATCCAATCAAACTTTTGAGATAGCCATTTTATTCGACGTAGTTTTAAGTTCTGTAAATTAGGTCTTTGAGGATGACAACCCCCTCACAGTCCTCAGGACAAGGGTTGTAAGTTATGCCTTGGGGTATAAAAAGTTTTAATAGAAAGCGTTGTCGTAGAAACTTCAAAAAGGGCTCATTCGATTAGAAATTGAAATGGCTAGTGTCCTTTTTAATAGTGGAAAGTAATTGGAAGGCAACTAACACCCCTTCCACACCCACCATTTCCCCACAATCTTTAGGGCAAGGGTTATAAGTTATGCCTTGGGGGCATATAAGTTTTTATTGAAATCTTTGTCGTAGAAACTTGAAAAAGGTCTCATTCAATTGGAAATTCAAAGGTCTAGTGCCCTTTTTAATAGTCGAAAGTGATTTGAGGGCATCTAGCCCCCCTCTCTCGCCCACCTTTTCCCCAAACACATCCAATCAAAATTTTTAGATATCCGTTTTGGTCAGTGTTCTGGATTTCCATATAGAAATTATGTTTTTGCGGAGGACACTCCACCACAACTCTCGGGGCAAGGGTTTTAAGTTATGCCCTGGGGGCATATAAGGTTTTTATAGAAGGCGTTGTCCTAGAAACTTCAAAAAAGACTCATTCGATTGGAAATCCAAAGGGCTAGTGCCCTTTTTAATAGTCGAAAGTGATTGGAGGGCAAATAGCCCCCTCCCACGCCCATCATTCCCCCAAACACATCCAATCAAAATTTTGAGATAGCCATTTTGTTAAGCGCAGTTGATTTCCGGATAGAAAATATATTTTTGAGGAGCACACTCCCCCACAACCCTCGATGCAAGGGTTTTAAGTTATGCCCTGAGGGAATATAAAAACAATGTTAGCACAACGTATCATTTATTATTTTTTTCCTTTAGAGCAGGGCACTTCGTATCGAAGAAGTTGTCGTAGAAACTTCAAAAAGGGCTCATTTAATTGGAAATTGGAGTGGCTTGTGCCCTTTTTAATAGTCGAAAGTGATTGGAAGGCAACTAACACCTCTTCCACGCCCACCATTTCCCGAAACCAATCCCATCAAAATTTTGAGATAGCCATTTTGTTCAGCGTAGTTGATTTCCAAATAGAAATTATGTTTTTGAGGAGGACAATCCCCCACAGCCTTCAGGGCAAGGGTTGTAACTTATGCCCTGGGGGCATATAAGGTTTTTATAGAAGGCATTGTCCTAGAAACTTCAAAAAAGGCTAATGCGATTGGAAATTCAAAGGGCTAGCGCCCTTTTTAACAGTCGAAAGTGTTTTGAGAGCAAATAGCCCCCCCTCCATCACGCCCATCATTCCCCCAAACACATCCAATCAAAATATTGAGATAGCCATTTTGTTCAGCGTTGTTGATTTCCACATAAAAATTATGTTTTTGAGGAGGACATTCCCCCACAGCCTTCAGGGCAAGGGTTGTAACTTATGCCCTGGGGGCATATAAGGTTTTTATAGATGGCGTTGTCGTAGAAACTTCAAAAAAGGCTCATTCGATTGGAAATTCAAAGGGCTAGCGCCCTTTTTAACAGTCGAAAGTGTTTTGAGAGCAAATAGCCCCCCCCCACGCCCATCATTCCCCCAAACACATCCAATCAAACTTTTGAGATAGCCATTTTGTTCAGCGTAGTTGATTTCCAGATCGAAATTATTTTTTTGTGGAGGACACTACCCCACAGCCTTCAGGGCAAGGGTTATAACTTATGCCCTGGGGGGCATATAAGGTTTTATAGATTGCGTTGTCGTAGAAACTTCAAAAAAGGCTCATTCCATTGGAAATTCAAAGGGCTAGTGCCCTTTTTAACAGTCAAAAGTGTTTTGAGGGCAAATAGCCCCCCACCCCCCCCCCTCGCGCCCTTCATTCCCCCAAACACATCCAATCAAACTTTTGAGATATCCATTTTGTTCATCGTAGTTGATTTCCAGATAGAAATTGTTTTTTTGAGGAGGACACTCCCCCACAGCCTTCAGGGAAAGGGTTGTAACTTATGCCCTTGGAGGCATATAAGGTTTTTATAGAAGGCGTTGTCCTAGAAACTTCAAAAAAGACTCATTCGATTGGAAATTCAAAGGGCTAGTGCCCTTTTTAATAGTCGAAAGTGATTGGAGGGCAACTATCCCCCCCCACGCCCATCATTGCCCCAAACACATCCAATCAAAATTTTGAGATAGCCATTTTGTTCAGTGTAGTTGATTTCCGGATAGAAATTATGATTTTGAGGAGGATAATCCCCCACAACCTTCAGGGCAAGGGTTGTAACTTATGCCCTGGGGGCATATAAGGTTTTTATAGAAGGCATTGTCCTAGAAACTTCAAAAAAGGCTCATTTGATTGGAAATTCAAAGGACTAGTGCCCTTTTTAACAGTCGAAAGTGTTTTGAGGGCAAAAAGCCCCCCCATCACGCCCATCATTCCCCCAAACACATACAATCAAAATTTTGAGATAGCCATTTTGTTCAGCGTAGTTGATTTCCAGATAGAAATTATTTTTTAGAGAAGGACACTCCCCCACAGCCTTCAGGACAAGGGCTGTAAGTTATGCCCTGGGGCATATAAGGTTTTTATAGAAGGCGTTGACGTCGAAACTTCTAAAAAGGCTCATTCGATTGGAAATTCAAAGGGCTAGTGGCTTTTTTAATAGTCGAAAGTGATTGGAGGGCAACTAACCCCCATCTCATGCCCACCTTTTCTCCAAACACATCCGATCAAAATTTTGAAATAGCCATTTTATTCGACGTAGTTTTAAGTTCTGGAAATTAGGTCTTTGAGGATGACAACCCCCTCACAGTCCTCAGAACAAGGGTTGTAAGTTATGCCCTGGGGCATATAAAGTTTTTATAGAAAGTGTTGTCATAGAAACTTCAAAAAGGGCTCATTTGATTAGTGTCCTTTTTAATATTGGAAATTAATTGGAAGGCAATAACACCCCTTCCAAACCCACCATTTACCCACAGTCTTTAGGGCAAGGGTTATAAGTTATGCCTTGGGGGCATATAAGTTTTTTCTTGAAATCTTTGTCGTAGAAACTTGAAAAAGGGCTCATTCGATTGGAAATTCAAAGGTCTAGTGCCTTTTTTAATAGTCGAAAGTGATTTGAGGGTAACTAGCCCCCCTCTCTCACCCACCTTTTCCCCAAACGCATCAAATCAAAATTTTTAGATAGCCGTTTTATTCAGTGTTCTGGATTTCCATATATAAATTATGTTTTTGAGGAGGACACTCCCCCACAGCCCTCAGGACAAGGGTTGTAAGTTATGCCCTTGGGGCATATAAGGTTTTTATAGTAAGCTTCGTCGTAGAAACTTCAGAAAGGGGTCATTTGATTGGAAATTGAAATGGCTAGTGCCCTTTTTAATAGTCGAAAGTGATTGGAAGGCACCTAACACCCCTTCCACGCCCACCATTTCCCCAAACATATCCAATCAAAATTTTTAGATAGCCTTTTTGTTCCACGCAGTTTAAAGTTCAGGAAATTATACCTTTGAGCAGGACACTCCCCTACAGTCTTCAGGGCAAGGGTTATAAGTTATGCCCTGGGGACACATAAGGTTTTTATTGAAATATTTGTCGTAGAAACTTGAAAATGGGTCATTCGATTGGAAATTCAAAGGGCTAGTGCCCTTTTTAATAGTCGAAAGTCATGTGAGGGCAACTAACCCCCCTCTCACGCCCACCTTTTCCCCAAACATTTTCAATCACAATTTTTAGATAGCCATTTAATTCAACGTAGGTGAAAGTTTTGGGAATTAGGTCTTTGAGGATTACAACCCATCCTTCCCACAACCCTAAGGGCAAGGGTTGTAAGTTATGCCCTTGGAGCATGAAGGGTTTTTATAGAAAGCGATGTTGTAAAAACATCAAAATGGGCTCATTCAATTGAAAGTTGAAAGGGCTAGTGCCCTTTTAATAGTCAAAGTGATTGAAGGGCAACTAACCCTCTCTCACGCCCAACATTTTCCAAAACACATCCAATAACAATTTTGAGTTATCCACTTTGTTCAACGTAGTCGAAAGTTCTGGAAATTAGGTCTTTTAGCATGATAGCCCCATCAGAGCCCTTAGTGCAAGGGTTGTAAGTTATGCCCTGGGGGCAGATAAGGTTTATATAGAAAGTTGTTGTAGAAATTTCAAAAGGGAATCATTTGATTGGAAATTGAAATTGTCCTTTTTAATAGTCGAAAGTGAGTGGAGAGTAGTTAACCCCTTTTCACGCCCACCATTTCCCCCAGCACATTCACTCAAAATTTAGATATAGCCATTTTGTTCAACGTAGTGAAAGTTCTGGAAATTATGTATATAAGGATGACAAACCCCCCAGAGTTCCCAGGGCAAAGGTTGTAAGTTTTGCCCTGGGGGCATATAAGGTTTTTAATGATAGAGTTGTCGAACAAACTTCAAAAGGGGCTCATTCAGTTGGAAATTGAGAGGGAATTTGTGTCCTTTTTAATAGTTGAAAGTGATTGGAGGGTAACGATACCCCCCTCTCACGACCACCATTCCCTCAAACACATCTAATCAACATTTTCAGATAGCCATTTTGTTCAAAGTAGTAGAAAGTCCTGGAAATTAGGGAAATCGAAAGGCCTAGTGCAGTGATTGGAAGGCTTTACATTTTTATAGTAAAAATCGGTTTGGGTATAATGTATTATTTTTTTTTTGTTTTTGTTGTTAAGACCAGGGCATTTTCTATCGAAGGAGTTGTCGTAGGAACTTCGAAAAGGGCTCATTCGATTGAAAATAGAAAGGGCTGATGCCCTTTTTAATAGTCGAAAGTGATTAGAGGGAATCTAAACCCCCTCCCACGCCCACCCTCCCATTTGAATTTATGTTTAAAAACTAAAGGTTGCCATAAGATTAAATCAAAATGCACTGTGTTAATGCTAATTCCCAACAAGGCATCTCAGCAGTATCCCAAGAACGACTGAGATTATTATGTTCAAACTTTCGGGGCTGCTTCTGCTCTTAAAATTTAACCAAATCAATATAGTGTAAGTGTATCCAAGCTATCAAAGAAAGTAAACAGATTTTTTTGCGAATGGTATCAAGTTTTCCATTTCAGATCAACTAGAGGAGGTATGAAACTAAATTAAACACTACTATTTGTGTCCAGATTTTTAAGAGGGTGTATGTTGTTAAAAATTGCTGAAAGTTTTTCTCCGGCATACAAATAGCAGGCCAAACTATAAATTCTTAAAAAAAACGAAAAGATTTAAAGTATTATTTTCATTTTCTCTGAAAAGACTATGTCAATATAAAACGAACAGAAATTTATTAAAAAAAGCTTTTTCCACAAAATAAGTTTTTCAAAGAAAAGTAAAGAACTCCATTAAACAAAAAATGAGCAAAAATAAAATCAAATAATCTACCAAGCGTGAAACTACCACAAATCAGCATCGATGAATAAATGAAACCCAAAACGAAAAGAAATTACAATAAATAAACAAATGAATGTGCATTGTCAGTTTAATATACATATACTGATATTTAGTAATCAAAATGTTAATATTATTTGATGTATTAAAATAATAAAAGTAAAAACATTTATATTTTTTTCAGTAAAGTGCAAATTATGTTCTGGCATTGGGAAGGCATAGGGGTTTTGAGCCCATCTTATGTTAATTCCTGCTCGTTTTGAGTGTGACTCGGTTATTTATTGTAATTTCTGATCGTTTTGGGTTTCATTTATTTATCGATGCTGATTTGTGGTAGTTCACGCTTGGTAGATTATTTGATTTTATTTTTGCTCATTTTTCATTTAATAGAGTTCTTTACTTTTCTTTGAAAAACTTATTTTGTAGAAAAAGTTTTTTTTTAATTAGTCAAATAAAAAAACAAGTCTTTCAACTAAAAGTAAGGAGCAATATTAAAACTTAAAAAAACAGATATTATTACATATATGGGGGATGTCCCTCCTCATTACCTTGCTTTTTACACTACTAAAGATTTTTTTTAGAACTTTTAGAAAAGCTTATTATTCTAATAGTTATTCTTTAATGATTGGAACAAAAGGTCAATCTTTTGTGTAAAGAGCGAGGTATTGAGGAGTAAGTAGCCCCCTCAAATACGTAATAATTTCAGTATGTTTAAATTGTAGTGTTGCTCCTTCTTTCATCTGAAATAAATCTTTTTTAATTTAATCACGTTGAGGAACACTGCAAACTCGTTGCAGTGTTGTCATTACATTACGAAAATTCGGCCTTTACCCATCAATAATTAAATCTTAAGTTTAGGACCCATTCGAGTTCCTGACTAGGTAATTTCTATGTTGTCATTTCAGCTTAATCGGGGAATTCAATATTAAATTATTTAACGCATGTTAGCGTCAAGTGCATTTTTTGTTTTCACATCTTAACTCTTTTTAAAGCTTTTTTAAGCAATAAAAGTCAATGTATTTTGGCTTTCTCCTAATTGAAGGGGCTTAAAACCTTAAAAGTATTAGAAAATAATCATGCGCAAATTTGGTTAGGACAGAAGGAAATAATGGAGATTCCAGATCCAGAGTTCCTCCTATGATTGATTCAAAGAACATCTCTTTAGAAAAGAAGATTAAAATTGAGCTGATTTAAAATTATTTTGGGTATCACATTCACAATTTCCTTATTTCTTGTGTGTAATCTCAGGGGCTCTTCCTCTGTTTTGCTCTCATAATGAAGTTGCTGGGTTTAAATTAGTTTCTTACTTTTAATGGGAAGACTCAGATTTTCAGTTCAAGTGACTAATAGAAGTCGCACTATGGCTTATAGATTTTTTTTTTCCTGATCAAACGGTTCGTAGTAACGAGCTATAAGCGGTTCGGCCCAATAGTTAACTAAAAATCTGTAAAAACCAAATTTTTATAACAATAGATACATCAAAAGCATTAATTTTTTATGCTGATTCAAAATCCCCTCACCCTCCCCCCCTTCCATGCTCCTTTTTCCCAAAAGACATCTGATTAGCGCTCCGGACTCGAAACTCGAGGTGTTCGAGTCCTGGTACCGCTGGTTATTTGGTTAGAAACGGGGTCAACGGTGTGAACCTGTAAGCTCAGCCAGAGTCGACCCAGCTCTGAACAGGTACCTGAAGAAAACACGGGAAAACAGGGGAAAAAATTGGTTGAAAAACACGGGAAGCGTCGGATGATTTGCCCCCAACCACGCATTGCACTCCCGACCATAGGGATCGAATCAGGAGATCGGTACCTGCGCAACACCGACTATTAGTCAGCATGCGAAACAATTTATGGTTTTGATTGCATCAAACCAATGTTCCTAGATGGCCGGGAGAGGGCTCGTTTGAACAGAAATTAAAAGTTCTAGTTTCCTTTTGAAGTGACCACAAATATTAGAGGGGAACTAGCTCCCCTCCCGTACCCCTTTTTCCCGAAAGATATCTGATCAATATTTTGGGACAGCCATTCTGTTCAACATTCTTCTCAGGTCCAATAACTATGCCTCTTAGGATGACATGACCTCTGATTAACACTAGGGAAAGAGCTGTAAGTTAAGTAATTTCTCCCATTTTTCACATAGAGTGTTTGTTGCTAGGGAATATTCAGGAATTGTTAGGGGGGATTTTCGATAGGGAGAATTGTCCGAGGGGATTAAAGTTTATAGGGTTGTTTTCCAGGGCAAATTTTTAATGGGGAGGGTGGGGAGGGTTATTTCCTGGCATGGTTTGGAAAAAGGTAAGAAATAAAATAAAAAAAGAATATTTCTACTGAAAGTAAGGAGCAACATTAATGTCTAAAACGAAAAAATTATTCCGTTTATGAGGGGCTGTCCCTTCTTTATCCTTCGCTCTTTATGCTAAAGTCTTGAACTGCTTACAAAAATATTTTTATTCAAATTCAACGGTTCTCCTTATATACGAAATAATTTCTGTTCATTTCATGTTTTAATATTGCTCCTTAATTCCACTTGAAAAAAACTTGTTTGTTTTTTATTTAATCTCTTACACAGTGATATGAGCTACATGAGAATAAATATAGTTACAAATAATGTTAGAAATTAGGAAGCGCGTATACTCGATCAGGTTTCATAAACTTACGAGTATCTGTCATCCTTTTCCTTATTTCTGGTGTCCAATTCTATGGGTATTTCTAATTTTCTGGTTTCATAATGTAGCTATTAGGTTTAAACTGGTTTTGATTTTCATGGAAAAGGTCAGATTGTCAATATAAATGGCTGAAAGAAGTCATACAGTTGTTTATAAGCTTTTTTTGAATTTTGAAACTCCCGGTTGACAAATCAAAGCCCCTTCTTACATAGCGAATGTAGAAGCTACATGAGGGTAAATATAGTTATTATAATTTTAGAAAAAAAAATCGCATTTATTTGATCAGGTTTCGTGATCTTATCGTTCATCCCTTTGTTGTTTTTTTTCTGGTATCCAATCTTACGGGCTTTCCCACTTTTTTACTTTCATATAGGAGTACTGGGTTTAATTCAGTTCTCTGCTTTTCCTGGACAAACTCAGTTTTCAATTTAATTGCCTAAGAGACGTTTCGTTGCAGCTTATAATCAGTCTTCAATTTAATTGTTTTCAATTTAATTGCCTATCAGTTTTCAATTTAATTGCCTAAGAGACGTTTCGTTGCAGCTTATAATCAGTCTTCAATTTAATTGTTTTCAATTTAATTGCCTATCAGTTTTCAATTTAATTGCCTAAGAGACGTTTCGTTGCAGCTTATAATCAGTCTTCAATTTAATTGTTTTCAATTTAATTGCCTATCAGTTTTCAATTTAATTGCCTAAGAGACGTTTCGTTGCAGCTTATAATCAGTCTTCAATTTAATTGTTTTCAATTTAATTGCCTATCAGTTTTCAATTTAATTGCCTAAGAGACGTTTCGTTGCAGCTTATAATCAGTCTTTTCTGAATTTTGAAAGAGCCAGTTAACAAACTAAATCCCTGACACGGCGAATAAATATAACCTACAAAACGTAGTTACGCTAGAAAACAGAAAGGGCAGATATTTAATCAGTTTTCATGATCTCATCTATCGCCTTATTTCCATATTTCTAGTGTTTAGTTTTATGGGCTTTTCCACTTTTTACTCTTATATTAGAATATTAGGTTTGAATTAGTTCTTTAATTATCATAAAAACTCAGATTTTCAATTTAATTGTTCAAAAGAGGTCACAATACTACTTATAAGCTTCCTTTTCTAGATTCTGAATGAGCTCATTAACAAACCAAAATGTACCAATGCCACTGCCACTGCCTATAAACTTTCTTTTCTGAATGCTGAATGAGCTAATTGACAAATTAAAATCTGACAAATCAAAATTAATTTTATTTTTTTTTTTTTTTTAAGAAGTAACAATACTGCTTATAAACTTTCTTTTCTGAATTCTGAATGAGCTAGTTGACAAATCAAAATCGGAAAAATGAAAATTAATTTCAATTTAATTGTTTAAAAGAAGTCACACTACTGCTTATAAACTTTCTTTTATGAATTCTGAATTAGCCAGTTGACAAATCAAAATATGACAAATCAGAATTATTTTCAATTTAATTTTTTCAAAGAAGTCACCCTAATGCTTATGAAGTTTCTCTTCTGATTTCTGAATGAGCAAGTTGACAAATCAAAATGTGACAAATCAATATTTTTCAATTTAATTGTTTAAAAGAAACCACATCACCGCTTAAAAACTTTCTTTTATGAATTCTGAATTAGCTAGTTGACAAATCAAAATGTGACAAATCAGAATTATTCTCAATTTAATTTTTTCAAAGAAGTCACACTACTGCTTATAAAGTTTCTTCTCTGATTTCTGAATGAGCAAGTTGACAAATCAAAATGTGACAAATCAAAATTTTTCAATTTAATTGTTTAATAGAAGTCACACTACTGCTTATAAAGCTTTTTTTTCTGATTTCTGAAGGAGCAAGTGGACAAATCAAAATGTGACAAATCAATATTGTTTAATTTAATTTTTTAAAAGAAGTCATACTACTGCTTATAAAATTTCTTCTCTGATTTCTGAATGAGCAAGTTGACAAATCAAAATGTGACAAATCAAAATTTTTCAATTGAATTGTTTAAGAGAAGTCACACTACTGCTTATAAAGTTTTTTTTCTGATTTCTGAAGGAGCAAGTTGACAAATCAAAATGTGACAAATCAAAATTGTTTAATTTAATTGTTTAAAAGAAGTCACTTTACTGCTTATAAAGTTTTTTTTCTGATTCCTGAAGGAGCAAGTTGACAAATCAAAATGTGACAAATAAAAATTGTTTAATTGAATTGTTTAAAAGAAGTCATACTACTTGCTTATAAAGTTTTTTTCTATAAACTTTAGCGTAAAGAGTAGGGCGTTGAGGAGGCAACAGCCTCTTCATACACGGAATAATTTCTTTACGTTTTAAGTTTTAATGTCACTCCTTACTTTCAGTTAAGAAAAAGTTATTTTTTTATTTAATTTCTGAACGTTTTTAAATTAATGCAGGTTTTGATTTTGGCTCACCGTACATGAATAATTAAAACGAAATTTGCATATTAATTTTACTTTTTTTGGCTAAAACCTTTATCGAAAGTTGTTTAATTTTATATAGGAACGTTTTTATTAGTAATAAATATACGTAACTTACGAATTAATTTACGTAACGAACTTCAATATTCGTATATTTTTATTACGTATATTAGGGGGGTTTGCCCCCCTAGTCAATACCTCACTCTTTACGCTGAAGTTCGAATTTTTTCCAATTCTTTAATAATGACCCCTTAATCACAAAGACTGCTAATTAGAATAAATAGCTCTTATGAAAGTACTGAAAAAACTTTGAAACAGGTCGTGGTAACGAACTGTAAGTAAGGAGCGACCCGGCTCAATGGTAACCAAAACTCTAGAAAATGGTATTTTGATACAAATAGATGCATCAGAAGAATCATATTTTAATGCTGATTTCAAATATATAAGTTTCATCAAGTTTAATCCTACTTATCAAAAGTTACGCTCCTGAGAAAATTTGGCTGATTTTCGAAAAAAGGGGGGAAGACCCCCCTAAAAGTTATAGAACCTTAATGAAAATCACACCATCATATTCCGCGTATCAGAGAACCCTACTGTAGAGGTTTCAAGCTCCTATCTACAAAAATGTGGAATTTTGCATTTTTTGCCAGAAGAAAGATCACGGGTGCGTGTTTATTTGTTGTTGTTTTTCCCCAGGGGATGATCGTATCGACCCAGTGGTCCTAGAATATCGTTGGAGGGCTCATTGGAATGGAAATTAAAAGTTCTAGTGCCCCTTTTAAGTGATAAAACAATGGAGGGCAACTAGGCCCCCTCCCACGCTCATCTTTTTCCCAAAGTCACCTGATCAAAATTTTGAGATAGTCATTTTGTTCAGCATGTTCGAAAATATTATTAGTATGTCCTTTAGGATGACTTAATCCTCCAAAGTTCCCGGGGGGAGGGCTGAAAGTTATGAACTTTACCCAATGTTAACATACAGTATTGGTTATTGGGAAGTATACAGACGTTTTGAGGGGATTTTTCCTGGTAGTGGGGGGGGGGGTTTGGTGGGTCGGGGGTTATGTTGGAGGATCTTTCCAAGAAGGAAGTTTTCATGGGGGAAGGAACATTGCTATGAAGGGGACGCCGGACTTCCCAGCATTATTTAAAAAAAGATCAGAAATTAAATATAAAAAAAACAAGTTTTTCAACTGCAACAGCAGCAACATCAAAACTTTAAACGAAGAGAAAATATTACATATATGATTGGGTTCACCCCCTATTCAATAATTCGCTCTTTAAGCCAAAGATTTTTTAGTACTTTCATAAGAGCTATTTATTCTAATTAACGGCCTTTGTGATTAAGCGGTCATTTTTAAAGAATTGGAACAAAATTCGAACTTTCGCTTAAAGAGCAAGGTATTGACTAGGGGGAGAACCCCCTAATATATATATTGAAAATATATGAATATTGAAGTTCGTTACGTAAGTTAATTCGTAAGTTACGTATATTTATTACTAATAAAAAAGTTCGTAAATGAAATTAAACAAGTTTCGAGAAAGCTATTTAACCAAATAAAAGTAAATTAATATGAAAATTTTGTTTTAATTATTCATGTACGGTGAGCAAAGATCAAAACCTGCATTTATTCAAAAACATTCAAAAATTAAATAAAAAAACAAGTTTTTTCAACTGAAAGTAAGGAGCGACATTAAAACTTAAAACGAACAGAAATTATTCCGTATATGAAAGGGGCTGGCCCCTCCTCAACGCCTCGCTCTTTACGCTAAAGTTTGACTTTCTCACAACTCTATTTTTTTTTTTAACAATGAAAAACTTTAGCGTAAAGAGCGAGGCGTTGAGGATGGGACAGCCCCTTTCATATACGGAATAATTTCTGTTCGTTTTAAGCTCTAATGTCGCTCCTTACTTTCAGTTAAAAAAACTTGTTTTTTTTATTAAATAGTGTAAAGAGCGAGGTATTGACTAGGGGACGAACCCAATCATATACGTAATAGTTTATGTTCGTTTTAAGTTTTGATGTTGAAAAGTTTTCAGTTGAAAAGCATTCTCGGTGCGAACAAGCAGCTCCTCCCACTTATTCTTGCATTAGCGCGTACAAACAGCTCCTCTCATTTGATCTGCCATCAGCGGTCCAAATACCCTGGAACCAGGGTTGCCAACTTTTTGGACAATGAATATGATCCTTGAGCATTAAAAATATGTCCTTTTCAGCCAAATTATGACCATATTTTGTCTATAATTTGTCCATAATATGTCCATCTTGAAATCTCAGAACCTAGTTTTTTTACGACTTATAAACCTCTTTTAAAGTGGTCAGTTAACATCGAATATAATGAAAACGAAAAAGATTCATTTAGTAAAACCATAAAAAATGAGCTAGTGTGAAAGCACAAAAGTCATAAAAACTTGTAAACAGTTAAAAACTAATTGTGGGAGCTTAAGGCTCATCTTCCTACGATAGTTCAGCTTGACAGTTATGGTCGGCATGAGGGTCAGCATTTTCACTTCTTTTGGTAGCTTTTTGCCAGTCAGAGTATTTCTTGCGCATGTCAAAAGGTACAATCCAGGAGTCAAGCAACGTTGCGGAGCAGTAGGTAAGCTGGGCTGGCCTTCAATAAGGGGGGTGACATCCCCAAAGGCATAATCACTGGACCTTTGAACAATGCTGAACAATATCTACAAATTGTGATTGGATGCTGGTTTTCGGAAATGATAGGCGCGGGGGGTTGCCCTCAAATCACTTTTGACTCTTATAAAGGGCACTAAACTTCGATCAAATGAGCCCTATCTGAAGTTTATACGACTACCCATTCCATAAAACCGTATATGCCCCTGGTGCATAACTTACAACCCTTGTCCCAGGAGTAGGGATGACAGTGCCAGCGCTGATCGAGCATCCATATATGGGCATTGAAGAGATTTAATGTCCTTGGTAAAAGCCTGGACGAGATTTAATGTCCTTGGTAAAAACTTGGGATGAGATTTAATGTCCTTGGTGAAAGTGTTATTTCTAGACCAATCAGATGCCTAGAATCCCTGTACGTACAAGACCACATCTCTTTCTAGACCTGTTTGATGGTTATACTGTTTGTTGGTTATATGGTTTGATGGTTATATTGTTTCTTGGTTTGATGTTGTTTCATAGTTCTGTTCTGTTTGTTGAAGGTTATATGGTTCGATGGTTATATTATTTGTTGGTTATATGGTTTGATGTTGTTTCATAGTTCTGTTCTGTTTGTTGGTCAACTTGTTTGATGTTTCTAAGCCTAATAGATACAGACGGGAGTTTACATTATTGTCAGATAAGAGTTTGTCTAATGGGACAGGATCATTGACCTTTTTTTAGGTCAATGGATTTACGTAAGGTTTCTCTTACATCGCAATTCAACCTTGAGATTTTATTTATAATGAACACGCTTTGTAGTTAAAGTAACATATCGTTTCAAGACACAATGAAACAAACATCGAAAATTGTTGATTTAGAAGTTTTAGCTGCACAAATATATAATGTGAGTCCTGTTTAGTAAATTTTCTTTGGTTTTTCCAAATAAAATCATTCTTTGTAGTCTCCCACCCCGCCAATATATTCAAATTCATGGTATAATCCCCCCGAAAAAAAATTCTTTATACTATGTTTAAAATACACTCTTTTTTCCACTACGTAAACCCCTCCTCCCTCCTCCCCCTCCCACATTCGTCACCAAATCAGTCTTTCAATTGAAGTTATTACTCAAAAGTGCCATTTTCACATGCATTGAAAACCATCCAAATCGGCTCTCTTTGCGATATAGACAAAGCTGTGTGTGAATATATTTCAAAGGGGGTGATTTCGTAAACAACCTTCGTGCGTGTCAGGTTAGGAAATTAACAAAAATAAGGGTGGCTGCTAGACATGGAAGGATTAAGACTACTAGCTTTATATAATTCTAGACGGTCTGAAAAAGGGGCGAATTATTTGCAAAATTAAAAGAGATATTTTTAGGACATAGAAATTATGTAAAAGGCGGATGCTAACAGCCATTTAGAGTGCATACTATTAAATTCTATACCTTTCTGTTATATTCTCAGGGGAAGGGGAGTGTGAAAACTATGGTTTTTAATTTTGATAGTATTAGGCTAGAAAGTAAAGTCTTTAGGAGTTGCAAGAAGACTATATTAAGTGTAAATTGGCTAGCATTTTTACCTTTGATTGCAAATTTTAGGCCCATTTGCTGGGTTAACAATCTTTTTTATCTAATTTAAAACCTATATGCTGGAACTGTATTAACAAGTCTATATCTAAATGCCTCCTGTTTCTTGAGCTTATAACATTTTGAAGGTTATATGATGGGTCTATAGTCTACCTAGCTATCTAAATTTGACATTGAACCCCCTTAATTGTGGGTTTTAGTCTTTTTTTTTATTGGCCCTGGTTTCTTAGAAACATGATTGTTTGGTTTTCACAACGCTTTTTTCATTAGCTACAAAAAAACTATAATTTAATTTCTTTTTAAGGACAATTTTGAGCGATGCCCCCCTCCTCCTGAAAAGAGGGCGAGAACCACTGATAAAACACCTGTGAGGGAATCAGTTGTCCAGTATGGCCGTTGGCCAAGACCTTCAGCTCAGTTTACCCCGCATATGCAAGCCCATGACATCGCTGGTCCGTGCACCCCACCTATACAAGCATTGCCGGGGCCTTCAAGACCGACGCCCTCTATACAAGGCAAGAATGACCCGCCTTCAGCCCTCAACATGCAAGCTGCAAATCTTAATGTAAGTTTTTAAATTTCATTTCCGCTAATGATTCTCTCTCCCAAGTCAATTTGAAGGTTAGAGATACCCATGATACTATAGGACCGCTGTGTCTATAAGATAACTCCTGGAAAAAGCAAAAAACAAAAAAAAAAACAAATAAATACGCATCCAGGATCTTTTTTCTAGCAAAAAAATACGAAATTCCACATTTTTGCAGATAGGAGCTTGAAATCTACAGTAGGATTTCCTGATACGCTAAATCTGATTGTGTGATTTTCATTAAGGTTCTACGACTTTTAGGGGGTGCTCTCCCCTTTTTTTGAAAATAAGGCAAATTTTCTCAGGCGCGTAACTTCTAATGGGCTTTAATCGGCATAAAATTCTGATTCTTTTGATGTATCTATTGGTATCAAAATTCATTTTTTTAGAGTTTTGGTTACTGTTGAGCCGGGTCGCTCCTTACTTACAGTTTGTTACCACGAACTGTTTGATAAGCTAGTTGACAAATCAAAATCTTTTCATAGCGAACACCTAAAAGCTACACAATAATAAACATAGTTATAAATAATGCCACAAAATAGAAACCATATAAATTTGATTAGTTTTCATGATCTTATCTTTCATCTTTTTTCTATTGTTTTAATTCTACAGGCTTTTCGACTTTTTACTTTCATTTTTGAGCTATTAGGCTTAAATTTGTCCTTCGCTTTTGATGGAAAAACTCCGTCTTTCAATTTAATCGTTTAAAAGAAGTCGCATTGCATCTTATAAACCATTTTTTTTGAATACTAAAAGAGCCAGTGCTGACAAATGGAGTCACTTACACATATAATAGGTACAAGATACATGAGGATAAATATAGTTATAAATAATGTTACAGAATACAAAGAGTATATATTTAATTACTTTTCACGAGCTTATCCGTCACCCTTTCCTTGTATCTAGTGTTTTATCTTACGGGCTTTTCCGCTTTTTTGCTCTTATTTTTATTAATAAGGTTTAAATTAGTTCTTTTCTTTCTATTGAAAACCTCAGTTTTCAATTTAATCAATCAGGTCGCGGTAACGAACTGAAAGTAAGGAGGGACCCTCAATAGTAAGTGAAACTCTAAAAAACGGAATTTTTATACCAATAGATATATCAAAAGAATTGGTTATTATGCTGACTCCAAATATGTAAGATTCAACAAGTTTAATGCTACCCATAAAAATTTATGAGCCTGGTAAAATTTGCCTGGTTTTTAAAATAGGGGGAACCCCCCCCCCCCCCCCTAAAAGTCAATGGGTGTTATTGAAAATCAAACTATCAAATTCAGTGTATCAGAGAATCCTACTGTAGAAGTTTAAAACTCCTATATACAAAAATGTAGAATTTCATATATTTTGCCAGAAGAAAGACCACGCATGCGCGTTAATTTTTTTTCCTAGGAGTGATCGTCTCGAAAAAAATGGTTTTAGAAGACTGGGAGAGGGTGCATTCGAACGGAAATTAAAAGTTTTAGTGTCCTTCTCAGGTAACCAAAAAGATTGGAAGGCTAATATCCCCCTTCCCATGCCCCTTTTCCCACAAAGTTATCCGATCAAAATTTTGAGATATTCATTTTGTTCAGCATAATAAAAAAATCCCGTAAATAAGTCCTTAGGGTTAAAATAACCTCCCACAGTCCGTGGGGAGAGGCTTGTAAGTTATGAGATTTAATAAAAATAAGAATAATAATAATAATAATAATTTATTTTTAACCCGCTAAAGTAACAAAAGCGGAGTATAAACTGAAGAAAAAACAAAAAATGCATACAAAGCGACTAAAAACACAGTAATACACAATAAAACACTAAATACACAGTAAATACACAGTAAAAGCACAGTAAATAAACAGTAAAAGCGCGAAATTAATGAAGGAGGCGGACTCACCTATGATGAGCTGGGAGAGCGTTCACTGTCTGGGGGAGTTTGTCAGCAAGCCCAATTAGCTTTTCAAAGCCCAGAAACTGAGATAAGGTTACCGTTCCGGTACCACGGGGGCAAATACATTAGAAAACGCGGTTTTCGCGTTGAAGACGCGAAAACCGAAAATAATAAGAACGTAATGACCGAGTATCTTTTCGCCCAAGAATGGGATAAATACCAGAAAGGAACAAAATTGAATGATCAGTAAAAACAGAGTACAATTTAGCAAGGGTCTTCCTACTGTATTTCCCCCGATTGGCAACAATTTTGGAGTAAGATACTTGGATCTTTTTCTTATAATTCGCCACGGCTTGGTCTCGGAGAGATTTAAGATTTTTAGTAATGTTAATGCCCAACCACCGAAAAGAAGAGACACATGGGACAAAAAAAGAAGCGCAATCTAAAGGCGAGTTACAATTACTGTTGAACGAAAGGTAATTATTTACGCACAGTGTTTGTTTTTGGGAAGTAAATAGACGTTTTTTGGAGGGGGAGGGAATTTTTTGCTTGGGATGGGTTTTCATAGGAAGGTTTTTCGGTGGGGAAGGACATTTTCGGGGAGTGAATTTTCCAGGGGAAATTTTACACAGGGGGTATTTCACAGAATTCCTATACAAAATTCTTTTTAATTGTCAAACTTTATCTTTGCAAACTCAATTTTGCATGTAGAGATGTTTTGGGGGAATTCTCCGGCGGCTATTTTCAGGGTTTTCAATTTAAGGGAAAGGGCTTTCACGGGAGGGGACATTTCCGGAGTGATGGAGAAAACGATTAGAAATTACAGTTGTGTTTTGCTCAAACGAAACTATGCTAAGGAGAATTTTGCAGGCTGTATTGTCTGCAAGAAATTTTATGGGGGGGGGGATTTTCAGCGAGGATGGAATTGTCTAGAGAGAATTTTACGAAGGGGGTGTATTTTACATGGGAAGAAATTTCCACGGAGGAGTTTCACGTGAGGGAGGGGGGATTTTTCATGGAGGTTGAGCCAGTTTTACCGGCATTGTTTGAAAAAACTATAAGAAATTAAATAAAAACACGAGTTTTTTTTAACTGGAAATAAGGAACAACATTAAAACTCACAACGAACAGAAATTATTCCGTATACGAAGGGGTCACCCCCTCTTCAATGCCTTGCTCATTACCCTAAAGCTTTTAGCACTTTAAAAAAAGATTCGTATTCTAATTAAACGGCCTTTGTGTTTCAGTAGCCGTTCTTAAAAAACTGGAGCAAACGGTTAAACTTCAGAATAAAGATCTTTTCTGAATACTGACAGAGCCAGTGCTGACAAAAATGAAGCCCTTATACAGCGCATAAGTACAGGCTGTATGAGGATAAATATTTAATCACTTTTCAAGAGCTCATCTGTCACCCTTATTCGCTGTTTCTAGCCTTTTATCTTATGGGAGTTTCCACTTTTTCTCTCTCATTTTTGATTTATTAGGTTTAAATTAGTTCTTTACTTTTCCTGGAAAAATTCAGTTTTCAATTTAATTGTATAAAGGAAGTCACGATGTAGCTTATAAACGTTCTTTTTGGAATCAAACAGTTCGTGGTAACGAACTGTAAGTAAGGAGCGACCCGGCTCAATGGTAACCGAAACTCTAGAAAACGGTATTTTGATACAAATAGATACATCAAAAGAATTAGATTTGAATGCTGATTTCAAATATATAAGTTTTATCAAGTTTAGTCCTACCCATCAAAAGTTACGCACCTGAGAAAATTTGGCTGATTTTGTGCGTGTTTATTTGTTTTTTTTTTCCCCAGGGGTGATCGTATCGACCCAGTGGTCCTAGAATATCGTGGGAGGGCTCATTGGAATGGAAATTAAAAGTTCTAGTGCCTTTTTTAAGTGACAAAAAATATGGAGGGTAACTAGGCCCCCTCCCACGCTCATTTTTTTCCCAAAGTCACCTGATCAAAATTTTGAGATAGCCATTTTGTTCAGCATGTTCGAAAATATTATAAGTATGTCTTTTAGGATGACTTAATACCCCGAAGTTCCCGGGGGGAGGGCTGAAAGTTATGAACTTTACCCAATGTTAACATATAGTATTGGTTATTGGGAAGTATACAGACGTTTTCAGGGGAGATTTTTTCTGGTAGTGGGGGTTGGGGGTTGGTCGGGGGTTATGTGGAAGGATATTTCCATGAAGGAAGTTTTCATAGGGGAAGGGACATTTCTATGAAGGGGACGCCGGACTTCCCAGCATTATTTAAAAAAAGATCAGAAATTAAACATAAAAAAAACAAGTTTTTCAGCTGCAACAGCAGCAACATCAAAACTTTAAACGAACAGAAAATATTACATATATGACTGGGTTCACCCCCTAGTCAATACCTCGCTCTTTAAGCCAAAGATTTTTTAGTACTTTCATAAGAGCTATTTATTCTACTTAATGGCCTTTTTGATTAAGTGGTAATTTTTAAAGAATTGGAACAAAATTCGAACTTTAGCTTAAAGAGCAAGGTATTGACTACGGGACGAACCTCCTAATTGACGTATTAAAAATATATGAATATAGAAGTTCGTTACGTAAGTTAATTCGTAAGTTACGTATATTTATTACTAATAAAAACGTTCGTAATTAAAATTAAACAAGTTTCGAGAAAGCCATTTAACCAAATAAAAGTAAATTAATATGCAAATTTTGTTTTAATTATTCATGTACGGTGAGCCAAGATCAAAACCTGCATTTATTCAAAAACGTTCAAAAATTAAATAAAAAAAAACAAGTTTTTTTAACTGAAAGTAAGGAACGACGTTAAAACTTAAAACGAACAGAAAATATTCCTTATATGAAAGGGGCTTTCCCCTCCTTAGCGCCTCGCTCTTTACGCTAAAGTTTGACTTTCTGTAAAAAGTTTGACCTCAACTGTAAGTAAGGAGCGACCCTGCTCAATGGTAACCGAAACTCTAGAAAACAGTATTTTGATACTAATAGATACATCAAAAGAATCAGATTTTAATGCTGATTTCAAATATATAAGTTTCATCAAGTTCAATCCTACTTATCAAAAGTTACGCTCCTGAGAAAATTTGGCTGATTTTCGAAAAAGGGGGAAAGACCCCCTAAAAGTTATAGAACCTTAATGAAAATCACACCATCATATTCCGCGTATCAGAGAACCCTACTGTAGAGGTTTCAAGCTCCTATCTACAAAAATGTGGAATTTTGCATTTTTTGCCACAAGAAAGATCACGGGTGCGTGTTTATTTGTTGTTTTTTTCCCCAGGGGTGATCGTATCGACCCAGTGGTCCTAGAATATCGTTGGAGGGCTCATTGGAATGGAAATTAAAAGTTCTAGTGCCCTTTTTAAGTGATCAAAAAATGGAGGGCAACTAGGCCCCCTCCCACGCTCATCTTTTTCCCATAGTAACCTGATCTTAATTTTGAGACAGTCATTTTGTCCAGTATGTTCGAAAATATTATTAGTATGTCTTTTAGGATGACTTAATCCTCCGAATTTCCCGGGGGAGGGCTGAAAGTTATGAATTTTACCCAATGTTAACATATAGTATTGGTTATTATTGGGAAGTATACAGACGTTTTGAGGGGGATTTTTCCTGGTAGTGGGAGGGGGGTTTGGGTGGGTCGGGGGTTATGTTGGAGGATCTTTTCAAGAAGGAAGTTTTCATGGGGGAAGGGACATTGCTATGAAGGGGACGCCGGACTTCCCAGCATTTTTTAAAAAAAGATCAGAAATTAAATATAAAAAACAAGTTTTTCAACTGCAACAGCAGCAACATCAAACTTTAAACGGACAGAAAATATTATATATATGATTGGGTTCACCCCCTAGTCAATACCTCGCTCAATACCTCGGCTGTGGAAATATGAAAACCGTGAAGTGACTAGTGAAACTGTGAACTTTCCCGAACTTTCCCAGAAAAAAAACTGTTTAAAAAAATATTTCCATATCTCTCTTGAGCTCCAATCATGCCTTTCTCGCTATCTTATGGTGGGCCGTATGTCAAAATCTTTGTGGCTGTAGAAGAGTCGTGCACTTAAGGATTTTGGTCCTTAAAAATGGTCGAAAAAAGTTAAACATGTTTTGAGTGGATAATGAAATTAAGAACTTCTCGAGAACTAAAGGGGATATGTGCATTCTAATCGAATCAATCAGTTGGGAGTGTCTGATTTTAGTAGAATCAATATATAACTCATTTTTGACTGATATGTCACGTGACGCCTTTCGTATTTCCACTGCCGACTAGACTTTAGCTTTAGCTTTACTATTACTTTGTGTCTAGGCTTTTTAAACACTGTTAACAAAGCTATAAAAGTTCGTAACAAACAAAATACGCTTTTCAATTGAGTAATACTACATAAACAAAAGCAATGTTCTGCCACCCATCAGTGCCACCAATGACCAACTCAAGGACCATATTTGAAGTTTTTCGTATTTGTTCAAAAATATTGAACTAAATAACTAAATAACTGATAATTATTTGACAAACTATAAAAAAACATACTAATTTTGTAGTTTCTTAATTTGTTTTTGTCATATCCCTTTATTTAATTCTGAAATTACCATATTTCCTGCTAACGTCAGTTTCAATATCGATAGCCAGTGACTATTATATTCGACCATTCCATATAGGGTATATTCTATTATTAAATAAAAAAAAACAAGTTTTTTTTTTACTGAAAGTAAGGAACAACGTTAAAACTTAAAACGAACAGAAATCATTCCGTATATGAAAGGAACTGTCCCCACCTCAACGCCTCGCTCTTTACGCTAAAGTTTTTTTATTGTTTTAAAAAACTAGAGCTGTGAGAAAGTCAAACTTTAGCGTAAAGATCGAGGCGTTGAGGATGGGACAACCCCTCAAGAGTCTCGGTTATCATTGAGCCGGGTCGCTCCTTACTTACAGTTCGTTACCACGAACTGTTTGATATTGCTAAATCTTAAATCTAATTTCAACTATGGTCCCGTTGTAGAAGAACAAAAAATGTCTTGCCGCACAAAACTAAGACTACGATTGTAGCCTAGCAAACAAAGTATCACTGAAAAGTCGTCTGGCTGAAAAGTCATCTGGAATTCAATCGAGCCCAGGCATTCAGAAACTATTTTAACCTTTTTCTTGAAACTGATAGCCCATATTCTCCGATATTTTCATTACTGATAACCAGTGATTATTCGATACGACTATTCGATATAGAATTTATTCTATTATTCGTATCTATCTTAAGTCTGATTTCGTTTGTTGTCCCCTTGTAAAGGAATAAAAAAAAATTACTTGTCGTACTAAAGAAAAACCAAGACAACGGTTGTAGCCCATTCAACAGCGGCTAAATTGTTGTCTGGGATTCATTCGAGCCAAGCCATTCAAAAACCAAGTAAAGTTATAATCGCTAATTTCCCCTCTTGGTCAAAAAACCTTTGATTTCGAAACACATTGTCTGTGATTTTCCTTTTCAAAAGGTAAGCAATGTGTATATATTCCATGAAAATAACAGTTTTATGAAAATATTCAACAGCTGCGTTTAGAATTAACCTAAAAAAGAAATTACTAAATGAAGTAAGAAAATATTGCTCACTTTATTTAACCTCAAATTTGGTTTGTATCCAATTGATACGGCTACAATGAAAGACAGGTTAAGATAGCTAGGCCATGAGTAACGGATGAATGATGGCATAGTGCCAAAGACTACGCCTTTTGGCCATCTATCTGGGGTCTAATTAAAAGCGGGTCTTGCCCGGGTGGGATAGGAGGAGGCCATAAGGAAGAATTTAAGGAAATTTGATCTTCATCAGAGGGGTAAAGAGCCGCGATTTCGATAGAATGGGTTGGTGGAAAAGCGTGCAAAGCAGTGGTGTTAATTACAGAAAAATTAAGAGGGGAGTACGAAACATATTTTTCAACACCTAGAACGGGGGGGGGGTCAAAGTGGAAGTTTTTTTCAATGAAATTACACAAAAAAGGATTTTTCAATGAAAATACCCAAATAAAGATTTTTCAATGAAAATACCCACAAAAGATTTTTCAATGAAAATACCTCAAAAAGTTTTTTTTCAACATCTAGGGTGGGTCGAGAAAATATATGGTTCATTAGCCCTCCCCTTGCTATCCTCCCCCAAATTGATACCACTGGTGTGCTGCTGTTTTGCCCTCAGCGGTTTTTTACTGCAATAAGTTGTTAGTAGTAGTAATACCTCAAAAGAAAAAAAATCATATTAAAGAAAAAAATCAAAAGCGAGCGCTGATTAAAAGAAGCGAAGAGCAAAACAAGAATGAAGTAGCTAAAAACTTTTTACTTGATAACTAGATTCAATGTGATTTTTAAATTAATTCTTTGCTTGGCTCCTGAATTTTTTGCAGAAATTGTCTTTTTCCTTTAAACTTTTCCTTGCATTGGTTACAATAGATGTATCATATACAAGTTCTATTACATAGCCCATAGCCGTTTCACTCGAATTTATAAACGCAAGAAAATTCCTGTTGCAGCAAATATATGTTGGTACTTTCAAGAAAAAGAAGTCAAGAAAAATAGTGTTCAAAAAAGGTCAAGAGCAAAATTAAAAGTTAGGAAATTAATTCCCAGAAAGTTAAACGTCGATTTGACGCGGTATATGCCAGCAATGGCTCAGGTAGACCTTTATTCCTTTCTGTTCTACAAGCAATTAAAAATAAGTTAAATTAACTCAAAATACTCGAATGTGTAATTAAAAAATTAATATATTAAAAATTAATACTTGAATGTGTAATTAAAAACAAAATGAGTAATTAAAAAATTAAATAATTAGTAGTGTTTAAAAAAAAACTGTAAAAAATAAGATATGAAAAGCTGAGAGCCAATAGTGCTTAAAAATGCACAAAATGAGTTAAATCAAAATAATCAACTAAGTAATTAAAAAATCAATTAAATATTAATAATTTAAAAAATCGTGAAAAATCAGATGTGAAAAGTCAAGAACCAGTAATGCTTAAAATTGTCAAGAGCAAAATTAGAAACTAAGTAATTTAAAATAAGTTGAGTTAAATAAAAAAAAAATCCACTAAAAGAAAACTATGAAAAATAAGATTTGAAATGTCAAGAATTAAGAGTGTCAAAAAATTGTCAAGAATTTTTTTTTTAAATTAATTAATAATAAATTAATTTAAATAGAAAAAAATCAACCAAGTGAATAAAATATAAAATACCGAGTAGTATGTGTAAAATAAGATGTGAAAATTCAAGAATTAATAGTGTCAAAAAATTGTCAAAATTTTGTTATTTTAATTAATTAATAATGTCAATTTAAATAGAAAAAATCAACTAAGTGAATAAAATACCAAGTAGTATGTGAAAAATAAGATTTGAAATGTCAAGAATTAAGAGTGTCAAAAAATTGTCAAGAATTTTTTTTTTAAATTAATTAATAATAAATTAATTTAAATAGAAAAAAATCAACTAAGTGAATAAAATATAAAATACCGAGTAGTATGTGTAAAATAAGATGTGAAAATTCAAGAACCAATGGTGTTTTAAAACAGTCAAGAACTTTATTATAAACTGAGTTATTAATAATAAGTTGAGTTAAAAAAAATACTAAACAAACCAATTAAAAGATTAAATACTTAAAGAAACTTGTGAAAAATAATATTTTCTTTTTAACTTAATTCTTTGTTTGATCTTGGCTTCTTTAAGGAAGGTGTTTTCCCTTTTATAACTTTTTCTCGGACTTTTTATAACTTTTTATAACTTTTTATAACTTTCCCTTTTAGAAACTTTTTATAACTGTTACTGCAAATGAATTCTAGACAAGTTCTTATCAAATAATTCCCCTTGCTTAAATTTAGAAAAGCAACAATTACCTGGAACAAGTGCCGGAGAAGAAGCAATATAATGAACGCAAGCGGCACCAGTTCCATGTCCCATGAGAGTGATTTTTTCATTATCTCCCCCAAAAGCAGCTACATTTTCTTTCACCCAGTGTAATGCAGCTATTTGGTCCATGAGGCCGAAATTTGAAAGTCTTCCCTTGTTTCTCATACCTCGTCCAACGTTGAAAAAACCTAAAAGATGATAAATTAAGAAAGAAAACAATTTTTGGAAAAAAAATCAGTGTGTGTAGCCGTCTTCTATAGAATTTGGAAAGATCTTGGACCTTATAAAAAATTTGAATTTTTCTGTTGGGATATTTAACAAACTATTTCTGAATTATAGCAAAAAGGCTGAGTTTATTGAGCTATTAGGCTTCAAAAGAGAAACTTTCCAAATTTAAGGCTAACCATTTAAGGCTATAATTTGAAAGCCTTCCTTTTGATTTTCAGATATCCTCTAAGCTTCAGAAAACTTAAATAATATTAAGCATTTACAAAAGGAAGAGTTTCCTGATGTTGAATTTTTCCAAGAATTGTAAATTAATTTAAAATTACTGGGATGTCAAGAGTTGAATCGAAAAAGAATTTTTTGAAAGGTAAAATAACGAATTTATGAGTTAAATCATTGCCATTATTTTTTTGTTGATTAAAGCTAGGACAATTTTTTCTCGAAGAAAAGAAGAAATTTCTCCTCGAAAAGGAGAAATTTTAACAGTGTTATCAAAACTCAAATTTTTCTGGTTTATGGTTTATGTTTGGTGATGTTTATGGTGATGTTTCAGGTTTATGAGTTATTGTGCAATAATCTAGTACGTCATTTATGTGCTGTTATGTGGTCTCATGTTTCTATGAAAGACAACAATTTTGGCATCATGTAATAGCTGAGATTATGGGTTATTTAATTGGTGATTGCATTTCTAACGTTTTTTTCTTTTTTTTTCGATTATACAGTGAAAATTGAAAGAACATTATTCAATAAAGGAAAATTTTGTATTTTTCTAAGCGAGTTTAGGTCACTTAAAAAAAAAAAAAAAAAAAAAAAAAAAAAAAAAAAAAAAAAAAAAAAAAAAATTAAGCAGCGTTATCACTTTGGCTCAGTTAACGGGTATAACTAAAAATACCGAAATCAACGATACACGTAAGTATCGTATCTTCTCGGTTGAAGGTAAAGCCATTGGGTTGCTTTAAAAATCCACAGAGATTAACACAATTTTAATGGCAGTGAACGGTGTAGCGTCAACTATAAAGTCATAAACTGACGTCATCTAATCTAACATTGACGGTATAGCATTGTATCTCCCGTAGGTTATTTGATTTATGATCTCATCATATAAAATTGATGATATCAGTTTGTCAAAGGAGAGATCATTCTCCCGTAAAGTCTCAGACACTGACAAAATGACGGTGCTGTAGAGAGCACACAGTCACCATTTGTGCACCGAGCCGCTCCGTGTGACACTAGGTCAAAAATGTAGTCAATCAATCAATTTTGTGTGCTAAATGAGTACAAAACAAGGACAATTTTCACGTTAGAAGCTTCTGTGAGGGGAAAAAAAAATATAACTGTAATAGAGAAGTAGAGATAGAAAGCCTTTAAGGGGAATTTGCTATCTAAGTGCTATCGAATGAAAAACCGGAGATAATTAATCAACTTAAATTATAAGGGTATTATAAAGGGTAAATTATAAGAGTATAGCATAAGGGTATATCCTCCCAGTTTAAAAAGTTATGATGACATTGGGTAGAACATCTAACATTAAAAATACTGGCAGTTCGCTTAAAATAATCAGTTATTATGCACAATTATCTTGAAACTTCGTTTAATTGAGTTGATTCGTTGTGGCTTCAGTACTTTTTGCACAGCAGTTTGCAATTGCATACCAGCTGTAACGCAGTATTAGGGGAGGGAGGGGGCTGAATATGAGAAAGAAAATTTTATGCTCAAATTTTCTAGCATTCTTTAAGAGGTTATTCAGATATATACGGAGGGAAGGGAGAAGGGACATTTTCACCTAACTACTCCCCCTACTGAGGAGAACATTTTGACTAATCCAGCAATATGGCTGTTACGAGGATATATCCCCCCTCAAATTATATAAAAATATTTCAAGCTCAACAAAATAAAATAAGATTCACATGCATACCTGTAGAGAAGAAGGAGAGGGTCTCCCCTTGAAAAACGGTTTTCGCGCTGAAATTCCCTTGTTAAACGTGAACATTTTTGGCATTTATGACCCTCCCCCTTCTCCAATATTTTAAGGCTTACACTTTACCAGAGATGATTATCATTATTTGAGCACTGCAACAAAAAATTAGAGTTAAAAATAAACAGACAGGGCTCATGGAGGGGTGGAACCTCTTAGATGGGGTGGACGGTTCTATTTTATTTTGCAAAGCGAATTCACTTAAACGAAACTGGTGTTTCAAAGAACTGTTAAACGAGGGTTAGACTTAAATGTAAAGTACTTAATGTTAAAGTAGAAGTTGCCCTCTTTAATATATTATAATCCTAAATATCATGTCAAAAGCAATAATTACTAAAAAAAAAATGAAAGCAAAGAGTGACACCAAACTTAAAATGAAGAGATAAGTATCCTGTATTATTTCCCGTCCTACCTCCATATCCAATAAAGATAGGATTCTATCCCCTTAAACCCCATCTTTTTAAGCTAAAATTGGACTTCTTCTCCCAATACTTCAAAAACAAATGCTCTAAAACTAGAGCAATGTGATTAAAGGTTAATTGTTTCTTCAGAAATCTTGAATGGAAAAGCCTTTTTATTCGCAATTACTTTCAGAAACTAAACAAACTAAATGAGCTCTATCTCTCAAAGTATAGTTCTGCAAAAGTTAAAATTTGACTTAAAGATTATGTTTGAGGGGATGCTAACCCTTTTTATATTTCGTTAAACCCTGGAAATGCTATTAAAAAGGAACAGAATTAAAATGCAAAGCAAGTCTTTCCAAATGAAAATAAAGAGCAATGTTAAAACTTAAAATGAACAGACATTATTCCTGTATGAGAAGGGGGCGCCCTTCCTCTATTGGGCTTACGCATACCTCGTAAGCTCGGGAGATTGAAAGAGGGAGTAGTAACCTTCCTTCACGTTTAAGAGAGCCTTGGATGAAAGAGCTTGTAATAACAAGTCACAAGTAAATAGCAAACTTGTCAATAGAGAGCAAAACCCTAAAAAACAAAGCTTTGATTACAAATAAGCTGTTAATTTTATTTATTGTTTTATTTATTCATTAATTTTATAGTCGTTGATTAGAAACTATTTCCAAATGAGAATCGACGAAACTTTCGAAAAAGGAATGAAATCCAACAGTTTTTGGTAAGGAACTGTAAGTAAAGAGTGACTCGGCTCAATAGTAACCGAAACTCTAAAAAATTAAATTTTGATATCAATAGATACATCAAAAGAATCAGCTTATTATGCTGATTCCAAATATAAAAAGTTCATAAAGCTTAGTTTTACCCATCAAAAGTTACGAGCCTGAGAAAATGTGCCTGATTTTTGAAATAGGAGAAAAGGATACAAAAATGTGGAATCTTGCTATTTTTACCAGAAGAAATATAACGGATGCGTGTTTATTTATTTGTGTTTTTTTTCCCAGGGGTGATCGTACCAAAGTAATGGTCCTAAAAGAACCAGAGGGGGTTCATTCAACTGAAAATCGAAGTTCTGGTGCCCTTTTTAAGATACCAAAAAGATTGGAGGGCAACTAGCCCCCCTCCCAAGCTTCTTTTTTCTTAAAATTTATCTGATCAAAATTTTGAGATAGCCATTTTGTTCAGTATAGTTGAAAAATCCAATAGTTATTTTTTGTAAGGGTAAAATAACTCCCAACAGCCCGTTGAGATTAGCTGTTGAGGTAAGTTGAGGTAAGTTATGAAATTTGCCCATTGTTTACGACATTCTTCTGTTATTTCATTGTTACGACATTTTTCGGGGGGGGGGGATTTTGCTTGGGTTGAGTTTCCATAGGGAGAATTTTCATTTGGAAAGGACGTGTGGGGGGGGGTGAATTATCCATGGGAAATTTTACACTGGTAGGTTTGACACAATTTCTATACGAAATTTTTATTAATTCTCTTAAATTATCTTTGCCAACTCAGTTTTGTATGGAAATGTTCCGAGGGAACTATCCGGGGGTTACTTTCCGCGTGTTTTGATTTCCAAAGTGATCGAGAAACCAATTACAAATCAAAGTGTTTTTTTTTTTCAGATATAAGTAGGCCTATGCAAAGGTGAATTTTTCAGGCTGAATCGTCTGTAAGAAATTTTACGGAGAGGGGGTGGGGGATTTCAGCGAAGATTGAACTGTACGGAGGGAATTTGCACTTTACGTGGGATGAAATTTCCACGAAGAAGATTTCCGTGAGGGGGGAATGTTTCGTGGAAGGTGAGCCAGATTTACCGGTATTGTTTGAAAAATGGTCAGAAATTAAATATATTAAAAACAAGTTTCTTTTAACTGAGAGTAAGGAGCGACATATAAAACTCAAAACGAAAAGAAATTATTCCTTATATAAAGAATTGCTCCCTGCTCAATACCCTCCTTAAGTTAAAGTTTGACTGTTTGTCCTAATTTTTTGAGAACGGAAACTGAGACACAGAGGCTATTGAATTAGAATAGGAAGCTTTTTTTAAAGTGCTAAAAGCTTTGCAGTTCGTGGTAACGAACTGTATGCTAGGAGCGAAGCGGCTCAATAATTCAATTTCAGTTCAATTCTGTTTATTACAAAATGATATAACACATAACATTAATCCAAGTGGCTGCCCAAAGAAAGACATAAAAGCACTTGATACTGGGTGACCACATATATAACAGACACTTAACAAACAAAACTCTTAACAAAGGAACAAAACAAACAAAAAATAGAAATAAATTATAATAAATAAACAACCAGATTATGACCAATCTATAATCATAAAACAAAAAAAAATCATCTACGAACCAAGACCCAAAAGAAAATTTGTCATTTTTCTTTTAAACAAACCAAGGTGCTCATCCGCCCGAATGCTCACTGGAAGTGAATTCCTAACCTTAGGACCTATATATCTGACAGAAAAACCTGCTCTAGTTCCACTTCTGTATTCAGTGACTAGATTGTCAGTATTGCAGGTACTATAACTATGAAGTGATTTATTTTCTCTGTAAAAACCATGAAATACCTCAGGACTGATACTATTCCAACACTGATACGGGAATATTCTTGCTTGGTAGTCACGACGTTGCCCGCCGTTAAGCACTTTAAGTTTATCATAACATCCCTCAGTGTCATTGACTTTTTCCAAGTATCCACCAATAAGTCGTATAGGTTTGTTTTGAAGAATTTTTACTCGTTTAAAATTTGAATAAAAGTTGCTTCACCACAACACACACTAAAGCATTATATAAAAGTAATAAAATTTGTGGTGGTAAAAAATTCTTAAAATTTCGAATTGCTCCAACTCCTTGTGCGACTTTTGTTGCAGTAACATCACTATGTCGTTTCCACAAAAGATTGTAATCCAGGTAGAAACCAAGGTATCGTGTTTCGGGCACTTGTTTCACTGGCTCCTTCGCAAACAAAATTTTTCCATCAATGTCCTTGGGCTCACCTACTCTTGAATAAAAGATAAAACTTGTTTTCACAATATTAACAGAGAGTCAGCTCAGACTATAAAAAATCTGGAAAATTTTAAAAACATGATTAACCTTCAAAATCAAACTATGTAAACACCGACTAGAAAATGTTAATGCAGTGTCATCAGCAAACGAGGTGAGACAAGAACCTGGCAGATAAAACCTTATCGTATCAACATATGCCAAATACAGTAGAGGACCAAGCACCGAACCTTGTGGAGCTCCAAAAGCCACAGGAAATAGGGCAGAAGCGACATCATCAATCATAGCATTAATAAAACTACCTTTCAAATAATTTTCAAACCATTTTAAACATGATCCTTTTATGCCTATATATTCCAATCTTGGCAATAAAATACTAAAATCTACTGTATACAAAGCTTTTTTAAATCAAAGAAGACTGTTAGAAGAATTTTGCCCCTTTCTAGACAATTAATTAAAAAAAAACTTTTCCTCAAAATAAGTTTCTCAAAGAAAAGTAAAGAACTCCATTAAACCAAAAATGAGCAAAAATAAAATCAAGTAATCTACCAATCGTGAAACTACCACAAATCAGCATCGATAAATAAATGAAACTCAAAACGAGCAGAAATTAACATGAGTTGGGCTCAAAACCCCTAAGCCTTCCCAAGACCAGAACATAATTTGCACTTTACTGAAAAAAACATAAATGTTTTTACTTTTATAAATTTAAGAAATCAAACAATATTAACATTTTGATTACTAAATATCAGTGTATGTATATTAAACTGACAATGCACATTCATTTGTATTTATTTCATTAAAGTGCAAATTATGTTCTGGCCTTGGGAATGCGTAGGGGTTTTAAGCTCAACTCATGTTAATTTCTGCTCGTTTTGAGTTTGACTCTGTTATTTATTGTAATTTATGTTTGTTTTGGGTTTCATTTATTTATCGATGCTGATTTGTGGTAGTTTCACGCTTGCTAGACTATTTGATTTTAATTTTGCTCATTTTTGGTTTAATGGAGTTCTTTACTTTTCTTTGAAAAACTTATTTTGTGGAAAAATTTTTTTTAATTAATTTCTGTTCGTTTTATATTTACATAGTCTTTTCTCAAATCACTTTCGATTATTAAAAAAGGGTAATAGCCCTTTCTATTTCCAATGGAATGAGCCCTTTTTCAAGTTTCTACGACAAAGATTTCAATAAAAACCTTATATCCCCCCAGGGCATACTTATAACCCTTGCTCTGAAGATTGTGGGGGGGGGGGGGGGGTGTCCTGCTCAAAGGTATAATTTCCAGAACTTTCAAGTGTGTGGAATAAAATGGCTATCTCAAAATTTTGACTGGGTGTGTTTGGGGAAATCGTGGGCGTGGAAGGGGTGTTAGTTGCCTTCCAATCACTTTCGACTTTTTAATAACAAACTGCATACTCCCAAAACATGTTTGACCACATTATACCTTGCCAACTAAAAAAAAAAAAAAAAAAAAAATGTGCATGTGATAATTCCATGTGCAGTTGACAACAATAGCAATAACCAGTCTGGTAATCTGCCTTGGAAAGGTGCTAAGGAACGTAAAGGCCCCAAATAACACAGGAAGGATCATAGTCTGCAAGAATCCATAGGTACATGCTCTGGAAAGGTGCCATGGAACGCAATCTCTCCAAATAACACAGGAAGGAACATAGTCTGCTAGAATCCATAGGTACATGCTCTGGAAAGGTGCCATGGAACGTAATCTCCCCAAATAGCACCGGAAGGAACATAGTCTGCTAGAATCCAGACGAGGCACCCTACTAGTTTAAAGACGATTTCTTTTCTCGTGGTGAAAATATTGTCTTCTAACATTGAAAAAGGGCACGATCACGGCACGATCTCTTAATGCTTAAAAACGCCCCAGAATACACCCGAGTGCCAAACTACCCCAGGGAGGTAGGGAGGGGAGGGGATTGCTGAACCTTTCAACAATGCTGAAAAACAGATGCCTACAAACTTTGTTTGGGTGTTTGATTAGGGAAATGATGTTGGGGGGGGATTGTTCTCAGATCACGTTTGACTCCTAAAAAGGGCACTATAACTACCAATTTCAAGTCAAGTGAGCAGAATCTGAAGTTTATATGACTACCCATTCCCCAGAAACATTATAGGCCCCAAGGGCATAACTTACAACCCTTTTTCAGGGCTCTGGGGGCTTGTGTCAACCCTGGTGGCATTTTTATATCTTTTTGGACTATTTTGAGCATAATAGCTATCTCACAATTTTAATCAGATAAGTTTGGTGAAAAGGGGAGGGGGGTAACTGCTCTCCATCACTTTTAACTCTTAAAAGGTAATTAGAACTGCAAATTTTCAACCAAATGAGACACCTCTAAAATCTATACAGCCATCCTTCTATAAAAAGCCTTAAACACCCCCGGGGCATAACTTACAACCCTTGTTTCCAGGCTCTGGTGGTTTGTATTAACCCCAAAGGCCTTGTTATAAGATCTTCGAACTATTTTGAATAAAATAGAAACCCAATTTGTGGGGGGAGGGGTAGTTTCCCTCTGATCACTTTGACGCTTAAAAAGGCCACTATAACTTCTGATTACCAATCCAATGAGCCTCTCCGAAGTTTATAGGACCACTTTTCTATAGGAACCTTACATACCCTCAGGGCATAACTTAAAACCCTTGCCATGAGGGCTGGGATTGTAATCTTCAAAGACATGATTACTGAACTTTTCAACTACGCTGAATAAAATGGCTATTTAAAAATTTGGATTGGATATATTTAGGGAAATGATTGGTTTTGGGGGGTGGGCTGATTAACCTGCAATCACTTTTGACTATTAAAAAGGGCACTATAAATAGCAATTAGCAATCGAATAAGTCCCAGTTTCTACGACAACGCCTTCTATACGAATTGCTCTAGTCTAAAAAAAATGCGCTGCCTATGATTAACTATGCCCCATAACAGCTTCCAGTGTTTAAATATTATATCATATACCTCACCCATAAGAAAAAAAAATAAAGAAGCAAAAAGAAATATTAACATGCACCCATTACCATCATTCTTGGGGAATACGCGAAATTTAAGGTATTTCCGTCTAGGGTCTTCTAGAATTTTCATCCCAGCTGTCCTCATATAAAACCAATAAAATTGTGTGTAATTTGGATCATGCTCCAAGACATTTCAACTATATCCAATTGGATAAAACTCAAGTCACAAGCTTAACTAGAGCTTTGTATAAGTAGCTTATATGGTAAATAGCTTTGTGTCCTCCACTTGTTTGCGTAAAAGTTTTAAAGAATGAAACATCATTTTCACCATGGAAAAAGTTTTCTGTATCCTAATAACGTTACAAAAACTTCCCTATCTCTTTTTTTCTTCCCAGGGTTATCTCCACGCCCATTAACACATTTTACTGATCAATCATCTTAATCAAACATGTCCAACCGCTTACTTAATCGAGCATCGTTCATCTCTTTTTTGGACTTGACTTTGGAATCGAATTATGCTTGATTGAATGTCTGCGTAAAGTTTTCTCCCTTTTAAACGTGTTGTTTTCAATTTGTGATATCTTCATTTGTAAAGTTGGAGCTTAACCAGAATATGGATAAGAGCTCTAATACTCTATTGGAAAGATCTCAAATTCAGATACTTGATTTGTATACTTAAAATTGAAAGATAAACAGAAGGCTTTTGTTTGATTTTATCTTTTTTCCATAGTTTTGAAATAAGGACATGTTTTTCTAAAAAATTCACCCATTAATTTGAATACAAGACTTATATGGCTGACTTATTCAAAATATTAAAATGACAAGCCCGAATAACGAAAATTGAACAGTTGTTATAAAAATGCAAAAAAGAGTTTAAAAGGGCCGAAAATTTAGTTGAGGCCTTTAAATTTGGCAAGTAGGGAAATTGTTTACAAGAAATATAGAACAGTCAATCGAACAACAACAGTCAAAACCTAAAGAGTAAGTCTTCTAAAACTTTGTCATGAACTCTTTAATCGAAATGAAATTTTGTTTTTAACAATAATTGCCGCTCTGTTGAAAAACTAGCAACTGTTATTAATGTAGATCTACAGACGAGTGTATCCGGTACTATTTTCAAGATGAACGCCCGTCAAAAGATTGAGTCCAAACACCAGTTCATCTGAAAGATGAACTGGTATTTTGGGGGTTCTTCTGTTGAGTGGAAGGGTATTTTTATTGTGCGTTCAAACCACCTTAAACCTACTCCCTGTACCCAAGGCCGTGTCCAGGATTTTTGGGCGGGGGAGGGGTTCAAAAACTTACAAAAAGAATCAAAAATTTATTTATATACTTTTTTTTACGAATTGGACAAAGATTTCAGGGTTCAAACCCGGCATCCCTTCCCCTGGATACGGACTTGCCTCAGTCCTAAAACCTCCTTTGACAAAAGTTCCACAGATCCACAAGTGAAAATCCTAACATCCTTAAGTGACTATACGCTAACTTTATTCAGTGACAAGAGTTGAAAAACTAAAGCTTGAATTTAAAACGAACAGAGTAATAAGGACTACAGACAGTAAAATACTTTAAGCTGACTGCAGCTCATCTATAGTCAGCTAAAACCCAAGGTCCAAAAGCACTCAAAACCATCTATCAAACAGTTCGTGGTAACGAATTGTAAGTGAGGACCGCCTCGGCTCAAAAGTAACCGAAACTCTAAAAAATGGAATTTTGATACCAGTAGATACATCAGAAGCATTGGATTTTTATGTTGATTTCAAATATATAAGTTTCGTCAAATTTAGTCTAACCCATTAAATGTTACGAGCCTGAACAAATTTGTCTTATTTTCGAAAAAAGGGGGAAACACCCCTAAAAGTGATGGAATCTTAATAAAAATCAAACCATCAGATTCAGCGTAAAAGAACACCCTACTATAGATGTTTCAAACTCCTATCTGCAAAAATGTGGAATTTTGTATTTTTTGCCGGAAGATAGATCACGGATGCGTGTTTATTATTATTTTTTTTTTGAGGGGTTATGGTATTGATCCAGTAGTCCTAGAATATCATGAGAGAGCTCATTCGAACTGAAATTAAAAGTTCTAGTGCCCTTTTTAAGTGACCAAAAAAATTAGAGGGCAACTTGGCCCCCTCCCACGCTCATTTTTTTCCAAAGTCATCCAATGAACATTTTTAGATAGCCATTTGGTTCAGCATAGTCAAAAATTGAATAAATATGTCTTTGAGGATGACTTAGACCCCGCAGTTCCCGGGGGAAGGGCTACAAGTTAGGAACATTGCCCATTGTTTACATATAGTATTGGTTATTAATTAAAAAAAAAAAAAAAATTCCGAGGGAAGCAAAGAGCGAAGTTGAAACTTAAAACGGACAAAAATTATTACTTCACAGCCTATTTAATATATATTAACATAACTAGTACAAATAAACCAACTAATTGTGTTTCCCTATGCTTTTATGATTATACAATACTAGCGCTTTACTGAAAACACAAAAGTCAAGTATAAAAAACAGGATTATTCATTTAAGAGTCAAAAGTGAGTATGTAACCTGACAACACTAAACGAATCTATAAAGCTTTTCATAGTCTTAAACCATTTGTTACATTAGTAACTTTCAGTAAACAATTAAAATTTTCTTAAAATTATAAGCGTAAAACTAAATATGTTTTATAACTGCGAAGTAATTGAACAGCATACAGAAATATTGGATTGATTTATCAAGCAGCGTTTTGCTCTCACCAGCTATAATACAATAGTGGGTAATATACAGTCTTAAATTGTAAGAAATATGCTTTAATATCACTTGAAATGAAGATCAAATAAGACATAATATGAACTCTGGAAATCCGATTATTTATCTCTATACAAGAGGGAATTTCAAGCTATGATACAAATTCTAAAGCTAGTCTATAGTCCTAATACTTTCAAGATGGCCTTAATTTGAAGTTGTGTACAAACTAATCATGACATGTCCTGTTAAGAACCAAAACGAGAGCCAGTCATTTAACTGAGCCATTGTGCAGAAGTGATACCAAATTAAACGTAAAAAAATAGAGAAAATCCAAAAAGGAATTGTTGCTTTATCTTAAAAGGGATTGATCCTAAAAGAAATTGATAATATTTTGATTCTATAAAATGTGTCCTTAATTGGTTTACTTTTACTGTACCAAAACTCCTATATTATTTCGTGTTTTCAGTAAAGCGTTAGTTTTGTATAATCATAAAAGCTTAGGGAACTATAGTTAGTTGGTTTATTTGTATTAGTTATATTAATATATATTGAATAGGCTGTGAAGTAATAACTTTTGTCCGTTTTAAGTTTCAACTTCGCCCTCTGCTTCCCTTGGCAAAACGTTTTTTTTTAAATTAATCTTTGTTCGTTTTTGATTAAAATTTAATGTAGAAACAACGCTGCCATGATCTTTTTTATTTATACGGAATAATGTAAGCTTGTTTTAAGTTTTAATGTCACTTCTTAGTTTCAGTTGAAAACTTATTTTTAATACAATTTCTAATTACCACCGATATAGGGGAGATAAGACAGCTCTAAAAAATACTGCACACAACCTTGACAGCTAAGAAAAATTTTAGTCTATAACATAAAGTTCATTATCCATACTTCACAAAACAATACACATTTTTCAGGAACGTTTGTCTGTCGACGAGCAAAAAGCTGTTTTTACTCGGCCGACTTCGCCTGAAAAAGCCATAATAAACACAGGGCTTTATAAATCACCTACTGACTAGCAGAAACTAGAAGGCTTCTGTAATAAAAGAAAGCTGTTTAAGGGCTCATTTAAAAGCTTATATTTATACTTAATCGCTTTTTATAAATTTGACTTGATAGCACATTCCCACAAAGTGTACTTTCGGTTGTTTCCCCAATTTCTTTAAATGAACCAAGTGCCTTTTCCAATGAAATGACCAAAAAAAGATAACAAAAACTAAGGGGGCAAGGACGTCCCTTTTCCTCAATTACCACCGTTAGAACTAGCACACAGGCTTCATCACAGAGTGAAGTTTGAAGGTTCAATTCAAAACTGTTGATCAATCAAGCTTAATTTTTGGTAGATGTTTAGTTAGAAACTTTTAGTTTTAGTTAATTTACTTTTGCAATAATCTTTTACTTTTAATATGACTAGTTGATTTATGAAACTTACTAAGAGGGTCTGGATGGGGAGTATACGTGAGGGGATCTTATAAGCCTCCAGTTAAGGGCTTTGGACCATAATTATTGCAATGTTACAGTTTTATGCTTCCAAACTCTTCCAGTTAAGAAGTGGTACCAAAAGGGTCGTTTTTAGTTCTATACAGCACTTTTGGATAGTAAAATTGATAAAAAGCACGTAGACATGAGTAATAGGTTTAAAATCTGCCTTTCTGGGATATGCCTTTAAAATGAGTGCCATTAAACATCACTTTTTACAGTTCCGCTAGCCCAATGGCCCCATACTGTAAAAAAAAATCGTTTGAGATTCAACAAAGATTGTTTGTAATGTTTACCAACAACAAAATTTGAATTTCAACAGCTGAAATTGAATATTGGAGACCATTTTGGAATTCCATGGTCGTAATTGAATTTCCAATTTGTTGAGAAACAAAATGTTGAATTCCAATACCAGAATTGAATTTTCAGTTTGTTGACAAAACAACAAGTTGGATTTGAAGATCCTCGTTGGATTTCCATCTTGTTTGCTGGATTTCCCGTTCTTTTATTGGATTTCCATCACTAGCGTTGTTTAATTTCCTAGGTCTACAGTCTAATATCTAGTTCTCAGGGTTCAGTTTCCCTTCCTTCTTTCTGAAGCATTAATAAGTAACAAAAAATAATCTCATTTATTTTACAAGAACAGAAAATTACAACAAAAAATTTCTCCCAGATAATATGACACCTCTTAACGGCTGTATTTTTTCATGGTGGAAATCAGTAAATCAATAGCGTAGTAGCAGGCCGACAGAAGACACTTGAGTAAGAAATATCTTCCAATCAGGAAAACAGTGACACTCGGACCTGAAGTGAAGATGAAATCAAATGGAGGCACAAATAAAAGAAAGAATTTCCCCCTTTTTTCTACCTCCACAGGTGAACGGATGCAATAATAATGCCACGAATCCTGTCTTTTCTGAATAACTTTGACTTACTCATCAGATCTCATCAAATCTCTTGCTCGCCGCCTCATAAAATCTGTGTTTTATAAAATTGAAACATTGCAAAATAGATCTTCTGCTTAGATGAAGTCCAACAAAATTGTTTTCAGCTTCACAACTTTGCTCAACCCCAATTTATAATGTTTTAAAGATATGCAAATAAATTTCCTAAATTTTGAAGAAAAAAAGCATTGATATGGCTTAAAATTCTACTCAAATAACAGTAATTGCATTTTTGGAACTAAACCTTGAGAACAAGAAACTGATAACTGAAAATCAAGGCAAAATGTTGTTTTGCAAAAATTTCAATAAGTATAGACCTGTCATGTAGGCAAATATAAAGACCCTCTAGAGGGAGAAGGAGTGGAGGTAGATACTTCAAAATACCTTTCCGGGACATACTTTGATACTTATGTACTAACTGGAACACATCCGCTATATTATATAGGGTGATGCGGGTTTCTTTCAATAGAGAAATGGATTGTAAAACGTGGTTTTTTATTGGGTTTACAATATCTAACTGTTGTTTTATAGGGTTTAGGGAAAAAAAGATACCTAGGTTTGGTTAGGTTAGGTATCTAATATATGCTCTGCTTTTTCCCCCATCACCCCCTAATTTACAAATACATAGCCGAAATTTGTTTCTAAACTATTTTATTTTTATCCTATTTTGTTTTACTTCATTAGCATCAACCAAACTTCATTTTTCGCGTGTGTTCCAGATAGTACATAAGCACCCATACTTTAGCCTGTAGACCCATCCCTGAAAGTTTCATTTTCCTAACCTAACCCCTTTCCAAGATAGCTAAAAGTAGCTAAAGTAGAATTGGTACTGTTGTATTAGTTGTAAGCAACGCAAGATAGATGATAAAAGAAACTAGTGAAACAGGCTCTCTCAACAGAGAAATGGATTGCAAACAGTGGTTTCTAACTGCGTTTACAATATTTAAACTTTAGGTTTTTGCGGTTTAGGGGGGAAAAAGGTACCTAGGTTAGGTTACTTATTTAATATATGCTATGCTTTACCCCCCACCCCCCTAATGTGCAAATACATAACCGAATTTTGTTTCTAAACTAATACATTTATATCCTATTTTGTTTTATTTCATCAGCTTTAACTGAACTGGACTTCTTGCATGGCTTACAGCTAATAGAACAGTACCATAGAATTTTACCAGATCTTTTTTTATTTATAAAAATGGACTATCTTAGACATTTTGGGAAACATACAACACAATTTATCAATATTAATAAACTAAACTGAATACTTACCATCGCAATCAGAATGTCTTCTCTCTCTGATCTGAATGTTCCCTAGGTAAAATCGTTGCTTCGTCGTTTGAAGGTCTTAACATTAAATCTACTTCTGTATTATACGCTTGTAGGTAGTTGAAGGAGATGATTTTTTTGTTTGTTAAATTGATCTTAAATCATAACATTCAAAAACAAAATAAGAGACAAATTAGGTCTTGGGAGGAGGTTTAGTTGCCCTCCAATCTTTACGGTCTTTTAAAAAGGACACTAGAACAAAAAAAAAAACAACAAATAGAAACGCATCCGTGATCAGTATTCTGGTAAAAACATAAATTCCACATTTGTGCAGATAGGAGATCATAATCCCCACAATAACATTTTCTGATACGCTGAATCTGAAGGTGTGATTTACATTAAGATTTATTGACTTTTGGGGGGTGTTTCTCTCTTTAACAAAAATCAGGCTCCCTGTTTTCAAAATCCCTTTTTCTTCTGAGGCTTGGAGCCTTTGGTGGGTAGATATTAAACATAATGAAATTTATATATTTGCAATCTGCATAAAAACCTAATTCTTATCAACTGTTATCAAATTCAATTTTTGAGTTACGGTTACAATTGAGCTGAGTCGCCCCTTAATTACAGTTTAACACTATGAGCTGTTTGATAAAACTTATTGGGCCAACGTGCTATTTTTTAATTAATCCTGTAGCGAACCGGAGTTATTGAAGCACGATTCATGCTATTAAAGTGTAGTATTTTTGAGTCCAGTTGAAATGTGCACCATTTTAGAAAATTCTCTTTTTTGGGGAAGCTTTTGGTTCCTTTACGTGTATGTAAAGGACTGAAATACCCTTAGAGGCGTCTTCTCTTCTTCGATATATTTTCTCAATTGGTAATTCAGCCTAAGCAGCAAATTTATGGCAAATCCAGGGAAGAATTTTTTTGAAACGCTTTTAGGGTCTCATTACAAAAATGACGTTCATCGCAAAAACATAATTTATTCCTACAAAAGGATTTTAGTTCTTAATTAGAAAAAATTGAATTCAGAAAATAATATATTTTCACCATTAATACTGTTAAGGTTAGGGTAGCATCTTTAGAAATTTTCTGCCTACGGAAACTCACAAAAAATGTATTTAAAAAAAGGCGATTGTAAAAGTTAAAAGATAATTTTTCTACATAAATTTCTGCGTGTTCATTTTGCAGACAAGAAAGCTCAACTTATTGCAAAGTAAAAATATATATTTCCTTATTTTTATAATTATCTTTTATGCTCAAAATTCAATTAGCATTCCCCTTTTTCTGCTATAATTCAAATATTTGAATTGAACTTACACTCAACATATTACTTTCAATGGTTCTGTAGTCAAATTTAAAATGACATTCAAGAAACTTCAAACTACTGTTGAAGTTCAAACCGTGTTGATTGACATAGTCTATTTACGGTGAAAATTATATTTTTTTCTTGTGAAAAGTACATAAATCTTAACAATTTCAATAATTTGTTGGAATTCAATAAGCAAGTCACAGTTCCAACAGAAAAACTGGATTTTTTTGACTTGTTTGAATTAAATTAGCAAGTCAAAATTCCAACAGAAAAATTGGATTTCTTTTGACTTGTTTGAGTTCGAGCAAAAAATTTTGTTGGAAATCAATTTTTTTTTTTTTTTACAGTGTAGCTTTTCCACTTGAGACATGACACCAAAAGTGCCGTTTTTAGTGCCATTTGAACTTGATGATGGTGGCATTTATATGAGAGACGTAGATATGTGCAATATCTTTTATATGAGCTATAAAAGATCTACCAACGATGTTCGGGTAGCCTGCTAGTGCCACCCTTTGAAAAATAGCACAAAAAGTGCTATTTTAGTACCATATGGCACTTGCAGATGGCAGAATTTATAAAAACCACGTAGATATGAGAAATATATTTTGAATGAGCCATTAAGAATCTCTTTATGATGTTCTGGTCACCCACTAGACCTGTTAAAAAAAAAAAAAAAAAAAAAAAAAAAAAAAAAAAAAAAAAAAAAAAAAAAAAAAAAAAAAAAAAAAAAAAAAAAAAAAAACGGGAGACAGATCAGTGCTACCAATGCATAAAAGTGGTTTTCCTTGTTGTTCAGGGACGGGGACTGAAACTTCCCTTTACAAGGTTTTGACCATGTTGATTCCAATGGTACACTTTTCCTTTTGATATGACGCCATTTTCGAGGGGTGTGAGGCTTTTTTTCGAAATCAACATAAATTTCTTTTCGTAATAAACTTTTACTTTTAAGACGAAGCGAAATAATAGTTAACATTCCTGAGTCAGTGTCAGATGAAATTTTTTTTTCCCTAGGCAGTTTTTTTCAAAACGCGTTTTTTAAATTTTGGTTACTATGGGCTGTGGTTCGCTCTTTACTAGGTTGCAGCTGCCGCTGCACCCATAATACCTTGCCGGGACATGCTTTAAAAAAATGAGCCTAGAAAAAGAAAAAAAACAACAGCGGATGCCAATATTCCCGATACGATACATGCGATACCAATACGCACGATACCGATACGCGCGATATCGATACGCCCGATCCCACATACAGCCCTTTCCCAGGGACTACGGAGGGCCATATCATCATCAAAACCATATATATTGGACCTTTGAACTATGTTAAACAAAATGGCTATCTCAAAATTTTTATTGGACTAGTTGGGGGGAGGAGGCCTCTAGGGAGGGCGGGGCTATTTTTCCTCCAATCTTTTTGGTCACATGGGACCAAAAAATTTTTTGATTACATGGGAGGAACCTTCGATACAGGACATTTCCTTGGGGGAAGGGATATTTCTATGAAGGGGGTGCCGGATTTCCCAGCATTATTTAAAAAACGATCAGAAATTAAATGGAAAAATATTTTTTTCAATGGAAAGTAAGAAACAAACTTTAAAACTTAAAACGAACAGAAATTATTACCTATATAAGGGGGTTCACCCCCTAGTCAATACCTCGCTCTTTACGCTAAAGTTTTTTTTTAGTACTTTCAAAAGATCTATCTATTCTAATTAAACGGCCTTTGTGATTCAGGGATTTGTGATTCGAACAAAATTCGCACTTTAGCGTAAAAAGTGAGGTATTGACTAGGGGGTAAACCCCTAATATGCACAATAATTTCTGTTTATTTTAAGTTTTAATTTTGCTCCTTACTTTCAGTTGAAAAAAAGTGTTTTTTTTTATTTAATCCAGTTAAAAAGCTGCATAGCTTCCTGCTTAGCTTTGCTCTCAAAGCACAGTGGATACAATTTGGTTTTGTTCAAAAGGAATATGAATTCAACTACAAATCGAGAGAAAAATACTATTTTATTCGTTTTCAATCACATATTTAGTCATTAATTTATCCCTCCATTCTCCTTGGAAAATGTTTACAGGTACCCTTTGCTCTAAGTCCAAGTAAGTCAGACAGTGTCTAAATGAAATTAAACAAGAAAAACAAGTTTTTTCAACTGAAAGTAAGGAGCAACATTAAAACAAAAAATGAACAGAAATGATTACTTACATAAGACCTCCCGTCAATACCTCGCTCTTTACGCTAAAGTTTGAATTTTGTCCCATTTCCTTAAGAATGACTCCTGAATCACAAAGGTTCTTTACTTAGAATAAATAGCTCTTTTAAAGGTACTAAAAAACTTTAGCGTAAAGAGCGAGGTATTGACGAGGGACAACCCCTCCCACAGCAGGGGCGGATCCAGGATTTTTTTAGGGGGGCGGGAGGGGGGGGGGTGTAAAAGAGGTTGATCCGAAATTTTTTATAGGGGGGGGGGGGCGCAAAATAGGTTAATCGATAAACTTGCATTAGGAGCAAGTTTAATTAACGCGAACTTCAGCTAAATAAGTAAATTACGCTACTTTGGACTACGCTAGGGGGGGGAGCCCCCGCGCCCCCTGGATCCACCACTGTCCCATATACGTAATAATTTCTGTTCTTTTATGTTTTCATGTTGCTCCTTACTTACATTTCAAACAACTTGTTTTTTTAAATTCAGTTTCTGATCATTTTTTACATAATGTTGGGAAATCCGGCTCCTCCTCCACGGAAGATTACTTTGCCTCATGAGAAATTCCGCCATCCTCCATCAAAGATCCTCCCACGTAACCTTAACCAGGGTTATCTGGTTGGGGAAAGACCCCCACCATAAAAATACCCCTTAAAACGTCTGTATGCCCAATAGCCAAAACTATATGTAAACAATGGGCAAAGTTCATAACTTGCAGCCCTTCCCCGGGGGACTGTGGGGAGTTAAGTCATTCTCAAAGACATAGCTATTGAATTTTTTACTATGCTGAACAAAATAGCAGTCTTAGAATTTTGATCATTTGACTTTGGGGAAAAAATTAGCGTAGGAGGGGGGCTAGATTCCCTCTAATATTTTTAGTCACTTATAAAGGGGACTAGAACTTTTGGTTTCTGATCAAATGAGTCCTCTTCCGATCATCTACGATCACTGGTTCGATTTGATCACCCCTGGCAAAGAAAAAAAAAACAAAAAAAACAAGTAAATACGCATCCATGACCTTTCTTCTGGCAAAGCAAAATGCAAAATTCTACATTTTTGAACATAGGAGCTTGAAACATTTGCAATAGGGATATCTGGCATGCTGAATCTGATGGAGTGATTTTCATTAAGATCACTTGTTTTTTGGGTGTTTCCCCCTTTTTTAAAAAATTAGCTATATTTTCTCAGGCTCGTACCTTTTTATGGGTACCATTTGCTTCGATGAATTTTACATTTTTTGAATAAGCATCAAAATTTGATTCTTTTGATGTGTCTATTTTAATCAAGACTCTTTTATTTAGAGTTTTGTACTATTGAGTCGCATCACTCCTCATTTCGTTGCCACGAACTGCTTGACTCAAGTGATTAAAATTAAAATTAGGAGTTCGATAAAAGTTTTTTATGGACATCTACGACCCTAATCTACGAGAACTATTCTGCGAGACCCTAATCTGTGAAAATTGTTCTGCAAGAACAGTAGAATTCAACAGAATCGTATTCCAACAGAAAAAAACTATATTTTCTAGTCTGTTTTATTGTTTTGTCTTAGAGTTCATGAATGCCCCGAAGTACAATGAAATAGAATTCAAAATCATCAAATCTACTGATTTACTCACAAACGTGAAATTGTTGAAGCTATCTAAAATAATCCCTTATCTTTTACAACTATCCAAATTCAACTTGAAAGAATGAATGAACTTTCAGCATGTGCAATATAAAATGAATTTTTCAATCTCGTTTAGTTGCAGGCTTAGACAGAATATTTATTTTCTTTGCAGTTCAACAGAGAAAGCCTTTCAGATGAACACGAAATTTCAGTTGATCGAGAGTGTTGAAATAAAATTTTTACTAATACACTTCCTATAGCCAAATATAAAAATTACAGCCCTCAATTTCATGTACATGTGTAGGGCTTAATATCACGAGAGGGTCAACATCTTGAGAGAAGAATAAAAATGTATTGGCCAAGAAAAGCAGTGACAAGCAAAATTCTTCACAAAATTTGTCACAAAATTCTTGATTTAGTAAAATAACTTTCACAGAAAAGTATCCTGTCATGACAAAAAAAATTGCAAAGAAAAACCAAAAACACCTCACCAAATATAAAAACATCAACACCTCACCAAAAAGACCTTGACCAAAAACACATCAGCAAAAAGAATTACTTTGACTGAAATTCCATTTTCCCAAAATGGGAGTCTAAGTCACTGTGACAGCAATAGATAGCCTTCAGGCATCTTCCCTTACTTAAACCCGAATTTGTATGGCATTAACTGTAATAACACGTTTATTTATTTATCTGATGTTTAACAGCTTGTGCTATTCCCATGATGGGACATATCTTTTCCAAGGCTTTCACTCAAATCAACAAGATTTCATATCATGGAACGTTCGTACGTGACTTGCTGGACAAATCTATTCAACTACTAAAAGCTTTATGATGGATAAAATAACATCCAGAATGCAAAACAGTGTTGAACAGGAAGTTTGTTAAATATGTAAACCAAAGAGATATACTATCTTATCTTGAAGGGTGCATCTATCCTCTTAAGTGTACAAATTCAGGCAAACTAGCAAAATGATAGGAACCAAATCCTCCCTTTAATGTTTTTTGGGAGGAGGATAGGCCTTCAATTTTTCTTCAGACCCACTAAATATCAGATATTTTTTTTTAATCCTTGTATAACATTTCTTCAGCTGTATGCTGATTTTATAAATTATTCATAAAAGATTTTTGTATTTTTATAATGTATAATATAGAGCAAGTATTAAAACACGCGAGCAGGTAAAACAATGCAACAGGTCTAAGAAAAATAAACCGTGAACTACCTTCTCTGATCTTACACCATTCTGTTCAGATTTTCCTCTTTCTTTTAACCAAAGTTCCAAGATCTTGGAGTTCACTGATTTCGTTTAAGCTATTTTAAATTAAGGTGTTCTGTCCAATAGGACATTGAAAGTGAGATCAGGGTTCTCTAATTTTCTTAAAAATTGTTTTCTATCAAAAGATTCAAAGTCAGCAAAATGATTAGCTAAATGACTTGCCAAATGATGGACCAATGGTAGAATCAATGAGTTCCGGTAACAAGACCTGAACAACTGGTTGTGCTTCGTGCTTGTATTTGTTGTGCCATCAACTACTTCAAAAGGTTGAAGAGAAATCCATGTAAACCCTTACCGACTACAGAAAAATGTGCAAACAACTGCTTCAGAGGGTTGAATGGAAGCCTAAGAAAACCTTTGCTGACGACATGGAGTTGTGCTATCAACTGATTCAAACGGCTGAACATAAATCTAAAGAAACCTTTACTAATGAGATGTAGTTGTGCTTCCAACTGCTTCAAATGATTCAACAAAAATTCAAGGAAACCTTTACTGACGACATGCAGTTGTGCTTTTAACTGCTTCAAACGGCGGAACAGAAATCTAAGAAGACCTTTGCTGCTACATGCAGTTATGCTATCAACTGCTTCAAATGGCTGAACAAAATATAAGAAAACCTTTGCTGACGATATGCAGTTATGCTATCAACTGCTTCCAACGGCCGAACAGAAATCTAAGGAAACCTTTGCTAACGACATGCATTGCGCTATAAACTGCTTTAAATGACAGAACAGAAATCTAAGGAAACCTTTGCTGACGACATGCAGCTGTGCTATCAACTGCTTCAAACGGCCGAACAGAAACCTAAGAAAACCTTTGAAGACGACATGCATTTGTTCTATAAACTGCTTCAAACGAATGAACAGAAATCTAACAAAACAGCATGAGCAGGTCGCTTAAACATGTCATGCTTGTTGTCTATTATAATTTAGTGTGCCTAAGGTTGTTAAAGAACAAACAAAGAGAGAAATCTTAATGAAGAAACAAACAAAAGGAACTAGGGCCATCAGAAGGAAAAGATAAAAACCAAGACGACGCAGATATTTTGCCTGTATGAAAACAAGGCGTCTTCGACGCTGATTAACTTACTGGTCCACTTTTCAAAAGAATGTTATAAATTGGGTCAATATTCAAATTTCCTGTATTTTTATTTATTTAAATACTAGCCAGCATATGTTTTTTTTTATTTCAATAGCCTCCCTCGCCCACTGATTAAAACTTTTATCATTAAAAATGGCTGTGGCATCATCGAATTGTGCATAATGGTCAGGGTGGTAGAAAATGTTTTCAGCCAAAGGTAAAACCAAGGTTTCAGGAGGCTTCCTCAATTATCAAATTTTTTCTTATGTGATGCTCAATGATGCTCAATAAATTTTTCAACAAATTGTTGATGAGTGCGGCCAATTTAAAACTTCCCATGTAAATAAGGAATACTATAAACCCCACTAACCAAATTGCCCTAAGTCAAATCCTTCCAAGAATTTATTAGACTGCTCAATGGTCTTATTGACTGGAAACATGTATCAAAGTTATATATCTTTAAAATCCGTTTTCGGCTTAAGATCTATGATTCGATAAGAAGGCCATTAGTCATGCCACCCACATAAGTTTTGACCAACCTATTCTGCCCACCAGACAAATGATTTGCCGATCCTAGTTCTAATAGAATATCCACATTCTTGTAAATTATCAAGGACACAAGAATACAAGATCCTTCCCCGCCCCCAACCAGCTTAGGTCTATTCACGCCAGAAAGTCGGGATTTTCTAAGATTTTTGTTTAGATTGTTTCAAAATTGTAGAGTTTTTAGGGCAGTACCACATTTTCTCTAGTGATAAATCATGATTTGAATCAAGGAAATAAAATAGATGAATCATGGATGAATCATGATTTGAATCAAGGAAATAAAATGGATGAATCATGATTTGAATCATTAAAACAAAATGGATCAATCATGGATGAATCATGATTTGAATCATGGAAATAAAATGAATGAATCATGGATGAATCACGATTTGAATTATGAAATAAAATGAATGATTCATGTATGAATCATGATTTGAATCATGGAAATAAAATGGATGAATCATGATTTGAATTACGGAAATAAAATGAATGAATCATGATTTGATTCATGGAAATAAAATAAATATTATAAGATAAATATATGTCAAATTTGACAACATTTTTTTGTCTGTAAAAATTCTAGCCTCAAGGAGCTTTTGATTACGAAAGAGAGCTTCAAAGGAAAGTTATATTTTCTAAGGCTGTTTTGGTGTCATATGTTTTCACCTTATTTTTTGCTGATGTATCACCCATGTTTATTTTTTTTTTTTTTTTTTTTTTGATTTGGCATCTGCTACTACCAAGAATTCTATTATTTCATATGGAAGTCTTTTTCCCAAACAATTAATTTCCTAAATTCTCTCAATTTTTTAAGAAACATATAGTTGTGCAAATTTTGACTTAACTTATTTGGACAATTGATTTCCTAAATTCTCCCAATTTCTTAAGAAATATATAGTTGTGCAAATTTTGACTTTATTTATTTGAACAAAGGAAAGTTACATGTTCTAAGGCTGTTTTAGGCTGTGATATTTTCAGGCTATTTTTTGCTGATTAATCACCTATATTTTTTTATAATTTGGCATCTGCTACTACCAAGAATTGTATCCAAATTCTCCTAATTTCTTAAGAAATATATAGTTGTACAAGTTTTGAATTTCCCTAACAATTGAATTTCCGAATTCTCCCAATTTCTTAAGAAATAAATAGTTGTGCAAATTTTGACTTCACTAATTTGAACAAAGAGATTTAATTTTCACTGTCCTCTGTACTTCAACGGCTAATTACTCGGTGTGAAATGAGACAGCAAATGGTTTATTCGTTGAATTAGAGCAGTAGGATTTCAAATGTTTTTGGTAGTCTCATCGAGTTGGGCACTAAGCTGTAAAAGCCTGTTTTGTTTCAAACATATTTACTTAAACCTTGAAATGGAACGCTTACTCCAAGAAGCATTGGATTATATCTTCTCTAAAATACAATTTAAAGAAAATTGAGATAGTCAAGTTTGCTGTGATTTAGGAAGACATTCTTTGGTGATTTGTCTTCTTCCCCTTTCCCAAAAATGGAAATTGTCACCAAAAGTTCCTTTTCCTCCTTTGGGTATTTAATTTTATTCAACTAATTGTACCATGTTGCAAATGAAATAATTTGGTCTTTATTTCCAAACTTGTTTCAAACAGTTCGTGGTAACGAACTGTAAGTAAGGAGCGACCCGGCTCAATTGTAACCGAAACTCTAGAAAACGGGTTTTTTATACCAATAGATATATCAAAAGAATCAGATTTCAATGCTGATTTCAAATATATAACTTTCATCAAGTTTAGTGTTACCCATCAAAAGTTACGCGCCTGAGAAAATTTGGCTGATTTTCGAAAAAAGGGGGAAAGACCCCCTAAAAGCTATAGAACCTTAATGAAAATCACACCATCATATTCAGCGTATCAGAGAACCCTACTGTAGAGGTTTCAAGCTCCTATCTACAAAAATGTGGAACTTTTCATTTTTTGCCAGAAGAAAGATCACGGATGCGTGTTTATTTGTTTTTTTTTGTTTTTTTTTTCCCCAGGGGTGATTGTATCGACCCAGTGGTCCTAGAATATCGTGGGAGGGCTCATTGGAACGGAAATTAAAAGTTCTAGTGCCCTTTTTAAGTGACCAAAAAAATGGAGGGCAACTAGGCCCCCTCCCACGCTCATTTTTTTCCCAAAGTCACCCGATCAAAATTTTGAGATAGCCATTTTGTTCAACATGGTCGAAAATATGATAAAAATGTCTTTTAGGATGACTTGATCCCCCAAAGTCCCCAGGGGGAGGGCTGAAAGTTATGAACTTTACTCAATGTTAACATATAGTATTGGTTATTGGGAAGCATACAGACTTTTTCAGAGGAGATTTTTTCTGGTAGGTGGGGAAAGGAGAGGGTCGGGGGCTATATGGAAGGATCTTTCCATGAAGGAAGTTTTCATGGGGAAGGGAAATTGCCATGAAGGGGGCGCCGGACTTGCCAGCATTATTTATTGGTTATTGGGAAGTATACAGCCATTTTCAGGAAGGATTTTTTCTGGAGGGGGGGGGGGGCTAGAGGAGGGGATTACTCTGAAGAATATTTCCGTGGAGGATGTTTCTTTGGGGTAAGGGACATTTCTATGAAGGGGGCGCCGGATTTCCAAGCATTATTTAAGAAACGATCAGAAGTTAAATGAAAAAAAAAACAAGTTTTTTCAACTGAAATGTAAGAAGGAATATTAGAACTTAAAACGAACAGAAATTATAACGTATGTGAGGGGGTTCTCCCCAAAGTCAATACCTCGCTCTTTACGCTACAGTTTTTTTTTAGTGCTTTCAAAAGAGCTATCTATTCTAATTAAACGGCCTTTGTGATTCAGGGGCTTGTGAATCAAAATTTTTTTAACTTTTAACGTAAAGAGCGTGGTATTGACTAAGGGGAGAACCCCTTCATATAAGTAATAACATATACGTAATAAAAAAAACAATAAAAAAACAAGCAAAACGGCTCAATAGTAATCGAAACTTTTAAAAACGAAATTTTGATGTCAATAAATGTATCAAAAGAATGTGTTTATAATGCTGATCCTAAATATATAAATTTTATTAAGTTTAGTATTACTCATCAAAGGCTACGAGCCTGAGAAAATTTACTTGATTTTTTAAAGAGGGGGGAAACATCCCCTACAAGTGAAAGAATTTTAATGAAAATCACACCGTCAGATTCAGCGTATCAGAAAACCCTATTACATAGGTTTCAAGCTCATATCTGCAAAATCTGCAACTTTGTATTTTTTGCCAGAAGAAAAATATACGAATATAGAAGTTAGTTACGTAAGTTAATTTGTAAAGACATCCATTTAGCAAAAGAAAAGTAAAATTTTTATGCAAATAAAAGCTGCATTAACTAAAAAACGATCAGAAATTAAATAAAAAAAACAAGTTTTTTTAACTGAAAGTAAGGAGCGACATTAAAACTTAAAACGAACAGAAATTATTTCGTATATGAAAGGGGCTGTCCCCTCCTCAACGCCTCGCTCTTTACGCTAAAGTTTGACTCTGTCTCATAACTTTATTTTTTAAAACAATAAAAAGTTTGACTTTCTCACAACTCTATTTTTTAAAACAATAAAAAACTTTAGCGTAAAGAGCGAGGCGTTGAGGAGGGGACAGCCCCTTTCATATACGAAATAATTTCTGTTCGTTTTAAGTTTTAATGTCGCTCCTTACTTTCAGTTAAAAAAAACTTGTTTTTTTTATTTAATTTTTGAACATTTTTGAATAAATGCAGGTTTTGATCTTGGCTCACCGTACATGAATAATTAAAACAAAATTTTCATATTAATTTACTTTTATTTAGTTAAATGGCTTTCTCGAAACTTGTTTAATTATATTTACGAACGTTTTTATTAGTAATAAATATACGTAACTTACGAATTAACTTACGTAACGAACTTCTATATTCATATATTTTTAATTTGTTTATTAGGGGGTTCGCCCCTAGTCAATACCTTGCTCTTTAAGCGAAAGTTCGAATTTTGTTCCAATTCTTTAAAAATGACCGCTTAATCACAAAGGCCGTTAATTAGAATAAATAGCTCTTATGAAAGTACTAAAAAATCTTTGGCTTAAAGAGCGAGGTATTGACTACGGGGTGAACCCAATCATATATGTAATATTTCTGTTCGTTTGAAGTTTCGATGTTGCTGCTATTGCAGTTGAAATACTTGTTTTTTTATATTAAATTTCTGATCTTTTTTAAATAATGCTGGGAAGTCCGGCGTCCCCTCCAAGCAATGTCCCTTCTCCCATGAAAACTTCCTTCATGGAAAGATCCTCCCACATAACCCCCGACCCAACCCCCCCCCCCCCCACTACCAGGAAAAATCTCCCCTGAAAACGTCTGTATACTTCCAAATAACCAATACTATATGTTAACATTGGGTAAAGTTCATAACTTTCAGCCCTCCCCCCGGGAATTTCGGGGGATTAAGTCATCCTAAAAGACATACTTATTATATTTTCGAACATGCTGAACAAAACGGCTATCTCAAAATTTTGATCAGGTGACTTGGGGAAAAAAATGAGCGTGGGAGGGGGCCTAGTTGCCCTCCATTTTTTTTGGTCACTTAAAAAGAGCACTAGAACTTATAATTTCCATTCCAATGAGCCCTCCCACGATATTCTAGGACAACTGGGTCGATACGATCACCCCTGGGGGAAAAAAAACAAATAAACACGCACCCGTGATACTTCTTTCGTTTAAATAAAAAAAAACAAGTTTTTTAAACTGAAAGTAAGGAGCGACATTAAAACTTAAAACGAAAAGAAATTATTCCGTATATGAAAGGGACTGTCCCCTCCTCAACGCCTCGCTCTTTACGCTAAAGTTTTTTATTGTTTTAAAATATAAAGTTGTGAGACAGAGTCAAACTTTAGCGTAAAGAGCGAGGCGTTGAGGAGGGGACAGTCCCTTTCATATACGGAATAATTTCTGTTCGTTTTTAGTTTTAATGTCGCTCCTTACTTTCAGTTTAAAAAACTTGTTTTTTTTATTTAATTTTTGAACGTTTTTGAATAAATGCAGGTTTTGATCTTGGCTCACCGTACATGAATAATTAAAAAAAAAATTCATATTAATTTACTTTTATTTAGTTAAATGGCTTTCTCGAAACTTGTTTAATTTTATTTACGAACGTTTTTATTAGTAATAAATATACGTATATGAAAGGGACTGTCCCCTCCTCAACGCCTCGCTCTTTACGCTAAAGTTTTTTATTGTTTTAAAAAATAAAGTTGTGAGACAGAGTCAAATTTTAGCGTAAAGAGCGAGGCGTTGAGGAGGGGACAGTCCCTGTCATATACGGAATAATTTCTGTTCGTTTTAAGTTTTAATGTCGCTCCTTACTTTCAGTTTAAAAAACTTGTTTTTTTTTATTTAATTTTTGAACGTTTTTGAATAAATGCAGGTTTTGATCTTGGCTCACCGTACATGAATAATTAAAACAAAATTTTCATATTAATTTACTTTTATTTAGTTAAATGGCTTTCTCGAAACTTGTTTAATTTTATTTACGAACGTTTTTATTAGTAATAAATATACGTAACTTACGAATTAACTTACGTAACGAACTTCTATATTCATATATTTTTAATTTGTTTATTAGGGGGTTCGCCCCTTAGTCAATACCTTGCTCTTTAAGCGAAAGTTCGAATTTTGTTCCAATTCTTTAAAAATGACCGCTTAATCACAAAGGCCGTTAATTAGAATAAATAGCTCTTATGAAAGTACTAAAAAATCTTTGGCTTAAAGAGCGAGGTATTGACTACGGGGTGAACCCAATCATATATGTAATATTTTTTGTTCGTTTGAAGTTTCGATGTTGCTGCTATTGCAGTTGAAATACTTGTTTTTTTAAATTAAATTTCTGATCTTTTTTTAAATAATGCTGGGAAGTCCGGCGTCCCCTTCATAGCAGTGTCCCTTCCCCCATGAAAAATTCCTTCATGGAAAGATCCTCCCACATAACCCCCAACCCACCCACCCCTCCCCCACTACCAGGAAAAATCTCCCCTGAAAACGTCTGTATACTTCCAAATAACCAATACTATATGTTAACATTGGGTAAAGTTAATAACTTTCAGCCCTCCCCCCGGGAATCTCGGGGGGTTAAGTCATCCTAAAAGACATACTTATTATATTTTCGAACATGCTGAACAAAATGGCTATCTCAAAATTTTGATCAGGTGACTTTGGGAAAAAAATGAGCGTGGGAGGGGGCCTAGTTGCCCTCCATTTTTTTTGGTCACTTAAAAAGGGCACTAGAACTTTTAATTTCCATTCCAATGAGCCCTCCCACGATATTCTAGGACAACTGGGTCGATACGATCACCCCTGGGGGAAAAAAAACAAAAACAAATAAACACGCACCCGTGATCTTTCTTCTGGCAAAAAATGCAAAATTCCACATTTTTGTAGATGGGAGCTTGAAACCTCTACAGTAGGGTTCTCTGATACGCTGAATATGATGGTGTGATTTTCATTAAGGTTCTATAACTTTTAGGGGGTCTTTCCTCCTTTTTTCGAAAATCAGCCAAATTTTCTCAGGCGCCTAACTTTTGATGGGTAGAATTAAACTTGATGAAACTAATATATTTGAAATCAGCATTAAAATCTGATTCTTTTGATGTATCTATTTGTATCAAAATACCGTTTTCTAGAGTTTCGGTTACCATTGAGCCGGTTCGCTCCTTACTTACAGTTCGTTACCACGAACTGTAAGAAGTATTGTGAAAAGTATTAGCGAAATTATTTCCAAACTTGTTTTCATTAAAAGAGCTAAAAGATATATGGTGCTATTCAAAAACTAGAAGTCAGCAACTCCACTGGCTTAGTCATATCCAACGAGTGTCATTAAATCGACTCCCCAAAATCACGTTTGAAGGACGGGTACATGGCACACGACCTCGTGGCCGACCTCGCAAGAGATGGTACGACAACTTCAACGGCCAGAACCTCACCCAACTCCTGCGTCTTGCTCCAGATAGAACCGAATACCGTCGCCATATTAAACGACTAGTGAGAATAGAAGAAGCCCCAATACAGCCACAAAGGCCCGACAGGATGTAAGTAAAGTCAAGTAAGTCAAGCTATTCAAAAAAGTGCCATAGGAGGTGACAGGAAGCGTCTTGGTGTACATGAAAGGCAAGGATGGGGAATCGAACTTATCTGAATGAAAACAAAGACGGGATTGGATGTAAAGAGGTCAAGATTGACCCGAATGTTGGAAAGAGTACAGTTCTGGAATTGTGGAGGAAACTGGGAAAGAGGGGATAGATTGGAACAGTGACGTTACTCCTAGTGCTTATCAGAACTACTTCTATTCCCGAATTGTGTTTCACTGAAAGAGTAAGAATGTATATGATATCGTCCAAGAAAATATAAAAAGAAGGTGCAATAAGTAAACAGCGTATAGGAAAGGGCAGGCTTTTACAGTTTGACAATTATCAACATGACCTCTTCTTTTAACTCCGTGACATGGGGTACAAAATTTAATAAGCAAACATTGTCATTAACCAGTATATAGGAGATGATGAGCTAAAACGCATAATTGAGTGAATCTGTCCCACTAATGGCGCCTCTTTATTGCAATTAAATAAAAAAAAACAAGTTCTTTTAACTGAAAGTAAGGAGCGACATTAAAACTTAAAACGAAGAGAAATTATTCCGTATATGAAAGAGGCTGCCCCTCCTCAACGCCTCGCTCTTTACGCTAAAGTTTTTCATTGTTTAAAAATAATAGAGTTGTGAGAAAGTCAAACTTTACCGTAAATAGCGAGGCGTTGAGGAGGGGACAGCCTCTTTCATATACGGAATAATTTCTGTTCGTTTTAAGTTTTAATGTCGCTCCTCACTTTCAGTTAAAAAAAAACTTGTTTCTTTTATTTAATTTTTGAACGTTTTTGAAAAAATGCAGGTTTTGATCTTGGCTCACCGTACATGAATAGTTAAAACAAAATTTGCATATTAATTAACTTTTACTTGGTTAAATGGCTTTCTCGAAACTTGTTTTAATTTATTTACGAACGTTTTTATTAGTAATAAATATACGTAACTTACGAATTGACTTACGTAACGAACTTCTATATTCATTTAATTTTAATACGTATATTAGGGGGTTCGCCCCTTAGTTAATACCTTGCTCTTTAAGCGAAAGTTCTAATTTTGTTCCAATTCTTTAAAAATGACCGCTTAATCACAAAGGCCGTTAATTAGAATAAAAAGCTCTTATGAAAGTACTAAAAAATCTTTGGCTTAAAGAGCGAGGTATTGACTAGGGTTTGAACCCAATCATATATGTAATATTTTCTGTTCGTTTAAAGTTTTGATGTTGCTGCTGTTGCAGTTGAAAAACTTGTTTTTTTATATTTAATTTCTGATCTTTTTTAAATAATGCTGGGAAGTCCGGCGTCCCCTTCATAGCAATGTCCCTTCCCCCAGGAAAACTTCCTTCATGGAAAGATCCTCCCACATAACCCCTGACCCCCCCCCCCCACTACCAGGAAAAATCTCCCCTGAAAACGTCTGTATACTTCCCAATAACCAATACTATATGTTAACATTGGGTAAAGCTTATAACTTTCAGCCCTCCCTCCGAGAACTTTGGGGGATTAAGTCATCCTAAAAGACATACTTATAATATTTTCGAACATGCTGAACAAAATAGCTATCTCAAAATTTTGATCGGGTGACTTTGGGAAAAAAATGAGCGTGGGAGGGGGCCTAGTTGCCCTCCATTTTTTTGGTCACTTAAAAAAGGCACTATAACTTTTAATTTCCATTCCAATGAGTCCTCCCACGATATTCTAGGACCACTGGGTCGATACGATCACCCCTGGGAAAAAAAAACAAATAAACACGCACCCGTGATCTTTCTTCTGGCAAAAAATGCAAAATTCCACATTTTTGTAGATAGGAGCTTGAAACCTCTACAGTAGGGTTCTCTGATACGCGGAATATGATGGTGTGATTTTCATTAAGGTTCTATAATTTTTAGGGGGTCTTTCCCTCTTTTTTTGAAAATCAGCCAAATGTTCTCAGGCGCGTAACTTTTGATGGGTATGACTAAACTTGATGAAACTTATATATTTGAAATCAGCATTAAAATCTGATTCTTTTGGTGTATCTATTTATATCAAAATACCGTTTTCTAGAGCTTCGGTTACCATTGAGCCGGGTCGCTCCTTACTTACAGTTCGTTACCACGAACTGTTTGATAATAAAGTGTATGTATTAGGTTTTATTCGTGGATTGGATGGTCCTAACATGAATTTTTTGGGTTAGGTTTTATTGTTTCTTGTTTTTTTTTCTTTTTCTTTTCCAAAGGTGGATTGCCCATAAGAGATATTGTCCTTTGTTCTGTTTGATTTATTAATTATGAGGTTTTTGTATAGCTTATAGTTTTTTCTACCTTATTTTTGTGTCTTTTTCTCTTTTGTTCTCTCTATGTTTTTGTAACTCAATGGGTTTTCAGTATGTTCATTCATCAAAAACCAAAGCAGGACACTATTAGTCCTATTAAGGAGTAATTTTGGTAATCTTACCAAAGATTAAACCGTGGCTCTGGTAATTTTAGGTAATAATACTGTGAAGTAGTGGTAATACTTTTAGTCCTCCTTAGTAATATTTTTGGTAATTTTCCAGTTTTGCTTCATTTCTTTAAGAAATTAATGCAAAAATCTAATTCTTGCCTCTCTTGTTAACATAACTTCTTCCATTTTTTTTTATAAGAGGTTTGAAGAAATAAGTTAGAATTTGAAAGAAAGTAAAAAGGAAAGAATAAGAAATTTTAAATTAAGTAAGAAACTTAAACTTTTAATTCACGTTACACTAGTTCTAAGCAAATTATTTAAAATTTTCTGATCTATTTGTCCAATTATTTCACGACGTCTGCCATTTTTTTTAACAAAAGCAGCAAAAAATTTTGCTCGAATTTTTTTTTGTTTTTTTGTTATTTTCTTTTTAGTTTCACCCTGCTTGTTTAAGTTGGGTCTGTATCATTTATTATTAATACATTTAAATTAGCTAGAAAAAAGTTACGGGGGCAACCCTGTAACTAATATATAAATAAAGTTACAATATCCTTTTAGACAATATCGAAATCATAATAATATCATTAAACAGATACATCATTATGGGGGGAGGGGCTATAGAACGGAGAAGGAGTGCCCTTAACTCTGTTAGCCATAGGTAGATTGGTGCTGTAGCAAGTTGTTAGTAGCAGTTGCAACAGTTATAGTAATACACATATACTAGGTGTATAATCTATAAATAATAAGAGAACAATAAACAGTAAATATATTTTGCTCGCAGTAAAAGCACTATATAAAAATTTTAATACAAGCAGCTAACCTTAATCAAGAAACGCTTACAATGTCTTCGAGCAGCTTTATTGGAGGAACACCACATATAAATGTGAAATCCCCTATCTACCTAGACAAAAATGCCCGGTCTCGGGTTCTCAGACCTGTTAAATTCAATACTGTAATTGTCATGGATGGTACAATTTTTTTGAAGGCAAATCTCAGTTTATATATCTTTAGTCAAATATTGCTACAATTTCAATAATATAAAATAATTTTTCTTTTTTTCTTTGTTTTATTTCATATGCCTTGATAGATCAAAAACAGAACAAAAACAAATATGTTTCTTCCTCTGTGGAAGAATATTTTGAAGGTGATGTTGAATACTTTCACGAAAATTGCCAAATTAATTTTGGTTCGTCGAAATTCTTCAAAACTACTTTGAAATCCTTATACAGCAAAATAAATCATTTCAAACTCCCTCTTCAATTTGTAAATGCTTTAAATTAAATATATTAATTTGATTAATAAATTTAATAAAATAAATTAAATTATTTTAAAATATTTATTTTAAACAATTGTAGAAGACGGATTACGTGCAGAATCATACCGATTTAATTCACTTTAGTTAGATTAAACTAAAAATTTTAAACAAATATATTTTAAGCTGTCTTTGCAAACAGCCCAACAGAACTGATTCAGGTTTTTCTCTTATTTCTGACAGTTTCTTCTGATACGACTATAGGTGTAAAGAAATTGCCTAGAACACTTTTAGTACTATCCAAACTAAGCCATGATTTTCAAATTACTTTGCAGGATTTATACAAAAAGTGTGTTCTAATTCTATTTACTACAAAAGGCCTACAGTTTAAGCCCCTTTTCAATTTCTAATTGCTCCTATGGTTTCCTAATATTGAATCTTCTTCACGTTGGTGCCATAAAAGAGACAGTCATTTTCTCCAGATCACTCAAATAAGGTACTAATTGAGCGCAAAAGAACCAATAATTTTAAGAACCTCTTCAGGGATCTGTGTCTACTTCGAATTTGTTGGCATATTTTGACGTTTTTTACTGCATTTATGAAAGCATTAAAACGAAAACTTAAAGGAGTTACAGTACATGAGAAACTTAAGAGTCAATTTAAAATAAAAAGTGAAATTAGGTTTTATCCGTGCTACTTAAAAAGAATAAAAAAAAAAAAAATTTGCTTTTGCTGCGTTGTGGACGAAACTTTAATTTTTTAAATGATAAAGGGATCGCTTACATGAAGAGTATGTTCACTATTTAAGGAAATTCGAGTGATAAAGCAAAGATTGCTTGAGATATGTGCCCCATTCATTTCAGGTGCCAATTTTTCTACTATTTTATTCTCTATAGAACATAGGCACTCCGAAAGATGGAGGAGGATTCATTTAATTTTCTAGAGAGGAACTGTCTACGAATTATTTTGGTTACGCGTTTTACTGACCATATTTCAAACAGTAAGCTCTACGAAAAATATTGTTTTATCCCACTTTTTAGGGCTATAATGAGTGAAAGGTTGAGATGGCTAGGGTACGTTCTGCGGATGAAGGATTGATAAATAGCCCAAGATCGTTCCTTTTGACCAACCATATAGGACCAAACAAAAATCAGGTCGTTCACAAATTGGAGGGGGGTCATAAGGAAAGATTAAAAGGAAATTAGAACTTCTTGAGATGGTGTAAAGGAGGAGTGTGCGCAGCTGTGTTTGCATCAAGTGGATTGATGCTTTATTAACTATCAATAGCAATGATAGTTAACTTAATGACTAAATTTGCAATAATTCTCGAAACTCTTACTTAATTTTTATACTTTAATTGCATCCTATTTGGTGATTTGGAGAAAATTAGTCTCTCGTTGTATTAAGGTGAAGTAGATTGAGCATGAGGCTTATAAGCAATTAGAAAATAAAAGGGGAGTTAGATTGTGTTCCTGTTACTGTAAATGGGATTTGAAAGTACTTTTGAAAGAAAGCCTGCAGAGTAATTTTGAAGAGCTAAACTTAATTTGGTAAATACACTTAAAGCATTCAAAGAAACTTATATTACCTCTACAGCCATGCCAGAAGAAGCTTTCATAGATAAAAGAAAAATTATTTACCTTCTCTGGGGATCTACCAAAACAATTGAATGTTTACCCCTTTTTTTGTTTCAGTTTTTAAGTTTGCTCTGACCAAAGGGTCTCCGATACAGACAAAATGTGTGTGTGATCTTAAAAGTACTAGTAATTTTAAAATATAAAGGCTGGTCTAGCTAATCACTCAAAATGTTTTAAATTTGCTGCGTTTACGAATATAGTTTTTACTACAAAAAAAATATATATAATATATATACAAAATAAAATATAAATTAAAAAATACATAAAGCGTATATTAACAAATATATGAAATATAGACCATGTTCAGAAATAATCTGGTTCGAACCGTTTGGTTAGGGATAAAATTAAAAACAGAATATAATAATAATTTATTTTTGACCCACTAACAATTATAAAAAAGTGGAGTAACAAAAGAAAATAAAAAGTAAAGACATACAAAAACAAAACACATGCAAAACAATATCATTATAAAAACTACAAATACAAATCAAAACAATCGCACAAGAGGATGAAAAGGACCCAACCGCTTGCAGGCCTCATCTTTTAACTTGGAGTCCAATTTGTTATATGACGTCAATATATCAGTTGCATTAAATATTCGAATAATCTTACGGTTTCTATACCAACGAGGCAAATACAAAAGATATTTACAATAACGGAAATACAAAACTCTAATATCCTGCATTTCATTATTATTAAAAAATGGGCGCAAACCTGATAGAAAAAGAATGGAATGGTCACAATACGTAGAATATAGTTTAGCCAATGCCTTACGAGAATGTCGGCCACGATTTGGAACAATTTTAGCATAACCTGCTTTAAGCTTATTCTTAATATCTGCAAGTGCACTAGCACGGATAGCTGAAATAGAAGAGCAGATACTAATCCCGAGCCAACGCAACGCAGGAGCCAGCTTAACTGAAAAAGAACTACAACACAAATCACTACTTGGGTTTTTAGCATTGAAAACTAAATATTCACATTTTTCAGCATTTAGCACGAGGCCAATTTTTTCCAAAAGCTTAGAAACAAACTGGGTAGACTTAGCTAGGGTTAATTTTGAACGGCTAATAAGTAATAAATCATCTGCATAAGCAATATAAGATAAATTAGTTAGACCCGTAAAACACGACGGAAAAATACGAGAAAGCACAGGGTATAAACAAGCATTAAAAAGGTATGGTGACAGAACCCCTCCCTGCCTAAGTCCAGACCGAATTGGAATATTACCAAAAAAGATCTCTCCTGACCGAAGTCGAACATATGAATTTGCATACCAAAAACGAAGGACACATATAACAGATGAATTCACTCCTAGCTGGGTAAGAGAATACCATAGTTGGCTGTGACAAACCGAATCAAAAGCTTTTGAAATATCTAACGCACATAAATGAACTTCAGATCCATCTTTTTGTGCTTGAATTAAAAAAGAAGTAAGAATTCGATGCGCATGTTGGCATCCAATATTTGGTTTAAACCCAAATTGATTGGACACATAATCAACATTTGGAAGAATTTCAGGAAGCAGGACATATTCAAAAACTTTGCTCAGCGAACAAGCTACCGTAATAGGTCTATATGATGCGCAATTAGTCGGATCTTTCCCACGTTTAAGAATCGAAGTGACACTCCCGCACAAAAAAGAATCAGGGACCAAAGACGTACATAGACAAATTTGAAATAATAACTGCAAATGATAAATCAATTCTTTCGAATCAATATGAAGGTTAAAAACACTAATACCATCAATATCACATGATTTAGATTTTAAATTCTTAACACAACGAATCACACGGTCAGCAGAAACGGGAGGTACATGGCCTTGGTAAATTTTCGCAGGTAATACATAAGAACAGAGGTTAACAAATTGAGAGTGAACCGCATAATTCATAACATTAAAAATCTTATTATAATGATTAATCCAAGAGGCATTAGGGATCCGATCGGCATTAGGAGGTGAATCAAGTTTCGCAACATTAATCACTTGTTTCCACTGACTAGAGGTCTTCGGAAATTCTACACCATTGTACCTTACTTTACGAAGATAACGTTTAAACTCCAACTTCGTTTTCTGTTTAATGTCAAAAAGGTGACCCCTTAAAGGGCGGCCGCACGCTACCCAAATTCTAAGCCACAATTTTGCACGATTTTTCACAATTTTTAAATCAGGGTCAGATTTCCATATTGAGCCTCTAGTCTTAAGCTTAAAACGACAAAGCGGGACAGCCACTTCTTCAGCTTTTTTCAGACAGGAAACAATCTGGCTGTAATATATATTCAGCTGAACTCGAGCTTGTGGGGATATAACACTGGTACAGAGTAAATTAAATGGAACTTTAATTGTAGACAGAAGAAGAGCAAGGGTAGATAGATATAGAGGCCAGTCCGCTTTATTCCAGTCTCTTTTGATTATCCACTTTTTGTAATTAGTACATAAGTTCTGTTCAGCCCGAGTCGTATTGATGGTGACAGTGGCTGAAAGGGGCAGATGGTCATAATCACGTTCATCCTGGTCAATGTGAATATCACTAATAGAAATACCAGAAGAAACAACACAGTGATCAATATCAGACAATGAACCGCTATTATGTATGTATGAATGGGATGCATCTTTATCCAAAACCCGATAGCCATTAGGTAGCGAATCCAAAAATAAATCAGTTCGTGTTGAGGTAGAGTTTATATCACAGTTCATATCGCCTAAAAGGATCCAATCCAATCCATTACTCTCAACACTAATAAGAAGGGTCTTTAGCGATGCACATGCTTTAGTATACTTTGTTAGAGAGGAAAATGATCATTGGTCGCAAAGGAGGTATACATTAATAAGAACTAGGTTAGCAAGACGGATTGCAATGAAATAATCACATTCACGATAACACACAGGGGATAGCGGGAGTAGTTTATGTTTTAATACGCAGGCCAGCCCGCCTGAAGGTCTCCCAGAAGTTTTTCGGGAATATTTCTTCTACAGTCAAGATAAAGCAGAAAAAATTAAAACCAGACATGATTCTATTGGGAGTGTCCAAGGGATAGTCATTTTTATTATCGAGAGGGACTGCAGATAGTCGGAAAATGCCAATTTATATAAATCAGTTGGCAAGATCGGTCATTATTTTGAAATTATATAAAAAAAAAAAGTTTTTTTAACTGAAAGTAAGGAACGACGTTAAAACTTAAAACGAACAGAAATTATTCCGTATATGAAAGGGGCTGTCCCCTCCTCAACGCTTCGCTCTTTAAGGTCTTTAAGTTATAGAATTTGGCCATTGTTTGTGCATAGTATTTGTTATTGGGATGTAGGCATGCATCTTCGGGTGGGGGGGACAAATTTTCTGCTGGGGGTTTTCCCAAGGGGGAGTTTTCCGTGGAGAGGTAAGTTTCCAGGGAGTGAACTGGTCAGGGAAAATTATACACTAGGGGAATTTGCCAGAATTCTTATGCAAAATTCTTTTTATATGTCTTGCTTTCTCTTTTCCGTCTCAATTTTACGCGGGGAGTGGTTGAGAGTAATTGTCCGGGGTAAATTTTCACCGGGATTGAATTGTCTAGAGGATATTTCCATGGAGAGGGCGCTACTGCGTGGAGGTGGCGCCAGATTTCCTGGCATCATTTAAAAACGATCAGAAAATAAATAAAAACAACAAGTTTTTTCAACTGAAAGTAAGGACCAACATTAAAACTTAAAACGAACAGAAATTATTACGTAAATAAAGGGGGTTGGCCCCTCCTCAACACCTCGCTCTTTACGCTAAATTTTTTTAATACTTTTAAAACAGCGTCTTATTGTTCTAATTAAACGACCCTTGTGTTTCAGGAGTGATTCTTAAAGAATTGGGACAAAATTCAAACTAGCGTAAAGAGCGAGGTGTTGCGGAGGGGTTAACCCCCTTTATATACGCAATAATTTCTGTTCGTTTTAAGTTTTAATGTTGCTCCTTACTTTCAGTTGAAAAAACTTGACCCTTTTAACCCTATTAAAGACCCTTTTTCCACCCATAAATATATGTGCATTCCATACAATTCCAACGCTTATCAAACAGTTCGTGGTAACGAACTGTAAGTAAGGAGCGACCTGGCTCAATGGTAACCGAAACTCTAGAAAACGGGTTTTTGATACCAATAGATATATCAAAAGAATCAGATTTCAATGCTGATTTCAAATATATAACTTTCATCAAGTTTAGTGCTACCCATCAAAAGTTACGCGCCTGAGAAAATTTGGCTGATTTTCAAAAAAAGGGGAAAAGACCCCCTAAAAGTTATAGAACCTTAATGAAAATCACACCATCATATTCAGCGTATCAGAGAACCCTACTGTAGAGGTTTCAAGCTCCTATCTACAAAAATGTGGAATTTTACATTTTTTGCCAGAAGAAAGATCACGGATGCGTGTTTATTTGTTTGTTTGTTTGTTTTTTTTTTCCCCAGGGGTGATTGTATCGACCCAGTGGTCCTAGAATATCATGGGAGGGCTCATTGGAACGGAAATTAAAAGTTCTAGTGCCCTTTTTAAGTGACCAAAAAAATTGGAGGGCAACTAGGCCCCCTCCCACGCTTATTTTTTTCCCAAAGTCACCCGATCAAAATTTTGAGATAGCCATTTTGTTCAGCATGGTCTAAAATATGATAAATATGTCTTTTAGGATGACTTAATCCCCCGAAGTTCCCAGAGGGAGGGCTAAAAGTTATGAACTTTACCCAATGTTAACATATAGTATTGGTTATTGGGAAGTATACAGAAGTTTTCAGGAGGTTTTTTTTCTGGTAGTGGGAGGGAAGGGTGGGTCGGTGGTTATGTTGGAGGATCTGTTCATGAAGGAAGTTTTCATGGGGGAAGGGAAATTGCTATGAAGGGGGCGCCGGACTTGCCAGCATTATTTATTGGTTATTGGGAAGTATACAACCATTTTCAGGAAGGATTTTTTCTGGAGGGGGGGGGGGGCTAGACGAGGGGGTTAATCTTGAGAATATTTCCGTGGAGGATGTTTCTTTGGGGTAAGGGAAATTTCTATGAAGGGGGCGCCGGATTTCCAAGCATTATTTAAAAAACGATCAGAAATTAAATAAAAAAAAAACAAGTTTTTTCAACTGAAATGTAAGAAGGAATATTAGAACTTAAAACGAACAGAAATTATAACGTATGTGAGGGGGTTCTCCCCCAAGTCAATACCTCGCTCTTTACGCTACAGTTTTTTTTAGTGCTTTCAAAAGAGCTATCTATTCTAATTAAACGGCCTTTGTGATTCAGGGGTTTGTGAATCAAATTTTTTTTTAACTTTTAACGTAAAGAGCGTGGTATTGACTAAGGGGAGAACCCCCTCATATACGTAATAACATATACGTAATAAAAACTTCACTGGGCCACCTTCACTGGGCCGAATAAATTTAAGTGAAACATATCTTATCGTTAGGTTACAATTGTCAATTAGAATTCTTACTGAATTACACTGGGTCAAATAAATTTGAAAAGTTTATTCCGGCTTGAAGGTGGCTGGATCAAAATTCGTTATACTGCTTAATTTGGCTTAGACAAATTAAATGCTATTCGCGAATTAGTTCCTTTAGTAAGGAGCGACCCGGCTCAATGGTAACCGAAACTCTAGAAAACGGGTTTTTGATACCAACAGATATATCAAAAGAATCAGATTTCAATGCTGATTTCAAATATATAACTTTCATCAAGTTTAGTGCTACCCATCAAAAGTTACGCGCCTGAGAAAATTTGGCTGATTTTCAAAAAAAGGGGGAAAGACCCCCTAAAAGTTATAGAACCTTAATGAAAATCACATCATCATATTCAGCGTATCAGAAAACCCTACTGTAGAGGTTTCAAGCTCCTATCTACAAAAATGTGGAATTTTACATTTTTTGCCAGAAGAAAGATCACGGATGCGTGTTTATTTGTTTGTTTGTTTGTTTGTTTTTTTTTTCCCCAGGGGTGATCGTATCGACCCAGTGGTCCTAGAATATCGTGGGAGGGCTCATTGGAACGGAAATTAAAAGTTCTAGTGCCCTTTTTAAGTGAGCAAAAAAATGGAGGGCAACTAGGCCCCCTCCCACGCTTTTTTTTCCCAAAGTCACCCGATCAAAATTCTGAGATAGCCATTTTGTTCAGAATGGTCGAAAATATGATAAATATGTCTTTTAGGATGACTTAATCCCCCGAACTTCCCAGAGGGAGGGCTAAAAGTTATGAACTTTACCCAATGTTAACATATAGTATTGGTTATTGGGAAGTATACAGAAGTTTTCAGGAGGTTTTTTTTCTGGTAGTGGGAGGGAAGGGTGGGTCGGTGGTTATGTTGGAGGATCTGTTCATGAAGGAAGTTTTCATGGGGGAAGGGAAATTGCCATGAAGGGGGCGCCGGACTTGCCAGCATTATTTATTGGTTATTGGGAAGTATACAACCATTTTCAGGAAGGATTTTTTCTGGAGGGGGGGGGCTAGACGAGGGGGTTAATCCGGAGAATATTTCCGTGGAGGATGTTTCTTTGGGGTAAGGGAAATTTCTATGAAGGGGGCGCCGGATTTCCAAGCATTATTTAAAAAACGATCAGAAATTAAATAAAAAAAAAAAAAAGTTTTTTCAACTGAAATGTAAAAAGGAATATTAGAACTTAAAACGAACAGAAATTATAACGTATGTGAGCGGGTTCTCCCCCAAGTCAATACCTCGCTCTTTACGCTACAGTTTTTTTTTTTAGTGCTTTCAAAAGAGCTATCTATTCTAATTAAACGGCCTTTGTGATTCAGGGGTTTGTGAATCAAATTTTTTTTTAACTTTTAACGTAAAGAGCGTGGTATTGACTAAGGGGAGAACCCCCTCATATACGTAATAACATATACCTAATAAAAAAAACAATAAAAAAACAAGCGATACGGCTCAATAGTAATCGAAACTTTTAAAAACGGAATTTTGATGTCAATAAATGTATCAAAAGAATGTGTTTATAATGCTGATTCTAAATATATAGATTTTATTAAGTTTAGTATTACTCATCAAAGGCTACGAGCCTGAGAAAATTTACTCGATTTTTTAAAGAAGGGGGAAACATCCCCTGCATTAACTAAAAAACGATCAGAAATTAAATAAAAAAAACAAGTTTTTTAAACTGAAAGTAAGGAGCGACATTAAAACTTAAAACGAACAGAAATTATTCCGTATATGAAAAGGGCTGTCCCCTCCTCAACGCCTCGCTCTTTACGCTAAAGTTTTCCATTGTTTTAAAAAATAAAGTTGTGAGACAGAGTCAAACTTTAGCGTAAAGAGCGAGGCGTTGAGGAGGGGACAGCCCCTTTCATATACGGAATAATTTCTGTTCGTTTTAAGTTTTAATGTCGCTCCTTACTTTCAGTTTAAAAAACTTTTTTTTTTATTTAATTACATAGAAGAGTCACTGAGGATTACTGACGGCTGGATCAGTGGATTTTTTTGTGTGTAATGGCGGAGTGCAACTAATTTAGGGGTAACTTCTCCAAAGTATCGTTGGAGGCTCCTTACATGAATATGGTGCTGAGGATTTACCCTCTAATATACCATCACTTAGATGAATTTATTTTGACTAAGCATGTAATATGGATGATGAGGGATGATAGTTCCCCTTTTATTGTAAAAATGTTTTAGCGTAATAAAAAAGATGAGATTCATATGCTAACCTGTACAAAGAAGGAAGGAGGGGGTGTGCCAACAAGGAGCCTGTCAAATAAATTCTTCTCCTTCTTCAAAATGCTTTTGTATTTGAGATCCCCCGCCCCCAAAAAATTTTAAGGGCTCACCTTTTTCCGGGTTAATTTTTAAGCCCCAAGCATTTTTGTACAAAAGTAAAATTTTAATATAAGTACCGAGATTTTGAAGGATGGACAGATCCGTTCATGCTTAGGCTAACTCCAAATACGATATCGTAAATGGAATAAATTATTTAAAACAATTTTTCAGATGAATGTAATGAATTGTTTTAAAAATTAAAAAAACTGAAATTATAATGACTATAAGTGGGTTTTCATTGTCCTTAAGAAACCCCCCTTTAATAAGAAACATCATTAAGAGTATGATTATTAACTGCAATATTTTGAAACTCCAATGTAAAGAGTAGGCCGATGAGGGGCGAAAGGCCCCTTAGGTATTCAATAATTTATGTTGTTGTAAGTTTAAACGAACCTACGCTTTGAACTGAAATAGTTTTTTATTATTGTTTTTAGTATTACAGACCAAACTACTATGCTCAGATTAAACCATAAATGAAACTGGACGGCCGAATAGTTGATTTGATTAAAGTCAATTAGTTGCGGGCATCAAGCCATGGTTTAATTGTAGAAAAAGCCAAGACAGATAGTCCAGGTGAGAGGCAAAATCTGGCATAAGCCTTTTTAGGATTGTATAAAAATGATGTCATTTCACTTCTTGATAGATAAGTCTATCATCCATCCGTCCATACGTACAAACATGGATACATATGAATGTATGTAACATATTCATATTATTTTATTTTAAATTTTCTTTTCACTTTGTTTTAATTTTTTTTTTTTTTTTTTTTTTAGCGTGGCTTAAAAGATATCTTTGAGTACTTTAATAAGATTATCCAAATCAATATCTGTTATTTGAAATTTTATTTACTTCCTTAAGAATGGAACAAAGCATTCCTTTACAGGAGGAATATAAAATGAGTACCTTCTCAATTCCTAATTGCTCCTGAATTTCCTCCATATTTAAATTCATTCATGTTTATAATATGAAAGAGAAAGTAATTTCCATGAGATCATTCAAGTAGAATCCTAGTTGAGCATAAGAAAAGTGAATATTTGAGAATAATTGACAACAATAATCATGAAAAAGATATTTCATAGGTTATTAAAAAACAAATTGAGTTAATTTTTCTAAAACAATACAAGAGTTTAAAATATACTTATTTTTTAAACACTTAAATTGATTATCCTCTGGTAGAGATCCTACTTTCTCTAAACCATTATCAATATGTCAATGTGCCAATATATTAAATATGCCAATGTGTCAATATATTACAGTATGCACAGCAGCTGCGTCATTAATGTCAAATTTTATAATTCATAGTGTCATTAGTCAATACAATTAACAGCGTGTTGGTTTAACAAAGAAAAATGAGTCTACAAAGTTTTGCTTTCTTTCTTTCTTTTTCGGTCTGATTATAAAGAACGAATGAATACGAAGAATGAAGAATGAAAACGAAGACGAAATGAAAACGAAAATGAATATAGAAAACGAAGAATGAAGCAGTGCTCATTCACCTGCATATTAAATGACATTACAATCCACAAAATCGAAAAAAGGATACCCAGTTGCTTTTTCTGCACCCTGTACGCCCCCCAGTTGCAACCGTACCCCATATGGTTTAGCATCAAATTTAGAAGTTGGTAGTTTTAAGCCACTCCCCAGAAAGTCCCAAATTAGTTCTTCAAGTAAAACATTATACTTGAACTCCAAGGACGCTCACTTACGCAAATAATTTATTTCATAATTGAGGCTTCATAGATATTTTTAAAAGAAAGGTGTATATTTTTACAAATTGTTTGAAATCACAACAATCTATGAAGTGGTAAACCGTAGGATTCAAATATTCCAATTAAGATCATTGGGGAGAATCCTTATTACCCCCTTCAGCCTCTAGACGGGCTGAGCAATAGCTTATAGATGTCACAACGCACCTTTGGCTTCACAGGCACCACGCGTCAACCCAGAGTTAAGTTTAGTGTCATAAACTGGGCATGTAGAGGAGATAAAGTTCATATCGGTCGACAGAAAGTTATTCTTTGCCTTAGAGTCTTCCACCTGAGGGGCTGTGAGCATGCTGTCGTAAAGTGACCTCATGTTAGGTACTATCATAAAAATGGTAAAGGCAGAAAACGTCTGCTAACACTATACCAAAACTGATGCAGCTCTTGGAATCTATCAAAAGATTTCAGCAACATCTCTCAAATACTCTGTCTACATTGTGCTCAAATTTGATGCTCATGAGAAGGGATAATATCTTGAAATCAGTTCATGACTTGGCTCAAGAGATTAGAAATGAATTGAGGTGACCATCTCTGTAAACTGAGTTCCTGTTTTCCACCGACTTGAAGGACCTTGCTCATAGAATGAGGCGATGCCGGGTTAAAGTTGACAGCTTTCCAATCCTCTTTGAACAGCCAAAGTGGCAATTGTTTGTGGGCTGGTGTAGTGAGAGGAAGGGTAATCCTCTCGAAGCCAATACTCAGACAATTGCAGAATTCTTGATATATTAAAGACTGGTCGAAACCTTGCGCCATCAACGATAGAAGTTATAAAACAGCAACATGTGGAACGCTAGCTGTAGCTAAAGGAACAGATATCAGTAAAGATATTTGTCTTTTGAAAAGGATACAAAATTTTTGGCATGAGTCACCGCGGACACAACTTGATTTTCCTGCCTAGGAACTTGACCTTGCTCTAAATGATTTTAGATCTTCACGATTTCTTAACTTGTGAATATCGATATGAAAAATCTTACTCTTAGGATGGTATTTATTACTGTCGTCACATTTGGTCACCGAAAGAGTAAAATTCATGCCTTATCCTTCAGTAAAGCACAATTTTCCGATTATTTAGTAACTCTCAGGTTTCTCCCTTCGCTTAGACCCAAATCCGTGAAGTCTCATGAGATACCTTCTCCTATCTTTCTCATGTGCTACATGTAGATCCGACCTTGTGCCCAGTGAAGATGTGACCGACCTACTTAGAACGAACGGCTAACGTGGCGATCAAAAAAGAGAGAAAATGGTTCTTCCTTTATTTTTCTAAAATAACACCACGGGAGGTGACAGCTGGAACTATTTCTGCTTGGATAAAACAGGCCATAGCTATGACCTATTATGCAGCAAAAGACGATCGTAGAAAAGGGAAATTACACAACACAAGATCCATTGCGACATCATGGGCGCTATCAAAATCAGTACCACTTGCTGATATAATGAGTACTTCCGGCTGGTCTTCGGAGACTACTCCCAGACAACACTACCTCCATGAAATAGATGACCAAACTGATGCTCTAAATTTCGTTGTGGTTCAGACAGTTACATAGTTTATATATTTGAATCTTTGAGTTTGGAAATAAAATGTTATATTAGTTGATTTATGAACCCAATACAAAATCGGATGGAATCTACACTTTCGTTAATATACGTACCAATGTATGAGGTACGTATCGGCTAGCCAAACTCAACTTTCATTCGAAATTTCGGGGTCAAGGTACGTGTATATTTAAGGTTGTCTATTGAGTGGGAATAAGGATCGCCTCCGCCCAGTAGTAGACCAAAGCTATTCAGATTTTTAATCTGTACTATTGAAAGGCCCCCTACCCATTTTCTGTGAATTTTAAAACAAAAATATTATTTAAAAATATTTACAAACTACGGATTGTCAAACATTTTAACTAAATATTCAAATTTTGCTTAACAATTTGATTACAATTCAGCACTTTCGCTCATAAGCAAAAGCGTGGATATAAACCTTACGAATATTCGTTAAATAAACCCATAATTAAAACAATATCAATTAACAAAAGGAAAAAAAAAACATTTTTCAAAAATAGCTATTTCGAAGAAAAGTAATTACTGATACTAAAATCCAAGAGAACCGAAACAAAGCCATCTTAAAAGTAAACTTAAATTGAACAGAAGACACAATAGACAAGGATAGAGTTTACCAGCCCCTTAAACGCTCTAAAAGAAACTTTTATTTACGCTTTACGGTAAACCAAATATAATTTATACGTTACTCTTTTCTTTTAAGACCATAACATTGAAAATGAAAAATTGCACTAGCTTCCAGGAGCTCTTTCTTTTATCTATCATACGTTTTTAACAGTCAATCTTGTCTACTAGTCTGATCTGCAGTAGCCTATTTTTTTATTCATACTTTCTTTCTTTTAAATTTTTTCCTTTTTAAAAACATAGAAAATTAATTGGTAAACTATTTAGTGAATAGTCAAGTCACACTAATGCTTCAACTAACTAAACAGACTGCTTTAAAAATTGCTAATATTTATTAGAGAATTTGGGTTTAGGCGTCAATTTCCAGTAAATTTTAATAAAATGCAATCGAAAGGAAAGTTTTGCTAATTTTTTTTGTTAGTAAAATTAGTTTGAGATAAATTTCATTATTCTAAGAAAAAATTCTTTTTTAGTAAATGTGAATAGTAATTTGATGGCTTTTTTATGTTTTGACAAATAATTTTTTCCCAGTAATTTTGACAAATAATTTAATTTTTTTCCTTTCAAAAACATAAAAAATTAATTGGTAAGCTATTTAGTGAATAGTCAATTCATACTAATGCTTCAACTAACTAAACAGACTGCTTTAAAAATTGCTAATATTTATTAGAGAATTTGGGTTTAGGCGTCAATTTCCAGTAAATTTTAATAAAATACAAAAGAAAGGAAAATTTTTCATTTTTTTATAGTAAAATTAGCTTGAGATAAATTTCGTTATTCCAAGAGAAAATTCCTTTTTTAATAAATGTGAATAGTAATTTGACGGCTTGTTTTGACAAATATTTTTTTTCCAATAGTTTTGACAAATAATTAAATTTGTTTCCTTTCAAAAACATAGAAAATTAATTGGTAAGCTATTTAGTGAATAGGCAATTCATACTAATGCATCAACAAACTAAACAGACTGCTTTACAAATTGCCAATATTTATTAGAGAATTTGGGTTTAGGCGTCAATTTCCAGTAAATTTTAATAAAATACAATCAAAAGGAAAATTTTTCAATTTTTTTTTTATAGTAAAGTGAGTTTGAGATAAATTTTATTATTCTAAGAAAAAATTATTTTTGAGTAAATGTGAATAGAAATTTGATGGTTTTTTTTATGTTTTGACAAATAATTTAAGTTTTTTCCTTTCAAAAACATAGAAAATTAATTGGTAAGCTATTTAGTGAATAGGCAATTCATACTAATGCTTCAACAAACTAAACAGACTGCTTTAAAAATTGCCAATATTTATTAGAGAATTTGGGTTTAGGCGTCAATTTCCAGTAAATTTTAATAAAATACAATCAAAAGGAAAGTTTTTCAATTTTTTTTTTATAGTAAAGTGAGTTTGAGATAAATTTCATTATTCTAAGAAAAAATTATTTTTGAGTAAATGTGAATAGAAATTTGATGGTTTTTTTTATGTTTTGACAAATAATTTTTTTCCAATAATTTTGACAAATAATTTAAGTTTTTTCCTTTCAAAAACATAGAAAATTAATTGATAAGCTATTTAGTGAATAGTCAATTCATACTAATGCTTCAACTAACTAAAGAAACTGATTTAAAAATTGCCAATATTTATTAGAGAATTTTGGTTTAGGCATTAATTTCCAGTAAAGTTTAATAAAATACAATCGAAAGGAAAATTTTTCAATTTTTTTCTATAGTAAAATTAGTTTGAGATAAATTTCATTATTCTAAGAAAAAATTCTTTTTGAGTAAATGTGAATAGTAATTTGATGGTTTTCTTATGTTTTGACAACTAATTTTTTTCCAATAATTTTGACAAATAATTTAATTTTTTTCCTTTCAAAAACATAGAAAATTAACTGGTAAGCTATTTAGTGACTAGTCAATTCATACTAATGCTTCAACTAACTAAACAGGCTGCTTTTAAAAATGGCCAATATTCATTAGAAAGTTTGGGTTTAGGCGTTAATTTCCAGTAAATTTTAATACAATAAAATTGAAAGGAAAATTTTTTAATTTTTTTTTATAGTAAAATAAGTTTGAGATAAATTTCATTATTCTAAGAAGAAATTCCTGTTTAGTAAATGTGAATAGTAATTTTATGGCTGTTTTTGACAAATAATTTTTTTTCCAGTAATTTTGACAAATAATTAAAAATTTTTCCTTTCAAAAACACAAAAAATTAATTGGTAAGCTATTTAGCAAATAGTCAATTCATACTAATGCTTCAACTAACTAAACAGACTGCTTTAAATATTGCGGCAACATTTATTAGAGAATTTGGATTTAGGCGTCAATTTCCAGTAAATTTTAATAAATACTATCAAAAGAAAAATTTTCAAATTTTTTTGATAGTAAAATTAGTTTGAGATAAATTTCATTATTCTAAGAAGAAATTCCTGTTTAGTAAACGTGAATAGTAATTTGATGGCTTTTTTGACAAATGATTTTTTTCCAATAATTTTGACAAATAATTAAAATTTTTTCCTTTCAAAACATAAAAAATTAATTGGTAAGCTATTTAGTGAATAGTCAATTCATACTAATGCTTCAACTAACTAAACAGACTGCTTTAAAAATTGCGCCAATATTTATTAACGAATTTTCGTTTAGGCGTCAATTTCCATAAATTTTAATAAATACTATCAAAAGAAAAATTTTCAAATTTTTTTGATAGTAAAATTAGTTTGAGATAAATTTCATTATTCTAAGAAAAAATTCCTTTTGAGTAAATGTGAATAGTAATTTGGTGGTTTTTTTATGTTTTGACAAATAAAAACGCACTAATTCATATTTTTTATATTTACGAAATTCATATTTTTTTCAGTAAAGTGCAAATGAATTGGCTTTTTCGGACATGTTTTTGGGGGAGGTATTTTCTCAATTTTATTTGCGCAATTTTATTTTATCAAAATTGGGATTTTTTTAACATTGGGAGAAAATAGGGATATTCTCAATTTTATTTTATTTTCTCAAACAACACTTGTTACCATTATAAATTTCTTTTTGTTGTTGTTGTTCTTCATTTTATAAAAACTAAAAGGAACACCTTATTCAATTTACAGATAATTTTTAGTAAAGTGTTTTTAGCCTTTAGCCTTTACAGTCTTTACAGTGTTAAAGAGGGTGGTAGCCTTACCGTTATTTAGGGAATTTACGCTTACTGCAGTTTAAGATGAACGTTCACTCTGTTCATGTTATGGGTGCTGAGTGGTTAGTGCTCCGGACTTAAAATCCTGAAGTCAAGGGTTTTAGTCCTGATGTTGCCAGCTACTTGATTTGGGACAGGGATCAATTGCTCGACTCTGTAAGCTCAGCCAAAGTCGATACAGCTCTAAATGAGCACCCAGAGAAACCTGGGGGGAAACACGGGAAGTTTCAGATGATATACCCTCAACCACGCATTGCACTCCTGGCACTGAATCAGAAAAACGATACCTGCGCAACGCAGACCATTGGTCAGCATGCAAAAAAAGTTCATGTTTAATTTATTCACTCATTTTAATTTCTGTTTCTCTTATTTCTGACTGCTTATACGACTTATTATTGACTTATTAAGCTTTTCTTGGAAAACTTTTCTTGAAATTAAAACAGCAATCGGCAAGAGCAACTGCTAAATCAACTTGCGTGGGTAATTTGACCTTTGGAACATTTTTCAATAAAAAAATGGACAGAGCAAGTATAATCAATTACCACCTTCTGCGGTGCATAAAAAATGCATGATGTAATTGCACGAACAAGAAATTCCGTGATCCTATTAGACCTCAACTAATGAGCAATGAGAGGAAATTTGAGCAAAGAAACAAAGCTACAATTCCTCTAAATGCATTTAATTACTATACAAGAAACATATTCTGACGGTTTTATTTTTCTTCTTTTCCTTTGTAAACTGGCATTTCTCTTAAATATGCGCCATGAAAAAGATATCAGAAGCAAGACCGTACCCAGGATTTTTTTTTGGAAGGGGTTTTACTCAAAGATTTTTTTCGGAGGGGGGGAGTTTACCCAAAAATAACTCAAAAAACGCTTACAAAATTTTTTTATATCCATTTTGTTACATTTTTACGAGTTGAAAAAACATTTCGGGAGGGATTTGAACCCCCCTAACCCCCCTCTGGGTAAGACCTTGATCAGAAGTAACAATCTAGCATTGCCTGTAGTAAAACCATAAGGCTTCAATATATTCTTATTATTCATTTATTTCTCTTCTTTTTTTCCCAGAGCTACTTCATATGCAAATGGTTTTCTTATAAACTTTGAGGAAAAATTCACTTGATTGTAAATCGAAAGTTCTAGTGCTCTTTTTAGGAGTTATATCAGGGGTCAACCAGCCCCCCTCCTACAAAATCTTTTTTCCTCAAAGGCTTCCAACCAAAATTTTGAAATAGTACTTTGTTCAAAATAGTCAAAGGTCATATAACTATGCCTTTGGGGTTGGCATATCCCCCCATAGCCCCTGGGGCAAGGGCTGTAAGTTATGCAAGTTTCTTATGGTTTACGTGTAAGGTTTTTTATTAGGAAAAGGGAGCATATTTGACCCTGGGTCTCTAAAAAGGCATAGGGTATTAAGGGGAAAGTTTAAGGAAGCGGTGAGAGGGTTATCGATTAAATCAAAATAGCTCTGTGCGCGCACTTTGCCAAAAGAACATATTACCAATATCTACGGAACGACTGAGTGTATTAAGTTGAAACTTTCAGTGTATGTTGAGGGGAATGTTAAAGAGTGACCGAAGGGCAATCCGTCCCCTGCCTTTTTAGTTACCCCATCTCCTCAATACTGAGCGAAATTTTGAAAAAAGAACGTTTTGTTAAAATAGTTGAAAGGGATGACAACTATTTCTCCAGGGGTGCCATGCCCCTCACAGCGCCGGGACGATGATTCTATATTGTGCAATTGGCCGAACGACTACAAGCAGGATTAATCATCGGAAAAGGGGTTTCGTTTGATTCTTTGTGTGTTAAAAACGGTTAAGGGTGTTAAGGTGAAGCTTCAGGGAATTTGGAGGGGTAGGCTATATTTAAATAAATCAAAAGAATCTAAGAGCGTTCAGTTAATATGCAAGGCGTATTTGCATTATCATAAGAACGGCTGAGGAAATTAAGTTAAGACTTTCAGGGCATGTTGAGAGGAGTGTTCAAAAATCGTCAAAGGGTTGCCATCCCTGCTCCCGTGCCCATTTTAGCTGTCCTCCCCCAAAGACATCTGATCAAAATTTTAAAATTGCCATCTTATTCAAAATAGTTTAAAGGTCTAGTGCCTATGCCAGTGGGGAAGACATAGCTCCCCGCATCTTCTGGGGTGTAGGCTGTAAATTATTTGAGTTTCCCATCGTTTATGTAATATAAGGTTTGTTTTTTAGAAAAGGGGCATGTTTGATTCTAGGTCTACAAAAAGGTTTATGGTATTAAAGTTATCAAAAGGGCGTATTAGCAATGTCTAAAGAATGGCTGACAGTATAAATTTGAAACTGGGCAGGATGAGCAGAATGTTGAAGAATGATTGGAGGATAACCATACCCTTTTTGTCCGTTTAGATCCCCCTAAAAACATTCATACAAATTTTGCAAGACCTTTTTATTCATTGGATAGCCAACCCCCTCCTAAATATCATATTAAAGCCACCAAATTTTATATACCAAATTTTAACATACTAGCCAAGATTTATAAAACTACACAAAAATTAACATAATGACGGTGCAAATAAGGTGCACCATAAAATTAAGTTGCACATAATTATGCATAGGTTGTTACATTTGGTTGGATTTGGGTCTCGATCAAAAGCCTCCCCTTGGCAACACTAACCTAAATAAGTGTTTTAGTTTATATCAAAACATGGTCAGTTATATTATATATTATAATATAAAAATATAACTTGGTATATATAGCGTCTGTAAAGGATAAGCAGGAAGGAAGAATTTAATTCATGACAGGATTTCTCAATTTTAACCGAAATTGGTGATTTGCCACCCTATGACTTGAAACTAAAGAATAAAACGATGATAATGCCAAATGCTATTTTAAATAGTTCAGAGGGCATAGGAATTGGAATTGTCCAAAGTCAGAGGTAATGATGCACGTAAATGAAGCGCAAACAAAATCTGTGGCTAGAAGACGTGTGACAACCAGTATGACAACGAATGCATAAAATCGCAAATGAAATAAGCGGTTAGAACAGAAGCAACAAAGAGAATCACAACGAGCCACAGAAGAAAACAAATCCAATAAAGACAGATGATTCTTTGATGCATGAACAGGAAGGAAGAAATGAATTCAAGTCAGAATTTCTTAACTCAATTGAAATCGCTTATTTGACACCTCATGACTTGAAACTAAAGATTAAAGAATACATACACTCCCTTTAAATAAGTGACTGTGCATTCATTAATGTATTTATGAATGTATTTTTATTTAAAACAATTTTAAATGAATCCGAACAGCTAAAGCAAAGGACATGGCAAAATGTCTGATGTAATGATACACGAAAATGAAGCGAAACAAGATGGACGGCTAGAAGACATGCGACAACAAGCATCATAGCAAATCTCAAACTAGAATACTAGACAACAAAATCTGAGATTAGAAGAAAACTGTAAGGGATATTCACATCGAATCGTAAACGAAATATGCGGTGAGAAGAGAAGCAACAACAAGAATCACAACAAGTCCAAGAAGAAAACAAATCGTAAAAAATTGACGATTATTTGATGCATTAATATTATGGCATATAATATACAATTATATTGTATATAGAAAGTGATATGGTGTAGTTTCACCAATAGTAAATTTAATTTAAGTCAAATTTAGAAAATTATCAGAATAAATAAGCAGCCAAGTGACTCAAGTTCATGATACTCAACTCTTAGGTATTTTTTTATGGCTGAGGATAGATACATCAATAAAGCCTATATTTTTCTTGAAGATAAATTCTTAGAGGAATTTTTTGATACATTTCAGTGCTCTGGTATATTACTAAAGTGAATGAAAATTCAAACATGAATACCGTATGAACGTCAGAAGTTGTCACATCCCCTCGGACGATTTGCAGAATCTGCTTAAGTCACTGAATGGGAAAAAAAATGCATTAACAACCTCTTTCAAGTTATTTTATGCTTTCGAAAACAAATCTAAATATCTCTAGAGGAGATATTTACTGAATTTTTGGTTTCAATTTTTGGAAGTCCATTGGAACAAAGGGTAAAGGAAAAAATTCAAGGCTTTACAAATAATTTCATTGCTTTGTTTTTCTTTTTTTTTCTTTAATGTCTAAACATTCGCACATGTGCCCCCACCTTTCCTCGCAGAATAACGAGATTCTTCCAATATTTCAAAAAATTTTCTATATATTTCAAATTTTTCAAATTTTTTCAAATTTTTCAAATTTTTTTTGAAAAAATTTGAATTGAAAATTTTTTTGAAAAATTAATATATGCCATAAAATTGAATTCCAATATTTCAATTTTTTCGATAAAAACCCAATATATTTAACAAATATCCTGCCATGCATGCACTGATTCAAGAACTATAATCCAACTCTAGTAAAAAATAAAACTGACCGAAAATTCCAATACGAAAATTTAACGTGACAACTATGGAATTCGTGTAGCTTGACAATGTAGTTCCATTATAGCTGCTTCCACTGTTCCAAGAAAAAGATTCACCATGAACAAAAACGACAACGGGTAGACGATCGGCTAAAAGAGGAATAGATAATTATTTAAGCTTTTTTTCTCCTATTGAATTATGCGGAATAATTGAAAGTAGGATTTTATTTCATGAATTCAAAGCAGCAAAGACATCACAATAAAATATTTTTTGCCCCCTGGATTCATCTTAGGTTTATTCTTACCTGAAAACCGCTTTTACCTAAGATTTTTCCCTATGGTCTTTTCAAAAGTATGAGGTTTTTCGGCCCATATCACATTTTTACCAGCATTGCCACATAGAACCGTGACAATGAATAAGTAAATTTGATACCGCTTTTCATCCATAGATATATAGACATTAACAATTTCTTCATTCCCAAAGGAAAGTACACATTAGAAAGAAGAGCTACGCCTTTCTTTTTTGCGTTTTTTTTTGCCATGTGTGTTTAGTATCTTTTTTCTTTTTTTGATCGTACTTATTAAGATGTTAGAAGAACTCAAAGCCTTCCAGGGTCATTTGCTAGGCGAAAAATATCCCAGTATCTATCATGGTAAGAAGAAGGTGCTAGGAGACCAACATAGACTTCAAAGTTTTTTTGTAACTGATAGGTTTGAAAGATAAAACTGTGTTCTTTCGAAACAAGAGGATTCTAATAAAAAAAATCTTTGGAGGCACAGACTTCCCTAAAGTGAGGCCTGAACAAGGGCCATAAAATATTCTTTCCCGATCAGCTCAAAATTTAATCCCTAATTCTTTAGGATAAGGGGAGCCCAACGCAGAAGGAAATATATATAAAAAAAAATATTGTTTCCCTCAAAATTGAGGCTTGATAAAGGGTCAATTTTTTTTCCCTGACCAGATCAAAACCTGACACTCTAAGTCCGTGAAGTAACAATACTCTTATGTACGAAAACAATTTTAGTTTAAACCCATGTCCCCCAAAGAAATTGGGCCTCGAAAAGGACCAAATTCTTCAAATCGGTTTGAAGCTTATATCCTGAAGTCCTTTAGCCATGGGGTCCTAAATGCACAAAAAAATGAACTAAAAATTTATATCTCCCTAAAATAAGACCCTGAAAAAGGGCAAAAGGTCTTTTTTAAGTTGGGACACGGGCAACACTACATGGGACCCCAAGTGGTCCATATAACTTTTCGTTCCTGTTGGCTGGATACCTTTTAAAATTCTTGGCTGGAAAAAAGGAGACAAAACGTTTTTTGGTAGGGAAAAAAGTGCTAGTGAGCCGGAAGGTGGCTGAAAGCCTGTTATCCCTGATTAATTAGAAACTTATGGCCGAAAGGCCATAAAGGGGAAAAAGTGTAAAAAAAAATACCCAAAAGGGGCCGAAAAATTTTTATTTGCTTGAATTTTATACTTCATATTCATTACATTAAGAAGACTCCAATTCACAAAAAGGAAAAGAAATGTGCGTACATTGGAAAATTAGGCCAAAAAGGGACCAATGTACTTTTTTGCTGAACGCGGATTTGGAAAATCGTAGATAGGTTTATCTGATCGGTTTTAAAGTTACACATGGCCCAAGAGGCCCAAGAGAGCATATAGACAGACCGTAACGAGGACAATTTTTTTAATTAGTTTTCCTCGATTTGTGAAGCATGGATATAGGCATAATATTTTTCAGTGTCTCTCCTGTAGCCTGTTTAACAACGAGGTTTGTTATGTGCATGATCACATGTGACATGTTCTTGAAATGTGTGTTAGCTTACATTTGCTTAAACAGAGTTATAAAATTCCCATCGGTGAAAAGTTAAAAAAAAAGTTAAATTTGCAGTAATTTGAACTTACTAGCGATACAACACGAATCTGAATCCCAGTCTCAGATTTTATTTTTAAAGATGTAAAAAATGCAGCGCAGTTAGTACTTGAAATAGAATTCCAGTTAAAAAAGATAAACCTAAATTTTAAAGACAAAAATTTTAAACAAATTATGGCTGTATCCATTCGTAGCATCTCAAAATGACCTGAAATTTCAGGCCCACAGAATGGCATACCTGGAGACGTAGTTTATTAGACCTTTTCACTATTTTGAACAACCTGCTTTTTTCCAAAATTTCGATCGGTGTTGTGGGAGGGGGCATTTAAATAGAGCAGAGAAGGGGGGTGGCTGCCCTCCAATTGCTCTACAACATCCCACAGAACGGATTCCGAAAGTTTCACCTTTTGGTAGTTTTCTAACATTTGAAAGTAGGAAAAAATTTCTTTTGTTTTTGGCTCAAGAAATTTGGAATAGTTACAGTCAGTAGGAACAATAAAATGGCATACAACAAAGGGAACTTACCCTTTGTTGGTAAGTTCCAACAAGCTTTGCTGGAACTTACAGGAATTGTTGAAAGAGTAAACCTCAATGAAGACAAAGAATTTTGAAGTTCAGTTGTATTGACATGTGACACCTGGACTGGGCCGATTCATTTTTTTTTTCTCCGGTTGGCTTCAACTTCCCGGCCATGCAGAGAGTGCCAAGGAGCTTTAATGAAGGCAAAACTACAGAAATTAATTGTTGTATTGATTCTTGACACCCAAAATAGGTGCATGTCTGTTTTGTCTGTGATTGCCTCGCAACTTATGGGGCACATCATAAGGGTAAAACAAACCTAAGAGGAGAGAATATTTTTAGGAAAATGGGGTTGGTTTGATTCTTGGCACCCCAAAATAGGCCAAGATCTTTTTTTCTCCGATCCCCATGTAACATTCAGGTGAGGAAACGGGAATAAGAACCTTTATAAGGACAGAAATTTTTGGAAGAAAAGTTCGATTTTATTAATTCTTAGCACGGAAAATGAAAAAAAATACTTTTCGGTTTGAAAATTTTGATAGGATTTAGACAGGGACTAGGTAAAATTCATTAAAAGATTAAAAAATAGGAAACAGATCTGTTTGTATTGATTAGTTACAATAGCGTAGGAAGGGGATAAGGGGGGGGGGTGGACCACCCCGGGTGCCAGCCGTGGAGGGGTGAAAAAAAAGGTTTAAAAGAACTTATGATTGATTAGGGACCGCCTTGCAAAAAGTGGGGTAGCAAAGTAGCAATGCTACTTGTCAGTTTTCAAATTTATTGGTAGATTTTCTCTGAAAATATCATTTTTATGCTTAAGTATTTTAGTATAATGTTTGACAGCACAGCCGATGCCTCGCACATTAATCAAATGAGTGAATTTAATTCGTTACGTGCACATTGAGAACAAGAAAGTTGAAGTAAAGGAGTCATTTTTAGGCTATCATCAGCTTACAGGAAAAAAAGCCATGGACATTACACAGGATATTTTAAATGCAATTGAAGAAGATAGTCTGGATATACTAATGTGCCGAGGGCAGGGCCACGACAACGCTCCAACAATGGTTGGAACACATTCAGAAGTACAAGTTAGAATTCGTGAGCTTAATCCTAAAGCACTGTTTGTACCTTGTGCCAACCATTCACTAAATCTTTTTGGAGTGCCACTCTTTTGCTACAGTTCCTTCCTCCGTGACATTTTTTGGTACTTTGGAAAGGTTGTATGTTTTTTTCTCATGCTCAACGCACAGATGGAATGTACTCTTGGCAAATGTTGAAGTTAGGGTCAAACAACTTGCAGAAACCAGGTGGAGTACTCACTATGAAGCTGTTAAGCCAGTGTTTAAATGCTTTAAGAAGATTGTCGATACCATTGAAAAACTCAGTGACTCTTCAGAAACTCTCGACACTAGAGGAGCAGCTCAAACTTTGTTGACTTCGATGTGGGATTTCTCGTTTTTGTACTTTTTATGTTTATGGAATAGTGCCCTTGAAGAAGTCAACCACATCCAAAAATACCTGCAAATTGTTGAAATAAGTTTCGAAAAGTGCCTCATCAAAATGAGGAGTTTAAAGGCCTTTTTGAATGATAATAGAGATGGTCTTGTGGAAAAAACAATAGAATTTGCAAAAGCTATTGGTGATGAGATGGACATTCCCCTAGCAAAACGAAGAAATATTAGAAGAAAAAAAATGGTGCCCGAAGACAAAGCTGCAGACGAGCCTCTAACTTTGGAAGAAGAACTAAAAATATCAATGTTAGAGTGTATTGACACGTTTCAACAAAGAATCAACACGCGTTGCCAAGGCATGGAAGGAATATCACTTCGATTTGCTATCTTGGAGACCAGGAAATCGCTAAAGAGTTCAGTAAATGTAGGGCTAAGATTTGTGGGCTGTTTAGTTGAGAATTACGACGAAATATCTTCAGGAGACAAGTTAATGAAATCCCACGTCTGAGGAGGTTTTTAAAAACGGCAGACGTCCCTGAAACATGGCTCTGAAGTGGAGTTCTTTGAGACTACTGCAGTTTATAGTTGAATATGAGCTTCCAGACTCTATTCCTAATCTAACTTTAGCATTAATGTTTTACCTGACATTATGTGTCTCTGTAGCTTCTTGCAAGAGGAGTTTTTCTAAACTCAAGCTTATTAAAAGTTTTTTCAGATCTACTATGACCCAAGCTCGACTATCGAGCTTAGCCATGCTATCTAGGGAAAACAGTGTAGCAAAAACGATAGATATTGATGAGGCTATTTCTAAGTTTGCAGAAAACAAAGTTAGAAAGAAAAGGTTCTGAATAAAAACATGGGTTTTAAATACAGTACATTTTGTTAAATTCGTGCAGATATATATATATATATATATATATATATATATATATATATATATATATATATATATATATATATATATATATATATATATATATATATATATATATATATATATATATATATATATATATATATATATATATATATAATATATATATATATATATATATATATATATATATATATATATATATATATATATATATATATATATATCATTAATCACCTGGGTGTTTGAAGTCAAAGTACAAAGAAACATGGATAGGCCTATAGTAAAAAATGAAAGCTAGAGCTATTCTTGTATTTATAATAAAAGCCCCTGCCCATTTTAGGCTTACTTAATGTAAGCCACGAATTGAAATGGTGTTGTTTGATATTGTAATAATAATGTTAATATTTATAAAAATGTTGTATTTTGCTTAAATTTATGGAAGTTATTTACATTAAAATGTTTACATGCCTTATTTACATTTATTTACATTTATTAAAGTTATTTACATTAAAATGTTTACATTAAAATGTTAAAATGTTATACAGCACGCAAGTTAGTTTTCCTGTCGCTCCTTAATTTAAACACTTCAAATAGCTTTTTAAATTGTATGTTTCCACCAATAAACAAATATAACTCAGTAATGTTTAAATGTTTGTGGGGGGGACAAGTTGAAACACCGCCCTGGGTGTCACAAGACCTTGTTACGCCACTGATTAGCTATATTTTTTTTTTCTTTTTTTCCTTTTTTTTATCAGGGTGTTATTCCAAGGAAAAAATCAATAGAAAAAATATGCTTTATTTCTCACCTGGAATTTTAATACATGTAATTATGATAGTTAGACAGCTACTTTTTTAAATCCAAAAAACACCTACGAGTGCAAACTAGAAGGGACAGTGCGGGGTGGTCCTAAAACTAAATACCGTTTACAGAAAAAAACTTTTGTTTTCAGTAAGGGGAAAATAAAATGTGTTTTTATTTGGGGAGGGGGTCTGTATGGTTGCAATGCCAAACTTGTAGTAGCTCAAGTTCGATTTAAGCTTTATTCAACGTTATTGTTATTTCTGTCTATTTCTGACTCTATTTCTCCCTTCCTATTAGTTTGTGTTCGTTTTAGATACGACGTCTTTTACAAGCTTATTAATGCTAATTTTCGGTTTTAATTCACTTTTTACTTCCATCCTAAAAACTTTGTTATTTTAATTTAATAGAGGGGAAAAGCTTATTTATTGTCTACAAAACAGGCAGCATCATTTTCTTTCATTTTGTATTTTCCACGTATTTTCTTCTCTTTTTAATTCCATAACATTACAAGATGTGGCCTGTTATTTTGCACATTTCGACAGCTTCCTAGAGATATTAAACTACATAAAATATGTTTCTCGGCAATTAAGTCACCCTCCAAACCTCTTATCAGAATTGACCTCTATAAGGCAATCTTCTGAATTCTGCTCCTCATAACTTAGGCATTTTATCATTCTGAATAGTTTTCATCCAAAGAAAATTGCCACAAAACAAATAAACTTTCCCAACTGGGAAAATGAGTTCCGATCTCTCAAGATCTGAAGGAAAATATTTGACCGAAAGAAAAAACCTTTGCTGAAGAAAGATAATCCGCCCTCGACTAATGTTTGCGAGGATTTCATGTCAATATTAGTAGAAAAAATATTTTGATTGCGTGGCAGTTTTTCTTCTTAAAGCGAACCTATTCATGAAAATCATTTCGACTACAGGGATTCGAAAGGCGTTTTGTTGCACAACATTAATTTGAAAACAAAAAGATAGCATAAAACTGACAATTAAAAAAAACTTGAAGAAAATATTTGAGCGAGGTCAAGGTCTGAAAAAGATTTCTTTGTCGGAAAAATGTACCAATCTCATTTGGACATAACATGTTTTAAGCTTTTCGTGCATTGTTGGTCTTCTACGAAGGAGGGGAGGGGGACATGTTAGCTTGAGTACTAATAGAGTAATGTCGATCGGGCGAATTAGTCTTTTACGGAGGTGGGGAGAGAGGAGATGTTGTGTGTTTTGTTGTAACTGGATGTGGCTATCTGTGACTACCTTTGTGGCTGTCTGTGGCTATTTTAAAACAAATGTTAATGTTTTAAGAGTTTTAAATGGTGAAATTAAGGGAAAACTTTAATTGTTAAAATTTCAAAACTTTTTACATTAAGAACCAAAATCAGAAGCCAATTTTTAGCTCTTAGGTTAAAATACCCCCCGCATTTCCATGAAACGGTTCGTCTTAGTGCGGGTTATTTTCAATATACCAATGATGCTGAAGGAGGGCTAAGATTATGAAAAAATGGCTGATTAGTAATATGCTTATAGATATTTGTCTATGATTGGCACGGCCACTGGAACACGCGTTTACAGTCGAAAAAGAGTAATTTTAAATATACAAGCATTGAAGCTGCTGAGCGTGTAAATTTAGTAAATAAAAAAAAACAAGTTTTTTCAACTGAAAGTTAGGAGCAACATCAAAACCTAAAACGAATAGAAATTATTACGCATATAAAGGGGGTTGCCCCCTCCTCAACACCTAGCTCTTTACGCTAAAGTTTGAATTTTGTCCCAATTCTTTAAAAATGACTCTTGAAACACAAAGGCCGTTATATTAGAACAATACGACACTTTTTTAACAGTACTAAAAAACTTTAGCGCAAATAGCAAGGTGTTGAGGCGGGCTCAACCCCCATCATATGCGTAATAATTTCCGTTCGTTTTAAGTTTCAATGTTGCTCCTTACTTTCAGTTGAAAAAACTTTTTATTTAAAAACTTTTCGTTTTTTTAATTTAATTTCTGATCGTTTTTTAAATAATTCCAGGAAATCTGGTCCCACCTCCACGAAGAAATCCCCTCCCCATGGGAATATCCTCTAAACAATTCAATCCCGGTGAAATTTGCCCCGGACAATTACTCTTAACCACTCCGCGCATAAAATTGAGACGAGAAAGAGAAAGCAAGACATATAAAAAGAATTTTGTATAAGAATTCTGGCAAATTCCCCCAGTTTATAATTTCCCCTGAAAAGTTCACTCCATGGAAACTTTCCTCCCCGTGGAAAATCCCCCGTGGGAAAACCACCAGCAGAAAATTTGCCCCCCCCCACCCAAAAATGTGTGCATACATCCCAATAAAAAATACTATGCGTAAACAATGGACAAATTTAATAACTTAAAGACCTCTCCTCTGGGGCTGGTGGGGGGAAATTGTTGTACCCAGAGGCATAGTTATTGGGCCTTTCAACTATGATGTGCAAAATGGCTATCTCAAGATTTTGATCGGACGATTTTGGAAAAAGAGGGCCGCGAGGGGGCCTAGCTGCCCTCCAATTTATTCGGTCACTTAAAAATGGTACCAGAACTTTTAATTTCCTTTTGAATGAGCCCTCTTCCGATATTCTAGGACCAATGGGTCAGTACAATTACCCCTGGAGAAAAAAAAATAAAACACATCCATGATCTTTCTTCTGCCAAAATACACAAAATTCCACATTTTTGCAGATACGAGCAGATTTGATGCAGATTTGATGCAGATTTGAGGGTTCTCTGATACGCTGAATCTGATGGTGTAATTTCATTAAGATCACTTATCTTTTAGGGGGTGTTTCTGCCTTTTTTTGAAAATCAGGAATATTTTCTCAGGCTCGTGACCTTTGATGGGTAAGACTAAACTTAATGAAATTTATATATTTGAAATCAGAATAAAAAGCCAATTCTTTTGATAATATACATTGGTATCAAAATTTCGTTTTTTAGAGTTTTGGTTACTATTGAGCCGAGTCGCTCCTTCCTTACAGTTTGCTATCACGAACTGTTTGATTATTATACGCAAGGTTATTTCCACTTATTTGATAGTCAAGCTATTTACTTTTTTCTTCGTAGTGTCCAAGGGGCAAGAAAACTGAAGCAAATGCCACTGATAACTAATTCTAAATTATTATTTCGTTTTTTAACGTGTTTTCATTAGTTTAAGTCTTTGGGAAGGAACAAGGCCCCTTAAAGTCCTCCTGAAGCAATAATTTATATTGATAAAAATATTTTGTATTTTTTAAAACCATTTATCTAATAAAAGTTATTTTGTTACATAATTTGAAATATTAATTTATAAATTCAAATTTCCTCTTATTTCTATTTCTCAGTTTGCTGCTTTTATGCATTTTTATCACCTTTTTATTTTATTTTTTTTATAATTCAGAGTAACCCCATTCTTTCCTTTAAGATCCAAAGTAAAATTGATATTACTTTTTATGTTTTTTTTTTACTTTCTTTGATTTTCTTTCTTTAGTTCCTTTAATTGTTTTCGCATTATTTCTTTTATGAATTTTTATTAAATTTTTCATTTTCTTTACTATTCAGATTAAACTGTTCCACCTATCCTGTAATATCTAAAATTTATAATCAATATTACTTTCATTGTATCAAGATATGTTCAAAATCAGCAAATTGTTAACATCAGTTGAGAATAGTTGAAAATAAATGGGATGATTGAACCAAAGAAAAATAATTTAATATAAATCCTTATATGATTCACTGTTCTTTTCTAGTAGCATCTTTAATTTAAAAAAAACTTATGAAATACACAGTCTCATCTAACTAGTTAAAATACGTTTTTTGTTCATCAAAATGACGGAAATAGATCGTTCTGAGATAGGATTAGAAGATATGTTGTAACTGGAGCACTTTGAACTTGTCATGTTTTTTTTTTTTTTTCCAGGAACCATCTTGAACAGCTCCTTGGCAAGTCTTAGTGATTTCCCGAAAAATATCGTAAGTGATGAAACTTCAAGGGAAACATTATAATTGACCTATATCCCCAGTAATTTCTTGAGGCCCTTATTAGGGATAAAAGTCGTGGTTTTGACTCTCAGTGATTCGTTTCATAAGATTTTCCATCAAAAATATTTGAAAATAGCTCATGTTCAAATAGCTCATAGCACACATTCACAGCAAACACAAAATCGAAAAAAACATTTGGAGACCTATTTGGGCAAGATTGCAAATACGTAAAATTGCAGAATGTGTGAAACATTACAAAAAAAATTAGCATTTTTGAAATGACTTTTTAAATAATCATATTTCTAGAGTCCAGAACTGGAGACTTTGAAACCGGGTAAACCATTTTCGTTTAGGTGTTGCAGTTCGTTTAGGTGTTGCTAGGTTATTAGGCTAGATTAGAAGTGTTAGGATATATTTTATATCAAATATATATAAATATAATTTAGGAAATCTAGAAGTTTATAGAGGTCACAGATTCATAAAACCACTTAGGATTTAAAGAAGATGATTTTAAGTTTTTTCAGGTGGTTCAAAATTGGTCACCTCTTAATTAGCTATTGGTTATAATTTGTCTTAAAACGAAAGCGTTGCTCTAATATACATTAAATATAATAAACAGTTTCAAGTCTATATTTTCAGGAGACTGGCAAGTCTTTACCGTTTGATGTACACCCCCAGCCCCATTGTTTCCCCATGTCTTGCCATGCCAGACTATACCTCATCCCACATCGCGACCACACCAAACCATTATGAGCCAGCTGTGTACACTATTTTCAAAAATTGATGACCCCTTGATAATGTGTTTTTTTTTGTTGTTTTTTTTTTTAATCAGACATCACCAAAACTCGTATTCTAAAATGGAACTTATAAAAGTTGTTCTAGATATTTTACTATTAGTAAAAATTTCTTAAGAGCTGGGCTACTATTCTCTCCGACGGGAAATTTGTCTGGAAAGTCAGATAATAGCCTCCGTTTATGAGTTCTCTGTTGTTGCAACACGCCATAACAGTTTTTGAACAGCTTAATGTAGAAAATGCATAAATGAAAGCCTTAAAGTACCAAAAGCATCAAAACAAAAACAGACAATTTCTCCCCTGGACCGTTCTTAGGCCTGTTGATACTTGAAAAGAACGACTGTCTAATTTTATGTCTTTTGGTTTTCTCAGAATTACAAACTTTTCAGGCAATACCAAGTTGTCATCAGTGTTGCCACCTGAAGCCATGAAAATAAATTAGCAGAACTAATTTGAAAACATATTTCGTCCACAAGATTAAAACGTTAACAACCTGTTGATTTTCAGAGGCAGCTACCCCTCCAAAGGAAAACTACACCTCCTGAAGCTGCTTGGCGCCACGTGTTTTAGCTTATATTTTTCAGATTTTTAACCTAAGTTTCTTTTTTTTAAAGTTGTCACCTCCTACCATCAAAAACTGCATAACTGAATATGGACGTCTCTTTCCCTAAAGTTGACTTTGTTGCTCAGTAGGGGCCTCCTCTGGGCCACTCAGTGCTTCCCCAGGTGGTTTATAGGATAAAGCCATACAGAAGCTGTAGGGTACCTACATAGGAGGTACGGACCAAGGGAACCTTGTCCCTGCGGGTCCATAATAGAAACTGTGGTACCCTCGCTCGGGGACCATAAATACAGGTGGGGAAGGATGAACGTCCCTGGAATGTATACTCAGCAGGGCCCACCAGTGTGTGTACACGTTCTGTGAGTTACAAACCTTCTCCCAGCAATGGGTTATATTCCATTGGGGTGCAAAATACCATCGCGGGAGGATCCTCTATAGGAGGACAACTGCCTCAGGGTGTAAAATCCAGACTTATGGACAACGGTCTCTGCAAATGGCTGCCTTGACCCTGTTTTAGTACCCGCAGGACTTGAGATCTTGTGGTCTACTCCATTCCTACTTGAGGAGTTGTGCCCCTCGAGCAAATTATAGCCTAGTAAACGACACAGCATTCGCACCGGATTCTGATTAATCGTCAGAATCCCGTTTTTGGGCTGAAAAACCTCTTCCTAGCTAATTAATCTACTATGGGCTGTCTCCCCGTAGAGAATTAATATAATAAAGGCATAATAATAATAAAGTTGTCAGCCCCGAGAAAGGTGAGGAGAGCTAGGCAACGGCCCTATGACTGTGAAAAACTGAGTGACTTAGAAATTCGGTCAGAGTTTGTGTTAAAACTGACCAACAGATTTGATACCCTGGATCTGCTGCGATATGAAATTGGAGAGACAGCTTGGATTGCAATCAGAAAAACCTGCAATGATACTGCCTACGCAACGCTTGGTATGAAAAAGTCACCAAAGGATGAATGGAGCTCCGTCGAATCGTTGGATCTGATCAAGAAGAAGGCTGAAAAGAAGAAACCTCTTCTTAACACTTTTTCTCCTAATGCGAGACATCCTCTTGAATTAGAGTATGCTATGCTTGATATTGCTACAAAAGAAGAGCGTCCGTGCTGATAAGCACTGTAGTCTTGAACAGAAAGCTCTGAAGGCTGAAGAAGCTTGTAGACGGGGAGACTCTCGGTCAGTGTACCGCATCGCCAATGAGATAATTGCATAACGTCCAAAGACAGATGGAACCGTCAAAGATGAGTTTGGACGACTTCTTACTGACTCTGATAAAGTGAACGAAGCCTGGGTGATGCATTTCGAAAAGGTGATAAATAGACCACCACCTTCTGATCCTCCAGATATTCCAGACATGCAATTTATAAATCTATCTATCGATATTAAAGACCCTCTGACGGGGAAATACTAAAGGTGGCTAACAAGCTGAAGTCAGGAGAGTCCCTTGGGGAAGACCGAATTGTGGCTGAAATGATTAAATGCTCAGTAGCTGCATGCATAACTGTAAGGACCACGTTTTTCTCTATAATTGGGAGAATAGAAGAAATTCCAAAGGATTGGACAAAAAGTACTCTCGTAAAAATATTCAAAAAGACGACGCTTCAAAGTGCAAAAACTGGAGAGGTATCAGTCTTGCATCTATGCTTAGCAAACTATTGGTGACTATAATCCTTAACAGAATCCAACAAGTATTTAACGAGCATCTCCAAGAGGAGCAGCATGGATTCCAGCCAAACCTATCATGCGCTGATTTTGTATTTACTCTTAGAATGCTGTTAGAAGAAGCGAATGAATGGCACAATAAGCTTTATTGGTCTTCGTAGACTTTGAGAAAGTTTTCGACTCGGTAGATCGCCAAACGCTTTGGAAGGCTATCCAATACTAAGGTATTCCTGATAAGCTCATTCAAATCATTGAAGCCTTCTGCAAAGACACAAAATGCTGCGTGAAGGCAAGTGACTGGAGTGCCTGTTACTTTCGTATCATGACGGGGGTGAAACAAGGCTGTGTGCTATCACCATTGCTATTTATTTTTTCATTGGTAACATTCTCCAGACCTACAACAGACATGGGATCCAGTTGGATAACAAAAGACTCGGATATGTTGATTTTCCTGACGATATCAGCATCCTAGAGTCCTGCAAACAAAATCTCCAGCATTAAATTAACCAAGTCAGGGACGCTGTCGAACCTTTTGACCTTAAGATAAATACCAACAAAACAAGAAGTATTGCGAACACTGGATCTTCGCTCGACCTACGATGCTATAGCCAGACGATAGAGCAAGTCGTAGAGCACAAGTAATTAGGAAGTACCACTTACAATTCAGGATCACGTCAGCGAGAAGTCAGCTAAGAATCAGTCAGGCTTATGTATCTTTCAGGAAACTGTCCCAAATTTGGTGCAGCCAGAAATACTAACCCCGACTCAAGCTGAGGCTGTTCAACTGTAACCTCCTCTCAACGCCTTGCTACAGTTCTGAAACTTGGCACATAGATCAAATATTTGAAAAGAAACTCCTCGCCTTCGAAAACATGTAATTAAGGCGCATTCTAAATATCCACTGGTCCCGAAAGGTTACAAACTCTACTAGACGACAGAAGGCAATTCAGCAACTAGTATCCAAAGTGATCAAATATAGATCACTCGGTCGTGTGATCTGCATGCCCGACGCTCGACTACCGAAGGTTGTCCTTCAGTGGCAGCCATGTGGAACCAGAAGAAGAGGACGCCCCAAAAACACCCTACGATTTAGCTACCCGGCTGACCTCACAAACCTCAGTGCATCAGTCCAACCTGAATGGGAAGATGTCTGGGCGGCAGTAGCAATGAGAGATGACTGGTGACTCTTCTTGGATGCCCTAAGCACCTCTGGAGGCTCAGGAGGACCTAAGGTCTAAGGTAAGGTAAGGTCTTTAGTGTAGTCAGTAGTATCTAGGGCTACTTTAAAGCTAAAGTTTCAGAAGGGTTAGTACCATCCGAGAATCTATGATGTTGGTAGACTCCAGGATGAGAATTTTGAGAAAAAAAAATTTGAGCACAATACTGAGGAATTTGAAATTTGACAGCGTTGAAGATGGATGGAATAAATTTAGAAAAATAATTTGTGAAGTTGCTGATGATGAAAGCAGCTATGAATATTAGTAAATAATTTTTGTGTTCAATAAAAAAAAAAAGGGGCTTGCACAAGACTTTTCTGAGTGATAGATTATATGAAAATAAGAGGAACGCAAAGACAGTGGAGAAAGCATTAAAATGTGAACTAAGGAGATGTGAAGTGGAGACCATGGATAAAATTGCCGAGGATTTGGAACATGCAGCTAGTTGGCATTGTAGTAAATATTGTACTTGCATGTCAAGAGATTGAGAGGAAGTAGTCAATCTGGACTTGTTAAACGGTTCGTGGTAACGAATTGCTAGTAAGGAGCGACCTGGCTTAATAGTAACCGAAACTCTAAAAAACGGATTTTTGATACCAATAGATACATCAAAAGACTCATGTTTGTATGCTGATTTCAAATATGTAAGTTTCATCAAGTTTAGTCGTACCCATCAAAAGTAACGCGCCTGAGAAAATTTGCCTTATTTTCAAAAAAAAGTGGGAAACACCCCCTAAAAGTTATAGAACCTTAATGAAAAGCACACCGTCAGATTCAGCGTATTAGAGAACCCTATTGTAGAGGTTTCAAGCTCATATCTGCAAAGATGTGGAATTTTGTATTTGTTTGCCAGAAGAAAGATCACGGATGCGTGTTTAATTGTTTTTTTTTTGGCATTTTTTCTTTATTTTTTTCCAGGGATGATAGTATCAACCCAGTGGTCCTAGAATATCGTAAGAGGGCTCATTCGAATGGTAATTATAAGTATTAGTGCCCTTTTTAAGTGACCAAAAAATGGAGGGCAACAAAGCCACCTCGCACGCTCGTTTTTTCCCCAAAGTCACCGAATCAAAATTTTGAGATAGCTATTTTATTCAGCATGGTCGAAAGTATAACACCTATGTCTTTTAGGATGACTTAATCCCCCAAAGTCCCCAGGGGATGGGCTGAAAGCTATTAACTTTGCCCAATGTTTACATACAGCATTGGTTGTTGGGAAGTATAGAGATGTTTTCAGGGGGATTTTCTCTGGTAATGGGGGGAGGGGGGCTGGGTTGTGGGTTATTTGGGAAGATCTTTCCATGGAGAAAGTTTTCATGGGAGAGGGGACATCGCTATGAAGGGGGCGCCGGATTTCCCAGCATTATTAAAAAAACGATCAGAAATTAAATAAAAAACAAGTTTTTCAATTGAAAGTAAGGAGCAAAATCAAAACTTAAAACGAACAGAAATTATTACGTATATAATTTGGTTCGCCCCCTAGTCAATACCTCGCTCTTTAAGCCAAAGATTTTTTATTACTTTCATAAGAGCTATTTATTCTAATTAACGGCCTTTGTGATTAAGGGGTCATTTTTAAAGAATTGGAATAAAATTCGAACTTTATCGTAAAGAGCGAGGTATTGACAAGGGGGCAAACCCCCTAAAATAATTATTAAAAATATATGAATATAGAAGTTCGTTACGTAAGATAATTCGGAAGTTACGTATATTTATTACTAATAAAAACGTTCGTAAATAAACTTATACAACTTTCGAGAAAGCCATTTAACTAAATAAAATTAAAATTAATATGCAAACTTTGTTTTAATTATTCGTGTACGGTGATCCAAAATCAAAACCTGCATTAATTCAAAAACGTTCATAAATTACATAAGAAAACAAGTATTTTTTAACTGAAAGTAAGGAGCAAAATCAAAACTTAAAACGATCAGAAATTAAATAAAAAAACAAGTTTTTCAACTGAAAGTAAGGAGCAAAATCTAAACTTAAAACGAACAGAAATTATTACGTATATTTTTTGGCTTGCCCCCTAGTCAATACCTCGCTCTTTAAGCCAAAGCTTTTTAATTCTTTCGTAAGAGCTATTTATTCTAATGAACGGCCTTTGTGATAAAGGGGTCATTTTTAAAGAACTCGAATAAAATTCGAACTTTAGCGTAAAGAGCGAGGTATTGACTAGGGGGCAAACCCCCTAAAATAATTATTAAAAATATATGAATATAGAAGTTCGTTACGTAAGACAACTCGGAAGTTGCGTATATTTATTACTAATAAAAACGTTCGTAAATAAACTTATACAACTTTCGAGAAAGCCATTTAACTAAATCAAATTAAAATTAATATGCAAATTTTGTTTTTATTATTCATGAACGGTGATCCAAAATCAAAACCTGTATTAATTCAAAAACGTTCATAAATTACATAAAAAAACAAGTTTTTTTTAACTGAAAGTAAGAAGCGACATTAAAACTTAAGACGAACAGATATTATTCCGTATATGAAACGGGCTATCCCCTCTTCAACGCCTGGCTCTCTAAGCTAAAGTTAGACTCTTCCTCACAACTCTGTTTTTTAAAACAATAAAAAACTTTAGCGTAAAGAGCGAGGCGCTGAGGAAGGGACAACCCCTTTCATATACGGAATAATTTCTGTTCGTTTTAAGTTTTAATGTCGCTCCTTAGTTTCAGTTAAAAAAAAAACCTGTTTTTTTTTATTTAATCCCAGTTAAAGACACACAATTAGTGATAAGGAAAGAGTTAAAGAGATACGAGCAGAACATTTTGAGAATTTGCAAAGCCGGGATAGAGTAAAATGAAAAGATATAGAGGAACGTGAAAAATTTTGTTACATCTTGGATGTGAAGGAAGATTTATTTTGTGAGGAGAAACTGGTGACAGTGCTAAAAGGATTAAAAAATAAGAACCCAGATGCTGATAACGTGATAAATGAGTTTCTTAAATATATTGACTATGATGTTAGAAATAAGTTACTGAAGATTATAAATATGATTTTTAAAAAGGGGGAAGTGCGTAGTGATTTAAAGCAAAACTCTAATAAAAGGACTGTGTGAGAATGGTGATAAAAGTGAGTGTTGTAGTTACACCAGATTGAGCATTAGTGTGGTAATAATAGGATTGAGCATGGTAATGCTGTAGCCTAGTTTCTGTAGGTAGCAAATTATTTAGTATGATGATACTTTTCAGACTTAGAGATACTGTTTCAAGGACAGAACAGTTCAGTTGAAAAGTTTTCGGAAGAATAGGAAGATAAGTCTGCGAATCAAGATTAGAATAACAGAAGGTACAGTAATAAAAGTGGTCAAATATGGTTTTTGAAGCATGGGCGCTCCGAAAAACGGAAAAAAATTCGCTAGATGTTTTCCAGAAAAGTTGCTTAAAGAATGTTTCGGGTACCCGGCTTACTGAACTTGTTTCAAACAGTAGACTGCACGAAAAGTTTGGTTCAGTCTTGGTTTCTATGGCTATAATGAGAGAAAGGTTGAGATGGCTAGGGCCCGTTCTGCGGATGAAGGTTGACAGCTTGCCAACGATTGCCCTTTTCGGATAACCATCTAAGTTTAAATGGAAAGTAGGTTTTCCTCGGTTAGGGTAGGAGAACGTCGTAAGGAAAGACTTAAGGGAAGTAGAAACTTCCTGGGAGGATTAAAAAGGGAGGTTTTGAATAGATTGGGATGGAGGAGGAGCGTGCGTAGCTGTGTTAGCGTCTGGTGGCTTCGTTTTGCGGTGAGTTGTTAGTAGTAGTAGTAGTAGATGCAAGATATCTTGTTTGAACAGTAAAGAGATTAGTATTGAGAATAGCAATAGATCAAATATCTTTGAATAGATTGGTATGGAGGAGGACCGTGTGTAGCTGTGTTTGCACAAGATGGGTTGGTGCTGCGGTGGGTTTCTAGTAATATTAGTATTGGTTGTTTCTACTTAAGTAGAACTTAAGTATTTATACTTAATTAATTCAAAACAATCAGATTTCACATTCACAGTTTGAACTTTATGTTTCCTAATCAATTTTTTTTGCATTTTTCATATTTCTAGCTAAGGTATAAATGTTTCAGCGTAGTTTTTTCTGCTGAAAATTTCACTAACAAATTTACTGATATCTTTTGAGCTGGGATTTGGTATTATTCATCTACGGAAGTATGTTTTTGAAATTGGGAGTAGTGAGGCATACACAAATCCGAGCACTTCTCTGTTCCTTCTTTTCCAGGTACAGATATTTTTTTTTAGCTACTTGATATTTGCCAAAGTTTCTTCAGGGCTTTCTCCAAGACGATTGTTGTTTACATTTTTGGCACGGGTGGTGGTTGAGTCATGGTTTTAAGAGATTTTATTGTTTACTTATGTAAATGTAAAGGTCTACAAACCTACGTGCCAGGCTGGAAAACCTTCAAGTGTATTTTTCAAGATGCAAGTCAAGTGGGGAACCCCCGCAGGTAAAAATGGTCTTAGCACCCCCTCAAAACGTTAGTCTAATGTTTACTTATGTGGGTAACATAGTTTTGTGTGTCAATGTCATTGTTTTGGCGGGGCTTACACAAGGCTATTGTTTGGATTCTCAAATTTGTAACCCGACAACGAAGATTCCACCGTTATGTGGTCTAGAGAAGAGTTTATTTTGATCCAAGAAGCCTTAAGGGTACTGCAACAATAACACACGGTCATCAACCTCTTAAAACGGTTATTTCCAGTTACATGGATTTTGCAAGAGTTTGTTTATTTTCTTATTGGGTAGTGGCCCGCATAGTTCCTTTGTTTCTCCAGGGTATAAAATATGCATACAAGCGTGGGGAGTCATAAGTCCAGCATTCAAGATGAATAGTCACAGAAAAAGTTTTAAAAAGGATATTATTCGAGTATACCTCCACGAAAGAATTTAATTTCTAAGTACATTAAGGGATGGAAGTAACCCACCCCCTCAAAAAAGGAAACAAAAAGGTAATTATGCTTAAATTGAAGCTGATAAGATTTTGTATAGGCAACGAGAACCATGCCACCGCTTGGCTCTATGGGGGATATATTAGGCTAATCAGGTCAAAACCATCTCTTCAAAAACTGTTAGAGTCATTCCTTTTCAAGTCGAATAAAATAGCAATTTCTCTTTCAGATAGACTATCGCACAAATACCTGTCAAAAATTTACCCTAAAATTTACGCTTCTTAATGAAGTCTTTGTTTGCCCGAGCGCAGGAAAAAGTTGATTTAACAAAAGCAACCGGTTCACAGTATTTTCCAAATCAAAACTGACGAGTTATGATTTTTTCCAAGAAGTATTTTCCAAATCAAAATTGACGAGTTATGATTTAAGCGTAACATCGTGAATTCTACTCACAATAAATCTTTGATTTACGACAGGAGTGGAAAAGGCTATGATTAGTATTTTCATACGAAAAGTGCAAATACCTCTAATTTGAGTCATAACTGTTTATTTTGGGGAAAGGAGGTAGAGACTGAGTGAATGTTGTTTGTAGAAATTCTACAAAATTAATCTGTATTACAGGAGAACCCCAGCCAGGGAGGGACTCGCCCAGCAAAGAAGTAGAGGATGTACGATAATGCGAGAACTTCACTACCTCCTGCGCTCCCTCTGCAGAGCAATGATGCGGGACTTCACTACCACCTCGCCCACCCTACAAATGGACAACATTAATGCCAGCCCTTTCATAAGTAAAATCATAGTTATTCAGACTCATAATGAAATTTCATCCTTGGTTTATCGGTAGATATTTTTGAAGAAAGCAGAAGCTCAACGAGTTTCAGTTTTTCCTTATTATGCGTGACTTATTTCCTGGGCATCTGTTGAAAAGGGTGAATAATTTTAGTGACAAAATATTACTGATTTGATCTTAAACAAAAACTTAACGTTTTAATACTGGGTTCAAGATCTTACGCAAGGCAAGAGGCTCTGGGCCCGTACCCTCAGCCCCAAGTCTCAATATTTAAATACTTTCCCAATAATCTACTTATTTCACATAATATAACTGATTCAAGGTTTCCTCCTCCCCCTCCAATCCGTTTTCCCAAAATAACTTTATGTCTATGTGTCTACTTGGACTTCGGCGATAAAATGAAAATGCATTACCAAGTTCCTTTCTTCGTGAAAAAAGTAACAATAAATTTACCCAGATCAAAGGGTGCCGGGGCTCTTGTTTGGTAACACTGACTCTGATAAAAATAGTTATAGGCTTTTCAACACGATGAAAATAACATATTGTTTTTCAGGTGAAAAACAAACCATTTCAAATATGGAAAAAACTGGGACTGTTGGAGCCCCCTAGCCGATAGTGGGATTTGAGGGGTCCCTGATTCTAAAAAAATAGTTGTAGGGTTTTTCAGTATGATGAAAATGATATAATTCTTAAGCTTAAAACCATAACTTTTTCAAAGAGAAAATAACTTTTTATTCTTTTTTCAGGTTCCCAGTGTAGAATCGGCAGAGAGGAGGGACAATATAGGTGATAAACCACGTCGGGATAACTAATTATTGAAGGACTTGTTTGGTGAGGCAATGACCACCGTGTAAATTGATGACATTAAGAGCACCCCCTCGTAAGTAAAATCGTAGTTATTGAGTAATAATGGAATTTCCCATCTTGATGGTTTTTAAACAGAACGGAGAAGTCCAAGGGATACTTGGCTTTTTCAACTTAACAAAACTGTACCATTTCAAAGGAGGAAATAACTGGGTTGTTGGGAAACCCAATGGGGGAGGAACTTGAGGGCATTGAACCATTTCAAAGGGGAAACAACTGTGTTGTTGGGGACGTTTCGATGCTACTGGGGATGGGATTTTGAGAAGCCCTGGCCCTAAAAAATTGGATATTGAACACGATGAAAATAATATACACTTCTTTAGGTTAAAATCCTAACTATTTACAAACGAAAATAACTTATTAATATTATTTATTAGCTTCATCTTGCGACATTATCGTCAGCTTCAACTCAACGGGCCAACAATCTCTTTGATAGCATGAAGAAACCTGTCACTGCCAGCATTTCGTGGCAGTCTCTGTGCCCAAATTGAGACAAAACAAGCCCTAGAGGAGAGTGAACGGGAGGGGGTAAACTTATTTTGTGAGAGGGTGAAGTAAAATAGTACAAGTCCGCCCAACTTTAGTCTAGACACTTTTGTGGCCGATCTAGGCCTGGATGTCATATTTTCATTTCGCCTGATGGAGGACTTAACACAGAACACCGTCAAGAGACTCTTGACAGACCAGAGAGCGACCACCCTCCTAAAATTTACCCAGATAAAAGGGCGCCGGGGCTCTTGTTTGAGAGCCCTGACTAAAACAAATAGCTATAGGCTGTCCAACACAATGAAAATAATGTATTGTTTTTCAGGTTAAAACCACATCGTTTAAAAGGAAAAGAATAGTATGAGAGGAGAGGCAGAGGAGAGGAATAGTATGGACGATAAACAATATTTGCTTACTCAATTATTGGAGGACAAGTTATGTGAGGTAGTGACCACCGTGCAAATGGACGACATTAATAGAACCCCTCTTTTAAGTGAAGTCACAGTTATTAAGAGTAATAATGAACGTTACCACCTCGATATTTTTTGAAAAGAACGGAGAAGTCCAAGGGATACTTGGCTTTTTCAACTTAACAAAACTATATCATTTCAAAGGGGAAAATAACTGGGTTATTGGAGACCCCACTGGGGGAGGGCTTTGAGGGCACTACATCCCCTAACAATAAAACAGTTTTTTCGGCAGTGCTAAAGAATATAATCTTTTTCTTAGACCAAAACCAAACCATTTCAAAGGGGAAACAGCTGTGTTGCTGGGGATCTTTTCCAATGCTGCTGGGGGTGGGGTGAGGAGCCCTTGTCCTAAGAAAATGGTTATTAAACATGATGAAAATAATATATGTTTTTCTTGTTAAAATTATAACTATTTCAAAACGAAAATAACTTGTTCATATTATTTGTTTGGTTCACCTAGCGACATTATGGTCAGCGTCAACTCAAGGGACCTACAGTCTCTGTGAGGGCATGGAGACACCCGTCCTGTTAACGCCACCAGCATTTCGTGACAGTCTCTGTGCCCAAATTAAAATACAACAAGCCCCAGAGGAGATTAAGCGGGAGGCAGTGAACTTATTTGGTGATAGGGTGAGCGCAAATAGTGTAGCATCACCCAACTTTGATATAGACATTTTTGTGGCAGATCTAGGCCTTGATGCTGAATTTCCGGATTGGCTACAAGAGGACTTAACACCAAACACCGTCAAGAAACTCTTGACAGACCACCCTCCTCAACACCAATTCTGACTGTAACGAGGGGGACCAGGAGGAATAAGACAAAGTGGGATTGGTTCACCCCCTTGTATTTTCAGAATTTTACTTATCGAATTCTGCTTGCGTAATGTATTTTTTTTAGAGCTTAGTTTTGGGATCCATATAGCACTTATATGTTAGGTAGTAATTTTACTGATCCTTCGGACATATTACACTCTTAGGCGGGCAAGATTTGAACCCTTCTTGAAAAAAAGATTCCGGACTGGGGAGGTAGGGATAACATTAAGGCAGCCATCTCACAAACAAAATATTTAAACGAAAATTCAAGTGAGGAATACTCGCATTATATGCAAACTTAAATACGAACAATTCACCTGGACTTGCATAATTTTGAGGGTGTATTGGACTGATTTGGACTGGGTGGGGAGTATTGTAACTAAAGTAGATAACTATAATGAAAAGGGGAGTGGGTCATTAGTGTTAATTATTTAAGATATGGATATTAATATAAGTAAATTTAAAAAGGATTTTGTTTCAAGAGGCGGGAAGGGGAGAAGAATGTAAAATATAATGCATATTTAAAGGGGTGTCAAGATGTCTATTCGTTTCGAAACGGGCCTACAGTGCTTTAGATACGCATTTTCTGTGGTAGTCCAATAAACCCTGCAAAGCGATGCTAGTAAAGCATATTTGGACGATTTGGCTGTTAATGGGCCTATGGAGGGGGATGAGTTTCCTAAAGTAGGTTTCAACTGTTTAAATGGACAATATCCAGTAGCACTTAAAGGAATAGATATTTCCGAGCGGGCCAATGAGCATTTAAGGATTGGTGTTACTGTTTTACAGTATGATACAGAATTTGAGGTTGGGGAACGTAAAAATAAAAAGAGGTTAATATATCCAGTGAGAATTCCATCCATTGAATCGGTGAAGCTCTGGGCATGCCTTCTTTACAAGCCTGCTAGTGAACACGATTCAATGGGACATTTACAGACGTTATTCGGATTTTATATGAGAGTAAAAACATTCGGAGCGAGAAATGCTACTATTGCTCGATGTGTCTGTATAGATTTCACACTGAATTGAAATTAAAGTACCATTTGAGGCACTGTAAGCGTTATGGAGACTCTATGGAGACGGTTAGCGGTGACAATGCCATCTTGCGATTCAAGAATTTCCAGAATTTGGTCTTACGGAGTGATAACCTGGTGTCAGAAATGGAAGCTATACTCACAGACGAGAACGATCCAGTGAATTCAAATGGTGTTAAAGAACACCAAGCCATTGCTGTCTCTTTTACACGTGCACAGAGAAACACTACTAATACTATGCAATTGATAGAGGTTTTCGAGACATTGAGTGGGGAGGATTGTAGCACGCAACTATGATTACACTTATTAAAACTGCTAATAAGTCAATTTCACGGTTGCACAATACTGCCTATTCAATGAGTCTATCCCCAGAGGACGAATTGGCCATTAAAGATAAGAAAATGTGTAAGGAAAAATTTTAATTGTAATTTTAATTGTAATTAAACTTTAATTGTAAGGTATGTAAGGAAAAATTTTAGAAGGTATAAGCAATATCCCAATTAGTGACCATGATCATTTAAGCAGCCCAATTTTATCGGGGGTAGTAACTTTTGCGGACTGGCTCATAAATCTTGCAATTTGAACATTAAACAGCAATATTTTCTTTCGGTTTACATACACTTCTCCAAATATGTTTTGAAATTCATATGAATAGTGTTGGCACTTTTGCAAAGAGGTGAATTTGTTGATGGCGCATGGGTAAATGATTCTTTTTCTTATAACACCATACCCTGAATCCTCTGAGAAGCTTCTAGTCTTAATTTCAAATGGAAAACAATAGATAATGGTAATAAGTGCTTGATTAAAATCTGGTTTTTAGATTTCTATTGTTTTTCCCCAAATCCCTTTGTCAATTAATTCAAGTACAGAAAAGCAATGATCGTAGGGGTTTCCCCCTCCTTAATCAGGCGCTTTCAAGATGATGAAAAATATTATTTATCAAGGTGACGATGCATAAGCCTGTGTGAGTACTACAGCTCAACCTCGAGGCTTCCTGAAAAAAATTACCATCCATCAAAGGGTTCTATGATTCACTTCACGATTATTAATGCACCACTGCCGACTATGAATTCGCCAAAAAACGTTTGGGCAAAGGGAGGGTGTAAACTGGGGAAGATTATTGTAAAATATACCTGGCAAGTGATATATTGATGTTGTTGGACATTGTTTGTCAAAACACAGATACAATCTATGAGCAATTTGGGTTGGATTTGGGGTATATTTTTCAACTCCTCATCTAGTGATGGATTTAATCCTTAAAAACAACAATAAGGAAATAGGGTTGATTAACTACACGGATCAGCACTTTTGTGTAGAGAGATCCATGAGGGGACGGTATGTTTTTCTCATGGGTCGTATCCTTTAAACTGACCCGACTCTACAACGCACCAATGAAAATTCGGGCGCATTTTTTCTGGATATGAACTCCCTTTATCTGTCAACAATGTAACACTACTCTTTGTCGTGTGTGAATTACAAATGGCTTAACAATCAATGTGATCAAAATTTTCCCGAAATTGCCACAAATGATTTGTCACAAATTGCCACAAAAAATTGCCACAAAATTTGACTAATTAAAAATTGGTTTTTACCAATACCTAAAAAATTGCCACAAAATTTGACTAATTAAAAATTGGTTTTTACCAATACCTAAAAATACTGTTTGGAATTTAAATAAGATAAAATATATTCTTAAACATTAAAAATAATAACGAGGTTATATTCTGCTATCCTATTTAGAGAGATTACATATCAAGCTTTCTTATTATTAATTAATTCAAAGATTATTCTTCAAAAAAGAACCTTTTCGAAGAAAAATAAAAAGTAGTGTTAAAACAAAATAAAAGCTGTAATAAAGTTATATAATAATTAAAAGTGAACATGAACATGCAATTAAGGGAGGTAAACTGGCTGAAGGATAATCTTTCAGAGTTGGGATGTTGTTACTTTGATTTAGTGCTAGGTGAATGATGGTTAAGGAAGCTTGGAAACTTTTTTTGGTATATTTGTATATTTTTGGGTATTTTTTTGTATATAGATATTACACAGGTGTCACTATATAAGGGTATGCCATATGGTTTTATGGCATGGCCCGCTCATTTTGCCTGGGTAATTAAATTTAAGCGCTGAAACCTACATAGGTAATGAGTTTTCATCTGAGGAGCCCTGATATGTGGTGATTACCTGGGGAATATTAAGTTTTGATAGACTTAAGGTGCTATGGATTGGCTTTGGGGCAATGACTTATACTTATTAATGCTGATTTTGCTCTATGTTGGATTTGATTTTTGGATTATCGGGTTGGATATACTGTTTTGTCCTAGGTGATTAGATGGATGAGTAAGGTCTAAAGCTCCCTGTGTATTTCACTCACATTTCGCTTGCCCTCACATTTGACCTTGTTCATTGTTCAAGTGCTCATTTATGTCAGTTACTAAATTAGAAAGACAGTTTTTTTTTACCAAGTAATTACCTGAAATACATTATAATTAGTACCAATGAATAATAGAGAACAAAACGAACATAATTTAAAAGGAACAATAACAACAAATAAAAAGGTTACAGATACCGCTATAAATTAGTCAATTAAGCTTAAACAAAACATAAATTCAAATGAGTAATCAAGTAAAACTTAAACAAAAAGAACTTGCCATAAGTTAGAGTAGGGCTACCACTCCCCTAAATCTTATAAATGTCTGACTGCCGTTACCGCTTAAAAGAAAACGATCTGTATTTCGACCAGTATGCTTTTTATTAGTTATAATGTCAATAATACCAAACCAGAAGAAATAAAAGAGCCAAAAACCAGTCAATCGATTTTTTATCAAAAAATTGTCTTTACTGATAGTGCGTTTAATAGATTAAATAACTAACAAGCTTAGAGAATATCCCCTTTACGAATTTATTGCCTTTTTACGAATTAGTATTGCTCATTCATTAATTACGAATTATTATATCCTATTTTGCAAATTATATCCCCTTTTTAGAACTTATTGATAGTACATTTTATTGATTAAATAACTAAAAAGCTTACAGAATATCCCCTTTTACGAATTTATCGCGCTTTTACGAATTAGTATTGCCCTTTTATGAATTACGAATTATTATATCCCATTTTGCAAATTATATCAGTAGTGATGCATCAATCTAAGAGACAAGACAGGTAGGACAGTATTGTGTTAATCTAAGGCACGGGGCAGGTAGGACATTAATGTGTCAATCTAAGAGACAAGACAGGTAGGACATTACTGTGTTAATCTAAGGTACGGGGCAGGTAGGACGTTACTCTGTCAATCTAAGGTACGGGGCAGGTAAAATATTACTGTGTCAATCTAAGAGAGAGGGCAGGTAGGACATTCATGTGTCAATCTAGTAGACAATACAGGTAAAAAATCCATATTACCTTTTATACATGTATCATAAAAAAAATACCACGCCTAAAAAGCCATATCTTTGTTTTTTTTATGTTGTAATTATAATCAACATACCATAAAAATTCGTGCGGTTCACAGTACAATGACTTTTATATTACAATTTCATGTTTCTGTTAAAAGTCATGACTGTTTTCATACATTGATGGTTGATTTCCTGGTATGGTTAAACGAACTTGATGATTACGAAATTCTAGGCAATATGTTAGGCGTGTTTTTCTATGTTAGCCTTGAACACGGGTATAAAAATTCTTATGATGAGTTATTTTCTCAGTTAAAAAAACAATCCTTAGAAATCCTTGGAAATCAAGTAGTGAGGTGATTACGAGTATGAGCATGAACCATCAAGGACCGTAAGCACCATTGACCCTAACCACCAAGGACCTCAACCTCAGAAGCATCCCCATACCCCCAACCTCCAAGGGGCCCCCTACCCCTAACTTTTTGACCCCCTTACCCCCCCCCCCTTTTTTTTCTTTTGACATTTTTTTCAACTTTTTTTACAGGTGTTAGAATGACATGAAACATAGTTAAAACATAAAAAAATCACATTTAATATTTTCCAAGATCAAAATGAGAATCATATAGAAATGTTAGTCGTGACTTTTACTGTTAGAAAAATAATGTTTCTAGTGACCATTTTTTTTACAGTTTTTTTTACAGTTTTTTCAACTTTTTTTTACATGTCTACACTCAACATGTTCCATCTACAAATTGTTTTCAAGAGGAAAAAATAAATAATCAATGTACAAAATTCACGAAGAAAAAACCAACATGCAATAAGTTTCACGAATAAAAAAAATAACATGCAACAAGTTCCATGAACAAAACCAGTTTCATTTAGATAAAAATCAATGCATAATTTACACAAAGATAAAACTCAACGTGTAACATGGTTCATGAAGAAAAACCAGTATGCAACAAGTTGCACATACAAAAAAAATCAGCGCGCAACAAGTTCCATGGAGAAAATCAGCTTCAAGCAGAGAAAAATCAATGTGCAAGTTTCACGATGAGAAAAGTCAACATACAACAAGTTACACGAACAAAAAAAAATATGCAACAAGTTCTATGACCGAAACCAGCACGCGATAAGTTCCTTGAACAAAATCAGTTTCACGAGGAGAAAAATCAGTGTACGGGTTTCGCAAAGAGAAAAAAATCAACATGCAACAAGTTTGACGAACAAAAAAAAACAGTCAGCATACAAAAAAAAATCCATGATAAAAAAATTTGCATGCAGTATGTTCCATGAACAAAATTAGTTTCAGGAGGAGAAAAAAATCAATGTACATGTTTCACGAAGAGAAAAAATCAACCTGCAACAAGTTTCATGAATATAAAAACAGCAAGCAACAAGTTCCTCGAACAAAAAAAACAATCAGCACGCAACAACGTTCATTAGTAAAATCATTTTCACGAAGAGAAAAATCAATGTACAAGTTTCGAGAAGAGAATAAACAAAATCACACTGCAACACGTTTCACGAACAAAAGATCATCACTCAACAAGTTCCACGAATATAAATCAGCGTGCAACAAGTTCCATGAACAGAACCTGTTTTCTCAATGAGGAAAATCATTGTAGAAGTTTCACGAAGAGAAAAATCAACAATTAGCATGGATGAAGAACAAAAAACTATGCATGCAATAAGTTCCATGAAAAAAAATTAGTTTCACTAGGTAGAAAAAAATCAATGTACTTGTTTCACGAAGAGAAAAAATAAAAATACAACAAGGTTCAGGAATAAAAAATCAGCGCGCAACAAGTTCAACGAACAAAATCAGTTTAACGGGGAGAAAATCATTGTTTAAGTTACGCGAAGAGAAAAAAAAATCAGCATGCAACAAATTTCACGAAGAAAAATCAACACTCAACAAGTTCCACAGGCATAAATCAGCACGGCCAAGTTCTATGAACAAAATCGGCTTCAAGAGAAGAAGAAAAAAAATCAATGTGCAAGTTTCAAGAAGAGAAAAATCAACATGCAACAATTTTCATGAACAGAAAACCATCATGCAACAAGTTCCGTGAACAAAATCAGTTTCACGAGGAGAAAAATCAGTGTACAAATTTCGCGAAGAGAAAAAAAGCAACATGCAACAAGTTTCACGAACAAATAAAATCAGCACGCAACAAGTTACAGAATCAGAAAAATATGCATGCAGTATGTTCTATGGACAAAATTAGTTTTAGGAGGAGAAAAACAATCAATCTACATGTTTCACGAAGAGAAAAAATCAAAATGCAATACGTTTCACGAATGAAAACAGCATTCAACAAGTTCCACAAACTAAAAAAAACAATCAGCACACAACAAGTTCAATTAATAAAATCAGTTTCACGAGGTGAAAAATCAATGTACAAGTTTCGCGAAGAGAAAAAAAACAGGGTGCAACAAGTTTCACAAACCAAAAAATCATCCCTAAACAAGTTCCACGAACATAAATAAGCATGCAACAAGTTCCATTAACAAAACCAGTTTTCTCAATGAGAAAAATCATTGTAGATGTTTCACGAAGAGAAAAATCAACATGTAACGTCAATCACGAGCAGAGAATATGAATGCAATAAGTTCCATGAACAAAATTAGTTTCACTATGTGGAAAAAAAATCAAGTTTCATGAACAAAAAACCATCATGCATAAAGTTTCATGAACAACAATCAGCACACAACAAGTTCCTAGAACAAAACCAGTTTGACGAGGAGAAAAATCAGTGTACTAGTTTCGCGAAGAGAAAAAAAATCAACATGCAACAACTTTCACGAACCAAAAAAACAGTCAGCACACAAAAAAAATCCACGATAAAAAAAAATATGCCTGCAGTGTGTTCCATGAACAAAATTAGTTTCCGGAGGAGAAAAAAATCAATGTACATGTTTCACGAAGAGAAAAATCAACCTGCAACAAGTTTAACGAATAAAAAAAACCAGAAAGCAACAAGTTCCACAAGAAAAAAAAAACAATCAGCATGCAACAACTTCCATTTAAAAAATCAGTTTCACAAAGATAAAAATCAATATACAAGTTTCGAGAAGAGAATAAACAAAATCACACTGCAACACGTTTCACGAACAAAAGATCATTACTCAACAAGTTCCACGAACATAAATCAGCGTGCAACAAGTTCCATGAACAAAACCAGTTTTCTCAATGAGGAAAATCATTGTAGAAGTTTCACGAAGAGAAAAATCAACATTTAACATGGATCACGAACAAAGAAATATGCATGCAATAAGTTCCATGAAGAAAATTAGTTTCACTAGGTAGAAAAAAAAAATCAATGTACATATTTCACGAAGAGAAAAAATAAGCATGCAACAAGTTTTAGGAATAAAAAATCAGCACGCAACAAGTTCCACGAACGATATCAGTTTAACGGGGAGAAAAATCATTGTTTAAGTTTCATGAAGAGAAAAAAATTAGCATGCAACAAGTTCCACGAAGAAAAATCAGCACTCAGTAAGTTCCACAAACAAAAATCAGCACGGGCAAGTTCCTCGAACAAAATTGGCTTCAAGAGTAGAAAAAACCAATGTGCAAGTTTCACGAAGGAAAAATGAACATCCAACAAGTTTCATGAACAAAAAACCATCATGCAACAAATTCCATGAAAAACAACCAGCAAGCAACAAGTTCCTTGATCAAAATCAGTTTCACGAGGAGAAAAATCAGTGTACAAGTTTCGAGAAGAGAAGAAAAAGCAACATGCAACAAGTTTCACGAACAAAAAAAATCAGCATGCAATTAGTTCCAGAATCAGAAAAATATGCATGCAGTATGTTCCATAGACAAAATTAGTTTTAGGAGGAGAAAAAAAATCAATGTACATGTTTCACGAAGAGAAAAAATCAACATGAAACAAGTTCCACGAATAAAAAACAGGATGCAACAAAGTTCCACGAACTAAAAAATACAATCAGCACGCAACAAGTTCCATTAAGAAAATCAGTTTCACGAGGTGAAAAATCAATGTACAAGTTTCGCAAAGAGAAAAAACAGGATGCAACAAGTTTCACAAACAAAAAAATCATCACTCAACAAAGTCCATGAACATAAATCAGCATGCAACAAGTTTCATGAAGAAAAATCAGCACTCAAGAAGTACCACAAACATAAATCAGCACGGTCAAGTTCCATGAACAAAATTGGCTTCAAGAGAAGAAAAAATCAATGTGCAAGTTTCACGAAAAGAAAAATCAACATGCAACAAGTTTCATGAACAAAAAACCATCATGCAACAAGTTCCATGAACAACAATCAGCACGCAACAAGTTCCTTGAACAAAATATCGCGTGGCGCGCCACGCAAAGTGAACCTAATTGAGCCTAACATGAATGCAGTTATTTGAAAAAAGGGTGGTATTGTAGGTTGGCTGCAGGTACCTGGTTGCAGGCTCTTTTATTTTTTTGTTCGTGAAACTTGTTGCATGTTGATTTACTTGTGGATTACTAGAGTTTTTTTCGTGGAACTTGTTGCATGTTGTTTTTTCTTCGTGAAGATAGTACATTGATTTTTTCCTCGTGAAAGTGATTTTGATCTTGGAACATGTTGAGTGCTGATTTTTGTTTCTGGAACTTGCTGCCTGCTGAATGTGTTTCGTGAAAATTGCTTCATGTTGTTTTTTCTCTTCGTGGAAATTTATATTGATTTTTTTTCTCCTCGCGAAGTCAATTTTGCTCATGGATCTTGTTCTGTGCTGATTTATGTTCGTGGAAAAAATCATGTTGATTTTTTTTCTGGTTTTGTTCATGAAACATGCTGCAAGCTGATTTATGTTCGTGGAAGATGTTGAGTAATGATTTTTTTCGTTTGTGAAACTTGTTGCAGTCTGATTTTTTTTTCTCTTCACGAAACTTGTACATTGATTTTTGACCTCGTGAAACTGATTTTGTTAATGGTACTTGATGCGTGCTGATTGTTTGCATACATATTTTTCTGATTCTGGAACTTGTTGCGTGCTAATTTTTTTTGTTAGTGAAACTTGTTTCATGTTGATTTTTTTCTCATCGCGAAATTGGTGCACTGATTTTGGTTCTCGTGAAACTGATTTTGTTCGAGGAACTTGTTGCGTGCTGATTGTTGTTCATGGAACTTTTTGCATGACGGTTTTTGTTCATGAAACTTGATTTTTTTTTCCACAGAGTGAAACTAATTTTTTACATGGAACTTATTGCATGCATATTCTATGCTCGTGATCCATGTTACATTTTGATTTTTTTTTCTTCGTAAAAAATCTACAATGATTTTTCTTGTTGAGAAAACTGGTTTTGTTCTTGGAACTTGTTGCATGCTGATTTATGATCGTGGAACTTGTTCAGTGATGAACTTTTTTTTTTGTGAAACTTGTTGCAGCCTGTTTTTTTTTTCTCTTCGCGAAACTTGTACATTGATTTTTCACCTCTTGAAACTGATTTTGCTAATGGAACTTGCTGCGTCTTGATTTTTTTTTTTAGTTCGTGGGACTTGTTGCATGCTTTTTTTTATTTGTTAAACTTGTTGCATGTTGATTTTTTCTCTTCGAGAACCATGTAGATTGATTTTTTTTCGCCTCTGAAACTAATTTTGCCCTTGGAACATACTGCATGCATATTTTTCGATTTTTTTCCTCGTGAAACTGATTTTGTTCAAGGAACTTTTTACGTGCTGATTAATGTTAATGAAACTTGTTGCATGATAGTTTTTTGTTCATGAAACTTGTTGCATGTTGATTTTTCTCTTTGTGAAACTTGCACATTGATTTTTTTCTTCTCTTGAAGCCAATTTTGTTCATGGAACTTGACCGTGCTGATTTATGTTTGTGGAACTTGTTGAGTGCTGATTTTTCTTCGTGAAACTTGTTGCATGCTGATTTTGGAACTTTTTGCATGCTGATTTATGTTCGTGGAATTTATTGAGTGATGAATTTTTTGTTTGTGAAACTTGTTGCATCCTGTTTTTTTTTCTTTTCGCGAAACTTGTACATTGATTTTTCACCTCGTGAAACTGATTTTGTTAATGGAACTTGTTGCTTGCTGATTGTTTTTTTAGTTCGTGGAACTTGTTGCATTCTGTTTTTTATTCTTGAAACTTGTTGCATGTTGATTTTTTCTCTTCGTGAAACATGTACATTGATTTTTTTTCTCCTCCTGAAACTAATTTTGTCTATGGAACATACTGCATGCATATTTTTCTGATTCTGGAACTAATTGTGTGCTGATTTTTTTGTTCGTGAAACTTGTTGCATGTTTCTTTTTCTTCTCTTCGCGAAACTTGTACACTGATTTTTCTCCTCGTGAAACTGATTTTGTTCAAGAAACTTGTTACATGCTGATTGTTGTTCATGGAACTTGTTTCATGATGTTTTTTATCCATGAAACTTGTTGCATGTTCATTTTCTCTTCGTGACACTTGCACATTGACTTTTTTCTTCTCTTGAAGCCAATTTTGTTTGAGGAACTTGCCCGATCTTATTTTTGTTTGTGGAACTTGTTGAGTGCTGATTTTTCTTCGTGGAACTTTTTGCAAGCTGATTTTTTTCTCTTCGCGAAAGTTAAACAATGATTTTTCTCCCCGTTAAACTTATTTTGTTTGTGGAACTTGTTGCGTGCTGATTTTTTATTCCTGAAACTTTTTGCATGTTTATTTTTTCTCTTCGTGAAACATATACATTGATTTTTTTTCTACCTAGTGAAACTAATTTTGTTCATGGAACTTACTGCATGCATATTTCTTTGTTCGTGATCGATGTTAAATGTAGATTTTTCTCTTCGTGGAACTTCTACAGTGATTTTCCTCATTGAGAAAACTGGTTTTGTTCATGGAACTTGTTGCACGCTGATTTATGTTTGTGGAACTTGTTGAGTGATGATCTTTTGTTCGTGAAACGTGTTGCAGTGTGATTTTGTTTATTCTCCTCTCGAAACTTGTATATTGATTTTTCTCTTCGTGAAACTGATGATGTTAATGGAAGTTATTGCATGCTGATTGTTTTTTTTTGTTTGTGGAACTTGTTGCTTGCTGTTTTTTTTATTCGTGAAACTTGTTGCAGGTTGATTTTTTCTCTTCTTGAAACATGTACATTGATTTTTTTCTCCTCCTGAAACTAATTTTGTTCATGAAACATACTGCATGCATATTTTTTTTTTATCGTGGATTTTTTTGTGTGCTGACTGTTTTTTTTGTTCGTGAAACTTGTTGCATCTTGATTTTTTTTTTCTCTTCGCGAAACTCGTACACTGATTTTTCTTCTCGTGAAACTGATTTTGTTCAAGGATCTTGTTGCGTGCTGATTGTTGTTCATGGAACTTGTTGCATGATGGTTTTTTGTTCATGAAACTTTTTTTTTTACACATAGTGAAACCAATTTTTTTCATGGAACTTATTGCATGCATATTCTATGCTCGTGATTCATGTTACACATTGATTTTTCTCTTCGTGAAACATCTACAATGATTTCCTGATTGAGAAAACTGGTTTTGTTCATGGAACTTCTTGTATGCTTATTTATGTTCGTGGAACTTGTTGAGGGATGATTTTTTGGTTTGTGAAACTTGTTGCAGCCTGGTTTTCTTTCTCTTCGCGAAACTTGTACATTGATTTTTCACCCGGTGAAACTGATTTTGTTAATGGAACTTGTTGCGTGCTGATTGTTTTTTTAGTTCGTGGAACTTGTTGCAAGCTGTTTTTTATCCGTGAAAATTTTTACATTTTGATTTTTCCTCTTCGTGAATCATGTACATTGTTTTTTGTTTCCTCCTAAAGCTAATTTTGTCCATGGAACATACTGCATGCATATTTTTCTGATTCTTGAACCTGTTGCGTGCTGATTTTTTTTGTTCGTGAAACTTGTTGCATGTTCCTTTTTTTTTCTCTTCGCGAAATTTGTACACTGATTTTTCTCCTCGTGAAACTGATTTTGTTCAAGGAACTTGTTGCATGATGGTTTTCTGTTCATGAAACTTGTTGCATGTTGATTTTTCTCTTCGTGAAACTTGCACATTGATTTTTTTTTTCTTCTTCTCTTGAAGCCAATTTTGTTCATGGAACTTGACCATGTTGATTTATGCCTTCGGAACTTCTTGAATGCTGATTTTTCTTCGTGAAACTTGTTGCATGCTGATTTTTTTCTCTTCACGAAACTTAAAAAATGATTTTTTCTCCCCGTTAAACTAATTTTGTTCGTGGAACTTGTTGCGTGATGATTTTTTATTCCTGAAACTTGTTGCATGATTATTTTTTCTCTTCGTGAAACAAGTACATTGATTTTTTTTTTCTACCTAGTGAAACTAGTTTTGTTCATGGAACTTATAGCATGCATATTTCTTTGTTCGTGATCCATGTTAAATGTTGATTTTTCTCTTCATGAAACTTCTACAATGATTTTCCTCATTTAGAAAACTTGTTTTGTTCATGGAACTTGTTGCACGCTGATTTATGTTCGTGGAACTTGTTCAGTGATAATCTTTTGTTCGTGAAACGTGTTGCAGTGTGATTTTGTTTATTCTCTTCTCGAAACTTGTACATTGATTTTTCTCTCCTCGAAACTGATTTTATTAATGGAAGTTGTTGCATTTTTTTAGTTCGTGGAACTTGTTGCATGCTGTTTTTTATCCGTGAAAATTGTTGCATTTTGATTTTTCCTCTTCGTGAATCATGTACATTGTTTTTTTTCTCCTCCTAAAGCTAATTTTGTCCATGGAACATACTGCATGCATATTTTTCTGATTCTTGAACTTGTTGCGTGCTGATTTTTTTTGTTCGTGAAACTTGTTGCATGTTGCTTTTTTCTTCTCTTCGCGAAATTTGTACACTGATTTTTCTCCTCGTGAAACTGATTTTGTTCAAGGAACTTGTTGCCTGATGGTTTTCTGTTCATGAAACTTGTTGCATGTTGATTTTTTCTCTTCGTGAAACTTGCACATTGATTTTTTTTTCTTCTTCTCTTGAAGCCAATTTTGTTCATGGAACTTGACGATGTTGATTTATGCCTTCGGAACTTCTTGAATGCTGATTTTTCTTCGCGAAACTTGTTGCATGCTGATTTTTTTCTCTTCGCGAAACTTAAAAAATGATTTTTTCTCCCCGTTAAACTAATTTTGTTCGTGGAACTTGTTGCGTGATGATTTTTTATTCCTGAAACTTGTTGCATGTTTATTTTTTCTCTTCGTGAAACAAGTACATTGATTTTTTTTCTACCTAGTGAAACTAGTTTTGTTCATGGAACTTATTGCATGCATATTTCTTTGTTCGTGATCCATGTTAAATGTTGTTTTTTCTCTTCATGAAACTTCTACAATGATTTTCCTCATTTAGAAAACTTGTTTTGTTCATGGAACTTGTTGCACGCTGATTTATGTTCGTGGAACTTGTTGAGTGATGATCTTTTGTTCGTGAAACGTGTTGCAGTGTGATTTTGTTTATTCTCTTCTCGAAACTTGTACATTGATTTTTCTCTCCTCGAAACTGATTTTATTAATGGAAGTTGTTGATGCGTGCTGATTGTTTTTTTAGTTCGTGGACCTTAATGCTTGCTGTTTTTTTATTCGTGAAACTTTTTGCATGTTGATTTTTTTCTCTTTGCGAAACTCGTACACTGATTTTTCTCCTCGTGAAACTGATTTTGTTCAAGGAACTTGTCGCGTGCTGATTTTGTTCATGGAACTTGTTGCATATTTTATTTTTGTTCGTTTAACTTGTAGCATGTTGAATTTTCTCATCGTGGAACTTGCACATTGATTTTCTCCTCTTGAAGCTGATTTTCTCCATGGAACTTGTTGCGCACTGATTTTTTGTATGTGTAACTTGTTGTATGCTGGATTTTCTTCATGAACCTTGTTACATGTTGATTTTTATCTTTGTGAAACTTATGTATTGATTTTTATCCAAATGAAACTGGTTTTGTTTATGGAACTTGTTGTGTGTTAATTTTTTTATTCGTGAAACTTATTGCATGTTGTTGTTTTTTCTTTGTGAATTTTGTACATTGATTTTTTTTAATTTTTTCCTCGTGAAAACAATTTGTAGATGGAACATATTGAGTGCTGATTTTTAGAAATGTAAAAAAAAGTTGAAAAAACTGTCAAAAAAACTGTAAAAAAAAAATGGTCACTACAGACATTATTTTTCTAATAGTAAAAGTCACGACTAACATTTCTATATGATTCTCATTTTGAGTTTGGAAAATATTAAATGTTATTTTTTTATGTTTTAAGTATATTTCATGTCATTCTATTACCTGTAAAAAAAAATTGAAAAAAATGGTCACTACAAACATTATTTTTCTAAGAGTAAAAGTTACGACTAACATTTCTATATGATTCTCATTTTGAGTTTGGAAAATATTAATTGTGATTTTTTTATGTTTTAATTATGTTTCATGTCATTCTAACACCAGTAAAAAAAGTTGAAAAAAAATGTCAAAAAAATGGAGGGGGGGAAGGGGGCCAAAAAGTTGGGGGTAGGGGGCCCCTTGGAGGTTGGGGGTATGGGTAGGCTTCTGAGGTTGAGGTCCTTGGTGGTTAGGGTCAATGGTGCTTACGGTCCTTGATGGTTCATACTCATAATCACCTCACTACTTGATTTCCGAGATTTTCTAAGGATTGTTTTTTGAACTGAGAAAATAACTCATCATCAGAGTCTTTATACCCGTGTTCAAGGCTAAACATAAAAAAACACGCCTAACATATAGCCTAGAATTTCGTAATCATCAAGTTCGTTTAACCATACCAGGAAAATAACCATCAATGTATGAAAACAGTCATGACTTTTAACAGAAACATGAAATTTTAATATAAAAAGCATTGTACTTTGAACATCACGAATTTTCATGGTATGTTGATTATAATTACAACGTAAAAAGAAAACAAGGATATGGATTCTTAGGCGTGGTGATTTTTTTATGATATATGTATAAAAGGTAATATGGATTTTTTTTTACCTGTATTGTCTAATATATTGACACAGTAATGTCCTACCTGCCCTCTCTCTTAGATTGACACAGTAATATCCTACCTGCCCCGTACCCTAGATTGACACAGTAATGTCCTACCTGCCCCGTACCTTAGATTAACACAGTAATGTCCTACCTGTCTCGTACCCTAGATTGACACAGTAATGTCCTACCTGCCCCGTACCTTAGATTAACACAGTAATGTCCTACCTGTCTTGTCTCTTAGATTGATGCATCACTACTTAAAACCCCTTTTACGAAGCTATTGATTGTGCGTTTTATGGTTAAATAACTGACAAACTCACAGAATATCCTCTTATACGAATTTAATACCCTTTTACGAATTAGTATTGCTCTTTTACGAATTATGAATTATTATATCCCATTTTTTCAAATTATATCCCCTTTCACTAAGTTATTGATAGTGCGTTTTATAGATTAAACAACTAACAAGTATACAGAATATCCCATTTTACGAGTTTATTGCCCTTTTACGAATTTGTATTGCCCTTTTGTGAATTATGAAGTATTATATCCCATTTTGCGAATTATATCCCTTTTTAAGGAGTATCTGATTGTGCGTTTTATAGACTAAATACCCAACAAGGTTATACAATATCCTCTGTTACGAATTTCACTCTCAAAATTGCATTATTATTTCTTCTGTTCTAGAGACAATTACTTCTTCATAGACTTTTGTTCTAGATGTTACCTTTCAAGCTCAAGTCAAAGACGACACTTCATGAGCCTAGAAACAGAGTATGGTTCTTCTGAATTTTGAAGGGACGGATGATGCAGTAAACCAATTTTTAATTTGCGAAAAACTGTTTGTTTGTTTTTTTTTTGGTTGCGTTACAGAATATCCCCTTTTACGAATTTTTGCCCTTTTATGAATTAGTATTGCCCTTTTATGAATTAAGAATGATTAAATCAGTTTTTGCGAATTATATCCCTTTTACTAAGTTATTGATTGTGCGATTTATCGATTAAATACCCAACAAGGTTATACAATATCCTCTGTTACGAATTTCACTCTCAAAATTGCATTATTATTTCTTGTGTTCTAGAAACGATTACTTCTTCATAGACTTTTGTTCTAGAACTTAGTTTTCCAGCTCAAGTCAAAGATGATATTTCATAATTCTAGAAAGAGAGTATGGTTTTTCTGAATTTTAAAGGGACGGAAGACGCAGTTAACGAATTTTTGATTTGCGAAAAATTGTAGTTTTTTTTGGTTGGGCTACAGTTATTTTTTCTTTTATTCTAGAAACGATTACTTCTTCATAGACTTCTTATCAAGAAATTACTTTTGGAACTCAGGACAGATATGGGATGCCATGAGCCTAGAAAGAGAGCATAGTCCCTATGAATTTTGAAATGACAAAAGAACCAGTTAACCCATTTCTAATTCCTAAAAAATAGTCTTTTTTGGTTGTGCAGTTTTGTAGATTAAATATCCAACAAGTTGATAGAATATCCTCTTTAACAGATTCCATTCTGAAAATCGCATTATTTCTTCCTCTGTTCGAGAAAAGATTACTTCCTTTATAGACTTTTGTTCTAGAAATTACTTTTGAAACTGAAGACAAGGATGCTATTTCATGGCCTAGAAAGAGAACATGGTCCTTCTGATTTTTAGAGGGATAAAAGAACCAGGAAGGAATTAAATATCGTCCTTGATGGCAGTCATTAAAGATATGCCGAAGTTCTCCTGTCTTCTCTTCAACTTTCTATAGCATTAAGTTTCTTGACTCCCAGGGCCTTAGAAAGACCCTTTTTACAAAGTTTTCCTCGAGTTTGTATTCTCCTTGATAGTTAAACACAACAATTTCAGAGAATAGCTGTTTTATGACTACGTTTCCTAGATATTACTGGGCCAAGAAATCAGGAGAAATGACGTTAATTCTGACTCTCAACATGAGTGAAATTAATTTAAAAAAACAAGTTTTTTTAACTGAAAGTAAGGAGCGACGTAAAAACTTAAAACGAACAGAAACTATTCCGTATTTGAAAGGGGCTGTCCCCTCCTCAGCACCTCACTCTTTACGCTAAAGTTTTTTATTGTTTAAAAAAAAAGTTGGGAGACAGAGTCAAACTTTAGCGTATAGAGCGAGGCGTTGAGGAGGGGAAGGCCCCTTTCATATACGAAATATTTTCTGTTCGTTTTAAGTTTTAGTGTTGCTCCTTACTTTCAGCTAAAAAACTTGTTTTTTTATAGTTAATTTCTGAACGTTTTTGAATTAATGCAGCTTTGGTTTTGGCTCACCGTGCATGAATAATTAAAACGAAATTCGCGTATTAATTTCCTTTTTTTGGCTAATTGGCTTTCTCGAAATTTTGTTTTGACATAACTTACGAATTACCTTACTTAACGAATTTCTATATTCGTATGTTTTTATTACGTATATTAGGGAGTTCGCTCCCTAGTCAGTAGCTCGCTCTTAACGCTAAAGTTCGAATTAACCTCGCTAAAGAGTGAGGTAATGACTAGGGGGCGAACCCTCTCATATACATAATAATTTCTGTTCGTTTTAAGTTTCAATGTTGCTCCTTATTTTCAGTTGAAATTTTTTTTTTTTTATTTAATTTCTGATCGTTTTTTAAATAATGCTTAGAAATCTGGCGCCCCCTTCATGGAAATGTTCCCTCCCCCAAGGAAATATCCTCCATATAAAAATCCTCCCCCGTGACCCCTACTCCGGCCCCGACCGCCTACTAGAAAAAAATTCCTCCTGAAACCTTCCCAATAACCAATACTGTATGTAAACAATGGGCAAAGTTTATAGCTTGCAGCCCTTCCCCCGGCATCTGTGGGGGATTAAGTCATCCTCAAAGACATGTTAATCAGATTTTCGACTATGCTGAAAAAAATGGCTATATCAAAATTTTTATTGGGTGACTTCGGGAAAAAGGAGCGTGGGAGGGGGCCAAGTTGGCCTGCAATTTGTTGGTCACTTGTAAAGGGCACTAGAACTTTTAATTTCCATTCGAATGAGCCCTCTCATGATATTCTAGGACTACTGGATCGATAAAATCAACCCTGGAAAAAAAATAATAAAAAAGATAAATAAATAAATAAGCACGTATCCGTGATCTTTCTTTTGGCAAAAAATACAAAATTCCACATTTTCGCAGATAGGAGCTTGAAACTTCTATATTAGGGTTCTCTGAAACGCTGAATCTGAGGGTGTGATTTTCATTTTTGGAAAAATTGTTTCCCCCTTTTTTCGAAAATAAGGCAAATTTTTTCAGGCACATAACTTTTGATGGGCAGGACTAAATTATATAACTTATATATTTTAATCAGCATAAAAATCTGATTCTTCTGATGTATATATTGGTATCAAAATTCCGTTTTTTAGAGTTTCGGTTACTATTGAGCCGGGTCGCTACTTACTTACAATTCATTACCACGAACTGTTTGATAGCTAAATTGTGTTGTTTCCTGGCCATGCAATACGAGCTTGCTGTTTTGCCTATCTGGGATTCGCTATCCAAAACTGTGGAGTTGATTTTTTTTTTTTTTTTTTTTTTTGACTTTTTTGTCAAATTTACCATTGTTTTGCAGGGATAGTTTCCCTTACAAAAATAATCTTTTCCCAGCCCTTTAGATATCGTAAATTATAAATTATTATTTGTTTAAAAGGAATCCAAATCGTTTTTTTTTTATTTCTGTTATTTAGCGTTATTTACGGGTGTCAATAGGATTCAATTTGTATGTTGCATTATTGAGGATTTGATGTTTTCTTTTCGTTTCCACCTTATTTGTTTTCCTTTTCTTACTTCCCTACTTCTTTTGTATGTTCGTAAGGGGCAAAAATAAAATTGTGCATTCTACAGATGGAGGAAGTTGCAAGAGCATATATTCAGTGTCCTAATACAACATAGAGAGCCCCTTTATAATCTATTACTCCCTCCGCAACTGGGAAGAGCAAAGCGGTACTGCTTTTAATGCATGCTTTTAAAAAACACTTAAGTTATGATACAAGGCAATACAACTGGAGCTTCCTGCCAAGACGTCGAATATTCATAGACTTAAAAGGTCATTACAAATTCAAAATCTCCTCAGAAAGTACTTAAAGTGACGTCAAAATAAAACATTTTTTTACCTCTTGAAACCTTCGTAGGATCATTCATGCCAGAAAAAACGATTTTTTAATATTTCTCTTTTGTTATTTCAACCGAATGAAGTCAAAAATGCAGTGTTGAATTATGTCAGCGTTTCCACATTCAACTGTGAAAATAAGCAAAAGCTATTAGTTTGACAACACTTTCCTCCGTAAATATTAAAAAATTCACAGTATGTAGGATTCCAAAGATAAATACAACTACACATTCAAAGGAAATATTACCCTCTTTCCAGGGTAATATGGTTTTAGCTTATTTTTGTTAGTTTTTCACTCATGTTTCTGTTTTTTTTTTTTTTTTTTTAACTCACTTCCATTTTTTTTTAATAATTAATTTTTATTAATAATATTGATTAATTAATAATTACTAATTAATTATTTAATTATTAATCAAACAAAACTATTCATTAATTAATAAGTTGAATAAAATAGTCAATTTTAATTAATTCGGACAAATTAATTGGAATAATAAATAAAAAAAATTATGTTTTTAATTGGAACCCACTTCCATTTCAATTGGGATAATTAATTTTAATTAATAATATTATTTATTTAATAATTTCTAATGAATTAATTAATTATTAATTAATCAAAATTATTAATTAATGAGTAAGTTTAAAAATAATAAATTTTAATTAATTTTTAAATAATTAATTGGCATAATAGATAAGAATAATTTGTTTTTTCTTAATTAGAACCCACTACTTCCAAAAACGTTATAACTACAACCGGCGGTATTTTTCGTTAAAAAATTGATTTATCCATTGAACCTAGTCTTTTCATTTATAAATTAAATAAAAAAAAAACAAGTTTTTTAAACTGAAAGTAAGGAGCGACATTAAAACTTAAAACGAACAGTAATTATTCTGTATATGAAAGAGACTGTCCCCTCCTCAACGCCTTGCTCTTTACGCTAAAGTTTTTTATTGTTTTAAAAAATAAAGTTGTGAGACAGAGTCAAACTTTAGCGTAAAGAGCGAGGCGTTGAGGAGGGGACAGTCTCTTTCATATACAGAATAATTTCTGTTCGTTTTAAGTTTTAATGTCGCTCCTTACTTTCAGTTTAAAAAACTTGTTTTTTTTTATTTAATTTTTGAACGTTTTTGAATAAATGCAGGTTTTGATCTTGGCTCATCGTACATGAATAATTAAAACAAAATTTTCATATTAATTTACTTTTATTTAGTTAAATGGCTTTCTCGAAACTTGTTTAATTTTATTTACGAACGTTTTTATTAGTAATAAATATACGTAACTTACGAATTAACTTACGTAACGAACTTCTATATTCATATATTTTTAATACATTTATTAGGGGGTTCGCCCCCTAGTCAATACCTTGCTCTTTAAGCGAAAGTTCAAATCTTGTTCCAATTCTTTAGAAATGACCGCTTAATCACAAAGGCCGTTAATTAGAATAAATAGCTCTTATGAAAGTACTAAAAAATCTTTGGCTTAAAGAGCGAGGCATTGACTACGGGGTGAACCCAATTATATATGTAATATTTTCTGTTCGTTTAAAGTTTCGATGTTGCTGCTGTTGCAGTTGAAATACTTGTTTTTTTATATTAAATTTATGATCTTTTTTTAAATAATGCTGGGAAGTCTGGCGTCCCCTTCATAGCAATGTCCCTTCCCCCATGAAAACTTCCTTCATGGAAAGACTCCTCCCACATAACCCCTGACCCCCCCCCCCCCCTCCCCCCCACTACCAGGAAAAATCTCCCCTGAAAACGTCTGTATACTTCCAAATAACCAATACTATATGTTAAAATTGGGTAAAGTTCATAACTTTCAGCCCTCCCCCCGGGAGGTTCGGGGGATTAAGTCATCCTAAAAGACATACTTATAATATTTTCGAACATGCTGAACAAAATGGCTATCTCAAAATTTTGATCAGGTGACTTTGGGAAAAAAATGAGCGTGGGAGGGGGCCTAGTTGCCCTCCATTTTTTTTGGTCACTTAAAAAGGGCACTAGAACTTTCAATTTCCATTCCAATGAGCCCTTCCACGATATTCTAGGACAACTGGTTCGATACGATCACCCCTGGGGAAAAAAAAAAAAAAAAAAAAACAAATAAACACGCACCCGTGATCTTTCTTCTGGCAAAAAATGCAAAATTCCACATTTTTGTAGATGGGAGCTTGAAACCTCTACAGTAGGGTTCTCAGATACGCGGAATATGATGGTGTGATTTTCATTAAGGTTCTATGACTTTTAGGGGGTCTTTCCTCTCTTTTTCGAAAATCAGCCAAATTTTCTCAGGCGCCTAACTTTTGATGGAAAGGGTTAAACTTGATGAAACTTATATATTTGAAATCAGCATTAAAATGTGATTCTTTTGATGTATCTATTTGTATCAAAATACCGTTTTCTAGAGTTTCGGTTACCATTGAGCCGGGTCGCTCCTTACTTACAGTTCGTTACCACGAACTGTTTGATGGCGGTGTAAGTTCGTGCTTAAGCAATTCAAACACTCAGATTTCGTTTTCACTGTCCTTGACCTATTAGTCATTACTGATTCGCATGAACCTTTCTGAATTCAACAGCTTGGATGTATTACCTCCTAATTAAAAACACTTGATTCTAAAAAAAAAAAAAAAAAAAAAAAAAAAAAAAAAAAAAAAAAAAAAAAAAAAAAAAAAATGTTTTCATGTTTATCATTTTCAGGCTATTAATAGACTGATGTCGGGTCAAATTTAAACTTCAGGAGATCAGGTGGCAGCAGGAATTCTTACGATACCAGGAACCAACTGTATGGGATACGTAAATAACAATCAAAAATTAAAAAGCTTTAAAAAAGTTAAAGGGATTCCTAAAAGAACCAAGGGAAAAAAGGCATAAAACTGCTTGTGTTTTTGATATCTCAGGAACAAACCCAAAGACTCTACCCTTCACAACACCCTATTCAAAATATTTGCATGGCTGTAAGTTCGAAACGTTTATAATAATAACCGTTTGTCAAATCAAATAGTTCGTGGTAAGAAACTGCAAAGGAATTTTGGTACCAATAAAAATATCGAAAGAATCGTCTTTTTAGGCTGATTTCAAATATATAAATCATTCAAATATATTAGCTTTAGTCTTACCTATCAAAGTTTACGAGCCTGAGAAAATTTCCCTGAATTTTAAAATAAAGGGAAACACCCCCTAAAAGGCAAGTAATCTTAATGAGAATCACATGATCAGATTAAGCGTATCCGAGAACCCTACTGCATAGGTTTCAAGCCCCCTATCTGCAAAAATGTCGAATTTTGTATTTTTTGCCAGAAGAAAGATCACGAATGCGTGTTTATTATTTTTTTTTTTCAGGGTAATCGTATCGACCCAGCGGTCCTAGAATATCTTTAGAGGGCTCATTCAAACAAATTCTAGTCCCCTTTTTGAGTGAACAAAAAACTAAAGGGCAAATAAGCCCCCTCCCCCGCTCCCTTTTTCCCAAAATTGCCAGATCAAAATTTTGAGATAGTCATTTTGTTCATCATAGTTGAAAAGCCCAATAACTATGCCTTTGGGTATAACATGACCTCCATCTCAGAGCCCCAGGGGAAAGGTCTTTCAGTTTTAAAATTTGCCCATTGTTTGTTCATAGTATTTGTTATTGGGATGTATGCATATATTTTCGGGTGGGGGGACAAATTTTCTGCTAGGGGTATTTCCACAGGGGATTTTCCCATGTGGAGGGTAGTTTTCAGGGAGTGAACTTGTCAGGGGAAATTTATACACTGGGGGACTTTGCAAGAATTCTTATACAAAATTTTCTTTATATGTCTTGCTTTCTCTTTTCCGTCTCAATTTTACCCGCGGAGCAGTTAAGAGTAATTGTCCGGGGTAAAGTTTCACTGGGATTGAGTTATCTAGAGGATATTTCCGTGGGAAGTGGGTTTCTCCGTGGAGGGTGGACCAGATTTGCTGGCATTATTGAAAAAAGATTAGAAATTAAATTAAAAAAAAAGTTTTTTTTCAACTGAAAATACAGAGAAACATTAAAACTTAAAACGAACAGAAATTATTACGTATATAAAGGGGGTCACACCTTCCTCAAAACCTCGCTATTTTCGCTAAAGTTTGAATTCTGTCCTAATCCTTTAAGAATGACTCCTGAAACACAAGGGCCGTTTAATTAGAGCAATTTGACGCTTTTTTTTAAGTACTAAAAAACCTCGTTGCGGCAACTTGTCCGTCGGTTTCGCCGAACGCGGTAATTTGTTTGTCCGTTTCAACAGACTCGGTAGCCCGTGATCTCATTAGATGCCTAATAATTTATAAAGAGGAAAATTTTCTTGGCTTACTTTCGAAGCAACGGCAAGCCAATCCTCTTTGCATCTAGCACGGACCGTTGACACCCTCGTGTGTGTCTTTCACCCTTTCACAGTTGCCCTCCTGAACAGGATCCTCCCATGATTGTCTCCTGCAGTACCATGTAATTTAACCCATTGCCGAGGGAAGGTTTGTGGCTGATGACACGTGTCCACACGCTGGTGGGCCTAGCTCAGTCTGCATCAGAGGGGCCTTCTTCCTCCTCCACCTGTATTTTTGGCCCCCGTGAGGGTACCCCATTTCAATTTATGGTCCCAAGGACCTAGGTTCCCCCTTGGTCTGCACCTCTTATCAATAGAGGTGCCCTACATATCTGGAGGGCGTTTCCTATCCGTCACCTGGAGACGCGCTGAGTGGCCTAGGGGAGCCCCTGCTCAGAATACGACTCGCAGATCTTTCTAATTTTTTTTTCAATTCTCTGCTAATGGATCCAGCCCCAAACCCATAAATTACGGTGTTGTTGTGAAAGTTAATGCAAAAACGTATATAGTTTGTCTGCATTATACACACCGGATTTTGAATTCTGGTTGAAAAACGAAAGTCTTACGAGAACAACCTCTTTCCGCTTTCTAAAAACGAGAAAATTATCTCAAATCTTGTTTTTCATATATAGTCTTCGGTATTTATGTTAACCTTAAATTTCCCAGATAAGACTTTATCTGACAGTTTGAAACCCATTATTATTTCCTCTCGTTTTGGTCACTTCTTTGATACAATCTTTCAGATAAATAGGCTTCCTTTTAACAAGACTTTTTTTTTTTTCTCTTCCACTTTTTAAATCGATGACTATAAGATACATACAAAGCTTCATACAATTAAGCCGTCAAAAATAAAAATAAACAACCTTTTCCACTGTCAAATTGGCTGTAATAATAAAAATGCGACATACGCCATTTTTGTATCTGTTCAGGAGAGCTAAAAAACTGAAAATAGTTTGGCGGCTGTGGTCACTCTGAAGGATGAGACTAATGGAGATAAATGGAACATATTCTAAACCAACTTTTTCTTTTCTTTTCAGCAGTATAAATTAAATTTCAGCAGTATAATAAAAGCAGCATAAATTCAAATTATTTAATTTTTGGCGTATGTCTCCATTTTCCTTGACAAAAGAGACGACAAATGCCACTATAGCCTTATAAGATACTCCTCTTCTGTCAAGACTTGCTTATGTCTTTTTTTTATCCTCGTAACGGTACAAGATGAAACAATTCTGACCGCATCATTCGATTCCTCGTGCTGAGTTTACTCACGACACATATATAGCTCATTTTCGACCAAAATGGCATATGTCACTCTTTTCAAAAAGTTCGTGGTAACGAACTGTAAGTGAGGAGCGACCCGGCTCAATGGTAACCGAAACTCTAGAAAACGGTATTTTGATACAAATAGATGCATCAAAAGAATTAAGTTTTAATGCTGGTTTCAAATATATAATTTTCATCAAGTTTAGTCCTACCCATCAAAAGTTACGCGCCTGAGAAAATTTGGCTGATTTTCGAAAAAAGGGGGAAAGACCCCCTAAAAGTTATAGAACATTAATGAAAATCACACCATCATATTCAGCGTATCAGAGAACCCTACTTTAGAGTTTTCAAGCTCTTATCTAAAAAAATGTGGAATTTTGCATTTTTTGCCACAAGAAAGATCACAGGTGCGTGTTTATTTGTTTTTGTTTTTTTTTTTTCTTTTTCTTTTTCCCAGGGGTGATCGTATCGACCCAGTGGTCCTAGAATATCGTGGGAGGGCTCATTGGAATGGAAATTAAAAGTTCTAGTGCCTTTTTTGAGTGACCAAAAAAATGAAGGGCAACTAGGCCCCCTCCCACGCTCATTTTTTCCCAAAGTCACCCGATCAAAATTCTGAGATAGCCATTTTGTTCAGCATGTTCGAAAATATTATAAGTATGTCTTTTAGGATGACTTAATACCCTGAAGTTCCCAGGGAGAGGGCTGAAAGTTATAAACTTTACCCAATGTTAACATATAGTATTGGTTATTGGGAAGTATACAGACGTTATCAGGAAAGATTTTTTTTGGTAGTGGGGGGGATGTTGGTCGGGGGTTATATGGGAGAATCTTTCCATGAAGAAAGTTTTCATGGGGGAAGGGACATTGCTATGAAGGGGACGCCGGACTTCCCAGCATTATTTAAAAAAAGATCAGAAATTAAGTATAAAAAAACACGTTTTTCAGCTGCAACAGCAGCAACATCAAAACTTTAAACGAACAGAAAATATTACATATATGATTGGGTTCACCCCCTAGTCAATACCTCGCTCTTTAAGCCAAAGGTTTTTTAGTACTTTCATAAGAGCTATTTATTCTAAGTAACGGCCTTTTTGATTAAGCGGTCATTTTTAAAGAATCTGAACAAAATTCGAACTTTAGCTTAAAGAGCAAGGTATTGACTAGGGGGAAAACCCCCTAATATGCGTATTAAAAATATATGAATATAGAAGTTCGTTACGTAAGTTAATTCGTAAGTTACGTATATTTATTACTAATAAAAACGTTCGTAAATAAAATTAAACAAGTTTCGAGAAAGCCATTAAACCAAATAAAAGTAAAATTAATATGCAAATTTTGTTTTAATTATTCATGCACGGTGAGCCAAAATCAAAACCTGCATTAATTCAAAAACGTTCACAAATAAAATAAAAAAAACAAGTTTTTTTAACTGAAAGTAAGGAACGACGTTAAAACTTAAACGAACAGAAATTATTCCGTATAAAAGGGGCTGTCCCCTCCTCAACACCTCGCTCTTTACGCTAAAGTTTTTTATTGTTTTAAAAAATAAAGCTGTGAGACAGAGTCAAACTTTAGCGTAAAGAGCGAGGCGTTGAGGAGGGGACAGCCCCTTTCATATACGGAATAATTTCTGTTCGTTTTAAGTTTTAACGTCGTTCCTTACTTTCAGTTTTTTTTATTTTTGTTATCAGAGCCGAAATCAAGTCCTTGAAACATAAATCATCAACTGAACAAAAGTTTATAAAACCGGCTTATAAAACTATAGTTGAATTCTAAAATAATGGACTTGAAACTTAGTACGTAGTTTGTTTCTTTTCTTGTTTATTCGTATTATTTCTATAATTCCTTATATTAGAATAATTCGTATTAATTCTATATATTATATATCTATAATTCGTATTATTTCTATATATGCTGTCGTTGTTTTCGTTTATCTCGTAACAGTTCTTATTTACTGTATATGCGAAATTATGGGTTTCTGGTACATCAATAATCTTACTAAACTGGACTGTCAAGTTGTAATCTGGGGACTGACAATATTTATAAACCCAACCAGCTATCTGGCAAATCCTAAGAAAATGTTGTTAAAAGAAGTTGTCGAATTCACATTTTAGACTTCAAACACCAGATACCAATTGTCGGTGGAATGGAATTTTCATGATCTGCGCCCCCAAAGGAATTATATATTTAGAATACAGGTTTTGAGTCTACAATATGGTTTGTTAGTGGAAAAGGCATCATAAACTGGGTCGCCAGAATAACAGGAAACATGAAACCTGTGAAACGCGTATAAATGTATCAGCCAAATAAAAATAAATGGCCCTTTTCACTCCTGAACCATTATTTTTATTGCTCTTTTGTAGGGTTGTTGAAACCTGAACTTGGGCCAAAGAAAAATTATTCCACTGTATTTTCTGAACAATTAAACAAGTAACGTAAATTTTACTTTTGAAACATACAACTAGCTCACGTCCCACTTCGGTCTTGGCCCAGGGCGAGAGGGAGGGGGGTAAAAATTCAAAATGTGTAGGATAATATTTCCCCTTCCTGTCTATCTCCCCCCCCCCCTTGGATAGTGATGTTCTTACCTTTCACAGGAGTATATATATTTAGGTATAAAACAATCTTCTGACTGCTCAAGAAGAGATAACTCAAGTCTTCGAAGCATGTGCAGTCTCGGTTTTGGTAGCATATTCAACATTTCACTTTCATTTCTAACCTTGGGAAACGCCTGAGGGCAAACTGGCTCCACCTTTTTCACCATCTTTATGCCAGACCAAGGTGTAATAGTTCTCGTTGGTGAAAATCTATTAGTCCCAGTTGGTGGTGATGCATACGGTATTCCAAGGAACATTTCAATAGACTGTAATGTCCCAGGCATGTTCACAACTAGTCCTTGCACCATTCCATATTTTGTCACAACAATCCTTGATGACTTAGGAGTACACTGAATCAAATTTGGGATTAGAAAGGTTATAATCCATGTTAGTATGGGGATCATTTCGATGTCACATGTTTCTTTGATTCTTGGCAGTATTATTTTTCACACGCCCTGCGCCAAATAGGGTTCCATGACA
>CM051271.1:44295425-44377925 GCA_027921565.1 Artemia sinica | reverse complement strand
GAATGAATTTCAATCGTTTTGCTCTTAACAATTTTTGAAACTGTTGTGCCTGACAAGCGTAACGAAGGTGGCTGTCCTGTGCTTACTTCACTTTTTAAAGTTGTATGGCTAGCTTCCTGATGGTCTATGCAGTAATATATTTTTATTTTTGAGCAATGGACTAATCGTTTTCTGCACTTCTAGCTTCCTGATGGTCTATGCAGCAATATATTTTTATTTTTGAGCAATGGACTAATCGTTTCTGCACTTCCAATAACTTACAGATTTCTCATACTTCATCAATACGGTCTGACTTCAACCTACTGATAGTTCGCAAAATGATGTGGAATACTATCCCAGAGTCTGCACGGAGCTGCCGCTCGTTGGGTATCTAAGTATGTTAGAGAATTGCTAGTTAATAATTAAGTTTTCCCTGGTTTTCCTCGGAGTTGATGTCTCTGGATTACGTTAGATGTTTAATTGAGTTGGTGAAATCATGTGCTACTCCCCTGTCTGACTTGTGATTTTAAGGATTGTTAAGGTGGGTGACAGGATTATAGATAACTAAAAAAAAACTCAGTACTCAAAAACCCCTCGACTTTTTTCCCAGCTGAAGATGAAGGATTGGATGGAAGCTACTGAAATAATCATTTATATGGGTAGACTGCATCTCTCTTGGCTTGGTTTCAAATATGTAATTTTAACTAATTTGAACTCATGAGATACTCCCCTGTCTAGGTTATGATTTTATGGATATTTGAGATTAATGATTGGATTCTTTGCATTTTTTTTTTTTTTTTTTTTGTGTGTATTGAGTCTTTTTGAAGGTGTGAATACATTATGTTGGAAATGTTTTATATATATATATTTTTTTCATTTTTGTTTCTCTCCTGTTTTTTCCTGGCCCTTGAGCCCTACGGGGAAACTATGTTAACGTGTGTTTTGTTGTAAGTTTATTGATAAATGAAAAAACTTTGGACTCTAAACTCTGGATATATATCAATATAGAAATTTGTAATTGGATTTGTAATTAAACTAAATTCAATTTTTTCAGTGGTGTAATGTTTTTGAAATATTATTCATCAGTCAATTTCTATAAAATTGATGGTAATGGCCTTAAAAACGGGAACAAGTCGACGAAAAAGTTTTTTTCGCTACAGTTTGTAGCAACATACTTTTTTTTACTTTTAGTGAAGTATTATGCTGCTAACACTAAAATTAAGCATAATTAAAAAAAAAAAACTGCATTGACTGTCAGATATTTACATAAAGACAACAGTTCTTCTCAATAATTTAATTAGTTTTCTATGGCCTATGTAAATAGATAAAAAAAAAGATCCCTTTTCGAAATATGTTTCATTTTCAGTGTATGGTGAAATTAAACTCTGTCCTTGTGGGATTTAAAGGGTAGAGGGTAGCAGCCTAACTCAAACTTTTGTTTGTTTTTGCTTGTTTTAAGTCTTCCTTTTTGTTCATTGTATTATTATGTTTATTTAGACTTTAATGTATTTTAAAGTCTCAATTTTAATTTTAAAATTATAAATTAAAATTTCAATTTTAATTAATTGTATTTTAAAGACTTTAATTTATTCATGGTAAATACTATCGAAGTGCCATAAAAATTGCTACGTTCCTAATAGTAATTAATTTTAAACACGTCTGAGAACCCTACAACAGAGACATCCCTCTGTCATAGTAAAATTTGGGGATTTTACAAAATCTCTGGGGAACATACAGTTCAGTAACCCAAAATCAAGATCACCTAAAAAAAACTCCATCCTTTGGAACACAGCAACGATACATCCGCAAAATTAACTTTTTTTCATATTTCAGACTCCACCCAGTATTTTTTTTCAGGGGTGCTCTTTTCTATTGGTAACCACATCGAGTCAGTGCTCAAGGAAAACCGAAAAAAAAATATTACAGTAATTTTTTGCTGTTTCTTATATTCTTTCCAAGTTCCAGAAAAGATCACACATCAATTAGCTTCCATTCTTTTACAGGGGGGGGGTCATGCAGAGCTTCATTTTTGGTCCTAATGGGGCCAACATGTAGTTAGTCCAAACATTACAAAATAATTTTGTCTAAAGGATCCCGGAGTCGTAGAAAATCAAATCATCTCCAAGGGCCCACTTTAATGGCGGGGGGGGTCTTCATATTATTAAACAACAAAGAATCATCTTGCTAGAAACAAAAAACAGGAAACAAGCAGAAAAGAAAAAAGTTTTTTTTCGACAGAAACTGAAGAGCCATGCCAAAACTTTGTAAAAACAATCATTATCCTAAGTACAAGGGATACTGCCAACCTCCTTTTGAAGCTCTTGCTTTCTTTACAGCTTAACTGGCTCTTTACTGAAAGCATATTAGAATGTAATAAACATAGCCAACTGGTAATAGCATAGGATGTATCTTCTTACTATCTATCAAACTACTTGAAATGAAAATTGCACACTGTAGAACAAATTCATCTCATCACTGTATTCATTCTAGGAATTAAAATCTAATCCGCAAAGAAACAGAGATTTTACATGCAAAAAATATCGCATTCACAAATTTTTTACTCGTTTTACCTGTTTAAAATTTCATACAAAAGAACCAATCAGGTTGAGTTTTTTTTTTCATTGCTCAAACTTAACATAGCAGCCATAGGTCAGTTCAAAAATAGGTAAAAAAAGGCAGAGTTATCTAGATTCCATTTCCAAAATACGCTTAAGGAATAATGCAATTGTTTTTTTGATGATTGGCGTCACAGAAATAAGCCAATAGAGTTAAGCCATACTTTTTATGCGAAAACATGTTACTGTAACCTCACTTTTTGTCTTTGGTTAAGACAGGAGATTGGGGAGGTTGTAGTTAGGGGTGGGTTTTCAAGGAGGGACTGCTGTCTCCAGGATTCAGCTTATGAACATGCGCCAAACTGAGGTTTTTTCCAATGCTCTCATCTACTTATATTTTGGTAGTGATGGTGGGGAGGGGAAACTGACATTGTCCACATGCGCTAAAACCTTAGCCAAGCCTTTCGCGTGTTGGCCCCATTCTTTTTTTGTGTAAGTTCTGTTAGTCCCTAATTTTAATTTACTCTGTAGAGCAAGGAAAAGTAAAAACTCACATAAAAAACAAATAAATAAAAGTCAAAATTTTGATTTCACAATTATATACTTCAATCCAGTCTTGACCTAGCAAACCCATCCGTAACAGCTCCCTTACAACATAAATAATCAGAACAATAGTTGTGGACCCAATTCTAGGCCCACTAGCCCCCTTCCCACTTCCCTATAAAATATATGATACTGTTGGTCCAGAGCACGATTCCAAAAGTTTTGAGCTCATCAAAAACCAGGTTCAAACATGCTCCCCTTTTCAATTACTAAACCTATATTTAAGTAATTGGCAACTTGTATAATTTACGGCCCTTACCCTAGGGGGTTTTGAGCTTTTCCATTCCCAGAGGCCTGATTGTTAAGCCTTTTGACTGTTTTGAACAAAGTAGTTAAGTCAAAATTTTGATCAGATACCTTTAGAGGCGGGTAGCGAAAAAGGAATCGGAAGGGGCTGGTTGCCCTAAAAACTTTCGGCCTTTAAAAAGACATTAGAACCTTCGTTTAACAGTTCAATGAGTCCCTTCCCAGTTCTCTACAACTACCTTTTCCATACGAAGTGACCGGAAATAAAAATACTTTGCTTTCTACTTAGAAAACGCTACTTTACTCACCGTGGTTAATTCAAAATAGAATAACGTTGAATGCATTTGCGTGTAAAATGAAAAAAAAATTCTTTTGAGATAATTTTAATATTCAGTCTTACATCTACTTAATCAAATTAGCGTATCTCTACATTTACTGTCAAAAAGTTGTGTTCTAGCCTAATTCTACTGAACAGAAAGCAAAGGTTTTCTGAACTAAAATTCGCTGAACTTCTAAGTGAAAACATAAACTCTTCCCCAAGTTAGGTTGGGAAGATTCTTTGAATTAGGAAAGCGTTTACAGGTGGACATTTTTTCCTTAACCATGTTCACTAGAAAATTTTTTTTTATATTAATGGAAACCGAATTTTCAATGAATTATATTAATATATTAATGGAATTATATTAATGGAAACCGAATTTTCAATGACAGAAATGATCAGCCTTTTTCATTTTGAAGGAAAAAAGAGGAGTAAATTACTCACTTTTTAGTATAACTTTTTATAGTTAAATTTAAATAAATAAACGATTATAACCATTATGACCAATTAAATTATATAAATTTTTGTATTTTCTGGAATGAAACCATTTAAGCCATGCCAAAAAAACCACGTAGCTTAAAAACAAACACATTCAAACCAGTACATTTCTTTATCCTTGCATCTTAAAATTTCAAACTTACTATCTTTGCGCATGGAGCTGTATAAGGGAGCTGTATGAAGGAGGTGTATTAGCACATGAAGGAGGTGTCGAATGGTTGAAAAATAGAAAGAATTTGACTACTTTAAACTTACTCAATTTAACTAAGAATATTACGACCAATTTGAATTACTATTTTTCTATTCAACCTTTACTTATTGAGTTTTTAGCTCGTTTAACTTACCTTGATCTTGTTTGAATGATTGATTAAAAAAATTTTCCAAAAAATAAGTTTTTCAAAAAAAATTAAAGAAGTCCATTCAACCCAAAATGAACAAAAATAGAATCAAATAATCTACCAAGCATACAACTACCACAAATCAATAAATAAATGAAACCCAAAACAAACAGAAATTAAAATAAATAACCGAATCAAACTCAAAACGAGCAGAAATCAATATGTTTAGGGTTCTAAAACCCTATGCTTTCTGAAATCCAGAATACAATTTGTACTTTACTTAAAAAAATTTAAATGATATTACTAAAAAAAAATGTGCATTGTCAGTTTAATATACCTATGCTGATATTTATTCCTTAAAATCTTAATTAATTTTTGATTTCTTAAAGTTATAAAAATGAAAACATTTAAAAGAATTTTTCAGTAAAGTACAAATTATAATTCGACTATTAAAAAGGGCAATAGCCCTCTCAATTTCCGATTGAATGAGCCGTTTTTGAAGTTATTACAACAACACTTTCTATAAAAACCTTACAATCCCCCAGGGTATAACTTAAAACTTTTGCGCTGGGGGCTGTCGGGGATTTGCAATCCTCAAAGACATAATTTCCATGCCCTTCAAATACGCTCAGCAAAATTGCTATCTCAAAATTTTGATTGAATGCGTTCGGGGAAATGGTGGGCGTGAGAGGGGGGTCAGTTGCCCTCCAATCACTTTCAACTATTAAAATGGGCACTAGCCCTTTCAATTTCCAAGCGAGTGAGCCCTTTTTGAAGTTTATACTACAACATTTTTTTAAATAAGAACATTATATGCCCCCAGGGCAGATCTTACAACCCTTGTCCTGAGGGTTGTGTGGGGTGGGAGTGTCATCCTCAAAAACCTGATTTCCAGAACTTTAAACTATGTTGAACAAAATGGATGTCTCAAAATTTTGATTGGATGTGTTTGGGGAAATGATGGGCGTGGGGGAAGGGGTGATTCTCCCTCCGATTACTTTCGACTATTAAAAAGGGCACTATCCCTTTCAATTTCCAATCGAATGAGCCTTTTTTTAAGTTTCTACAACAATCCTTTCTAAAAAAACCTTATATACCCCCAGGGTATAACTTACAACCCTTGCCTTGAGGGCTGTGGGGGGGGGGGTTGTCATCCTCAAAGACATAATTTCTAGACCTTTCAACTACTTTGAAAAAAAATGACTCTCTCAAAATTTTGATTGGATGTGTTTGGGGAAATGGTGGGCGTGAGAGGGGGGTCAGTTGCCCTCCAATCACTTTCAACTTTCAAAAAGGGCACTAGCCGTTTCGATTTCCAATTGAATTATCCCTTTTTGAAGTTTCTACGACAACGCTATCAATAAAAAACTTAGATAGCCCCAGGGCATAACTTACAACCCTTACCCTGAGAGGTGTGGGGGGTTTGTCATCCTCAAAGACATAATTTCTAGAATTATCAGCTACGTTGAACAATATGGCTATCTCAAAATTTTGATTGGACGTGTTTGGAGAAATGGTGGGCATGAGAGGGGGCTTAGCTGCCCTCCAATTACTTTTGACTATTAAAAAGGGCACTAGCCCTTTCAATTTCCAATCGAATGGGCCATTTTTGAACTTTCTACGAAGAGACTTTCTATATAAACATTGTATGTCCCCAGGGCCTAACTTATAACCCTTGCCCTGAGGGTTGTGGGGGGGGGGGGGCGTTGTCATTCTCAAAGATTTAATTTCAACATTTTTAAACTACGTTGAACAAAATGACTATCTCTAAATTTTGATTGGGTGTGTATGGGGAAATGATGGGCGTGAGAGGGGGGTTAGTTGCTCTCAAATCACTTTCGACTACTAAAAAGGGCACTAGCCCTTTCAATTTCCAATCGAATGGTCGTTTTTTGAAGTTTCTACGACAACACTTTCTATAAAATCCTTATACGCCCCCAGGGCATTACTTACATCCCTTGGGCTGTGGGGAGGGGGGTGTCATTCTCAAAGACCTAATATACAGAGCTTTCAACTTACATTGAATAAAATGATTATCTCAAAATTTTGATTGGATGTGTATGGGGAAATGACGGGCGTGAGAGGGGGGTTAGCTGCCCTCAAATAACTTTCGACTATTAAAAAGGGCACTAGCCCTTTCAATTTCCAAGCGAGTTTCTTTGACAACACTGTCTATAAAAAACCTTATATGCCCCTAGGGCATAATTCATAATACTTGCCCTAAGGGATATAGAACAGCAAAACAAACAGCATTGAAATATAAGCTATCTTAATTGACGGGGGTTTTGTGCTAATTCGCGATTTTGGTCTTTTAAGTTCTAATTTAGGAGTTAAGTACATGCTCACTTGGGTTGACGGGCTATCTGTGATGACTGACGAAATCTTTAAGAAAAAGTACTCAAATGAAAAAAAAAAAAATCAGAAATTGTTTTTCTTTATATTGAAAGGAAAACTTAAAACACAGTATAAAATATGCTTGTATAAAGACAATGAATTGAAAGTAATAAATTAAAAAATCAGATGTGTTAAAGCAAAGAAATGATGGAGAGAAAATAAGTCATTTATCAAAATAAGAAGATAATTATAAAAAAAATATACAAGGTGATTTTTCTTATTATTTTCGTGCCTCTGGAACTAAATTCCAATACAGCAAATTTGTATTGTACTATCTAATTTTGAAATGATAACATTAAGTCTATTACTTACCATTAATTTATTATTTTAATTATTTTTAAAATCCACGATTTTTACGTTTATTTTAATTGTTTTACTCCTTTAATAATCAACAGGCTTCTTAAACATGCAAAGCAACAACTATAACAAATACTGAGAGACTAAAGCCATTTCTAAAGACTATTTTCCACGCCGAGGTCTGATATTGCGCTGGAAAATCCTTCTCCAAAATTATTCCCCAGGTTTAGGACAGGGTAAAATGAAACATCTGGTATAGAAGTATTTTGAGCATTGTTAGTTACTTTGATAAATTATATTTCCAGCATTTGGAGTGCCGATTAATCTGACGCTAACTGTAACAGAATCCGATTAAGAAAAGTAAAGAAATGTTATTAATATTTCTATCATTTTTCTTTGGGAAGCTTCTGAAGCATTTCGTTGCTACCTTGTTTTATACGGTAGAGCATGGTCTTAGAGCCGTCGTAGCCTAGTGGTTAGCACGCTAAACTTGAAATCCTCTCTCCGTGAGGACAGGGTTCGAGTCCTCGTATCGCTGGTTATTTGCTTAGGATCGGGAATCCTAGTGTAGCTCAATAAGCTCAGCCAGAGGTGACCGAGCTCTAAACGGATACCTGGAGAAATCCGGGGAAGGTAACTAGGATGGGCGTGTGAAAGCAGGGAATCGCTGACCTCCATACCACCCATTGCACTTCCTGGCTGAAAAGCCATGAAACGCAAATCAGCACCACCGTAGGGACTCTAAAGTCCATATTCTTTACCTTTTTACCTTATTCAGTTCCAGTTTATTTAACTGGTAAAGTCCATATTCTTTACCTTTTTACCTTATTCAATTCCAGTTTATTTAACTGGTAAAGTCCATATTCTTTACCTTTTTACCTTATGCAGTTCCAGTTTTAAGGGTACTGGTCAACCTTAGTTTCAGTAGTAATAAAGTTATAAATATCAAAGTGAAGAAAAGATTGAAAAAAAGTTTAATTTTTATTTCTTTGGGACATTTTTTGAACATTTTAGAGGCCAATCTCCAAGCTACAAGATTCGTGCAATAGATAAAAATTCTTATGTGTATTAATATGAAAAGCATACAGAGGGTAAGGGAGTTAGGCAAAGAGCAGACATTTGCACCTGTCCACTGAATACCTTTAATTTACAATAAATTCAAATTAATAATAATTGGAATAATATTTGGAATAACAATTTGACAGCTTCAATTACCTAGGTAGTGTTATTAGTAAGGAAGGTGGATGCAGCGAAGATGTTAAAAGTAGAATGGACAAGACCCATGGTGTTTTTTCACAGTCGAAAAAGTTTGGAAGAATAGGAAGATAAGTGTGTGAACAGAGATTATAATATTTGAATATTAGTGATGACTGTGGTCAAATATAATTCCGAAACATGGACGCTCCGAAAGACTGAGGAGGATTTGTTAGATGTTTTCCAGGAAAATTGTCTACGGACTGTTTTAGGTAACCGTCTGACAGACCGCATTTTAAACAGTAAGTTCTATGAAAAAAGTGGTTCTATCTCGCTTTCCAGGGTTATAACGAGAAAAAGGTCCAGATGGCTAAGACTCGTTTGAAGCATGAATAGGATAGATAAAGGATGAAAGATTGCCAAAGATCGGCCTTGTTGGCCAACTATCTAGGGACAAGCAAAAAGCAGGTCGTCACCGTATTGGGAGGAGTAGCCCGTACGGAAAGGCTTAAGGGAAATTGGAACTTCTTGAAAGGATATAAAGAGGGACACAGTGAATAGATTGGGATGGAGAAGGAAAACTCACAGCTGTGTTGGCCTCAGGGGAATTGGTGCTATAGTGAATTGTTGGTAGCAGTAGTAGTAATAGGTGAATAGATAACTACGAAAATAAAATTTTAAGTTCTTTTTTTTACCCGAGAAAACGCAGTTTTTATGGTTTTGCTCAGTGTTTGGGGCTAATTATCGTTGATTTTTGTACAGGGTTAAAAGAAAGGTTTAAAATCTAAAAGCAAAAATCGTTAAAAGAAAATATAGATTAAATTATAGATGATTAGATGATAGCAGGGGTGTGTCAAGATATTGCGCGTATGTTGGTAGCAGTCATGTTCATTGTTATTTAAATAAACTTTGAAGGGAATAAAAAGATGAAATTAGGCTTGTAAGAAAAAAAATAAAAGGTGGTGGCTCGATTGTAGCAGGGGTGTGCGCAGGCCTATCACATATGTAGCTAGGAGTCTTATTCGTAAAATTAGGCTCGTAAAAAAATACAAAACTAATAAGAGGTTATATGAGGGGCGTACACAGATCTATCTCGCAAGCTGCCAGGAGTTCTTTTTATTATTAAATAAAAAAAACAATTTTTTTTAACTGAAAGTAAGGACCGACGTTAAAACTTAAAACGAAGAGAAATTATTCCGTATATGAAAGGGGCTGTCCCCTCCTCAACACCTCGCTCTTTACGCTAAAGTTTTTTATTGTTTAAAAAAAATAAGAGTTGTGAGAAAGTCAAACTTTAGCGTAAAGAGCGAGGCGTTGAGGAGGGGACAGCCCCTTTCATATACGGAATAATTTCTATTCGTTTTAAGTTTTAACGTCGTTCCTTACTTTCAGTTAAAAAAAAACTTGTTTTTTTTTATTTAATTTTTGAACGTTTTTGAATTGATGCAGGTTTTGATTTTGGCTCACCGTGCATGAATAATTAAAACAAAATTTGCATATTAATTTTACTTTTATTTGGTTAAATGGCTTTCTCGACACTTGTTTAATTTTATTTACGAACGTTTTTATTAGTAATAAATATACGTAACTTACGAATTAACTTACGTAACGAACTTCTATACTTATATATTTTTAATACGTATATTAGGGGGCTCGCCTACTAGTCAATACTTCGCTCTTTAAGCTTAAGTTCGAATTTTGTTCCAATTCTTTAAAAATGACCCCTTAATCACAAAGGCCGTTATTTAGAATAAATAGCTCTTATGAAAGTACTAAACAATCTCTGGCTTAAAGAGCGAGGTACTGACTAGGGGGTGAACCCAATCATACACGTAATATTTTCTGTTCGTTTTAAGTTTTGATATTACTCCTTATTTTCAGTTGGAAAACTTATTTTTTTTGTATTTAATTTCTGATCTTTTTTTAAATAATGCTGGGAAATCCGACGCCCCCTTCATAGCAATGTCCCTTCCCCCATGAAAAATTCCATCATGGAAAGACCCTCCCACATAACCCCAGCCCACCCACCCCCTACTACCAGAAAAAATCCTCCCTGAAAACGTCTGTATACTTCCTTATAACCAATACTATATGTTAACATTGGGCAAAGTTCATAACTTTCAGCCCTCCCCTCGGGTACTTCGGGGGATTAAGTCATCCTAAAGGACATATTTATCATATTCTCAACCATGCTGAACAAAATGGCTATCTCAAAATTTTGATCAGGTGACTTCGGGAAAGAAATAAGAGGTGATTGTAGCAGGGCTGTGTGCAGGTATTTCGTGTAGGTTGCTATTTTTAGCATTCAATAAAACTAAACTTGAAAGAAAGTTAGCCTCGAAAGAAAATATAACATCATATTAATCAAATAAAAATAGCATGGAGAATGGGTAAGGATTAGGAGAGGAAATCATTGATAATATCTTTATATTCTTATTATTGAAGCATAAAATATACATTTTTTTTATATAGTCGGGGATGCCACCTGAACCTTCCATGTCCTCCATACGAAATTTTCTTGCGGTAAATAAAACTTTTATATCTGAATAAGTTTAAGCATGAAATCTTGTACCATAAAACAAAATTCTTATGAAGGGGGAACCAGATGTTTATTTTCAGGTGTCAACTGGGTTTAGTATACTTGCATGGAAACCCATGGATTTGGTGGAGGTGGCTTACGACTTAGACGATGTGCTAGAAAACGATAGGGTCCTTTAGATTTGTTATAAGCTGATATTTTACGTAGCTGTGGTATACAGTACTGAAAAAGTGTAGCATTCAAACTTAAAAGTCAGAATTGGACTTTTTGTAGTATGTTGTGCTTTGTACTCCTAAGTTGTATTTGTGCAGTATGTAGTAATTGATCTCCCCGTTTCTCTGTGGCACTTTTCTACTCTAGAGTGCATACAATTTGCACTCCGCCTTTGCAATAAGATATTATGCGTCTTCTCCGCCTTTGCAATAGGTTTTCCTTATATTTCCGATACAATACCCAATTTTTCACCCAAATTATGAGTCTAGCAATGGGTACGAGCCTTTCACCTTTTATGACCACTTTTACAATATTTTTCTGAAATCTCTGCTTTAAAAACCTTTCCTCTGAAACACCGTTTCTGGGGACGGTTTGTGGATGACGTTATTTCTGTGTGGTATCATCGAGAGATGTCATTTAATTTTTTTATGCTCATCTTAACGCTTTGGATTTTAACCTTCAGTTCACCTTAGAACTAGAACGTAATAATAAACTGCATTTTCTAGACGGTTTAATCTTCAATAAATCTCTCAGCCTCGACTTTTAAATTTATAGAAAGCCCACAGAGAAGAATAGGTATTTGCATTTCTCTTCCAACCATTCTCCTTGTGTAAAAAAAAGGAGTAGTTATATATTTGGTTGATCGTGTAATAAGAGCATGCTCAGAAGCTCATATAGTACCAGAACTGAATTATCTTAAGGACACTTTTGTTTTGCAATGAATAACCCATAGAATTGCTAGAATCCATCACATAAAAAAGACAAAAAGGCAGAAAAGGATGCATCAACTCCAAAACCCCCAACAGGTATCCCCCCTTTGATGGGTGATAAGAAACTTTTTACTGTTTTATCCTATATTCCCAAATTGAGTGACAAACTGAGAAGAATCCTAAAAAACATAAACTTAATGTCACTTTTAAAAATGCTAATAAAATACAGAGCTTTTTCAACAGCGGTAAAGATTAAACCAGCCCCATTATGGGGAGTGCTGCATATAGAATTCCTTGTTCTTGCGGTTATTTCTATGTTGGAAGAACCCAACAACAATTAGGGCAGAGGTTGTCAGAACACAGGTCCTCAATCGACAAAGCTAAGGGGCTGAGCCAAAGGCCTGAGACTTTTGATTCCGCTTTGGCTCAACACGTCTATGACAACCCACACCGTTTCATTTGATAACAACTCCATTATTGCCCCCGTTAAAGGTCTCTTGCAAGTTTTCAGGGAGGCAGCTGAAACAAAAATCACATTCACAAAGGGGTCGCCCTCAATAGAGATACTAGATGAATCTATCTAAGCCCCATTTATAATGAACTCATTAATTCCGATCGTTTTTATATCCGTCTACAAAATCACATGTTGTAACCTAACAGAATCCCTGATAATACCATACCTGGTAAGCGATTAGCTTTTAAGATTGCTCTACATAAATTAAAGATTCCATTCAATATTCAGTTACCTTTTCATCATTGCTTAAAGAAGGTCTTTTTGTTTTAGTGTTGGATTTAAGGTTTAGTTCTTATATTATCCTTTGGATTTTTATCTTTTTTTTTTTATTATTCTGCGCTGAAGACAGTCAAGTGGAGGTCTTGACCGAAATACTTGCATTCGTTTTTTTTCATTTTTTTTTCTTCTTTGTTTTTTTTTATCTTTTCCTCTTTCTTTCTTTTTCATTTTTTTCCTCTTCGTTTTTTTTTAATTTTTTTCCTCTTCGTTTTTTTTCGTTTTTTCCTGTTCGTTTTTTTTTCATTTTTTCCTCTTTGTTTTTTTCACTTTTTTTCCTCTTCATTTTTTTTCATTTTTTTCCTCTTCATTTTTTTTCATTTTTTCCTCTCCATTTTTTTTCCTCTTCGTTTTTTTCATTTTTTACCTCTTCTTTTTTTTTCAGTTTTTTCCTCTTCGTTTCTTTTTCAGTGGCTGCTAATATCCTCGTTTCTCTCTTCTCTCCGGTCTTTTTGTTTTGTTATGGTTAGCCATTGTGGTCTCAGAAATTATTGAAATGAGAATTAATGATGTGTCTCCTTTTCTATTCTTGCTTCTCCGGTTTTTTTTTCTGTCCCGCTAGTTGATCCCTGCAACACCATGTATGGTGCTCATTTGAAAGAAAATTGTTAGTTGTTTGCCTTTTGTAATTGTTAAAACATAATAAAAAAAATTAAATGAAATGTTTGAGAAAATCTGTATTACAGTGAGGTTTGTTTGCAATTAATATAAGAGTAATAAGGCAGACTAATTATGGGGAGTCTAATGCGGGTCTTTTTTTTACCCGTAGCTGATATTTTCATTGAATAATTTCTTGATTTTAGCATTTTAATTGAAAAAACAGCAAACAACAATTCTCGCCACCTCCCATTAGATTTTGAAAAACACACTTTGCCCCTCCCCACCTCCTACATTTTCGTGATTTGGCGCCCCTGAGAGTAGATTTAGCGAATGTTTTTACGATCTTAATAATTTATACAGTTTAATTAACTAGCTCAAAACTAAAAATAAATAAGGCATTTATGACATATTTATTAAACATCAATGAAAAACCATGAAAACATAGTAACATCTTCATCGCTGTTTACTTAATATTTTTTTTCATTTCTAATTACGTTTTCAAAGTAACCTGGCTCATTCACTGCGTACTGATGAGCGGCCTCATGATAGACACTGTTTCTGCCTGGGTAGAAGCATTGACAGTTGTTACAATATGGACAATATTTATATGCTTTTGTCCAGTTCTCTCCATAGTAGCATTCACCTGTATACGCGCAGCAGTAGCCATAGAATGGGACACAGTATTTGTCCCCTCCTTCATATGTTGGGTATTTATAATCCCTGCAGTCAGCGGAGTAGCTGTAGTCGTTGTAAGTTGAGTAGTCGCATTGGACTTTATTTGCTCCGCCGTATGGGTAGGCGGCATTACTTACGTATGCAATTTTCCCTTCAGAGTCAACTTCAGTCTCCTCGGCTGGGGCTGCAGTTTTTTCATCGCAGAAGGCGAGGGTAATGAATAAACACAGAGCCTGAAAAATGAGTTGACTGATAAATTCCTGTATTGAGGCTTGATAATAGAAAAAAGAATGAATCAAAAACAGGGTTTGCAAGGCCAAACAAAAATACTGAAAAAAAAACAAAAACAAAAGGCCTTTCTTCTTCAGCACGAACAAAATAGATATGAATGATAAGTTCCTGTATTGAGGCTTGAAAATAGAAAGAAGAATTGATCAAAAACAGGGTTTTTTAAGGCCAAACGAAAATACTGAAAAAAAAACAACAACAAATATTTCGAAAGCACATACGCGTCTCTTCTTCAGCACGAACAAAAAATAGATTTGAATGTAGTATATTCCTTTTTTTCAGTACTTTCGTTTGAAGTTAACAACCCCATTTTGATTTTTCTTTTTATATTATGACAGGCCAATGTGGTTTAAGAGATTATCTTCTGAGGATTGATATATGTTCTGTTCAGATACCAAATCGATTGAGTCCACTTTCTATGCCTTTTTTGAGGCTTTAGTATGAGAGCTGCTTTAATTTCAAACTTTCATAGAGATATACTGTCTGGAAGCAAAACTTATTATTTACATTTATAAAATTTTTGTTAATTTGGTTTAAAAACACTCATGTGCTGTCTCATAGCTCTACATCACATTAAGCAAGGGTGATGAATAAAAAACCCTGATAAATGGGTTGATCGATGAATTTATGCATTGAGGCTTTTTTTTCTTTTTTTTTTGGCGCTTTTACTGTCAAAGTACTTGACTGACTTTTAAGTTAGTAATTCCATAGGCATATACCCTAAAGTGAGATTTCATGCATAAAAGAAAGAACTATGGACTTTTTTCTTGGGGGGGGGCAATTTAGCTAAGCTTGTATTAAATAAAGATTTTATTATTTTCATATCACTTTGGCTTCTGAACGGGTCACAGAAAATGACAAGTAAACCTACGAAATGGGTTAAATGTTTGTCAAGACTAAAAATAAAATATCGAAATCGAGGAATCGGAAATCGAAAAATAAAAATTACTAACGGAACAGAGGTATTCATCTTCAATATGCCTAAGAAAAACTATAAAATATTAAAAAAAAAAGTAAATAGAACCACGGACCTGAAAAAGCTTGAGTCTGACTAAAATAAAATAATTTTCATTCCTGAGTGCACTGTTTTGGCAAAAATTCGCCCCGATTAATTCTTTGTTATATTTTTTCCTGCTTGATATTATAATATCTAAAGCAAATCATGCTTTATAATAATTATCGAATATTGACTATTCTATTTTGTTTTGTGCTACATTTTATTTTCTATATAATGTTTTATATTCTATGGTTAATAGTAATATTTTGCAGCAAGTAAATGCAAAGAAACTTGTCAAAATAAAATATAACAATAGCCAAAAGGGAACAATACAAAATATATTTTCTTAAATTAAAATTTCCTTAAATTTATACTCGCTTCCACCGCAGGACATTTACTTTGTAAAAAGGAGTTGACGTCTGTTTACTTTTTTTTTCGGTTAATTTTCCAAAAATTAAAAAAAACGCATTTTATGAAACACCAACTATTATAAATGCCCATTCAAAATAAAAAAAAATCTACCTACTTGTAAGGGGAATGGAAGGGGTAAGTTAAATCCCTCTCCAAAGCTCGTGCATGGGTTTTCAGAGCAAACAGACAATTGTTTTTTGCGGCAAGAACATATTTAACTCCCAAACTAACCCGTTGGTGCCTAGATGTGTGGAGTCTATACCCAAATAGTTACCATATTAATTATCTACTAAAATTAAATAATACACCAGGTTCAAGTAGACCAATCAGGAGAGTTCGGTATCAATCTGGACAAGATTGGCAACCAAGACCACGACATTTGTTTTGGTTAGGACAAGATGGTATACAAGGACTCAACAATCTTTGTGGATTTCTAGAGACATAAGTAAAAATTTGAAAGGGATGGGAAGGATTTGAAAGATTTTGAAAGATGTGTTTGGAGGGTTGAGGCTGCAATGAATTTTTGGTAGTAGTAGCAGCAATTGTAGAGAATTAACTTTCTATATACAGTCTCTCAAGGTTGAGTAGCTAAATCGTGAATCCCTTATTTTTATTTGTAAAGTTACTTTTGTAGTTTTGATGCCACCGTGGAAGAGAGCCCTACGAAAGAAGGCCACATTAAAAAATCTTTCGGCAGATGCTACATTTGAGCAATTGATTGAGAAATACCACAAAATTAAATATTTTAATGATTAACAGCTCAAACAGAAAAAAAAAGATATAGTGAAGTTTCTTCATTTGTTAAATGTGGATGGCACATAAAAGAATTTTCAGTTTTGGAAAGTACAAAAGTTAGCCTAGTACCAGTAAGAGGAGAGGAGGTTGGATTAAAGACAACCTTCGCCTCAGATTAGTGAGCATAGATAGGTGAGTGAACGAAACAAATTATGCACAAACCGTCGTGGACGTCAAGTAAGGAAGAATTGCCATTTGAAGCTGACTGAGGAATAGTAACAGCTATTTCCGTTAATCTCAATAGTAAAAATGTATTGTGAAATTAAATTTATAGCAATTTCGAAAAATAGCCTGAATCCACAAAAAGAGTATTGGATCAAAAGGCCAATTGCACCATTGAACTCATCACAGCCTGAAATCGAAAAGTCTCCCGTCTTGAGTAACAAGAACAATCACTTTTTCGCATGGGAGGCGGTGATGGGTCTATTTTTTTACTTCTTCACTGCTAGTGGAGCACTATAAATCCCATAGAGGTATTTAAGACCTCATTTGAATGGAAACTGAAATATTATGTGTCTTTTTAAACAATATTTAAAACTTATCTTCGAGCTTATCAAAGTTGTCTGTACATTTTCGCCAATAAAAAACATGCAAGGCTTTTAATTGAATCCAAGGTCATTAAATGAAGTTGATGCCATGTGAACACGGTTTCTTTTTTTGTTATTAAAGAGAAATCATTTGTTATCAGACCTATAAGGGATTGTATAAACTCCTAGCTAGCTGTAAGAATTAGAAGTTGGTTCCTTGAGCGTCATTCATTTCTGCATATAGCATTCTAGTATTCAGAAAGTATAAGAAATTCCGTTTTGTTACTTGGATACTAAATCCATTGTATATTGGCAATTCTCTCAATATCTTCCTAAGGCAATTTCTCAATATCTTCTACAGAACTCCTTAGCTAAAAAAACTATAAATTAAAAATGGCAGAAAAATTATAGAAAATAAGTCAAAGATCTTACGAAAATCTTCATGGTTCTTTCTTATTGAAGGGTAATCTTAGTTCTAAACACGCATGAAAGTACTAATCTTAGAAACCTTGGAAATTATTTTCCTGGTCTAGAATTTTAAAAAAAGAAATAAAAAGGAAATAAAATAAAACCAGAAATAACTTGTGTTTCCTTGATATTTTTATGGAGTTCATTCTACTTTATTGGAGAAACTCTGTTCTTACGTAGGTACATAATTACTAAGATATGAGGTAGTAAACATCTCCACTGGGAAAGAATCATACATTTTTGGCAATAAATTTCTTGGAAAAGAAAAAATCACTTATAAAGATTATAAAGAATCTTCTTTGTCAAGGCCAAAACGAGGGGTTATCCACTCTCTATTACCTTATGTGCATCTCAGAGCGCCATCTGTTTTCCTATACGTGCACAATTTCAAAAGACTGTGTCTCTTCACGCCAAGCATGGCACAGCTCGTGCCATACGCGGCACAGTTCTAAACAACGTAGCAAACCACCTGGTGTAAACTAGTTTCAAAGTTCACCCCTCAGGGTAAAAGCTCGCATCAATAATTTTTTTTTTTTATGTAAACCCATTTGTTGTCTTATCTAACGGTAACTTCAGCACATTCACAAAACAATCTCTCAGCATAGAAAATTATGAAATGACCACTCTATACCACCGGTATATTTGAAACCGTTAGGGATGTGTCGTTCCATTAGAGAGTGTTAGAAGAAGTGTCGTTCAATTAAGGAGTGAAACCGTTAGGAAACATCAAAAACAAGAAGAACAATAGGGAATTCTTTTCGTAAGACAGTGGAATTTTTTTTGAATGAATATTTCGGCCCTATATCCAAGGGCCGTTCTCAGCAGAACATGAGTATATTAAAGAAGAAAGACTTACAACAACATACGACCAATCAAAACTAAAATGAAAAATTTCTAAAACAGTCCCAGCATCCTTACTTCAGCGAAGTTCAACCTGGACTGATAAATAAAGTGAGATGAAACAAGGCAATTCATTGAAATGAAAGAAGAATAATTAAAAACACGTTCTTATTGCTAATCTTGCCTTTTTGGCAGCTAACAAGGTCTATTTGTGACTGGTTCTGTGTTAATGTCTACTGTTTTTTTTAAATGTTTTCGAGAAGCACTTGAAATCAGACTTAAAATTAATAATAATATTTACTTAAATAGGGACTTAGGGGAATATTCACTAAATGCTCTATACACAAATTTAATTAAAAACAATCTTACAAAATATAAAAAAAAAAGCAGACATTAACACAGAGCCAGTCACAAACAGACCTTTGAGGCTCTTTTGATCAAAATGATTGACCGTCTAGGGCCTCCTTAAAATGCTTGAATGCTTTACGACAGCATTGTGACATGTTTTTGGATATTTTTCGATTTAATATCTTCGCTTAAAAAGAAATAAAAACGGTTTGCAAAACACGTTCTTATTGCTAATCTTGCCTTTTTGGCAGCTAACCTAAAAGGTCCATTTGTGACTGGTTCTGTGTTAATGTCTACTGTTTTTTTTTTTTTTAATATTTTCGAGAAGCACTTGAAATCAGACTTAAAATTAATAATAATATTTCCTTAAATAGCGACTTAGGGGAATATTCACTAAATGCTCTATACACAAATTTAATTAAAAACAATCTTACAAAATATAAAAAAAAAAGTAGACATTAACACAGAGCCAGTCACAAACAGACCTTTGAGGCTAGCTCCCAAAAAGGCAAGATTAGCAATAAGAACTTGTTTTTAATTATTCTTCTTTCATTTCAATGAATTGATTTGTTTCATTTCCACTGTCATTTCATTTCCACTACGAAAAGAATTCCCTATTGTTCTTCTTGTTTTTGATGTTTGTAACGGAAAGGCAGCGTTGTCTTCGTCGCTATTTAAACCATTAGGGAGTGTCAAACTGTAATTGGACCCATGCATGTACATCATGCACTGCAAAAAGGTGCTCTAACGGAGGCCCTAGACGGTCAATCATTTTGAACTAAAGTTTTTGTCAATTGATTGACGTGTGCTTCAATCAACCTTCAATATCGACCAAAGCTAATGTAACACACTGGTTTTGATCAAAACGATTGAGTCATTCAAACTTTCTATTAATCATCGTCAACGCTCGACTCAAGCGTCAAACAGGTTCCTAGAAGGTCAATCCTGCTTGTGTCAATCGGTGGACGGAAGCTTTTGATCAAAATGATTGACCGTCTAGGGCCTCCTTAAAATGCTTGAATGCTTTACGACAGCATTGTGCCATATTTTCGGGTATTTTTCGATATAATATCTTCGCTTAAAAAGAAATAAAAACGGTTTGCAAGAATGTAGCTCGAGGCCAGTTTATAATTTGTTTATGGTAATAAAATCAATGACTCCACAATGTCGTGGGAACAAAACGCGCCACCAGATAGGGGAGTGCCCTTAGAAACTGGTTAATCCTGATTAGGACTTTCAATGTGATTAACCCAGTTTTTGGGCCAGTAAAATTTTTGACTCGCTACAATTTAGTGAAAATTGTCGACCTATATCACAAAATGGTGATTTTTGAGATCACTGAGACTATACTTTTTGTGACATTCCATTCTGTTGGTTATGACCACCGCAATACGACCACACTTCGACTCCGGTAATATGACTGAACGGATCTCCAAATTTTTGGAGCCGTACTTGAACGAAGCATACTGTAATTAAAAAATTGCTAAAATAAATCTACCGGGAAACTTAGAATGACAGAAAATCCTTATTCATTCCCAATGTGAGGAGATAAGAATTAAAATGTAGTATTTGATGTGTGAGTGCGAAAAATTGAAAGACATCGTCTTTCAATTTCAGGATTTGAAGACAACGTCAGGATTTGAAAGACAACGTCTTAAAGTGTAGAAAATATGATACAGAGTCACCGATATATGATAAGGATCAAGAAAATGGTAAATTAAGGCACCCGGGGGAATTCATTGAAGTATGCATAGTGCACGTTGGATCATTCTAGGCTACTTTTTAGGTTAACTCATTTACGTTGTTGAAATAAATTGTTTTTTTTTTAGATCTGACATTATTTCGTATGACGCCATTGCCCGGTGATTTTTTTTCACAAAAAAATTATATCATATACACACATTGCATTCTAGGAACGAAATGGCATTATCCCAGACGTGTTTACCCTAAAAGACTGGAAGGATATAGAAAAACGGCTTTTGGTAGTTTTAAATTGATTAGTGATAAGAGAAATTCCTTTATACAGTTTTTTGGCCCTTTTCGGGCTAAAGTATGAGTTTTGTGGCATAAATGACAGACTGCGGCACTTTTTATTGGTGTTATCGGTTTATTGGTTGAACACGGCAATACAGCCAAAAAACTTCAGCTGAATTATTTCTCTCCCAAAATTTGTTGACCACTGATACGAAGCGATAAACCCCACAGAAAAAGCAAGACAGAAAAAAAATAACAGATAAGTTTTTTGGTCACTGTTCTGAACAAAAATACAAAATGTAGCATTTTCAAACAATTCATGGTAAAGAACTTTAAGTGAGGATCGACACCGGCTCAATAGTAACTGAAACTCTAAAAAGCGGAATTTTGATATCAATAGATATACAAAAAAAAATCGGATTTCAAATATATAAGATTCATCAAGTTTAACAAATCTTATACATAACAAAACGGTAAAATTCTACTTTAGCTACTTTTGGCTATCTTGGAAAGGGGTTAGTTTAGGAAAATGAAACTTTCAGGAATGGGTCTACAGGCTAAAGTGTGCCCGGGGAAAGTATTTTGAAGTAACTATCTCCACTCCTTCTCCCTCTAGAGGATCCTGAAATTTGCCTGAAAGTTTCATTTTCCTAACCTAACCTCTTTCCAAGATAGCCAAAAGTAGCTAAAGTAGAATTTTACAAATAAAACAAGTTCTATTGATTGATTCAACCGTTTTCTCAGATCAAATTAAGATATTTGGAAGTCTATCTTTTAAATCTTGTTATGCTCTCTTTTCTCGCTCACATAAATATTTTGATATTGATATTTGGTTTATTTCTTTTTTACAAATAGACTTCCAAATATCTCACGAGCCAAATACGGATTTACTTCCCGCACCCTCAAACAAAAAAGTTCTATCAATAGGTTCGACACATTTTCTCCGATCCAAGTTTGGTCTGTATGACACTGGGAAATTTATCTTTTTTCTAAATGATTCGTATTCTCTTTTCTCGCTCATAGAAAATGCTTCGAAACCTCACCGATTTCCGACTATTCCTGCGAGCTAGAAGAGATGAAAACTCGCGTTTTTTGAAAAAAAGAAAACTTCCAAATATCTTACGAACCAAACTTTGACTTATGTCCCGCATCCTCAAAGAAGCAATTCGTATCGACAGGTTTCATTGGTTTTCTACGATCCAATTTTTGGTTTGCTAATTGGGTCTTTAATTTCCAAATTTAATCTCCAAAACAAATAACAAAATCAAAACACTTAAAGAAAAAGAAGAGTGCTGCCAAACACCAAAGAACACACCGAACATCACTGGGATTTTTTTTTAAGTTTAAATCCTGAAAGAATATTTCAGTTTAAAATCCAACCTCCAAAACATAAACAGAAAATATAAGTACAAAATTATGCCAAACACCTAACAAAAGAAATTACAATCACTGATACGTAAAACACAATCAAATAAACAAACTACGAAAAGGATTAAGTAGACGGACTTCTGGTATCACCGGTATCGTTAGTCATATTGACAATGATTCGTTAACAACTGATTTTGGACGGAGAAACCCAACCTCCAAACGATTTTTCCAACTCACAGGCAGCAGCAATAGTTAAATGATCCATATAAAGGGCACCAACAATCTGGAAAAAATGTAGCATTTGAAGAAAAGTTTAAAAAACTTAAACAAAATTTAAAAGTTTTTAAAAGTTAAAAAAACTAAAAAAAACTTCAAAAGGAAATTTAAAAAGGTGTAAAAATATATTATAAAGTCATATCTTCTTAGCTAATATGTATATTTACTATCGGTATGCTAAATATTTCCTAGTCCTCCCCCCTTTGGGCAAATAATTCTTGAGCCAATAGGAAATACGGTATTATAGACCCTTATGCTGACATCGGCAGATGCTTTAAAGCTTACAATAAAGGAATCCATGGACACCCATGGTGTTCCCTTTTAAGACAGTAAATGTATCGCGTTTTTTTTTATAATTAATTAAAAAAAACTTTTTTCCCAAAATAAGTTTTTCAAAGAAAAGTAAAGAACTCCATTTAACAAAAAATGAGTAAAAAAAAAAATCAAATAATCTACCAAGCGTGAAACAACCACAAATCAGCATCCACAAATAAATGATACCGAAAACGAACAGAAATTACAGTAAATAACCGAGTCAAACTCAAAACGAGCAGAAATTAACATAAGCTGGGCTCAAAACCCCTATGCCTTCCCAAGGCCAGAACATAATTTGCACTTTACTGAAAAAAATATAAATGTTTTTACATTTATAACTTATTTACAATATTAAACTGACAATGCGTGTTTACAGTATTAAACTGACAATGCATATTCGTTTGTATTTTTTTTTAATAAAGTGCAAATTATGTTCTGGCCTTGGGAAGGCATAGGGGTTTTGAGCCCAGCTTATGTTAATTTCTGCTCGTTTTGAGTTTGACTCGGTTATTTACTGTAATTTCTGTTCGTTTTCGGTATCATTTATTTATCGATGCTGATTTGTGGTAGTTTCACGCTTGGTAAATTATTTGATTTTATTTTTGCTCATTTTTTGTTTAACGGAATTCTTTACTTTTCTTTGAAACACTTATTTTGTGGAAAAAGTTTTTTAATTAATTTCTGTTCGTTTTATATGGACATAGTCTTTTCAGGGAAAAAGAAAATAATACTTTAAATCTTTTCGTTTTTTTTTAAATTTATAGTTTGGCCTGCTATTTGTATGCTGAAGAAAATTTTTTAGCAATTTTTAACTACATATACCCATTTAAAAATCTGGACACAAATAGTAGTGTTTAATTTAGTTTCATACCTCCTCTAGTTGATCTCAAATGGAAAACTTGACACCATTCGCAAAAAAAAATCTGTTTACTTTCTTTGATAGCTTAGATACAATTACGCTATTTTGATTTGGTTAAATTTTACGAGCAGAAGTAGTCCCGAAAGTTTGAACATAATATCCTCAGTCTTTCTTGGGATACTGCTGAGATGCCTTATTGGGAATTAGCATTAACACAATGCATTTTGATTTAATCTTAAGGCAACATTCAGTTTTTAAACATAAAGGCAAATGGGAGGGTGGGCGTGTGAGGGGGATTAGTTTCCCTCCAATCACTGTAGACTATTAAAAAGGGCATCAGCCCTTTCTATTTTCAATGCAGTACCCTGGTCTAAACAACAACAACAACAAAAAATAATATATTATAACCACATCGATCTTTACTATAAAAATGTCAAGCCTTCCAATCACTTTCGACTATTAAGAAGGGCACTAGGCCTTTCGATTTCCAATCGAATGAGCCCTTTTTCAGTTTCTACGACAACGCTTTCTATAAACACCTTATATGCCCCCAGGGCATAAATTACAACCCTTAACCTTAGGGCTATGAGGGTGGTTGTCATCCTCTTAGACCTAAATTCCAGAACTTTCAACTACGTTAGGGCTATCTCAAAATTTTGATTGGATGTGTCTGGGAAAATGGTGGGCGTGAGAGGGGCGTTAGTCGCTCTCCAATCACTTTCAACTATTAAAAAAGGCACTAGCCCTTTCAATTTCCAATCAAATGAGCCCTTTTAAAGTTTCTACCACAACACTTTGTATAAAAACCTTATATGCCCCAGGGCATAACTTAGCCGTGCCCTGAGGGCTGGAGGGGGTTGTCACCCTCAAAGACCTAATTTGGAGAACTTTCTGCAACGTTGAGCAAAATGGCTGTCTCAAAATTTTGATTGGATGTGTTTGGGGGAAGTGTGGGCGTGAGAGGGGGTTAGTTACCCTCCAATCACTTTCAACTATTAAAAAGGGCACTAGCCTTCTCAATTTCCAATTGAATGAGCCAATTTTGAAGTTTTTACAACAACTCTATCTATAAAAACCTTATATGCCCCCAGGGCATAACTTACAACCTTTGCCCTGGGAACTCTGGGGGGTTTGTCATCCTTAAATACATAATTTCCAGAAGTTTTAACTACGTTGAACAAAATGAATATCTCTAAACTTTGATTGAATGTGTTTGGGGAAATGGTGGGCGTGAGAGCGGGGTTAATTACTCTCCACTCACTTTCGACTATTAAAAAGGGCAATTTTAATTTCCAATCAAATGAGCCCTTTTTGAAATTTCTACAACAACTTTCTATATAAACATTATATGCCCTCAGGACATAACTTACAACCCTTGCACTGAGGGCTCTAATAGGGTTATCATCCTAAAAGACCTAATTTCCAGAACTTTCGACTATGTTGAACAAAATGGATATCTCAAAATTTTGATTGGATGTGTCTGGGGAAATGGTGGACGTGAGAGGGGGGGTTAGTTGCCCTTCAATCACTTTCGACTAATAAAAAGGCACTAGCCCTTTCAATTTCCAATTGAATGAGCCCTTTTTGAAGTTTCTATAACATCACTCTCTATAAAAAGCTTATATGCCCCCAGGGCATAACTTACGACCCTTGCCATGAGGGATATAGGAGTGGAGGGGTTGTCATCCTTAAAGACCTAATTTCCAGAACTTTCGACTATGTTGAACAAAATGGATATCTCAAAATTTTGATTGGATGTGTCTGGGGAAATGGTGGACGTGAGAGGGGGGTTAGTTGCCCTCAAATCACTTTCAAGACTATTAAAAAGGGCACTAGCCCTTTGAATTTCCAATCGAATGAGCCCTTTTTTCTACGACAAAGATTTCAATAAAAACTTATAAGCCCCCAGGAAATAACTTATAACCCTTGCCGGGAAGACTGTGGGGGGAGTGTTCTAATTAAAGATATAATTTCCTGAACTTTAAACTGCGTGGAACAAAATGGCTATCTAAAAATTTTTATTGGATGTTTTTGGGGAAACGGGGGCGTGGAAGAAAAGTGTTAGTTGCCTTCCAATCACTTTCGACTATTAAAAAGGGCACTAGCCATTTCAATTTCCAATCGAATGAGCTCTTTTTGAAGTTTCTACGACAAAGCGTTCTATAAAAACCTTATATGCCCCAAGGGCATAACTTACAACCCTTGCCCAGAGGGCTGTGGGGGGGGGGTTATCCTTAAAGACCTAATTTCCAGAACTTTCAACTACGTTGAACAAAATGGCTATCTTAAAATTTTGATTGGATGTGTTTGGGGAATTGTGGGCGTGAGAGGGGGATTAGTTGCCCTCCAATCACTTTCGACTATTAAAAATGGCACTGGACCTTTGAATTTCCAATCGAATGAGACCTTTTTCAAGTTTCTACGACAACGCTTTCTGTAAAAACCTTATATACCCCCGGGCATAACTTACAATCGTTGCCCTGAGGGCTGTGGGGGAGTGTCCTCTTCAAAAATATAATTTCTATTTGGAAATCAACTACGCTGAACAAAATGGTTATGTAAAAATTTTGATTGGATGTGTTTGGGGAAAATGTGGACGTGAGAGGGGGGTTAGTTGCCCTTAAATTACTTTCGACTATTAAAAATGGCACTGGACCTTTGAATTTCCAATCGAATGAGACCTTTTTCAAGTTTCTACGACAAAGATTTCAATAAAAACTTATATGCCCCCAGGGCGTAACTTATAACTCTTGGCCTGAAGACTGTGGGGGGAGTGTCCTGCTCAAAGGTATAATTTCCTGAACTTTAAACTGCGTGGAACAAAAAGGCTATCTCAAAATTTTGATTGGATGAGTTTGGGGATATGGTGGGCGTGGATGGGGTGTTAGTTGCCTTCCTGTAAGTTATGCCCCCAGGGCATAACTTACAACCCTTGCCCTGAGGGCTGTGGAGGGTTGTCATCCTCAAAGACCTAATTTCTAGAACTTTCAACTACATTGAACAAAATGGCTATCTTAAAATTTCACAAGCCACTCCGATTTCCAATTGAATGAGCCCTTTTCGAAGTTTCTACGACAACTTCTTCGATACGAAGTGCCCTGGTCTAAAGGAAGAAATTGATAAATAATACATTGTGCCAAAATTGTTCTTATATGCCCCCAGGGCATAACTTAAAACCCTTGCCCTGAGGGTTGTGGGGTAGTGACCTCCTAAAAACGTGTTTTCTATCAGGAAATCAACTACGCTGAACAAAATGGCATTCTCAAAATTTTGATTGGATGTGTTTTGGGAAATGGTGGTTGTGGAAGGGGTGTTAGTTGCCTTCCAATCACTTTCGACTATTAAAAGGGGCACAAGCCAATCCAATTACCAATTGAATGAGCTCTTTTCGAAGTTTCTGCGACAACTTCCTCGATACGAAGTGCCCTGGTCTAAAGGAAGAAATTGATAAATAATACATTGTGCCAACATCGTTCTTATATGCCCCCAGGGCATAATTTAAAACACTTGCCCTGAGGATTGTGGGGGAGTGACCTCCTCACAAAATATTTTCTATCTGGAAATCAACTACGCTGAACAAAATGGCTATCTCAACATTTTGATTAGATGTGTTTAAGGGAATGATGGACGTGGGGGGGGGGCTAGTTGCCCTCCAATAAATTTCGACTATTAAAAAAGACACTAGCCACTCCAATTTCTAATCGAATGAGCCCTTTTCGAAGTTTATACGACAACTCTTTCGATACGAATTGCGAATGGATATCTCAAAATTTTGATTGGATGTGTTTGGGAAAATGGTGGGCGTGAGAGGGGCGTTAGTCACTCTCCAATCATATTAAACTATTAAAAAAGGCACTAGCCCTTTCAATTTCCAATTGAATGAGCCCTTTTGATGTTTCTACGACAACGCTTTCAATTAAAACCTTATATGCCCCCAGGGCATAACTTACAACACTTGCCCTGAGGGCTTTGGGGGGGGGGGATGTCATCCTTAAAGACCTAATTTCCAAAACTTCCAACTACGTTGAATAAAATGGCTATCTAAAAATTTTGATTGGATGTGTTTCGGGAAAAGGTGGGCGTGAGAGGGAGGTTAGTTGCCCTCAAATTACTTTCGACTATTAAAAAGGGCACTAGCCTTTTGAATTTCCAATCAAATGAGCCCTTTTTCAAGTTTCTACGACAAAGATTTCAATAAAAAAAACTTATATGCCTCCAGGCATAACTTACAACCCTTGCCCTGAAGACTGTTGGGGGAGTGACCTGCTCAAAGGTATAATTTCCTAAACTTTGAACTGCGAGGAACAAAATGGCTATCTCAAAATTTTGATTGGATGTGTTTCGGAAAATGGTGGGCGTGGAAGGGGTGTTAGTTGCCTTCCAGTCACTTTTGACTATTAAACAGGGCACTAGTCTTTCAATTTTCAATCGAATGAGCTCTTTTTGAAGTTTCTACGACGACGCGTTCTATAAAAACCTTATATGCTCAAGGGCATAACTTACAACCCTCGCCCTGAGGGCTGTGGGGGTTCGTCATCCTCAAAGACCTAATTTACAGAACTGAAAACTACGTTGAATAAAATGGCTGTCTCAAAATTTTGATTGGATGTGTTTGGGGAAAAGGTGGGCGTGAGAGGGGGGTTAGTTGCCCTCCATTCACTTTCGACTATTAAAAAGGGCACTAGCCACTCCAATTTCCAATCGAATGAGCCCTTTTCGAAGATTCTACGACAACTCCTTCGATACGAAGTGCCCTGGTATGAAAAAAAAAAAAAAAAAAAAAAAATAAATAATACATTGTGCCAACATCGTTCTTTACTTAGGCAGCGCGATTGCGCTGCCTATGTTTATCGTGTTTGTTATGCGTACTGTAAAATTATTTGGTTAATTATTGTGCTTATTTTATCAATTTCAACTTTGTTCTATTTGTCATTTTCCGTCTTTCTCTTTTCTTTTTTTTCTCTTATACTCCATTTCGTATTGTGTTTACAACAGGTCATAAATGAATTCACAAAGGATTATATACATACAAATATATATATATATATATATATATATATATATATATATATATATATATATATATATATATATATATATATATATATATATATATATATATATATTATATATATATATATATATATATATATATATATATATATATATATATATATATATATATATATATATATATATATATATATATATATGTTGTCAATATCTGAGCAACACATTGTAAATAACCTTTGGTGAAGTTCTGTACACCCAATTTTCCTCGTTTCCTAAAATCCTAAAATTGGCTTTATATTCTCGTTTACAAGTTTTCCGGACACGAGAAAAAGGCAATAGCATTACGTAATGCTATTTTATACCTCTATTTCATTCTCTTTTGTCCATTTATTTCATTTCTGTCTTCTAGCCTGGAAATTGTTGATAGAAATTTTGTAATTGACCCTTTGATTCTGACATATGTTATGGATAGTAAGTTGAAATAATAATTTCATCGTGTTCTTTTCTTTATTTAATTGAAGATAGAAATGAAATATCGTCCATGTCTTTCAAAACTGACACAGATAAAATAGACCAGAAAACAAAAACAAGAAAAACTCGAGAATTATTATCATTTTACATTATAATGTATATTATAGCCGGTGAGTAATATTTTCATGGCCTTTTCGTGTTTGATCTAAATCACCAACTTTACTAGTTTAAGAAGTGGGAAGTTAAGATTAGCACCTCCAACAATTATAATTTATTTGTAACCCATAAAAATGATAAATGCCAATAGCATATTATACATATAGTGTATATTGCAGTCCATGTATTTTAAATAAGAAATAGGTAAAAAACAAAGCTTTCAAATTGTAATAACAGCATACAGTTGGTAAAAAGAGCAATCTCGAACAGATACAGTGGCAGTTCTGGCCTCTCTTGCGCAAGGGGCAAAATCTTAATCAGCGCCCTCCACCCTGTCTCTAACAAAATTATTTTCAATTCAATTATTTCAATTATTTATTTCAATTATTTTCAACTTCTATTTGAGCATAACAGAAGCACTAAATTTTGGCTATCAAATTTATCTACCCATCCCTTTTCTCGTCGTCCACAAGGTAAGTTTCATCTCGATGATCAAATTCTATCAAGTTTTTTTTTATGCGGACTGTTAAGTAAAAGTTGGTAAGTACTATTCAATTTAAAGTATTTGTGTTAGATCTTCATTTAAAGGCACAGCTTAAAATAACACTTAACAGATGCACATATCAGCTTTTAAAATCAGTTCCTGACAATTAGTGTTATCAAACTGTTATGACCGATAAGTGAGGAGCGACCTTTGTGAATAGAAACAAAACTGTGAAATGGAAACTTAAAAGCGACATACGAAGTGAAACGAGTATTAGACTGAGGGCAACTAGGAAACTTCACCCAAAAATGGTAATAATACAGATGAAAATAATACCATCATATTCAGCATGTCAAAGAATCCCGTAAAGGAAATTTCAAGCCCCTATATCTAAAAAATTAAAAAGTTTTGTGTTTTCTCTAAGAAGGGTTAAGGTAGGAAATGAGGTTAGCAGCTGGGTTTGTGTTAAATCAGGAGTTAAGCAGGGTTGTGTTCTATCCCCCTTTATATGGATTATTTTGATGGACTTTGTCTTAAGGAGCACATGAAAGGCAATGGGAGACCACGGAATCAAATGGGGAGGAAAAAGTCTCCTGGACTTAGATTATGCTGATGATTTAAACATTCTAGATGAAAGTGTGGGCAAAATGATTGAACTTTTAGAGGTTTTGCGAGTTCAGGGTGCTAGAATAGGTTTGAAAATTAACGCTAAGAAGACTAAGTCACTAAGGCTAGGGATAAGTGAAGATGAAAAGGTGACTTTGGGTAATGAAAAGATTGATCAGATGGGCAGCTCCACTTACCTTGGTAGTATTATTAGTAAAGATGATGGGAGCAGTGAAGGTGTTGAAAGTAGAATAGCCAAGGCTCAGGGTGTTTTTTCACTGTTAAAAAAAAAGTTCGGAACAATAGAAAGATAAGTCTGCAAACCAAGATTAGAATATTAGAAGTTACAGTGATGACAGTGGTCAAAATATTGCTCTGAGACATGGGTGCTCCGAAAAGCGGATGAAGATTTACTAGATGTTTTCCAGAGAAATTGCTTACGGATTGTTCTGGGTACCCGGCTGACTGACGGTATTTCAAACAATAGGCTGTGCGAAAAATGTGGTTCAGTACCACTCTCTAGGGCTGTAATGAAAGAAAGGTTAAGGTGGCTAGGGCACGTAGTGCGGATGAAGGATAACAGATTTCCGAAGATTGTTCTTTTCGGCCAACCATCTAGGGCTAAACGGAAAGCAGGTCATCCTCGTCTGGGGTGGGAGGACGTCATAAAGAAAGATTTAAAGGAAATGGGAACTTCGTGGGAAGGTGTAAAAGGGGAGGCTTTGAATAGATTGGGATGGAGGAGAAGCGTGCGCAGAAGTGTTGGCCTCGGGCTGATTGGTGCTACGGTGAGTTGTTAGTAGTAGTAGTAGTAGTCTAAGAAGGGTAGTTAAACATACGTTTTGTTTGTTAGTTATTATTTCACCAGGGATACTCTTAGACCATCAGGGGTGAGTATTCAAAAAATAAATCTAAGGCTTTAGTGCCATTCTTGAAGCAATGAAAGAGCTCACAGTGAAGCAGTGCCGAATTCAACCGTTTTATACCACAGAACAGAAAGTTCTAAGACCAACAGAAAGTTCTGAGATAGCCAATTGGTTCAGAACTACCAAAAAACCTCAGAGCCTACGTGACGCACATTCGTCCCTAAAGTCATTTATGATTCATACAAAATAAGCGGTTAGTAAAGACATTTATACAGTAATAGGCTATTAATTGTAGGCTATATTTGCAAACAGACTAACAGGGGAAAAGCTTCAAAAAGTGCATTTCTAGGCCCTAGTTAAAAAAAACATTTACGAGAGCTAAAATGAGAGCATACAAATTTATGCATCTATACCTCCAGGGGCGTAATTTGATATGGGGCAGGGGGGCTGCCCCCTCCAGACCTCAGTCCCCCCCACTCAGATCTCAGTTTTGCCCCCAGCTAAAATGTAATTTTTGCAAAAAATCTTGTAAAAACTAAGATAAGCCTGCATAATTCAAGCATCAAGAGAAACAGGTCAGTTTTTTTTAGTATATCTTTGCCCTTATGGTACTATATGGTTCATTTTTCATTTTCACTGTCATTTTCACTTAATTTGGGAAAATTGGCTCCAACTTTACCCACCCCCTCCCCTCCCCAGTATTTTGACGAAACTTCGCCACTGGATACCTCATAAATGGTATTTGGTTTATGTTGGTATTTCAGGGTTTGTGCAAGTTAGTTACGTAAGTCAGGGGAAAAAAGGCCAGAGGGTCGACATTCGTTTTTAAATGCTTTAAATAATTTCTTATGCTCACTGCCTTTCCGTTCACAAAATTTAACAATTGAAAACATAGAGAGAAAAAAACGGATATAATATTTGAAAAAGCAGCAGACAAAAATAACAACTAACAAACATTAAATAAAAAAAAATCCAAGTATGTCGAGTCTCCGTCCGGGAGCCTTTATCAACGTAAGAAAATGAATTAAGCTAAATTAAAAACAACATATAAAGAAAAAATAAAAAATAAATTAAACTCAAATCCTAAAAACTACCAAAATCACACACTTCCAATAGACTTCTGAATGCTTTGAAAATCCGTAATTAAAATTCCAAACCTTAGGTTTTAGAGTTCGCAACAATTCAAAATATTATTTTTCCTTTAAAAATTAACAAAAAGTGGAGAAAGAAGAAACAGGTTTGTTTTGTTAGTGGAATTATGTTCTCTAAATTTTGAGTTTTTTTTCTAATTGAGCTGCTTTTATTTAATTTTGACTGTAAATTTTGTGCTAAAAAAAAAAAAATAAAATAAAACAGTTTCCTTCACAAATAAAATGGTTTTAATGGTTATTAAAGTCAATGATTATTATCAAAAATGTAAATAACAGCACTAAGATGAAACAACAAGTGAGTCGTGACAAGTCCTAAGATTTTGCGACAGGGAAAATATTATATAATAAGTATATATAAACAAAATGTCATATAATAAATATAAGTAAAATATAATAAAACGAACAAAGAGGAGTTAATTTAAAAATACGCTAATACTTTGTGTTCCTAAAATTAGACGTTTTTTTTAAAATTAGACGTTTTTTTTAAATTAGACGGTTTTTGCAGAATATTTAAATTAAAAAAATGAACAGAAAGGATTCTAAGAAGGAATTAAGATGCTAATTTAATAAACATTTCAAATAGTCCCTAGACGAAAATTTATCCCAACATTCAATCTTATCTAAATTTCAAAATAATTCAGAACTGCTACATTTCACTTAAATCTAACAAAATTTAAAAAGCCATGCATCATTTACATTTGGCTTTGAAATGGATTTCAAATCATCTTCCAAAATGAATCCCTTAGGGAAAATCTCTCTTGGCATTCAAACATTCATAGTTGCATGAAAACTCCCTTAGACTCTGAAATTCAGAGAGAGTACAACTTTTGATAAATCAAGTTTAAATAGATGGTTGAGGTACAAATGCCTTACCGAAAAGACCATGTCAGAAGCTTATAGCCCAGTTTAATTGTCAGCAAACAAGTACCCTAATTCGACCGATACCCAAAGGGATTCTTAGATAGAACGAAGTCAATATAAGTGGTCAGGGTTGCCATAACTACAAAAAAATCACTAGTAAATCACCAAATTGCCACTGACATGCATATGAATAATGAAGCAAATTTTGTTGCAAACGTTTTACGTATTTTCCTATGTTGATCCAAATCCAAAATAAGGAAGAAAACCTGTAGGCCTACTGTAATACTGTATACGACACCTTTTTGAGGTTTTTCATCAGCATGGAACAGTCAGTAATGTGTCTTGAAATTGGCTAAATATTGTCTAAATTTGACCTTATCAGGCACGTCAGTTGAGAAGGAGTAAGGCAATGGACCCCGTAGATATTTTTCGCTTGCCCTCTAGATTTTAAAATATCTTTTTTGGCATTTTCATTGAAAAGTATCTTTTTCCGGGGATTTTCATTGAAGGAAATTGGAACAACAAAATAGCCTTTCTTTGATTTTGAAATATCTGAAAACAACGATTTTTGTTTTCAAAAATAAGAAGTTTTAAAGGCAGTATCATATTTTTGTCAGTGTTCCCCGATTGAAGCACAGAAATAAATAAGCAAAGCTGATTGGTTAAATTGAATTTGACTACACTTTTCGTCCGTAAAAACTCAAACATTAATAATGTGTTCATTCCCAAAAACAAATACAGCTTCGAGGGAAACCTGTACGTTCTTAAGCTGTATGGTATCATTTGTTTTTAGTTGTTGTTTTTTTTTTTTTAATCCTCGTATCTTTGTTAATTTTGACACCCGCTACTGTCAAAAACTACATAACTTTACTTTGACATTTTTGTGGTTAAAATTCGTATTCCCGATTTTCCAAAGGTTATTAAGAAAAATTGGTTGTCCTTTTTTCACTTAACCAATTCAAACAACGAGATTTCATTTTCAATGTCTTTGGTACCTGGCACCAGAACCGATCAAAGGGGGGAGAGGACAACCGGAGCAAGATTCCCCGGGCACCGTGGCTGGAGGAGGGGTGCGAAACTGCTGGGGATTGCCCACTATGATCAGACTTTTCACTTTGATTTGACCTCATTTGCTATTATTTAAGCCGGGAGGGGGGCACCGTAATTAATTTTTCCCGAGCACCACCAACCCTAGGAATGTCTCTGCCCGAAGGCCTCTCTTAATACACCCACCTTAAATATTGGCTTTATACCCCAAAATCCAGAGACGGCCTTGTGCTACAGTGCCTTGTGCATAGCTAGGTTTGAATTGTGACAAGTTATTATCAGCAAGAGTAACAGTCTATTTAATTTTATTCAGTACTATTGAATCATACCAGGACATATTTGCTTGAGCTTTTAATACTAGGGATTTAGGCCATTGAAATTTTTGTGCCTCAAACATTTAGACTCTCAAAAAACTATTTGAGCACCTAAAATATAGGATTTAAGCCTGTTATTTTTTTCATTTTCTGCATTTTTCGAAATAAGCATGTTAAAACATGCTTATTTTCAAAGTGATTTTTAAACATTTAACAGATGCTGATTGTCGTCATTTGAAAATCTAAACTGCCTGTTTCGAGAGCCCAGGGATTCACTTTGGTTCTCAAATCATACCAAAAATCTGTGCGTATTTCCAGTTCGAACAGGCTTCTACTAAAGAGTGTGGCATTGAGAAGGGAAGGGGGAATATTGGAAGAATCAAGTTATGCCACCACAAATATAGACTGAAAATCCTGTTTGAAGATAATCAGGGGCAACGCTGTAGCGTTGCCTATAGTAAAGGCCATACGGCTCCAATGTTTTATTAGTTATTTTTTATTATTATTATTTTTTTTCCAGAGGCACTTAATATGGAAGGGGTCGTCATAGAAACTTCAAATGGGCTCATTCGATTGGAAATCGAGAGTTCTAGTGCCCTTTTTAAGGGTCAAAAATGATTGGAGGGCACGCCCAACATTCCCCCAAACACATCCAAACAAAATTTTGAGATAGCCATTTTGTTCAGCGTAGTTGATTTCCAGATAGAAAATATATTTTTGAGGAGGACACTCCCCCACAATCCTCAGGGCAAGGGTTTTAAGTTATGCCCTGGGGGCATATAAGGTTTTTATAGAAGGCGTTGTCGTAGAAATTTCTAAACAGGCTCATTCGATTGGAAATTTAAAGGGCTAGTGCCCTTTTTAATAGTCGAAAGTGATTGAAGAGCAACTAGCCCCCCCCCACGCCCATCATTTCCCCAAACACATCCAATCAAAATTTTGAGATTGCCATTTTGTTCAGCGTAGTTGATTTCCAGATAGAAAATATATTTTTGAGGAGGACACTCCCCCACAACCCTCAGGGCAAGGGTTTTAAGTTATGCCCTGGGGCATATAAGGTTTTTATAGAAGGCGTTGTCGTAGAAACTTCAAAAAAAAACTGATTTGATTGGAAATTCAAAGGGCTAGTGCCCGTTTTAATAGTTGAAAGTGATTGTAGGGCAACTAGCCCCCCCCCCCGCCCCACATCCATCATTCCCCTAAACACATCAAATCAAAATTTTTAGACAGCCATTTTGCTCAGCGTAGTTGATTTCCAGATATAAAATATGTTTTTGAGGAGGACACTCCCCCACAACCCTCAGGGCAAGGGTTTTAAGTTATGCCCTTGGGGCATATAAGGTTTTTATAGAAGGCGTTGTCGTAGAAAACAAAAAGGCTCATTCGATTGGACATTCAAAGGGCTAGTGTCCTTTTTCATAGTCAAAAATGATTGGAGGGCAACTAGCCCCCCCCCCACGCCCATCATTCCGCCAAAAACATCCATTCAAAATTGTGAGATAGCCATTTTGTACAGCATAGTTGATTTCCAGATATAAAATATGTTTTTGAGGAGGACACTCCCCCACAACCCTCAGGGCAAGGGTTTTAAGTTATGCCCTTGGGGCATATAAGGTTTTTATAGAAGCCATTGTTGTAGAAAAAAAAAAGGCTCATTCGATTGGAAATTCAAAGGGCTAGTGCCCTTTTTAATAGTCGAAAGTGTTTGGAGGGCAACTAACCCCCCTCTCACGCCCACCTTTTCCTCAAACACATCCAATCAAAATTTTGAGATAGCCATTTTATTAAACGTAGTTTTAAGTTCTGGAAATTAGGTCTTTGGGGAAGAAAACTACCCCGCAGCCCTCAAGGCAAGGGTTGTAAGTTATGCCCTGGGGCATATAAGGTTTTGTATAGACAACGTTGTCGTAGAAACTACAGAAAGGGCTCATTCGATTTGAAATTTAAATGGCTAGTTCCCTTTTTAATAGTCGAAAGTGATTCTAAGTAACTGACACCCCTTCCACGCCCATCATTTCCCCAAACATATCCAATCAAAATTTTTATATAGCCATTTTGTTCAACGTAGTTGAAAGTTCTGGAAATTATATGTTTGAGCAGGACAATCCCCCCACAGTCTTCAGGGGCAAAGGGTTATAAGTTATGGCCTGGAGGCATATATGGTTCTTATGGAAGGAATGCTCGTATAAACTTCAGAGAGGACTCATTTGATTGGAAATTGAAAGTTCCAGTTCACTTTTTAAGCGTCAAAAGATATTGAGGGGTAACCAGCTTCCTTCCTCCTCAAACGCTTTTTTCCCAAATGCATCCAATAAAAAATTTAAGATAACTATTTTGTTAAAAATAGTTCAAAGATCATATAGCAAAAAATCCGGTGTCGACACAACCCACCAGGGCCCGGGGGCAGGCGTTGTAAGTTATGCCCTGGGGGCATATATGGGTCTTATGGAAGGGATGCTCGTATTAACTTCAAAGAGGGATCACTTGATTGGAAATTGAAAGTTCTAGTTCACTTTTTAAGAGTCAAAAGAGATTGGAGGGCACCTAGCCCCCCTCCTCCACACCCTTTTTTCCTCAAACCCATCCGATAAGAACTTTGAGATAGTTTTTTTTAAATTGTTCAAAGACCATATAACGAAAACTAAGGGGTCAACACAGCCCCCCAGGGCCCGAGGGCAGGTGGTATAAGTTATGCTTTTGGGAATATATGGTTCTTATTTAAGGCATGCTCGTAAACAATTCAGAGATGGTTCATTTGATTGAAAATTGAAAGTTCTAGTTCAGTTTTTTAGAGTCAAAAGAGATTGGATAGCACCCCCCACGGCCCTTTTCCCCCAAATGCATCCAATAAAAATTTTGTGATAGCCATGAAGTTAAAAATTGCTCAAAAGTCAGATAACAAAACTCAGGTGTCGTCACAACCCCCCAGGGCCCGGGGGCAGGCGTTGTAAGTTATGCCCTGGGGCATATATTGTTCGTATGAAAGGGATGCTTGTATAAACTTCAGAGAGGGCTCATTTGATTGGATATTGAAAAATCAAGCTCACTTTTTAATTGTCAAAAGAGATTCGAGGATGGCTAGCCCCCCTCGCTTTCTTTTTCAAAACCCATCTGATGAAAATTTTGAGATAGACATTTTGTTAAAAATAGTTTAAAGGTCAGATAAGAAAAAATCTGGTGGCAATAGAACCCCCCAAGGCACAGGGGAGGGCGTTCTAAGTTATGCCCTAAGGGCATGTATGGTTCTTATGAAAGGGATGCTCGTATAAACTTAATAGAGGGCTCATTTGATTGGAAATTGAAAGTTCTAGTTCACTTTTTAAGAGTCAAGAGAGTTAAACTAGCCCCCCCCCAACGCTCTTTTTCCCCAAACCCGTCCGCTACAAATTTCGAGATAGCCAGTGTTTTGAAAATTCTTCAAAAATTAGATAACAAAAACGCCCCCCCCCCCAGAGCTCGGGGGATAGGCATTGTAAGTGTTGTCCTGGGGGCGTATATGGTTCTTATGAAAGGGATGCTCGTATAAACTTCAGAGGGGGCTCATTTGATTAGAAATTGAAAGTTCTAGTTCAATTTTTAAGAGTCAAAAGATTTCCGAGGGCAACTAGCCCCCCCACACCCTTTTTTCCCCAAGCCTATCTGATAAAATTTTTATAATACCCATTTCCTTAAAAATAGTTCAAAGGTCAGATAAGAAAAATTCCTGTGTCGACGGAACCCGCCAGGAGTCGGAGGCAGGCGTTATGAGCAATGGTCTAGGGGCATATATAGTTCTTATGGAAGGGATGCTCATATAAACTTCGGAGAGGGCTCATTTGATTAGAAATTGAAAGTTCTTGTTCACTTTTTAAGAGACAAAAGAGATCGGGGGGCAACTAGCCCCCCTCCTCCACGCCTTAAATGCATCAGATAAAAATTTTGGGATAGACATCTTGTTGAAAATAGTTCAAAGTTCTGATAAAAACAAACTCCGGTGTCGACAAAGCCCCACAGGGCCCGGGGATAGGCGTTGTAAGTTATGCCCTGGGAGCATATATGGTTGTTATGGAAGGGATGCTCGTATAAACTTCCTAGAGGGCTCATTTGATTGGAAATTGAAAGTTGTAATTCACTTTTTAAGAGTCAAAAGTGATTGGAGGGCAGCTAGCCTCCCCCACATTCCATTTATTTTATTCCCAGAGGCACTTCATATAGAAGGGGTCGTCGTATAAAATTCAAAGGGGGCTCATTCGATTGGAAATCGAGAGTTTTAGTGCCCTTTTTAAGAGTCAAAAGTGATCAGAGGGCAACTGACCTCCCTAATTTGAGGTGGCCATTTTGTTAAAAATAGTTCAAAGATCATATATCAAAAAACTCCTTTACGTATGGTCATTTCGCTTAAAATTCAAAGGTCAGATAAGAAAACTCCTGTGTCGACAACCCCCCCCCCGGGCCGGGCAGGCGTTGTAAGTATTGCTCTGGAGACATATATGGTGCTTATGGAAAGTATGCTCGTACAAACTTCAGAGAGAGTTTATTTGAATGGAAATTAAAAGTTGTAGTTCATTTTCTCAGAGTGAAAAAAGATCGGAGGGCAACTAGCCCTTCCCGCCCTACACGCCTTTGATTGTATCGGATGGACAAACCCATCCGATAAAAATTTCAGGAGACCATTTTGTCAAAAATAGTTCATCCATCGGATATTAAAACTCCAGGGTTGACACAACCCCCCAGGGCCCAGGGACAGGCGTTGTAAGTTATACTCTGGGGATATATATGGTTCTTAAAGAAGGGATCCTCGTATAAACTTCAGAGAGGGCTCATTTGATTGAAAATAGAAAGTTCTAGTTCACTTTGAAAGAGTCAAAAGAGACCGAATTTTAATCAGGTCTCCCCCCCACGCCCTTTTTCCCCAGACCCATCCGAGAAAAATTTTGAGATAGCAATTTTGCTAAAAATAGTTCAAACATCAGATAAAAAAAAAGTTCGAAGTTGACACAAACCCATTTTTTCACTTTGATATTGTTACTTTGATATCAGTTTTGATACTTTGATGAATACTTGATTTTTTTTAAGTTTGATTTTGAAATAAGGAATTTTTAAAAACTTGAAATTTTTTGCAATCAAAAACGAACAAAAATTTATTAAAAAAAAAATTCCCAAAAATAAGTTTTTCAAAGAAAAGTGAAGGCCATTTAAAACTTAAGCTCAACAGATACAAATACTTTTTAAAATTCAATTCCAAAACGACCAGAAATTACTATTAAAGAATAAATGAAACCCAAAACGAACAGAAATTAAATAAACAATCATAGCAAAAACATACAACAAGTAATAATATAAATGAATAAATAGATCTTAAAGCGAGTAATGCTTAGATTGAATATGAAAATCAAGCTTAAAACGAAAAAAAATATTTTCCTACTGAAGTATAAATGAAACTTAAAACGAACAGAAATTAAATAAACAATCAATGCAAACAAACATACAATGGATATTAGTAGAACCCCCTTATCCAATACAGACGAGGCACCACTGCTGCCATCTATAATCGAGTCTAACGGTACCTAACCGCATAGACAAGTGTATTGATCCATGAAGGGGGACAGGATTTCTCAGAAATTGATTTACATAATCGACTGGGGCAAGAAACATGAGGGGATTTCATTTTTAAATATGGCTTCTCTGATCTTTAGGTCTGAGAGATAAATATTAATATTCTATCGAAGCCATAATAGTGTAACAAGGAACACCTTAGATTTTTCAGAAATTCATACGAGATCAATACAGATTGAATATATTTTACGCGGGAAATGGTTTCCTGGGAATTTCAAATGTGATAGCGCAGGGATGCCGAAACAAAGGAACACGCAGGAATTACTTTTAGGGGATTATTTGGGCGAACCAAATTAATAGGCATTTTAGGGATTTTTGGCGAAACAGTTTGAGATATTTTAGAAGATGATTTGGGGTGAAACTCTGTAGTCGTTATAATACACAAGTTCCATTTGAACAGTGTTGTAAGGTCCCCTACCCCAACCCCAAAAGGGCCCCCTACCCCCGGGCCCCCAAGGAGCCCCCTCCCTAGTTTAGACTTTTGGTTTGATATTAGCTTACAGTTTTAGTTAGAGTTATAGTTTAGTTTAGTTGTAGTTCAGAGTCTAGAGTTTCAAGTTAGACTCTCAGCACTTAGAGTTTTAGTTAGAGTTATAGTTTAGTTTAGTTGTAGTTGCGTTTTTGGACTTGTAGTTTAGTTTAGTACTAGTTAAGAGTTTTAGCTTAGAGTTGTAGTTTAGTTTTAGTAAAGAGTTTTAGTTTAGAGTTGTAGTTTAGTTTTAGTTAGGAGCTTTAGTTTAGATCTCTAGTTTAGTTTTACTTAAGAGTTTTAGTTTTGAGTCTTAGCTTAGAGTTTTAGTTAGAGTTATAGTTTAGTTTAGTTTTAATTCAGAGTTTTAGTTTGGAGTCTTAGCTTAGAATTTTAGTTAGAGTTATGGTTTAGTTTTGTTTTAGTTAAGAATTTTAGTTTAGAGGTGTTGTTTAGTTTTAGATAAGAGTTTTAGTTTAGAGTTTAGAGTTTTCTTCGCACTTTTAGTTTAGTTTAGTATTAGTTAAGAGTTTTAGTTTACAGTTATAGTTTAGTTTTAGTACAGAGTTTTAGTTTAGAGTTGTAGTTAAGTTTTAGTTAGGAGTTTTAGTTTAGAGTTTTAGCTTAGAGTCTTAGCTTAGAGTTTTAGTTAGAGTTATAGTTTAATTTAATTTTAGTTAAGAGTTTTAGTTTAGAGTTTTAGTTAGAGTTATAGTTTAGTTTAATTTTTGTGAAGAGTTTTAGTTTAGAGTTGTAGTTTAGTTTTAGTTAAAAGTTTTAGTTTAGAATTGTAGTTTAATTTAGTTTTAGTTAAGAGTTTTAGTTTAGAGTTGTTGTTGAGTTTTAGATATGAGTTTTAGTTTAGAGTTTTAGTTTGATATTAACTTACAGTTTTAGTTAGAGTTATAGTTTAGTTTACTTGTAGTTCAGAGTCTAGAGTTTCAAGTTAGACTCTCAGCACTTAGAGTTTTAGTTAGAGTTATATTTTATTTTAGTTTTAGTTAAGTGTTTTTGGACTGTTTTTTGACAAAGCAATATCTCAATAACAATTTATATTATTAAGTTAGATCTTTAAGAGTAAGTTGTGGGGGATTTTGAACTAGCCAGAAGGCACTATGTGCATACTTTTAGTACTACAACTACGGTTACTGTAACTAATGACGCTTTGAGTATTAAGGTGAAACTTCTAGGAAGTGTTTAGGGGGCGTTCAAGTTAAACGAAAAAACTGTATATATACAGGTTTTCAAAAAGGCATATAAGCAATATCATAGGCAGCACCATTCTATAATAGCTAGAAATATCACTGAAACATTTAAAGAAGCTAATTCGATTCAAAATTACAAGTTCTAGGGTCCTTTCTAAGAGTAAAAAGAGATGGGAGGGCAATCAGCCCGTCTCTCAAGCCGATGTATTTCCCAAACACATATATTCAAAACTTTGAGACAACTGTTTTGTTCAGCATAGTAGAAAGGTCCGGCAACTATGTCTTAAGGGATAATGGGCATGTCAAACCCCCACAATTATGCCAAACTATGGATTCTTATAGAATAAAAAAACCGAAAAGATATAAAATTTTTTTTTCATGAAAATGACTTTGTCAATAAAAAAAGAACAGAAATCCATCTAAAAAAAAACTTTTTCCACAAAACAAGCTTTTCAATGAAAAGTAAAGAGCTCCATTAAGCCATAAATGGGCAGAAATGAAGTCAAGTAATCATCCAAGCGTAAAACTACCACAAATCACTAACAATAAATTAATGAAACTCAAAGTGAAAAAAAATTAGAATAAATGGCCGAGTCAAATTCGAAACGAGCAAAAATTAACATTAGTAGGGCTGATAAACCCCATACCTTCTCTTGACTTTATTTCTGCCATTATTTGACTTCATTTGTGCCAATTTTTGGCTTAATAGAGCTCTTTACTTTTCTTTGAAACTTATTCTGTGGAAAGTCTTTTAAATTAATAAAAATATATGACACCATCATTCATCCAGGAGTGGGGGGGGGGCTGGCGCCCCCCTTGCCCCCTCTTATGGGCGCCCATGAATATTTAAGATGGGTGTGAAAAGAGAGGCCTTCAGGCAGAGCCATTCCTTGGGTTGGTGGTCCCCGGGGAAAAATTAATTACAGCCCCCCTCCCGGCTCAAATATAAGCAAAAAAAAAGCTGAATCAAAGTGAAAAATTTGATCAAAGTGGGCAACCACCCAGCGGTGGCAACCCATCCTCCCGTCACTGTGCCCAGGATAGCTTGTCCCGGTTGCCCCTCCCCCTTTGAAAGGTTCTGCCGTCAGTTATCAAAGACAGTGAAAATGAAATCTTGTTATTTGAATTAGTTAAGCGAAAACCAAAAATCTCCAAGTAAAGTTATGCAGTTTTTGACAGTAGCGGATGCCAAAATTTAAAAAAGGCACATGGATTAAAAAAAAAAAGCTAAAAACAAATGACACCAAACAGCTTAAGAGCGTATAGGTTTCCTTCGAAACTGCATTTGTTTTTGAAAATGAACAGATTAATAATGTTTGAATTTTTAGCAACGAAAAGCGTAGTCAAATTTAATTTAACCAATTAGTTTTGCTTATTTATTTTCGCGCTTCAACCGGGTAACACTGACGAAAATGGGATACTACCTTAAAAACTTCATAATTTTGAAGAAAACCGCTGTTTTCTGGTATTTCAAAATCAAAGGAAGACAATTTTGTTGTTCTGATTTTCTTCAATGAAAATACCCCAAAAAAATATATTTTTCAATGAAGTTGACAGAAAAAGATATTTTTAAAATCCAGAGGGCAAGCGAAAAAGATCTACGGGGTCCATCGCCTTACCTCTTCTCAACTGACACTTCCGTTAAGGTCAAATTTAGACAATATTTTGCCAATTTCAAGACATACTACGTTGTCAATTTTGGCAACTTGATGTAAGGTTATATCCAGACTTGTACTTTCTTTGAATTTCAGAATCTAAGGGAGTTTTCATGCAGCTATGAATGTTTGAATACCAAGAGAGATTTCCCCCCCCCCCCCCAGCAATCTTGCAGTATCCCCCTTTTCAAGAAAAGGGGGATTACAGTTTAGGGGTATGGACCATAAAAAATCGATTGGCTATCTAAGAGTTTGCATTCCATGGCGTTCCCAGTTCCTTTGGGCAAAAATTCATTTTTCTGGCACAAAATGGTAGACAACGCTATTTTGTTGTGACAAAATCTCTTCTGTTATTTAGAAAAGGCACTAGACGTTGCCATTTACATTCAAATAAGCCCTCTCTCAATGTTCTACGACCACTGGTTCGACAAGATGTCTCCTAGGAAAAGAGAAAAAAGGGGAAAAAGAAAAAGACACATCACTGTCTTCTTTTCTTGTGATTTTCCTTGTTATTCCAGGTAGGGGCTGGAAACCTCCGACTAAAGTTTTTGACAATGGTGCCGATTTCATATTTATCCATCGCTTTTTTAAGAGGTTCTAAACTCTTTTCGAAATACCCCAAAATTGGTTTTTACAATGAAATTTTACTTTTGAGATAAACCAGTATAATATTCACCGTTTCTGAATTTTCGTTCTTTTTCGAAATTCCCTTTAATTTTTTTCGTTCTTTTTCAAAATTCCCATAAATTTGTTTTCACAATAAACTTTTACCTTTAAGATAGACGGGAATAAAATTAACATTAAAATTCCGGCTACCATTTGCCGTGGTTTGCTCTTTACTAGATTCCAGCTATTGCTGCAACCATGAATATCCATTTCACATTTAAAATACTCAAAAAAAAAAAATTCTAATCGAACTGGGATATGAGTTAAAAATATCTTAAATGTGTTTTGAAATGACTGGTTTTTCATTCTTTTTACCAAATGTTCTGCCAGTACTATTTTGAGAAAAAGTATGAAAAATAGCACAAATGTTTAGCAGATGGTAACACTTTATTTATATATTTTTGTAATACAGATGCTCGTCAGCATTGGCCTTCTACACCTGTCTTTACAAGCAGCTTTATTTTGGATACAAAATACCTAATGTGTATTTTAATATGTTTTGATATGTTCATTTAATATGTTTTGACAAATAGTAGGGTTACAGGGTCAGTGATAGAAAATACTTTGTTTCAAATTACCATATATAAAAAAGTGATTTCTATCAAATTCCGCTGATTTAACCAATCGATACCATATTACAAATTCAACCTAAATATACTACTATTAATACTATTACTAACAACTCACTGCAGCACAAAGCCACCTAAGGCTCATCCCCCAAACCAAGCTATTCAAAGCTTAACCCTTTACCTCCTTCCAAGGAATTCCATTTTGCTTGAGATCATTCATTTTGACCTATGCCCATATCATTCATGGAGGAATTGCTTTTCATTTGGACTAAGAAAGACGGCTAAAAACCACAATATTTTGCAAATCACTAAAAAATTACAATAAAAACTCACTCCAATACTATTTCAAAAGCTTAAAGTTGAACTTACTTGTAACCCAACAGGAACCCCGTTTTGGCCAATGCCCATAGGGACTTGTGTGGCAGGCAGTCCTAGTACGTTGAAAATGGCAGTATAAGAAAAGTTAAAAGGTCGACAGAGTGGCTGATTATGGTAAGGAGCGGCAGTGGGGTGGGTAGGGTATATGAATATACCATTATCACCTAGAAGAGCCTGAAAAGCAAAATAAAAGTCAAATAAATGTGAACAAAAGTTCAATTTAACAATGGATAAATATTGTTAATATTTGATTCTCATATTTTAGTCCGAAGCTACCTCGGCGTTCACTAATCTGGCAAGTTGGAAATGACATAAAGTAAGACCAAAACTTGAGAAATGGAATTTTTTTAGAGGGACAAAGGATTTTCATTAAAATTTTCAGATTAAAATAAAAAGGGGGAACTAAAAAAAAAAAGAAAAATCACAAAAATTTATTATTACTCTTTTCTTTCCAGAAGTTTAAGGTTTATGTTGCCTGTGAAAGATGCGATTTTGCGACAAGTAACATCATCTGTGGCATACACTGAAACAATAAAATTTTTACAACGTAGGAATAATCTGTTTCAGGTCTATCCATCAACCGAAACAGAATTTTGATCATACATAGGCTATACTTTTCTCTGAGAATTATCTAGACTTGCTTTAAAAATGGGAAAAGTTCCGAGAGTATCTTCCTCAATTTTCTTTTTTTAAAAGGTATTAGTCCAAAGAGAGGAATTTAAAGATTTTATTAATACGTGTGACCATACAATCGTGAGGTCGTATTAGGGTAATTTAAAAATGGATCTCATCCCCCCTTACGCTCAGAAGCCGTCTTAATCACAAACAAATGAAGAAGGAAAAAAAAATGTGAAGAAAAAAAAATACTTCTTTATGTTAAACTTGGAAATTTTTCAGGCCTTATACCGTGTTTAGACGAGCCGATTATTTAAAAAAAAGCCGACAATTCGGCGATAAAAAATGACGGTTCAGCCGTTTTTTCGAAGCAATCAGCCGTTTTTCTTCTAGGGAAAAGCTCTAATTGCTTGTTGGTTTTGAAGGAATTGTTTGTTTGAAAAGTTAAAATGTCAGGCCCGTGAACTGACTTGTTCACCATTGGTCAAGGGTACATGCTTCAATTTGATCCAGCAGATATCCAGTGCGAAAAGACTAAAAAGAAGGATATCATTTTGAAATATTTTAGTGTGGATTTCTCAGCGCCACATACGAATATTCCATATTCTCTACCAAAAATCGGCCGATTTGTTATGGTTACGTACGAAAGCGGTGGCGATGGCTTATTTTTCATGCAAAATCGGTCCACCCAAATGCGGCATTTGCAGAAGAGACAGAGGGTATGGCCGAGGACAGGAAAGAGGGTAGGACAGAGGGTATGGCCAAATGCGGCATTTGCAGAAAGAACAGAGGGTTAAAAGAGAAGGGAGGAATAAGGGCTTGGTTTTGAAAGGGGACAAAACAGGCGGACATTACTGCAAATGAATATCATCATTTGCAGTATATAAGGTCATAATTTATTTTCAGGTTTTGAAAGGTGGTGGTCATCAATTCAAGTTGTATGGTTATTCAGCTATAGGCCTGCTAAACCAACTTTTGACGCCAGACTTACATGGAGCATAACCTTTAACTTTGAGACTTGACTCTGTATACAATACATATTGAGTGCAGGATAGTTAAGTTTTGCCGAGATTTATTATTTGGATAGCTACGAACCGCAGTTAAAGCATTTGGATTTATTTAAAACATTTATTTAAAACTCCTACTTTGACTTTTATAACTGGTGTACTTTGGAATTTACCATTGGCACTAGAACCTGAGTGGAACGTCTATGAAAACGCCTTATAAGCTAAGCTAAGCGCCTCAACCAAATGGCGTGGGGGAATAGACACATGCTAAAAATTCCCTAATAACCATCCATTTAATGGCAGAAAAACAACGACATTTTCACCGATGATAGAAAAAAAAAACAATGATACTTTGTCCGATGACAAGAAACAACAATGACAGTTTATCTGATGACAAAACAAAACAATAACGGTTTATCCGATGACAAGAAAAAACAATGGCAGTTTATCCGATGAATAGAAAAATAATGACAGTTTCTCCAATGACAGAAAACACCGATGACACGTTGTCCTATGACAGTCTTGGTAATGACAGAAAAGGCTACGGCAAAAAAAGATGACCTAGTTATTTTACGGTAAATTGCTCAGATACGCCTAACACAACTCAAATTCAACATTTTTTAGCATTTTTTAGTCATGAGCAAAATTTTGATTTTCATATCAGCAAAGATAGTGTAGCAGTGCTCTGGCAGCAGTGCTAAGATAAATTGTGATGAATTGTGATTTAAGATAAATTGTTGACCACGACTGCTTGTTGCTTGAAAAATAGTGGTATTAAGATTATAACAGGGATGACCTATTTTTAAAGGATTTAAATAAGAAAAAGATATAAGTGAAATTAAACATTGTCAGGTTTCAACTTTTACTAAGTTTTCAGGAAATCTTTTGAATTTATGACCCGTCTCCCGACAAACAAGAATACACTGAAACTATTTTCGGTAAAAAATCACTAAAAATCTGTAAAATCGGTAAAAAAAATCTCAGCCTGAAAAAATACAATAAATATATACACAAATACAATAATATATATAACTGGTGAAGAAGCCTGTCGAATCGTAGGTGCGAAAAGGAAAATAAAATGTAGGGTATACTCTTCTATGAGGATCAGAGAAAATTTTTTTTGCCCCCTTGCTCCAGCAACTATAATTCAGGAATGACCGATTCCACTTCCTCCACCTTACTCGAATTCAAATATCGATTTTTCCTTTTCCTCCAGATGTATTTTTACTCGAAAAGCAATACATTTTTAATATTTTATTTCTCAATATAATATATTCTCAATATTTTGTTTTGGATACGACGATATTTGCCTGGTCAAATATTTACTTTTTACAAATTCTTAATTTTGAAACACTGACTCATCATCAGCAAAAACGACACGAGGTCAAGGGGGATAGGTTGGTGGTGTGTATTATGGAACAGATAAAATGAATAGAACAAAAAACAGATAAAACAGAAAAAACAGATTAAGAAAATCAAACACAGAAGGCTTCAGTCATTTGTGATTTTAGAAAAAAGGCTTCACTCATCTGTGATTATCACTTTTGTGATTATCACTCGACTGTGATTATCACTTTTGTGATTATCAATCATCTGTGGTTATCAAAGAAGGCTTCACTTATCTGTGATTTGAAGAAAGGCTTCACTCATCTGTGATTATCACTTAGCTCAGTTTTTTTACCGGTATTTCCAACATTGATTTTCAGCATTGTGGTAGTAAATTTTAATGCCGTTTTTAACATTGATTAAATAAAAAAACAAGTTTTTTTTAATTGAAAGTAAGGAGCAACATTAAAACTTAAAACGAACAGAAATTATTCCGTATAAGGAAGGGGCTGTCTCCTCCTCAACGCCTCGCTCTTTATGCTACAGTTTTTTTTTTATTTTAAAAAAATAAAGTTGTGAGAAAAAGTCAAACTTTAGCGTAAAGAGCGAGGCGCTGAGGAGGGAACAGCCCATTCCATATACGGAATAATTTCTGTTCGTTTTAAGTTTTAATGTTGCTTCTTACTTTCAGTTAGAAAAACTTGTTTCTTTTTAATTTAATTTTTGAACGTTTTTGAATTAATGCAGGTTTTGATTTTGGCTCACCGTACATGAATAATTAAAACAAAATTTGCATATTCATTTTACTTTTATTTGGTTAAATGGCTGTCTCGAAAGTTATTAAATTTTATTTACGAACATATTATTTTTGTTTTCATAAGTAATAAATATACGTAACTTACGAATTAACTTACGTAACGAAATTATATATTCATATATTTTTAATACGTATATTAGGGGGTTCACCCCCTATTGAATGCCTCGCTCTTTGCGCTAAAACTCAAATTCTTTAAAAATGACCCCTTAATCACAAAGGCCGTTAACTAGAATAAATAGCTCTTATGAAAGTACAAACAAATCTTTGGCTTAAAGAGCAAGTTATTGACTAGGGGGCGAACCCAATTATATATGTAATAATTTCTGTTCGTTTTAAGTTTTGATGTTGCTCCTTACTTTCAGTTGAAAAACTTGTTTTTTTTTTAAATTTAATTTTTGATCGTTTTTAAATAATGCAGGAAAATCTGGGCGCCCCCTTCATAGCAATGTCCCTTTCCAATGTAAAAACTTCCTCCATGGAAAGATCCTCCCACATAACCCCGACCCCCCCCCCCCCCCCCCCCCCACTACCAGAAAAAATCCCCCCTGAACACGTCTGTATACTTCCCAATAACCAATAGTATACGTAAACATTGGGTAAAGTTCATAACTTTCAGCCCTCCCCCCGGGGGCTTTGGGGGATTAAGTCATCCTAAAAGACATATTTATAATATTTTCGACCATGCTGAACAAAATGGCTATCTCAAAATTTTGGTCGGGTGACTTTGGGAAAAGAATGAGCCTGGGAGGGGGCCTAGTTGCCCTCCATTTTTTTGGTCACTTAAAAAGGGCACTAGAACTTTTAATTTCCGTTCGAATGAGCCCTCCCACGATATTCTAGGACCACTGGGTCGATACGATCATCCCTGGGAAAAAAAACAAACGAAAAACAAATAAACACGCATCCGTGATCTTTCTTCTGGCAAAAAATACAAAACTCCACATTGTTGCAGATAAGAGCTTGAAACCTCTACAACAGGGTTCTCTGGTACGCTGAATCTGATGAAGTGATTTTCATTAGGGTTCTATAACTTTTGGGGGGTGTTTCCCCCTTTTTTCGAAAATCAGGCAAATTTTCTCAGGCGCGTAACTTTTGATGGGTAAGACTAAACTTGATGAAACCTATATATTTGAAATTAGCATTAAAATATGATTCTTTTGATGTATCTATTGATATCAAAATTCCGTTTTTTAGAGTTTCTTTTACTATTGAGCCGGGTCGCTCCTTACTTACAGTTCGTTACCACGAACTGTTTGAAAACAACCTAACATACTACTACTAATACTAAAAACTCACCGCAGCACAAAGCCACCTGAGACAAACATACCTACGCACGCTCTGTCTCCATCCCAATCTATTCAAAGCCTCGCTCGACATCCTCCCAATGCAACCGTGGACGACCTACTTTCCATTTAGCCCTAGACGATTGGCCGAAAAGGACAACCTTTGGCAATCTGTCAACGTAACATATGTTGGTTATACTATTCTTTTTACACACACCACTGGACTGTAAATATTAATTCCTTTTTTCATGATTATGAACATCATAACAAAGTAATATGATATTACCGAACATTTAAAAACTGGTGAAAAATTGGCAAAAAAAAGACTTAGGCTAAAAACCATGATAAGAAGCTCCAACTAGTTTGACTTTATGCCAGTGTTGTCATTCCAATAGCTTAATAAAAACAAACATTATTTCTGAGCTTTTGAGAGATCAAAGCTGTTTTTTCAGAGTTCTTTCTTTAGAAAATAAAGGGTTCTTGAATCTTGAAACTTTGCCTACAAACAAGAAACCTACTAACTTTGAAATTCTTTGTTTTCACTAAGAAAATTTAATTGAAGCGGAAAGGCAACTTCCTCAAAGTAGGCGTCATAATATAAGTCAATCCATTTTAATAGATCATACTCTTCAAAGAACTCACTCAAAATAAGCGAAAAAGAACGTTATTTTTTTGAAAATAATTCGTCTTTTGGAATAAACATTTATTAAATTTGTTTCCAATCCATTTATTGGGTTTTGAGATAACCATCGAAAGGGTAATGTGTCTATTAGAACTAACACTGACAACTGATCGCAACACCAATCCACATGAGGCCATCACATCTGCGAACGCTCCACCCTAACCTGCTCAAAGCTTAACTCTTACTCCTTCGTAGGATATTTCAATTCCCTTTGAATCCTTTTTTATTCCTTCTCCCCATCTCTTTCGAGTACATCCTATTTTTTGCCCCTGATGGTCGGCCAAAAAGGACGACTTTTGGTTCCTATCGTCCTTCATAGGTGCAACATGAACTATTCATCTTCACCTTTCTTTCATTATAGCCTTAGAAAGTTGTATCGAGGCGCGTTTTTCGCAGAGCTTATTGTTTTAACGTTTGACCAGCCCCCTAAACACTAAAACACTTTACAATAAAACACTAAGTACCTATAACTATTCTTACACAATTCTTCTGGAAAGTTTCTTCCTCAACCTCAACCTGGAAAACAGATAGGGAAGAACCTAAACTTCCTCAACCTTTCGAAGCAAACATGTTTCGGTGTTATATTTGATCATTGTCATCACCGTGACTTCCAATATTCTAATCTTAGTTCAATATCTTATCTTTGGCTCTTCTAAAATATTTTCCACAAAACCTTTTTCTTTTGCACCCACCATCTTTTCTAGTAAAGCTACCCAAATCAGTGAAAAAATCCACTTGGTTTATTTTCTCGTTACCTAAAATCACCTCTACGTCCTTTTTATTTCTATTTTAAGTCATTTACTTTTCTTAACACTGATTTAAAACCTATTCTTATGCCCAGAACTATCACACCCCCCCAAAAAAAAATCTATTGATTTTTCTACCACTTTTACTTTGTTCTGTGTAAACGTGCATGGTTTTAGAGGGTGAAACGGCCTTGAAAAGAACTATTATATTGAAGATACTTGTAAATCCATCCCGGCGGTCTGAGAATCTCAACAAAGAGGGAAAGAATTTTCCATCAACAGAAAAAATAAACAAAATTTCACATTTTCTTAAACAAGCATCGTAATAAACCGTTTTTTTATTTTCAGAAGTAATAGCGCGAATTCGATGACCTACTAACTTTAAATCTTTATAAATAATTAAAATATAAATAATAATTAATAATTAAAATTAAAAAATAATTAATAATTAAAATTTAATTATATTTAATAATTAAAATTTTATTATTTTTAATAATTAAACATAACTATAATATAAACAATTAAAAAAACCGAAAAAAAAAGTATTTCTGAAAAAAAGCGGAGAGCGGCATTAAAACTTACAACAAACAGAAATAATTCCGTATATAAAGAGTTTGCTTCCTCCTAAGCCTTCCCACAAAAGTTTAATGAGCATTTTACGAAAAACATTTCGAGAACAATAAATATGGCCACTTGGCAACAAAAAGAAACCAAATTTGAGCTTAAAGAGCAAGGGCTTGAGGAGGTGCTGCAGCCCATCCTCGTGTATAGGATAATTTCTGTTTGTTTGAAGTTTTAATGCCATTGTTTACTTTCATCTGAAAAAAATTAATTTAATTTTCATTCCTTTTCACTGCACGCTTTATCTTATATTCATCCATACTCCCAAAGGGAGGAGGGCAAGAATTTAAATCCATAAACATGTGAATGTAATTCCAATCCATCTGAACCACTTCTCCGGGAACAACGCCTTTTTCAGACCTCAGGTTCTCCCCCTCCTCTTCTAAAGCTGGTATGACGCTATACAATACTGTATAAACGTTAGTCTTATTGGATAAACGGTCTATAATTGCGGTTCATTATGAACTGCATATATGTTTAATGATGAGAATTATACCGCGAGCCAGTCAAAACCTGTGAAACTTGGGGGCTATATAAATATCCTTTCAATAGTTTTAAAAAAAATTTTGCTCAGTAGCATTTCGGCCCTTTTTTGGCTAAAATTGCTGTTGTGTGGGAAAACATTCTATAAATCAGCAAATTGCGGTTTTTATTAAAATTAACTAAAAAAAAAACAAGTTTTTTCAACTGAAAGTAAGGAGCGACATTAAAACTTAAAACGAACAGAAATTATTCCGTATATGAAAGGGGCTGTCACCTCCTCAACGCCTCGCTCTTTACGCTAAAGTTTTTCATTGTTTTAAAAAGTTGTGAGACAAAGTCAAACTTTAGCGTAAAGAGCGAGGCGTTGAGGATGGGACAGCCCCTTTCATATACGGAACAATTTCTGTTCGTTTTAAGTTTTAATGTCGCTCCTTACTTTCAGTTAAAAAAACTTGTTGTTTTTTTTGGTTAATTTCTGAACGTTTTTGCATTAATGTAGCTTTAATTTTGGCTCACCGTACATGAATAATTAAAAAGTTATTCGCATATTAATTTTCCTTTTTTTGGCTAATTGGCTTTCTAGAAATTTTGTTCTGACGTAACTTACGAATTAACTTACGTAACGAATTTCTATATTCGTATGTTTTTATTACGTATATTAGGGAGTTCGCTCCCTATTCAATACCTCGCTCTTTACGCTAAAGTTCAAATTTTTTTCAAATCACAAACCCCTGAATCACAAAGGCCGGTTAATTAGAATAGATAGCTCTTTTGAAAGTACTAAAAAAAAATTAGCGTAAAGAGCGAGGTATTGACTAGGGGGCGAACCCCCTCATATACGTAATAATTTCGGTTCGTTTTGAGTTTTAATGTTGCTTCTTACTTTCAGTTGAAAAAAACTTGTTCTTTTATTTAATTTCTGATCGTTTTTTAAATAATGTTGGGAAATCTGGCGCCCCCTTCATAGAAATGTCCCTTCCCCCAAGGAAATATCCTCCATGGGAAGATCCTCCCCCGTAAGCCCTACTCTGACCCCGACCCCCAACTAGAAAAAAATTCCTCCTGGAAACGCCTGTATACTTCCCAATAACCAATAATATATGTAAACAATGGGCAAAGTTTATAACTTACAGCCCTTCCCCCGGGAGCTGTGGGGGATAAAGTCATCCTCAAAGACATATTAATTCGATTTTCGACTATGCTGAACAAAATGACTATCTCAAAATTTTTATTGGGTGACTTCGGGGAAAAAATGAGCGTGGGAGGGTGCCAAGTTGCCCTACAATTTTTTGGTCACATAAAAAGGGCACTAGAACTTTTAATTTCCGTTCGAATGAGCCCTCTCACGATATTCTAGGACTACTGGATTGTTACGATCACCCCTGGAAAAAAACAAACAAAACAAATAAACACGTATCCGTGATCTTTCTTCAGGCAAAAAATACAAAATTCCACATTTTTGCAGATAGGAGCTTGAAACCTCTTTAGAAGGGTTTTCTGATACGCTGAAACATGCGACCAATAAGTAGTGATAGTCCTATTGAAATGAAACTTACATGGAAACTTACGCCTGAGGCATGAATATACAGTGCAGTTTGACGTGCACATTGCAAAAAGCGACCAATCCTTTTATATTATATACCTATAAAGTGATCAAACACTTTTAAAGTATAATTGAGATTGTATAACGCAACCAGACGGGTTTTTGAGGCACTTTCATCACAACGTGTTTTTTTTTAACCAAAAAACTAGAAATTGTCAAATTGCGTATTTAGGAATGATTTTGTAGGAAAAGCTGTCTATCACCCATGCATTATCCACTGTTCCATTTCTTTGAAGTATGTTTTATCAGACAGGTTTCTGATTTTTTGGACAATTGCCTTTAGTCAAAACTAGTTGTTAGGAATGTGTCGCTGCTAATTAAAGAATAGGATGCTGCACTCAGAATTGATTGATTGGCATATGGTTTTATATCATTTTGCTTAAAAGCTAACTCTAATTGCAAAAAAGGGGTATAGCATTTGCGAATTGGACTATACGAACGATATTAATTGAATAATAGGAAAAAAACAGAGCTAGATAGCATTTGCGAATCGGATCGTATGAAGGTGGAGAAAAAAGGGTTAAACTGATTATCAGTTAAGGTAACCCCTCGGGGTTGTTAACTCATAGCTTATTTATTATAAATTTGGGACAATATCAATTTATGAAAATGGTTAACAATGATAAAATGGTCTTGTGACTTGACATAGCTTTACTTCTTCGATAAGTTCTGTATAATACACAAGTGGCGTTTGAACAGTGTTGTCAATTTAAAATAGAGTCTAACGTTATACTATACTATAAAGTTGATACTATGATAGATGTAGATGCAAGAAAAGAATTTTAATAAAGAAATTCAGAACAATCCATACAAATCCTTATAAGTCAAGTAGTGATGTGTATACGAGTACGAACTGTCAAGGATCATAAGCAAAATTGACCCTAACCACTAGGGACCTCAACCCCAATGGCCTCCTATTCCCCAAAGTCCAAGGGGGCCCCCACCCCCAACTTTTTTGGCCCCTTCTCCCATTTTTTTTGAAGTTTTTTTAATTTTTTTAACGTTATATTTTTCAACTTTTTTTTAAATCTCTTAGAATGACATGAAACATACTTAAAACATAAAAAAAATTAAATTTACTATTTTCCAACTTCAAAATGGGAATGATATAAAAATGTTAGTCGCGACTTTTACCATTAAAAAAATAATGTTTGTAGTAGAACTTTTTTTTTGAACTAAATTTTTTTGGACTTCGAAATTATTCAACTTTTTCTTCTTTTTTTTACGTATATTAAAATGACATGAAATATGCTTATGGCTCTAACAATTGTACTCTATGCTTGCCCAGAGACACGATGTGACTCCCCCCCATTTTTTTTACATGGTATTTTTTCAACTTTTTTTTACATGTCTTCTAATGAGATGAAACATACTTAAAACATTAAAACTTTACATTTAATATTTTCAAACTCAAAATGAGAATGGTATAGATATGTTGGTCATGACCTTTACTATTAGAAAAATAATGTTTGTAGTAGCACTTTTTTTTACTGAATTTTGTTTATGCACTTAGTTATTATTCAACTTTTTTTTACATATCTTAAAATTATGTGAAATATGCTTGCAGCTCTAGCAATCACACTCTATGCTTGCTCATAGACGCGACGCGGCTTTCCCACTGATACTCTATGGATGGTTATTGACACTACCTAGTTTATTGCATGTATTAAATCAGTATTTTTTACGCAGTGGAACGATAAACACATAAGTCATATCTTCAAAAAAATGTGAAGATGGAGCATTTTCAGAAAGTGTGTTCACATGTTAATGGTATTGTAACATTGAATGCCGACAAGGAGAAGTATTTGAACTATGAAACAAGTACAAATGGTAGCACTAATGGAAATGTATGCGTGCATTGTCATGACAGTAAGGAATTTAATTTCTTTGGAGTACCAAAAAAATTCAACTCTTATTACGGTGGATATGCGAGTAAGATATCCAGAGATGATCGCACTCAAAGAGAATACGAACATAAAAATAATAGTTGATGAAGAGGGACATCTTCTTGCTAGTGCTTGTGGTAACATGCTACCTCTTGTTAAACCCGCATCATTAGTTTTCGGGTATTAGCATTCAACGGAAGATCTAAAGAAGACAGGCATACTCTTCTACTAATATCATAAACCATATCTTGTCTACGTGCCGAAACTGTTACCTCTGTAAAAATAATGTGATAATAGAAAGTGAAATTGCCGGAAAAATAAAAACATTGGCAGAAAATATCACTAAGAAATATAAAGATGAATCGATGAAAAACAAAGTGCCAGCAAACGTCACTACCATTAATCAAACAATTAATGAACCAAATAATAGCAAAGATGAAATGCAAATTGAACATGTGGATGACCCCCCATTAGAAATGTGTTCACATGTTAGTGTTATTGTAGCATTGAATGCTGACAAGGAGAAGTATTTGAACTATGAAACAAGTACAAGTAGTAGCACTATCGGAAACGTATGCGTGCGTTGTCATGACACTAAGGAATTAAATTTCTTTGGAGTAACAAAACAATTCAAATATACAAATGGTGGATATGCGAAAGTATCATTTCCAGAGATGTTAGTACTCAAAGAGAATGCCAAAATAAAAATAATAGTTGAAGAAGAGGGGTATCTTCATGCCAGTGCTATAGGTAACATGCTACCTATTGATAGAACCTATCGTCATCTTTTAGGTATTAGCATTCAAATGAAAGCAAAGGGGAAAAGAAAGGCCTACTCTTCTACTAATATCATAAACCATATCTTGTCTACGTGCCGAAACTGTTACCTTTTTAAAAATAATGTTGTAATAGACAGTGAAATTGCCGGAAAAAATAAAAAGGACTTTGGTAGAAAATAGCACTAAGGAATATAAAGATGAATCGATGAAAAACAAAGTGTCAGCAAACGTTACTACCTTTGATCAAGCAGTTAATGAATCAAATAATACCAAAGACGAAACGTATATTGAACCTGTCGGTGACACACCAGTAAATATTGTGTATGACTCAAAATGGAATAATGATTATTCTACTGATTACGAACTAAGAGAAGACAATAGCTACAATATCAAGAGAGAATATATTGAACTATTTTATGGAACAGATTCAAAATGTCCAAAGTTGCTCATTGATATTAATAATGTATCATAATATATTTTTGTATTAATATTCTACATGTCATTATTTCATTAAAAATATACTATGAATTACATTGTTATGCATTCATTATTTTTAGAGTATGCTAGCATATCAAACGTTTAGAATGTCTATTGAAACATCGGAGATGTAAGAAAAGGATTTTACATACATCTATTGTCAGACACATGGGATAACATTGACTAAATCTAAGTATCAGATTGAATAAATTCTTTATCAACATCCTTTCTCGGATACGTTGGATAACATTGTCAAAATCTATGTATTAGAGTGGATAAATTCTTTATCAACTTCCCTTTGTCTGATACATCAGAAAACATTCACAAAATCTGCGTATTAGAATGAATAAATTCCTTATCATCATCCTTTGTCGGTTACGTCGGATAAAATTGACAAAATCTAACTATCAGAGTGAATAAATTCATTATCAAAATCCTTTGTCGGATATGTCGGATAAAATTGACAACATCGAAGTGTCAGAGTGAATAAATTTTTTCCATCAACATCTTTTATCAGATACAACGAATATAATTGACAGAATCTAATCGTCAGGGTGAATAAATGCTTTATCAGCATCCTTTGTCGATTCAGTCGGATAAAATTGACAAAATCTAGGTGTTACAGTGATTTTTTTTTTTATCAACATCTTCTCTCGGATACATCGGATAAAATTGACAAAATCTAAGAATCAGATTGAATAAATGCTTTATCAACATCTACTACTACTACTACTAACAACTCATCGCAGCACCAAGCCGCCTGAGGCCAACACAGCTACGCACGCTCCTCCTCCACCCCAATCTATTCAAAGCCTCCCTTTTTACACCCACCCACGAAGTTCCCATTTCCTTTAAATCTTTCTTTATGACGTCCTCCCAACCCAGACGGGGACGACCTGCTTTTCGTTTAGCCCTAGATGGTTGGCCGAAAAGAACAATCTTCGGCAATCTGTCATCCTTCATCCGAACAACATGCCCTAACCACCTCAACCTTTCTTTCATTATAGACCTAGAAAGCGGTATTGAACCACATTTTTCGTATAGCCTATTGTTTGAAATACGGTCAGTCAGCCGGGTACCCAGAACAATCCTTAAGCAATTTCTCTGGAAAACATCTAGCAAATCTTCATCCGCTTTTCGGAGCGTCCATGCTTCAGAGCCATATTTGACCACTGTCATCACTGTAGCTTCTAAGATTCTAATCTTGGTTTGCAGACTTATCTTCCTATTCTTCCAGACTTTTTTAACTGTGAAAAAACACCCTGAGCCTTGGCTATTCTATTTTTAACATCTTCACTGCTCCCACCATCTTTACTAATAATACTACCAAGGTAAGTGAAACTGCCCACCTGATCAATCTTTTCATTACCCAACGTCACCTTTTCATCTTCACTTATTCCTAGCCTTAGTGACTTGGTCTTCCTAACATTAATTTTCAAACCAATACTAGCACCCTGAACTCGCAAAACCTCTAAAACTTCATTCATTTTGCTCACACTTTCATCTAGGATGCTTAAATCATCAGCATAATCCAAGTCCAGGAGACTTTTTCCTCCCCATTTGATTCCGTGGTCTCCCATTGCCTTTCCTGTGCTCCTTAAAACAAAGTCCATCAAAATAATCCATATAAAGGGGGATAGAACACAACCCTGCTTAACTCCTGATTTAATACAAAACCAGCTGCTAACCTCATTTCCTACCTTAACCGCAGCAGTGTTATTCTCGTACATAGCACTAATCACTTTAATGTATTTGTCTGGTATACCATACAAGGATAAAACCTTTACTAAAGCTCCTCTATCAACAGAATCGAACGCTTGCTCATAATCTATAAAACTGAGGACCAAAGGTGTTTGAAAACTTAGGCACTTCTCAATTATTAACCTAAGAGTGAAAATTTGGTCAACACATCCTCTACCTTTTCTAAAACCGCACTGCTCTTCTCTTAAAACTTTGTCGACGGCATCTCTCAGTCTAAAAAGTATCATATTACTAAGCAATTTGCTACCTACAGAGACCAGACTAATGCCTCGATAATTACCACACTCACTTTTATCACCTTTCTTATAAAGTGGCTTAATTAAGGTTTTCCTAAAATCATTATGTACTTCCCCTTTTTCAAAAATCATATTCATAATCTCCAATAACTTATTTCTAACCTCAGAGCCACCATATTTAAGAAACTCATTTACTACCCTATCAGCACCTGGAGCCTTATTATTCTTTAATCCTTTTAGTACTGTTTCTAATTCCTCCTCACAAAACAAATCTTCCTTCACATCCAAGGTATCACAAACTTTTTCATTTTCCTCTATATTTTTTCCTGCAACTCTATCTCGGTTAAGCAAATTCTCAAAATGTTCGGCCCATCTCGCTTTAGCTTTTGTCTTATCGCTAATTGCCACCCCATTCATATCTTTAACTGGGACAAGTCCGGATTGACTACTACCTCTCAATTTGTTAACGTGCCAGTACAATATTTTACTATTATGCCGTCTAGCTGCATCTTCTAAATCCTCGACAATTTTATCCATGGCCTCCACTTCACACCTCCTTAGTTCATATTTCAATGCTTTCTCCACTTTCTTTACATTTCTTTTGTTTTCATGTGATCTATCACTCAGATAATTCTTGTACAAGTCCTTTCTCCTTTCTATTAAACTTAAAGCTTTTTCACTAATATTCTTAGCTGCAGTTCTAGCTTTCTTCCCTAATACACCTTCAGCAACTTCACAAATTATTTTCTAAAATTATTCCAACCATCTTCCACATTATCAAATTTTAAACTCTCAAGTTTAGTATTCAACTGTTCCTGGAAAGTTTCTCTCAAATTCTCATCCTGGAGTCTACTAACATCATAACTTCCCGGGAGGTAATTACCCTTCCGATATTTCAGCTTTAAATTAACCCTTGACACTACTAGATGGTGATCTTTACTTTTAACATCAATAACAGCACTCCTATATACCCTAGTATCTTGTATTGATCCTGCCAGTCTTCGATTTACTATAACATAATCAATAAGGTTTGCTGTCTTACCATCACGTGAATACCATGTTAGCTTATGAGCCATTTTATGACCAAACACCGTATTGGTTATAACTAGATTGTTATACCTACAAAATTGCAAAAGTCTGTATCCATTACTGTTTTCTTTTCCTACACCAAATTTATCTAAGCTGGGATACCATCTATCCTTATTTCTACCAACCTGGGCGTTAAAATCTCCCAGCAATAACATCATATTTCTACCTGGGACCTTGTCTATTTGCTCCTGTAACTGTAAGTAGAATTCATCTGAGTCACTAGTATCTCCATCAGTCGGTTCTACAGGGGCGTTATACTACTATAACTGATACCTTGAACTTTCTAGTCATAAAATGAGCAATTAGTATTCTATTATTAATACCTTCCCAGCCTAAACAAGACTTAGCAGCTTCCTTATTCATCATGAGCCCTACTCCCTGTCTATGTAACCCATCCTTCCTGCCTGAGTAAACAAATTCTATATCACCTAATTTCATGCTTCCTACCCCTGGGATATGAGTTTCTGAAACTCCTAATAAATCCAGTTCGAATCGTCTGAATTCGTCAGTCAAAATGTCGATACGATAGTCATTTTTTAATGTCGTAACATTCCAAGTTCCAATTTTCATGTTCTTTAAATCATTGAAATTTTTTTCGCCTCAGGAAAAGCAATGATCCCGGATACCAGTGCAGGACGGGGATCACATATCTTCTCAAGTCTACACCGAAGTGCTTAAGCCGGCTTAGAACCGGACAGCAAGAAGTCCCTGGGACCTCCATGAATGGAGGCTTTGTGCAATCCTGGGCCCATCTTGGTCACAACATGGTTTTCAGCGCTTGGCGATGCTCTTCTATCAACAAGAGTCGAAATCCTGCACAGACAATCTCAAGCCTATTACCTCCGACTCATTATATATTCATGCCTACAAATATTATGCTACTACGGGGAGGCAACCCGTAATAGATAAATTAGCTAGGAAGAGGTTTTTCAGCCCAAAGACGCCCATCAAAACATACCAATCCCAGAAGAATTGTCCATTAGTCAGAATCCCGTGCGAATGCTGTGTCGTTTACTAGGCTATAATTTCCTCGAGGGGCGCCACTCCTCAAGTGGGAATAGAGTTGACCGCAAGGTCCCCAGTCTTGCAGGTACCCCGAAAAGGTCGAGGCAGCCCTTTGCAGAGGCCGTTGTCCATAGATCTGGATCTTACGCCCTGCCACAGTTGTCCTCCTATAGAGGATCCTCCCGCGATGGTGTTCTGCATCACCATGCAATTTAACCCATTGCTGGGAGAAGGTTTGCAACTCATGGAACTTGTGGATAAACAAGTGGGCTCTTTTGAGTGTACATTTGAGGGGCCTTCTTCCTCCTCCGCCTGTATTTATGCCCCGGGCAAGGGTGCCCAAGATTCTATTATGGACCCCCAGGGACAAGGTCCCCCCTTGGTCCATGCCTCCTATGGAGGTACCCTACATATCTGTAGAGCGTTCCCCTATCGCCACCTGGGAACATGCTGAATGGCCTGGGGGAGGCCAGATAAACGGATCACTTTTGTTTTGCAAAGGCAATAACTCAGTGACATATTTAACCTACTACTTATAAATATACATAACTCACTGACTAGGCCTATATAAGTTATATACAGAAATATATAACTCAGTGACACATTAAACCTACTACTTATAAATATGTGTAACTCACAGACTAGGCCTATATATGTTATATACAGAAATATATAACTGAGTGACATATTTAGCCTACTACTTATAAATATGTGTAACTGACTGACTAGGCATATAAGTTATATACAGAAATATATAACTCAGTGACATATTTAGCCTACTACTTAAAATATTTGTAACTCACTGACTAGGCCTATATAAGTTATATACAGAAATATATAACTCAGTGACACATTTAGCCTACTACTTATAAATATGTGTAACTCACTGACTAGGCCTATCTAAGTTATATACAGAAATCGTTATTTTGCTATAGCTAATTCTCTGTGTGTGGTAAAGACATTAGGAAAACATGGCTAGTAATCAAATCTGTTATCTTCTCGGCCCCCTTCTGTCCCTTCAAGAGTTTTATTGATGGTAAAATCATAGAGGGTAAGCTGAAAGTGCAAGAGTGCTAATATTGCTAAAAATACAGCCTCTTCTGTAAGTCCTTCTTCTTCTCTAAATGGATTTAGGTCTTATCTTGGACCTCCTTATCTTAAATCAATGGTTCTGCAGCATACCTATGAAGTTGAAATAGCCAGAACTGTTAATTCTTAGAAAGATTCTTTATCTTTATCTATATATATATAATTCTCTATATTCTTTATCTATATATATATATAATACACATATATACATATATACATACATATATACGTACAAACATATATACATATACACACATATACATATATACATATATATATATATATATACACACATACACATACATACATACATATATATACATATATACATATACACATATATACATATACATACACATATACACACATACATACATATATATACATATACATAAATACATATATATATGTACATACATATATACATACACATACATATATATATATATACGTATATATGTATACACACATACATACACATATATACATACATACATACATACATATACATATATACATACATACACATATATACATATACATACATATATACATATACATATATACACATATATATACATACATACAAATATATATATACACACACATATATATATACACATACATACACATACATACATACATACACATATTCATATACACATATACATACACATACATACACATACACACATATATACATACATATACATATATACACATACACACATACACACATACATACACATACATATATACATATACATACACATACATACATACATATACATACACATATACACACATATACATACACATATACATACATACACACATACACACATATACATATATATATATATATATATATATATATATATATATATATATATATATATATATATATATATATATATATACTATATATATATATATATATATATATATATATATATATATATATATATATATGCATATACGCATACATACATACACATATTCCTCTCAACTAATTTATTTTACTTTTTTCTTAGTAATTTGCTGGAAAAGTTCTTGGTTATATTGATTATGCATTTCAAATTAACGTTTCCTTAGTCAGTATTTATCAAGTTGGAAACTTGAAAAAGTGTAAACATACTCTAGTTCCTCTAGTTGAGAGGAACCTCTAGTTCCTCTAGTTGACCTGAAATTGAAAACTTGATACCATTCGCAAAAAAATCTGTTTACTTTCTTTGATAGCTTGGATACACTTACGCTATTTTGATTTGGTTAAATTTTAAGAGCAGAAGCAGCCCCAAAAAACGAACATAATACCCTCAGTCGTTCTTGAGGTACTGCTGAGATGCTTTATTGGGAATTAGCATTATCAATGTGCATTTTGATTTAATCTTAAGGCAAAATTTAGTTTTTAAACATAATGGGCAAATGGGAGGGTGGGATTGGAAGGGGGATTAGTTGCCCTCCAATAACTTTCGACTATTAAAAAGGGCATCAGCCTTCTCTATTTCCAATCGAATGAGCCCTTTTCGAAATTCCCACGACAGCTCCTTCGATACGAAGTGCCCTGGTCTAAACAACAACAACAAAAAACATCAGTAATCACTTTCGACTACTTAAAAGGGTACTAGCACTGCATTTCAAATCGAATGAGCCTTTTTTCAAGTTTCTATGGCAAAGATTTAAATAAAAACCTTATAAAACCCCAGGGCATAACTTATAACCCTTGCCCTGAGGATTTTGGGGGATTTTCCTCCTCAAAAACATATTTTCTATCTGGAAATCAACTATGCTGAACAAAATGGCTATCTAAAAATTTTTATTGGAAGTGTTTGGGGGAATAATGGGCGTGGGAGGGGGGGGCTATTTACTTTCCAATCACTCGACAATTAAAAAGGGCACTAGCCCTTTAAATTTCCTATCGAATTATCTTTTTTTGAAGTTTCCACGAAAACACCTATAAGAACCTTATATGTCCCCAGGGCATAACTTAAAACCCTTGCCCTGAGGGCTGTGGGGGAGTACTCTCCTCAAAAAACATATTTTCTATCTGAAAATCTACTATGCTGAACAAAATGGCTATCTCAAAATTTTGATCGGATGTTTGGGGGAATGATGGGCGTGGGGGGGGGCTTGCTGCCCACTAATCACTTTCGACTATTAAGAAGGGCTCTAGCCCTTTGAATTTCCAATCGAATGAGCCTGTTTTGAAGTTTCTACGACAGCACCTTCTATAAAACTTTATATGCCCAGTGGGCATAACTTAAAACCTTGCCCTGAGGGCTGTGGGAGAGTATCCTCCTCAAAAACATTTTCAATCTGGAAATCAACTACGCTGAACAAAATGGCTATCTACAAATTTTGATTGGATGTTTGGGGGAATGATGGGCATGAGGGGGGGGGGGGCTAATTGCCCTTCAATCACTTCAATCACTTTCGACTATATGACGGATAAAATTGACAAAATCTAAGTACCAGAGTGAATAAATTCATTATCAACATCCTTTGTCTGATATGTCGGATAAAATTGAAAAAATCTAAGTATCAGAGTAATTAAATTCTATATCAACATCCCTTTCTCGGATACATGGGATAAATTTGATAAAATCTAAGTATCAGAGTGAATAAATGCTTTATCAACATCTTCTAAATGCATTATCAACATCATTTGTCAGTTATATCGGATAAAATTGACAAAATCTAAGTATCAGATTGATTAAATTCTATATCAACAACCCTTTCTCGAATACATGGGATAAAATTGACAAAATCTAAGTGTCAGAGTGAATAAATTTTTTTTATCAACATCTATTGTCAGATACATCGAATATAATTGACAAAATCTAAGTATCAGAGTGAAAAAATTCTTTGTCAGCATCCTTTGTCGAATATATCGGATAAAATTGACAAAATCTAAGTATCAGAGTGAATAAATGCATTATCAACATCATTTGTCGGATATATCGGATAAAATTGGCACGTCGGATAAAATTGACAAAATCTAAGTGTCAGAGTGAATAATTTTTTTATCAACGTCTTTTGTCAGATACATCGAATATAATTGACAGAATCTAGGTGTTAGAGTGAATAACTTTTTTTTTATCAACATCTTCTGTCAGATATGTCGGGCAAAAGCGACAAAATCTAAGTATCAGAGTGAATAAATTCATTATCAGCATCCTTTGTCGAATATATCGGATAAAATTGACAAAATCTAAGTACCAGAGTGAATAAATGCTTTATCAACATCATTTGTCGGATATATCGGATACAATAGACAAAATCTAAGTGTCAGAGTGATTAAATTCCATATCAACATCCTTTGTCGGATATGTCGGATAAAATTGACAGAATCTAAGTATTAGAGTGATTAAATTCTATAACGACATCCCTTTCTCGGATACATGGGGTAAAATTGACAAAATCGAAGTGTCAGAGTGAATAAATTTTTTTCCATCCACATCTTTTATCAGATACAACGAATATAATTGACAAAATCTAAATATCAGAGTGAATAAATGCTTTATTAGCATCCTTTGTCGGATATGTTGGATAAAATCGACAAAATCTAAATGTCAGGGTGAATAAATGCTTTATCAGCATATAGTGGCGCGCCACTATAAGTGAACCTAAATGAACCCAACTTTTTGCATATCTCTCTCTATGACTAAGTGTCTGAGCGGGTGTGCTGCCATCTATAACCGGTCTAACATGGATGTTGATAATGCATTTTGTCAATTTTATCCGATGTATCTGCCATATGATGTTGATGATACAGTTAAAGGATGTTGATAAAGCCTTTATTCACTCTAATACTTAGATTTCGTCAATTTTATTCCATATATCCGAGAAATGCATGTTGATATAGAATTTAATCACTCTGATACTTTGATTTTGACTCTGATACTTTGATTTTGACTCTGTTACTTTGACTCTGATTTTGTCACTTTTATCAGACATAACCGACAATGGATGTTAATAATGAATTTATTCACTCTAATACTTTGATTTCGTCAATTTTATCCGTTATATCCGTCAAATGATGTTGATAAAGCATTTATTCAATCTGATACTTAGATTTTGTCAATTTTATCCGATGTATCTGACAGAGGATGTTGAAAAAAAATTTTGATAATTCATTTATTCACTCTGGTACTTAGATTTTGTAGCTTTTATCCGATATATTCGACAAACGATGCTGATAAAGCATTTATTTACTCTGATACTTAGATTTTGTCAATTATATTCGATGTATCTGACAATTGATGTTGATATAAAAAAATTTATTCACTCTGACGCTTAGATTTTTTCAATTTTATCCCATGTATTTGAGAAAGGGTTGTTGATATAGAATTTAATCAGTCCGATACTTAGATTTTGTCAATTTTATCCGATATACCCGACAAATGATGTTGATAATGCATTTAGAGGATGTTGATATAGCATTTATTCACTCTGATACTTAGATTTTATCAATTTTATCCGACATTACGGACAAAGGATGTTGATAATGAATTTATTCACTCTGATACTTAGATTTCGTCAATTTTATCCGTTATATCCGTCAAATGATGTTGATAAAGCATTTATTCAATCTGATACTTAGATTTTGTCAATTTTATCCGATGTATCCGAGAGAAGATGTTGATAAAAAAAATCACTCTAACACTTAGATTTTGTCAATTTTATCCGACAGAATCGACAAAGGATGCTGATAAAGCATTTATTCACCCTGACATTTAGATTTTTTCAATTTTATCCAACATATCTGACAAAGGATGCTGATAAAGCATTTATTCACTCTGATATTTAGATTTTGTCAATTATATTCGTAGTATCTGATAAAAGATGTGGATGGAAAAAAATTTATTCACTCTGACACTTCGATTTTGTCAATTTTACCCCATATATCCGAGAACGGGATGTCGATATAGAATTATCACTCTGATACTTAGATTCTGTCAGTTTTATCCGATATATCCGACAAAGGATGTTTATATAGAATTTAATCACTCTGATACTTAGATTTTGTCTATTTTATCCGATATATCCGACAAATGATGTTGATAAGGCATTTATTCACTCTGATACATAGATTTTGTCAATTTTATCCGATGTATCTGACGAAAGATGTTGATAGAAAAAATTTATTCACTCTGATACTTAGATTTTGTCAATGTTATCCCATGTGTCTGACAATAGATGTATGTAAAATCCTTTTCTTACATCTCCGATGTTTCAATAGACATTCTAAACGTTTGATATGCTAGCATACTCTAAAAATAATGAATGCATTACAATGTAATTCATAGTATATTTTTAATGAAATAACGACATGTAGAATATTAATACAAAAATATATTATGATACATTATTAATATCAATGAGCAACTTTGGACACTCTGAATCTGTTCCATAAAATAGTTCAACATGTTCTCTCTTGATATTGTAGCTATTGTCTTCTCTTAGTTCGTAATCAGTAGAATAATCATTATTCCATTTTGAGTCATACACAATATTTACTGGTGTGTCACCGACAGGTTAAATATACGTTTCGTCTTTGGTATTATTTGATTCATTAATTGTTTGATCAAAGGTAGTAACGTTTGCTGACACTTTGTTTTTCATCGATTCATCTTTATATTCCTAAGTGATATTTTCTACCAAAGCCCTTTTTATTTTTCCAGCAATTTCACTGTCAATTACAACATTATTTTTACAAAGGTAACAGTTTCGGCACGTAGACAAGATATGGTTTATGATATTAGTAGAAGAGTAGGCCTTTCTTTTCCCCTTTGCTTTCATTTGAATTCCTAAGAGATGACGATAGGTTCTATCAATAGGTAGCATGTTACCTATAGCACAAGCATGAAGATTCCCCTCTTCATCAACTATTATTTTTATGTTGGCATTCTCTTTGAGTACTAACATCTCTGGAAATGATACTTTCGCATATCCACCATTTGTATATTTGAATCGTTTTGGTACTCCAAAGAAATTTAATTCCTTAGAGTCATGACAACGCACGCATACGTTTCCGATAGTGCTACCACTTGTACTTGTTTCATAGTTCAAATACTTCTCCTTGTCAGCATTCAATGCTACAATAACACTAACATGTGAACACATTTCTAATGGGGGGTCATCCACATGTTCAAAATGCCTTTCATCTTTGCTATTATTTGGTTCATTAATTGTTTGATTAATGGTAGTGGCGTTTGCTGGCACTTTGTGACGTTTGCTGGCATCGATTCATCTTTATATTCCTTAGTAATATTTTCTGCCAATGCCCTTTTTATTTTTCCGGCAATTTCACTGTCTATTATCACATTATTTTTACAGAGGTAACAGTTTCGGCACGTAGACAAGATATGGTTTATGATATTAGTAGAAGAGTATGCCTGTCTTCTTTAGATCTTCCGTTGAATGCTAATACCCGAAAGCTGACGATGCGGGTGTAACAAGAGGTAGCATGTTACCACAAGCACTATCAAGAAGATATCCCTCTTCATCAACTATTATTTTTATGTTGACATTCTCTTTGAGTGCGATCATCTCTAGATATCTCACTCTCGCATATCCACCATCATAAGAGTTGAATTTTTTGGTACTTCAAAGAAATTAAATTCCTTACTGTCATGACAATGCACGCATACATTTCCAATAGTGCTACCATTTGTACTTGTTTCATAGTTTAAATACTTCCCCTTGTCGGCATTCAATGCTACAATACCATTAACATGTGAACACACTTTCTTAAAATGCTCCATCTTCACTTTTTTTGAAGATATGACTTATGTGTTTATCGTTCTACTGCGTAAAAAATACTGATTTAATACATGCAATAAACTAGGTAGTGTCAATAACCATCCATAGAGTATCAGTGGGAAAGCCGCGTCGTGTCTATGAGCAAGAATAGAGTGCGATTGCTAGAGCTGCAAGCATATTTCACATAATTTAAAGATATGTAAAAAAAGTTGAATAATTTTTAAGTGCATAAACAAAATTCAGTAAAAAAAAGTGCTACTACAAACATTTTTTTTCTAATTGTAAAGGTCATGACCAACATATATATACCATTCTCATTTTGAGTTTGAAAATCTTAAATGTAAAGTTTTAATGTTTTAAGTATGTTTCATCTCATTCAAAGACATGTAAAAAAAGATGAAAAAAATACCATGTTAAAAAAAATGGGGGGGGGGGGGGGAGTCACATCGTGTCTCTGGGCAAGCATAGAGTACAATTGTTAGAGCCATAAGCATATTTCATGTCATTTTAAGATACGTGAAAAAAAGAAGAAAAAGTTGAATAATTTCGAAGTCCAAAATTTTTTTTTTTTTAAAGAAAAAAAGTTGAATAATTTCGAAGTCCAAAAACAATTTAGTTAAAAAAAAAAGTTCTACTACAAACATTATTTTTCTAATGGTAAAAGTCAAGACTAACATTTCTATATCATTCCCATTTTGAAGTTGGAAAATACTAAATGTGAATTTTTTGTTTTAAGTATGTTTCATGTCATTCTAAGAGATATAAAAAAGTTGAAAAAATATAACGTTAAAAAAATAATAAAAAAAACTTCAAAAAAATGGGGGGAGGGGGCCAAAAAAGTTGGGGGGAGGGGGCCCCCTTGGAGTTTGGGGAATAGGGGGCCATTGGGGTTGAGGTCCCTAGTGGTTAGGGTCATTGGTGCTTATGATCCGTGATGGTTCGTACTCACATACACCTTACTACTTGATTTGCAAGGATTTCTAAGGTTTGTTCTGAATTTCATTATTAAAATTCAACACTGTTCAAACGCCACTTGTGTATTATACAGAACACATCGAAGAAGTAAAGCTATGTCAAGTCACAAGACCATTTTATCATTGTTAACCACTTTCATAGATTGATATTGTTCAAAATTTATAATAAATAAGCTATGAGCTAACAACCCCGAGGGGTTACCTTAAATGATAATCAGTTTAACCCTTTTTCTCCACCTTCATACGATCCAATTCGCAAATGCTATCTAGCTCTTTTTTCCCTATTATTCAATTAATATCGTTCGTATAGTCCAATTCGCAAATGCTATACCCTTTTTTTGCAAATAGAGTTAGCTTTTAAGCAAAATGATATAAAACCATATGCTAATCAATCAATTCTGAGTGTAGCATCCTATTCTTGAATTAGCAACGACACATTCCTAACAAACTAGTCTTGACTAAAGGCAATTGTCAAAAAAATCAGAAACCTGTCTGATAAAACATACTTCAAAGAAATGGAACAGTGGATAATGCATGGGTGATAGACAGCTTTTCCTACAAAATCATTCCTAAATACGCAATTTGACAATTTCTAGTTTTTTGGTTAAAAAAAAACACGTTGTGATGAAAGTGCCTCAAAAACCCGTCTGGTTGCGTTATACAATCTCAATTATACTTTAAAAGTGTTTGATCACTTTATAGGTATATAATATAAAAGGATTGGTCGCTTTTTGCAATGTGCACGTCAAACTGCACTGTATATTCATGCCTCAGGCGTAAGTTTCCATGTAAGTTTCATTTCAATAGGACTATCACTACTTATTGGTCGCATGTTTCAGCGTATCAGAAAACCCTTCTAAAGAGGTTTCAAGCTCCTATCTGCAAAAATGTGGAATTTTGTATTTTTTGCCTGAAGAATGATCACGGATACGTGTTTATTTGTTTTGTTTGTTTTTTTCCAGGGGTGATCGTAACAATCCAGTAGTCCTAGAATATCGTGAGAGGGCTCATTCGAACGGAAAAACCCTTCTTGTATCAGAAAACCCTTCTAAAGAGGTTTCAAGCTCCTATCTGCAAAAATGTGGAATTTTGTATTTTTTGCCTGAAGAATGATCACGGATACGTGTTTATTTGTTTTGCTTGTTTTTTTCCAGGGGTGATCGTAACAATCCAGTAGTCCTAGAATATCGTGAGAGGGCTCATTCGAACGGAAATTAAAAGTTCTAGTGCCCTTTTTAAGTGACCAAAAAATTGTAGGGCAACTTGGCACCCTCCCACGCTCATTTTTTCCTCGAAGTCACCCAATCAAAATTTTGAGATAGTCATTTTGTTCAGCATAGTCGAAAATCGAATTAATATGTCTTTGAGGATGACTTTATCCCCCACAGTTCCCGGGGGAAGGGCTGTAAGTTATAAACTTTGCCCATTGTTTACATATATTATTGGTTATTGGGAAGTATACAGGCGTTTCCAGGAGGAATTTTTTTCTAGTTGGAGGTCGGGGTCAGAGTAGGGGTTACGGGGGAGGATCTTCCCATGGAGGATATTTCCTTGGGGGAAGGGACATTTCTATGAAGGGGCGCCAAATTTCCCAATATTATTTGAAAAACGATAAGAAATTATATAAAAGAACAAGTTTTTTTCAACTGAAAGTAAGAAGCAACATTAAAACTCAAAACGAACCGAAATTATTACGTATATGAGGGGGTTCACCCCCTAGTCAATACCTCGCTCTTTACGCTAAATTTTTTTTTAGTACTTTCAAAAGAGCTATCTATTCTAATTAACCGGCCTTTGTGATTCAGGGGTTTGTGATTCGAAAAAAATTTGAACTTTAGCGTAAAGAGCGAGGTATTGAATAGGGAGCGAACTCCCTAATATACGTAATAAAAACATACGAATATAGAAATTCGTTACGTAAGTTAATTCGTAAGTTACGTCAGAACAAAATTTCTAGAAAGCCAATTAGCCAAAAAAAGGAAAATTAATATGCGAATAACTTTTTAATTATTCATGTACGGTGAGCCAAAATTAAAGCTACATTAATGCAAAAACGTTCAGAAATTAACCAAAAAAAAACAACAAGTTTTTTTAACTGAAAGTAAGGAGCGACATTAAAACTTAAAAACGAACAGAAATTATTCCGTATATGAAAGGGGCTGTCCCATCCTCAACGCCTGGCTCTTTACGCTAAAGTTTGACTTTGTCTCACAACTTTTTAAAACAATGAAAACTTTAGCGTAAACTATCACTACTCCAATAAACCAAAAATTAAAAATTTTTCAAAGCAGTCCTAGCATCCTTACTTCAGCGAAGTTCAACCAGGACTGATAAAAAGTAAGATAAAACAAGGCGATTCAATGAGATAATTTAAAAACAATATAATAAATTTAAAAACATTTTAAAAACAAATTTAAAAACAACAAAAATAATTTAAAAACATTTCTTATTACTAATCCAGCCTTTTTGGCAGCTAACCTCAAAGGTCTTTTTGTGACCGGTTCTGTGTTAATGTCTATTGGTTTTTTAAAACATTTTGTAGGATCATTTTTAATTAAATTTATGTATAGAGCATTTAGTGTATATTCCCCAAGTCCCTATTTAAGGAAATATTATTATCAATCTTTAGTCTGATTTCAAAAGGTGCATGATTCTTAAATTTTCGTCCAATAAAGCCCTCCTTCGATAATCTGCGACTAATGGTTCGATACTGCAGCCCTTGAAAAAACAAAACTAAATATGCATGCTCAACCATCCTTCTTTTGAAGAATAAGAAATTCTGTATTTTTCTACATGGTATTTTTTAGGATACCTCAAAATCCTTGTAATTTGAGTGCACAATTTTCAGCAAAATTCCGCCCCTTTTAGGGGGTATTTCGTAGCTTTTTCTAAAACTATGCGAATTTTAATTTGCTAATAGGTTTTGATGAGATAATAGAAAATTAATAATTTTACATTTTTAGAATAAGCACAAATGGTAGATTCCGCAGTAGGTTTTAGGCTTCTGCAGTGAGGCGATACCCAAACTCTTGTTTGTAGTTATTTTTATTCGATTCAAACTTGATTTCCATATTCAATTTAAGTTTCACTTGTTTAAAGATTTATTTATTCATTTACATTAATATATATTGTATGTTTGTTCGCATTGATTGTATATTTAATATCTGTTCGTTTTAAGTTTCATTTATACTTTAATAGCAAACTATTTTTTTTTCGTTTTAAGCTTGATTTTCATATTCAATCTAAGCATTACTCGCTTTAAAATCTATTTATTCATTTATATTATTACTTGTTGTATGTTTTTTGCTATGATTGTTTATTTAATTTCTGTTCGTTTTGGGTTTCATTTATTCTTTAATAGTAATTTCTGGTCGTTTTGAGTTTGAACTTTAACAGGTATTTGTATCTCCTGAGCTTAAGTTTAAAATGGTCTTTACTTTTCTTTGAAAAACTTATTTTTCGGAAAGTTTTTTTAATCAATTTTTGTTCGTTTTTGATTGCAAAAAGTTTCAAGTTTTTATGATATGGGGAGAGGGTTGCTTACTGTCCGATTATTCTTGACTTTAAAAAACGGGTCTAAAACTTTCAATTGAAATCGAAAGCTTTTTTCAAAGTCTATACGATTACCTCTTTCATAAAAACCTTATAAACGAACAATAGACAGCTTGCATAACTTGTGGACAGCGATTGACAACAATGAATGGATTGAAAAATAGCAAGTTTAATTAACGCAATCTTGCGTTAATAAGTAAATTACATTACTTTAGCTACGTTAGGGGGGCGCCCCCCTCGCCCCTCCCCTGGATCCACCACTGCCTTACACTCTTTGTTTCTTTCCTTGTTAGGGAGGAGAGCAGATGCCTAATAGGTGTGTGTTAATACCAAAACATTCTAACTCTCATTGGGCCTTCAGGTATAAACAGAATTAGTTCAAAGGAAGGGGTGGGGAAAAAGGGCGTGTGGGGGGGGGGTTATTTGCCCTTCGATCAATTTGGACTCTTAAGAGCTGGGCTAGAAATTCCAATTTCCAATCAAATGAGCCCTCTCTGAAGTTTATACGAGAATCCCTTCCTGCCCCCGGGCCCTGGGGGGTTTTATCGACGCCAGAGTTTAGTTACTTAACCTTTCAACTATTTTAACAAAATGGTAATTTTAACCCTTGCATGTAAAGCAGATCTGGGGGGAAAGTAATAAAAAATATTGAAGCTATATAAGATTTATTCATTTATTTATGTTTGCACCGGTTATCTTTATGTTTGTAAGATAGTTAATTTTAATTTCTGTTCGTTCGGGGTTTTGTTTATTCTTTAACAGTAATTTCTGGTCTTTTTGAGTTTTAACTATAATAGGAATGAATTTCTGCTGGTCCTGAGTTCAATATGGCTCTTTACTCTTCTTAGAAAACTTTTTTTTATGTAAGGTTTTTTTAAATTAATAATAATAAAACATTGAAGCCTTATGGACTTTGCTATAGATAGCTTAATTACATGCCACTGGGAAATCAAACCTGATTTTTTCACGCAACAATGAATGGATCTTGCTAGGTTATTCCATTTGTTGATGCAGAAAGAACAGGATCATTTTGATTAGACAATTTTTTGGATTTTTTGTGCCACAATAATTTAGCATTTATCGCACAGTATGTATTTTAACCTTATTTTAAGTATGGCTGTAATTTTAAGTATTTTATAATAGATTTACTATGTGTTCTTCCCATACAAAACTTTACCTTATTAAAGTCTTTGGAGTGGGGGCAGCGTAGTTGGCATAAAGAAGAAAACTTTAGCGTAGACAATAGGAGAGTGGGAGGGTGAGGTTGGAGACTCATCCAATACGGGGCAGAACTTCACTTATCTCTTCCGATCCCATTTAGGAGATTAGAAACTCTTTGGGCTGCAGAATGTTGGACCGTTTGAGTTATGGAAGACGTTAAAATACTCAAAAAAAGCTTTATATTTTTAGTTATTGCTGGATTTCTTTCATAGATTGTGGAATGGTGAGCCCCCTGGCCCATGATTTGGGTGAGCCTCAACTCATAATATGCAATTTTGATTAATTGTTCCGTGTTACGTGCATATATTATTCTATGTATGTTATTTTGAGTTATACTTTTGTCGCATTGCGTTCATTTTTAAGCCTTGAGATAAAAACTGAAACCTTAGCGTAAACAGTGGGGGGAGGGGAAGTCTCCCCCCTCACATGCATAATTGAGCAGCCACAGAGAAAGTAATACAAATGAAAATAATCTGTCTTTCGATAATGTCTTTTTTCAAAAGACACGAAAATAATCGTCTAAAGGAACCTGAAGTGCTATCCCTGACATTAACGCAATTAACGCAATCTGACATTAACGCAAGATTGCTTAACGCAATCTTGCGTTAATTAAGTAAATTACATTACTTTAGACTACGTTAGGGGGGCGCCCCCGTCTCCCCTCCCCTGGATCCGCCACTGCCTTACAATCTCTGTTTCTTTCCTTGTTAGGGAGGAGAGCAGATGCCTAATAGGTGCGAGTTAACACCAAAACATTCTAACTCTCATTGGGCCTTCAGGTATAAACAGAATTAGTTCAAAGAAAGGGGTGGGGGGGGGTTGCTATTTAATACCTCTTGATTCTCGCGAGTATTTCTGGTCTATGCTGTTTTTATGAAAGGAAACTTGGGAGATTTTACCATGGCGATTTTCCTGGGGAAATTTTCCGACGGTTGGGGGAAGCTTCTGGGGGATGGGGAGTTTAAAGACCTGTTTTACTGCTAAATAAACTAAAAATTTTCACTATTTTCACTTCATTTTCTTAAATTCTGATTTTTGATTCTTATTTATTTCTTTGGACTAATTTACGGCGTATTTGACTACGATTTGAATGTAAAAACAATACAGTAATTTTTGGTATTTATTCAAGAATTTCGTTTAAAATACGAAATAAAGAGAGTTTCAATGACAAAATCTTATCTTATATCCAGTTTGGATCCGATTTATTGGTTTTATTTATATGTGAACCCTGCGAAATCAAAGAAAGGTTAAGACACACGGTATAGGGCATAGGCTATATATGATTTTCTTTGTTCTTTTGATTGTTTTGTTAGGGAGGAGGGCAGATGCCTACTAGGTGTTTGTTAATACCAAAACATTCTAACTCTCATTGATATTCAGGCATATACAGAATTAGTTCAAAGAAAGGGGTGGGGGTGGCTGTAAAGATCTACTCTACATCTACATCAATTAATTCTGAATGTAAATTCTGTAATAAAAACATAACATTTATTTCTTTGCAACATCATCGTATTCTTTTTTTTAAATCATTTTCAGTATTTTTTCATTTTTAATTTTTCGGTCGAATAGTATAAACGTAAAATCCGAATGCACATGTTGGGCATTCCAGTCAGCACACGTAAAAAGAAGAAATCTAATAACGGGTCTTAATTCAAAATATACAGTGGGTAACTAGGCTTAATAATAATAAAAAAAATGACCGGTCTTAATTAGAAATTGAAACTCTTACTACTACTACAGCCGTATCAAGGATTTTGGTAATTTTTGCCGTATCAAGGAGGAGGGGGGAATTTTTTTTGTTAGGGGGAGAGGTAGAATGGAAAATTAAAGAAAACGTCAAAAGTGTATTTTTACACATTTTTATTACGTTTTTACGAGCCTGACAAACATTTCGCTTGGGGGAATTTAAACCTTTCAAACCATCCCATGAAGACAGCCTTAACTATTACTACTACTAAAAACTTACTACAACACCAAGTCACCTGACATTAACCCAGCTACGCACACTCATCAAGAAATACATTGTTATTGTTTAATTGCATAGTACAATTTTGGACTAAAATCAAGCCGATGGTCCAAAGATTTTTCAAAGAATTTCATTTAAAAAATCTACTAATGAGATGTATTACAAGCAAAATTTAAAAATAAATTTATAAATTTCAAGCCAAAATTTGTTAATGATAGATAACCCTATGTAAACTCAATTAAGTTGTAGTTCTAATAGAGCAGTATATACAGTTTATACATGCTTTTGTTTCTAAATGAATTTTTTTTGGTAATCATCAGTTTTTTTCTCAATGTCTATCTACATACAGTCAGTAACACTATCAAACGGACAGCAGACTTTTCAATAATGGAATTTTTTCTATAGTAAGATGACATCTTAGTACTTTAAAGCATACATCATACCATATTGCTATTATTTAACTGCATAGAACGATTTTGGAGTAAAATCAAGCCTATGGCCAAAAGATTTTTCAAAGAATTCCATTTAAAAAATCTACTAAACTTGAAACTTGATTCGATAAACTTGCGTTAGGAGCAAGTTTAATTAACGCAATCTTGCGTTAATTAAGTAAATTGCATTACTTTAGACTACGTTAGGGGTGGAGGGCGCCCCCTCACCCCTCCCCTGGATCCACCACTGCCTTACACTCTTTGTTTCTTTCCTTGTTAGGGAGGAGAGCAGATGCCTAATAGGTGTGTGTTAATACCAAAACATTCTAACTCTCATTGGGCCTTCAGGTATAAACAGAATTAGTTCAAAGGAAGGGGTGGGGAAAAAGGGCGTGGGGAGGGGGGTTATTTGCCCTTCGATCACTTTTGACTCTTAAGAGCTGGACTTTGACTAAATTGACTAAAGCTTAGAGTTTTTCTTGAGGTAAATTAGGAATGAACTTTGAGTCACCAAATCCTTTGTAATTCCCCATATTGGCATAAAAACCACAGACATAAACCTTAAAAGCCTAACCATAAACCATAAACTACAAAAACCATAAAAACCTATAACTAGACATAAACCAGACATAAACCTATAACTTTATCAAAAAAGAGAGAGACATGAATACTACCATTGTTCCAAGCCCAAGAAACTGTTTTCTTTGATATAATGAAAACATGATATCTCTAACCAAACTCCATAACTCTAAAATGCTGTTACTTTCAGTAATGGCTGATGTTAAGGCGTTGACTAAAGCTTCCAGTTTTTCTTGAGGTAAATTCAGGATGAAACCCTTGCCTTGAGGGTTGTGGGGGAGTGTCCTCCTCAAAAACATATTTTCTATAAGGATATCAACTACGCTGAACAAAATGGCTATCTCAAAATTTTGATTGGATGTGTTTGGGGGAATGATGGGCGTGGGGGGGGGGGCTAGTTGCCCTCCAATCACTTTCGACTATTAAAACGGGCACTATCCCTTTGAATTTCCAATCGAATGAGCCTTTTTTGAAGTTTCTACGACAACGTCTTCTATAAAAACCTTATATGCCCCCAGGGCACAACTGAAAACCCTTGCCCTGAGGGTTGTGGTGGAGTGTCCTCCTCAAAAACATATTTTCTATCTGGAAATCAACTACGCTGAACAAAATGGCTATCTCAAAATTTTGATTGGATGTGTTTGGGAGAATAATGGGCGTGGGGGGGGGGGCTGGTTGCCCTCCAATTATTTTCGATTATTTAAAAAGGCACTAGAACTCTCAATTTCCAATCGAATGAGCTTCCTTTGAAGTTTCTACGACGACCCCTTCCGTATGAAGTGCCTCTGGGAAAAAAAATAATAAAAAAATAAATAATAAAACATTGGAGCCGTATGGCCTTTACTATAGACAACGCTACAGCGTTGCCTCTGAAACAGGAGGCTGCAAATCCCACTTTAACCAATATTTTAAAATTCTAGTTTAATATTCGTGCAATAATATTTCAGTCACCCATGAAAAATTGCATACCTTAAAATAATTCGCAGGAGAGGGGTCTGAAATATACAAAAAGGACTTTAAGGTCATTAATTTCTCGTTGTTCAAAGGGAAAGCTTCCAGAAAAATCTTTTTGCGGGGGAATCCGATCACTTTCAACTCATAAAAAGGGCCCTAAACCTGTCACTTTCTAATCAGTTCAGCCCCTCCCAAGCTTTTACGAGCACCTTTTTTCTATAAAGCGGACGAGAAGAAAAAACCAAATATGTTTGGAAGAAGGCAAGTACGTAGAAGTTTTTTCGGGGGCGGGGGGGGGGGGACAAATCCTTCAAATCCCTCATTCTGTGAGAAGTATTAGAAAATTATGGGAAAAAAAAATATGAGACTTCGGGGGCGGGGGCGGGCCCGGAGGCCCCCCTGCGTACGTGCCAGAATGAAAGCACCATTGAACTTTACTAAACACAAAAAAAAACATATTGCGATTAGACATATTGGATCAAGGTGAAATTTAAGTTGCTGTTAGGTTCACACAGAATTGTCTATTCCACTGTTGTTGCTGCTTAGAAAAAACAGAGCCCAAACCTAAATAAATGTTACCGTTGTTTAAAAAAACTGCCGGTAGAAGAAAATGTTACGATCGCAGTTAAGGGTGTGGCAGCAGCTTTTCAATCCTTCCTAATTTTCTTTGGCTGTCAGACAAATTTGTAGGATAAATCGTAATTGGCGTTTGCAGCTTCTTAGAAGCCAATCTAACCAAGTTCACTCATTACATTTTTCTAAAATTAGTGTCAACATACTTGATTAGATCTGAACTTTCTAAAGTCACAAGGATATTCCCTAAGAATGAGAATCAGCCATTGAAAATGATAAACTTTTTGGCCATTAAACACAGAATAATTGAAATAATGAAAAAATTTTCTACTTCATCCAAAAGGTTGACCAAAAATTTGCCAAATTTGGTCAATTTCATTGAAAAATTCATGCAAATTTTCTTACAAAAAATAAAAAAAAAAATACTTAAAAATTGGATTCAGAAGCAAGCGCATTTTAATATGCACTAAGGGAAATTATCCATAAGCAATATGATAGGCCATATAGGCCACATAGGCTATAGACCATATAGGCCAGATAGGCCACATAAGATATTCCGGATAAATTCTAAACCCACTAATTGGTGAATCAAAAGTAAAAGTCTTTTTGTTAATAATAGTAGCAACAACGTCAAAACCCGATATGATTACTGTTATTTTTGCAACCACATTGGGCACTGACATTGTTGCTACGAACTAAAAATATGAAATTCAACTTCTTCTAGAGTTTTTGGGTAATAGAACTAAGGGTGTGATTACAACACCTAAATAGAGTCCATATAGGCTTCCTTGATCTAAGCTCGTTATTAATCAAATCAGGACTTTACTCGTTTTTGCACCGATTCGGGACCTGGGGTTAAAGTTTAATAATAATGAAGTAACTGAAGCGTTTATGAGAGCAAGGAATCTGCTTAATTTTACTTTATTTATTGATAAACCCATCAAATCAACACATAATAAGACGGACCGTTTACGAAGAAAAGCAGAAAAGAAACAAACTATATCAACTAAACTGAAAGAGAAAAAGGGATCCAAAATTAAAAAAAAATGAAAAAATAGAAAATAAAATCAGTGAATGACCAGATGGGACCACTTAAATAAACAGACTTTTCTCTTGTGTTTCACTATCCGTCTAGCGACAACGACGTCAGGATCATCGACCTTGAATTTGGCAGTGACTTGTCAATCATCGTTTAAATTGGCCGAGGAGAAGTTATCGGGTGTGGCAGATTGACGAACCTATGGGTAAACCTAGATAAAGGAGGTGATCTACGGGCTGGACAAAGCTAAAAACGAGGGTTATGGTAGGAACACAGGAATCAATTTTATAGTTACATAGGACGATATCCGATTTTTTAGAGCTGAATTGAAGTCCAACTTTCTAATATTCAGCTTATTGGTATTCGAAAATGTCTGTAATCCACTGAAGAATTCAGTTTATGTTCAGAATGTTGTCCCATACCAAAGACAGGTTAAAAGAAGGCAGAATCAGCAAATATGGACACAGATCTTAAGTATCAAACACACAATTATTGAAAATGACGTGGGAGGTGACTGCTCTTTGACGGAGTCCTTTCTTGGCTGGAACCAGTCGAGTGTACGGGATGGGGAACAAACCTTTGTTAGGAGGTAGCTTCAGTAAGATACGTAAATCTGGAATACAGATTCCGGAGAGAGCAAGTGACAGCTAGATTTAAGCAACGTGTACCAGCTTTCCAAATCATCGCTGCATGAAGTAGAGTAGAATGTACGTCTAATGTCGAATCCGGCCAAGAAAAGGCTTTCCGTAAAAGATATATCATCAATCAAGATATTAGCCACGACGGTTAAAGGCATCGTCAAATCCAGTGCCTTGCTTCAAGCGGAACTGGTGTGGAGGAGTGTAGCGCACTATTGCGGTTTCCATTATAAACAGTAACTCGAAGAACTTGCAGAGCGATTTCGCTACAGGTATCGGGCGGAATGATGTGCACTGAAATTCAAATTTTACTTTTTTTAGAAATAGGAGATCTCAAACGCAGAAAAAGGAAGGTAAAATCCACTGAGTAAAAATCATCTGCATAAGCAGAGAGATGCACCGTGAGACGTTCACTTCCGTGTTTCAGATGGATCGCATTGACTTGGTGGACAACAAATGAACCATTCTGTTTTAGGTTACGGATGGTACCTTCGGCAGAACAGGTACTAACGATAAAATCTTGATCGGGAATGAGAAGACAGATTCATCTTCTCAAAAGATGAGAAGATGGTCCAAGGCAGCCTCGTAAGATTGCTCAATGAAGGGTCAGGAGCAAAGAGATCCGACTTATAATAAGCATACCATTCATCTTCAGGGATGTCAGCTGGGGATGGAGAAGTAGTTGTCGAACGAGAGACAAACCTGAAGACTATATTTTGGTCTTCCGAAGTTTGGAATTCCACATTCTTTACATACCGGAAACCAAAGTTTTGCCTGACTACTTGAAGTAGCGAGATCTGGGTTTGACAACCATCCAGATTTGAGTCCTTTTCGAAAAGGAATAGCTTGATTTGGAGCAAAACGGGGGGCCACGGCAAATTTTAGCGCAGTACATATATAGAAAGATGCGAATCCCGTTTTAAGGCAACTGGATTGACTTCTAAAGGTGATAGAAAGGGGCGCTTTTTTTGTTCAGAAATCAATCTACCGACGCGGTATAAAGCGCTTGATCAATTTTCAACCAGTCATGACGGTGGAGAGGCACTGAAGGAGCAAGAGATGTACCCTGATGACAAAAAATGGCAAAGTTATTGAGAAGGTTATGGGATGATGATCAGACAACTGATAATCAAACACAATCTTTGCTACATTGTCTTGCAAATCACTCGATACTGCAACATGATCCAAGTTGGAAGTTCGCAAGGACGTATAACATAAGTAAAATAACACGTTTAATCCAAACACTCAAGAAATAACTTAATATACCCTTAACTATTGTTGTACCTGGCGAAGCTTGAAAATTCGGCTACATTCACCTGAAGACCCACCGCGGATTAGAAACACACTTTTTGACGCTTAAAACACACTCCTGCCCCAAGCT
>CM051271.1:44260425-44290425 GCA_027921565.1 Artemia sinica | reverse complement strand
ATTTTTCCTTTAGATTTTCTTTGTTTGTTCTTTTTTAGTTCAATAAAATTTAGTGCTTATGGTACCGAATGAAAGCTAATTTATCTGTTCATGTCATATGGCCATCTTGTGGCAAAATATTCAGAAGGAAAAAAATAACGTTTGATTTTGTACATAGGTGTCATCTGGTGTATAGAAGGACAAGGAAAAATTGTACACACTGGGACATATCCCAGTATGTACCAGATGACAACCATCAACAAAATTGAGGGTATATTTTTTCTTCGAAAGGTAATTTTCTTCAAAGGGCTTAAGTACATTCAGTTGTCAAAGGAGCATAGATACAATGTCCCAGGAACAGAATAAGGTATTAAGTTTCAACTGTCGGGGAGACTAGAGGGGGAGTAAAAACTAAATTAAAAGGTACAATATATATCCAGATTGTAAAAAGGGTTCATGAGCAATATCCCAGGAAAAAAAGAGGGGTATGCTGGAAATTTCAGAACATATATAGTTTGTCATAAGGAGACATTACAATATCTTAGGAACCGATCAAGATATTAAGTTAAAACTTCAAGACCAATTGAAGGGGTTTTGTAACCAAATTTAGATGTTAAAATGACCATTCTGCAATATATCTGGGATGGCTAAGGTCATGAGGGTGAGACTATTAGGCAATATTGCGTCATGCGATGTATATTGAACAAAATCAAAATGCAATCTATGCATGCAGGTTGTCAAAAGCGCATATGAATAATATCTGAGCAACAGCTGAAAGCAATAAATTTAAACTTTGAGGGCTACTACAAGTACTGCTTATGCACTTTGTACTGTTATTATCTTAATTACCTCAATCCGCACTTCGGGGCAAAATAAAGTTCAATGTTGGATCTGTTCGGCTCCGTTGTTGAGGTGGCAGTTAAAACGCTTTACATAATATATAAAAGAACGGTGTTGTGACTGTTTACGCCCCAGTTACACGCCTTCCGACTAAGAGTTATTGGGACTTTATCAAGCTGTGACAGCTTTTAACTGGTTGAATTTGTGACTACTTTCAACTGCAAATACTTGTGACTCTGACTGATTACGATTGAAAACCTCAACTACTTGTGACTACAATTGCCAGTGCATGTGACATTTGAATGAATCAACTACTTTGCCATCATAGGCAGCGTAATAGCGCTGCCTAAGAAAAAGAACCATGTTGGCACAATGTATTATTTTTTTCTCCATACACAGGCACTTCGTATCGAAGGAGTTGTCGTAGAAACTTCGAAAAGGGCTCATTCGATTGGAAATTGGAGTGGCTAGTGTCCTTTTTAATGGTCGAAAGTGACTGGAAGGCAACTAACACCCCTTCCACGCCCACCATTTCCCGAAACATATCCAATCAAAATTTTGAGATAGCCATTTTATTCAACGTAGTTTTCAGTTCTGGAAATTAGGTCTTTGAGGATGACGAACCCCCACAGCCCTCAGGGCGAGGGTTGTAAGTTATGCCCTTGAGCATATAAGGTTTTTATAGAACGCGTCGTCGTAGAAACTTCAAAAAGAGCTCATTCGATTGAAAATTGAAAGACTAGTGCCCTGTTTAATAATCAAAAGTGATTGGAAGGCAACTAACACCCCTTCCACGCCCATCATTTTCCTAAACACATCAAATCAAAATTTTGAGATAGCCATTTTGTTCCACGCAGTTCAAAGTTCAGGAAATTATACCTTTGAGCAGGTCACTCCCCCAACAGTCTTCAGGGCAAGGGTTGTAAGTTATGCCCTGGGGGCATATAAGTTTTTTATTGAAATCTTTGTCGTAGAAACTTGAAAAAGGGCTCATTCGATTGGAAATTGAAAGGGCTAGTGCCCTTTTTAATAGTCGAAAGTAATTTGAGGGCAACTAACCTCCCTCTCACGCCCACCTTTTCCCGAAACACATCCAATCAAAATTTTTAGATAGCCATTTTATTCAACGTAGTTGGAAGTTTTGGAAATTAGGTCTTTAAGGATGACATCCCCCCCCCCAAAGCCTTCAGGGCAAGTGTTGTAAGTTATGCCCTGGGGGCATATAAGGTTTTAATTGAAAGCGTTGTCGTAGAAACATCAAAAGGGCTCATTCAATTGGAAATTGAAAGGGCTAGTGCCTTTTTTAATAGTTTAATATGATTGGAGAGTGACTAACGTCCCTCTCACGCCCACCATTTTCCCAAACACATCCAATCAAAATTTTTAGATATCCATTCGCAATTCGTATCGAAAGAGTTGTCGTATAAACTTCGAAAAGGGCTCATTCGATTAGAAATTGGAGTGGCTAGTGTCTTTTTTAATAGTCGAAATTTATTGGAGGGCAACTAGCCCCCCCCCCCCCACGTCCATCATTCCCTTAAACATATCTAATCAAAATGTTGAGATAGCCATTTTGTTCAGCGTAGTTGATTTCCAGATAGAAAATATGTTGTGAGGAGGTCACTCCCCCACAACCCTCAGGGCAAGGGTTTTAAGTTATGCCCTGGGGGCATATAAGAACAATTTTGGCACAATGTATTATTTATTATTTTCTTCCTTTAGACCAGGGCACTTCGTATCGAAGAAGTTGTCGCAGAAACTTCGAAAAGAGCTCATTCAATTGGAAATTGGATTGGCTTGTGCCCCTTTTTAATAGTCGAAAGTGATTGGAAGGCAACTAACACCCCTTCCACAACCACCATTTCCCAAAACACAACCAATCAAAATTTTGAGATAGCCATTTTGTTCAGCGTAGTTGATTTCCTGATAGAAAACACATTTTTAGGAGGTCACTCCCCCACAACCCTCAGGGCAAGGGTTTTAAGTTATGCCCTGGGGGCATATAAGAACAATTTTGGCACAATGTATTATTTATTATTTTCTTCCTTTAGACCAAGGCGCTTCGTATCGAAGAAGTTGTCGTAGAAACTTCGAAAACTTCGAGTGGCTAGTGCCCTTTTTAATGGTCGAAAGTGACTGGAAGGCAACTAACACCCCTTCCACGCCCACCATTTCCCGAAACATATCCAATCAAATTTTTAAGACAGCCATTTTGTTCAGCGTAGTTGATTTCCAGATAGAAATTATGTTTTTGAGGGGGACACTCCCCCACAGCCTTCAGGGCAAGTATTGTAAGTTATGCCCTGGGGGCATATAAGGTTTTTATAGAAGGCATTGTCGCAGAAACTTCAAAAAAGGCTCATGGAAAGGGCTAGTGCGCCCTTTTTAACAGCCGAAAGTGATTGGAGGGCAACTAGCCCTCCCCCACGCCCATCTTTCCCCCAAACACATCCAATCATAATTTTGAGATAGCCATTTTGTTCAGCGTAGTTGATTTCCAGATAGAAAATATGTTTTTGAGGAGGACACTTCCCAACATCCCCTAACACCCCTTCCACGCCCACCATTTCCCGAAACACATCTAATCAAACTTTTGAGATAGCCATTTTGTTCAGCGTAGTTGATTTCCAGATAGAAATTATGTTTTTAGGAGGAAACTCCCCCACATCCCTCAGGGCAAGGGTTGTAAGTTATGCTCTGGGGGCATATAAGGTTTTTATTGAAGGCCGTTGTCGTAGAAACTTCAAAAAAGGCTCATTCGATTGGAAATTCAAAGGGCTAGTGCCTTTTTTAATAGTCGAAAGTGATTGGAGGGTAACTAACCCCCCTCTCACGCCCACCTTTTCCCCAAACCCATTCAATCAAAATTTGTAGATAGCTATTTTATTCAACGTAATTTTAAGTTCTGTAAATTAGGTCTTTGAGGATGACAACCCCTTCACAGCCCTCAGGGCAAGGGTTGTAAGTTATGCCCCGGGGGCATATAAGGTTTTAATAGAACGCGTTATCGTAGAAACTTCAAAAAGGACGTTTTGATTAAAAATTGAAATGGCTAGTGTCCTTTTTAATAGTCGAAAGTAATTGGAAGGCAACTAAAACCCATTCCACGCCCACCGTTTCCCCAAACACATCCAATCAAAATTTTGAGATAGCTATTTTGTTCCACACAGTTTAAAGTTCATGAAATTATACCTTTGAGCAGAACACTACCCCCACAGTCTTAAGAGCAAGAGTTATAAGTTATGTCCTGGGGGCATATATGTTTTTATTGAAATCTTTGTCGTAGAAACTTGAAAAGGGACTCATTCGATTGGAAATTCAAAGGTCTAGTGCCATTTTTAATGGTCAAAAGTGATTTGAGGGCAACTAACCCCCGTTTCTCGCCCACTTTTTCCCCAAACACATCCAGTCATAATTTTTAGATAGCAATTTTGTTCAGCGTTGTTGATTTCCAGATAGAAATTATGTTTTTGAGGAGGAAACTCCCGCACAACCCTCAAGACAAGCGTTATAAGTTATGCCCTGGGGGCATATAAGGTTTTTATAGAACGCGTTGTCGTAGAAACTTCAAAAAGGGTTCACTCATTCGATTGGAAATTGAAATGGCTAGTGCCCTTTTTAATAGTCAAAAGTGATAGGAAAGCAACTAACACCCCTTCCAGGCCCACAATTTCCCCAAACACATCCAATCAAAATTTTGATGTAGCCATTTTGTTCAACTCAGTTTAAAGTTCAGGAAATTATACCCTTGAGCAGGACACTCCCTCCACAGTCCTTAGGGCAAGGGTTATAAGTTATGCCCTGGGGGCATATAAGGTTTTTATTGAAATCTTTGTCGTAGAAACTTGAAAAAGGGCTTATTTGATTGAAAATTTAAAGGGCTAATGCCCTTTTTAATAGTCAAAAGTGATTTAAGGGCAACTAACCCCCCTCTCACGCCCATTGTTTCCCCAAACACATCCAATAAAAATTTTTAGATAACCATTTTATTCAACGCAGTTGAAAGTTTTGGATATTAGGGTCTTTAAGGATGGCAACCCATCTCCCCACAACCCTCATGGCAAGGGTTGTAAGTTATGCCTTGGGAGCATGTAAGGTTTTTATAGAAAGCAATGTTGTAAAAACACCAAAAAGGGCTCATTCACTTAAAAATTGAAAGGGCTATTGCCCTTTTAATAGACGAAAGTGATTGAAGGGCAACTAACCCCCCTCTCACGCCTACCATTTCCCAAAACACATAAAATAAAAATTTTGAGATATCCATTTTGTTCAACGTAGTCGAAAGTTCTGGAAATTCGGTATTTTAGGATGATAACCCCCTCAGAGCCCTCAGTGTAAGGGTTAGAAGGTATACCCTAGGGGTATATAAGGTTTATATAGAAAGTTGTTATAAAAATTTCAAAAAGGGCTCATTTGTTTGGAAATTGAAATCGCTCTTTTTAATGGTCGAAAGTAAGTGGAGAGTAACTGACACCCCTCTCATGCCCACCATTTCCCCAAACACATTCAATCAAAGTTTAGAGATAGCCATTTTGTTCAACGTAGTTGAGAGTTCAGAAAATTATGTATTTAAGGATGATAAACCCCCCAGAGTCCCCAGGGCAAAGGTTGTAAGTTCTGCCCTGGGGGTATATAAGGTTTTTATAGATAGAGTTGTCGTAAAAACTTCAAAAGGGGCTCCTTCGATTGGGAATTGAGAGGGCTAGTACCCTTTTTAATAGGCGAAAGTGATTGGAGGGTAACTATCCACCCTCTCTTGCGATTGGAGGGTAACTATCCACCCTCTCACGCGCACCATTCCTCCAAACACATTCAATGAAAATTGTCAGATAGCCATTGTGTTCAACATAGTAGAAAGTTCTGGAAAATAGGTCTTTGAGAATAAAAACCCCTCCCCAGCCCTCAGGGCAAGAGTTGCAAGTTATGCCCTGAGGGCATATAAGGTTTTTATTGAAAGCGTTGTCCTAGAAACTTCAAAAGGGCTCATTTGATTGGAAATTGAAAGAACTAGTGCCTTTTTTTATAGTTGAAAGTGATGGGAGAGCGACTAACGCCCCTCTCACGCCCACCATTTTCCCAAAGATATCCAATCAATATTTTGAGATAACCATTTTTTTTTAACGTAGTTGAAAGTTCTGGAAATTATGTCTTAGAGGATAACAACCACCCTCACAGCCCTTAGGGTAAGGGTTGTAATTTATGCCCGGGGGCATATAAGATGTTTATACAAAGCGTTGTCGTAGAAACTCAAAAAGGGCTCATTCGATTGGAAATCGAAAAGCCTAGTGCCCTTTTTAATAGTCGAAAGTGATTGAAAGGTTGGAAATTTTTATAGTAAAGATCGATGTGGGTATAATGTATGATTTCTTTTTTGTTGTTGTTGTTGTTTAGACCAGGGCACTTCGTATCGAAGGAGTTGTTGTAGGAAAGTGTATCCAAGCTATCAAAGAAAGTAAGCAGATTTTTTTGCGAATGGTATCAAGTTTTCCATTTCAGGTCAACTAGAGGAGGTATGAAACGAAATTAAACACTACTATTTGTGTCCAGATTTTTAAAAGGGTGCATGTTGTTAAAAATTTCTAAAAAAATTTCTTCAGCATACAAATAGCAGACCAAACTATAAAATCTTAAAAAAACAATAAGATTTAAAGTATTATTTTCTTCTTCCCTGAAAAGACTATGTTAATATAAAACGAACATAAATTAATTAAAAAAAATTTTTCCACAAAATAAGTTTTTCAAAGAAAAGCAAAGAACTCTATTAAACAAAAAATGGGCAAAAATAAAATCAAATAATCTACGAAGCATGAAACTACCGCAAATCAGCATCGATAAATAAATGAAACCCAAAACGAACAGAAATTACAATAAATAACCGGGTCAAACTCAAAACGAGCAGAAATAAACATAAGTTGTGCTCAAAACCCCTATGCCTTCCCAAGGCCAGAACATAATTTGCACTTTACTGAAAAAATTATAAATTTTTTTTACTTTTATAACTTTAGTAAATCAAATAATATTAACATTCTGATTACTAAATATCAGTATATGTTTATTAAACTGACAATGCACATTCATTTGTATTTTTTTGGATTTCATTTTTGGAACATTCATTTGGATTTCTATGGAAGCTTGCCCTCTGAATACTACATGGATTTAAAAAGGTTTACAAAGCAAAAAAATTCTGTTTGGTAATACATATATTTTTAAGCAAACTTTTCCAATTCTGAATTATCGAAAAAACAAACACAGCTTTCGGTTATTGGATATACATTTAGATGCTATACTACGTGTCTATTACAAAAATACAAGCTATTGCAAAAAACATTGCAAATGAAATGCAACAACAAAAATCTCATTGATTGTATTGATTACAATTAATATCGTAAAAATATGCATTAAGCGTTTTATTTTTCAACCTAAAATATTTGTATATAAATAGTAGATACACCCTAATAATTATGGTATACCTACAAAAATACATTATAGTTTAACGACATATGACCTACGTGCGGCCCGCGTAATATCTCCACGTAAAATTTTGGACCTTTTGCAACAAAAGGTTGCCGACCCATGCTCTGGAATAACAGATAATGATTGGGCAGATAAAGCAGCTAAGGCTGGGGCGAAGCTGCTGAAAAACAGCAAAAAAAACGACAGAGCTATGAGAGGTAAAGGTAAAAAAAAGGCAAATACGGCACTAGAATTTATAGTACTGATTTCCGTTTCATGGCCCTTCAGCCAAGAAGCGCAATGGGGGGTTGGGGGCCAGCCATCCCGTGCTTTCGCACACCCTTCCTGTTTACCTTACCCTGGTACCCATTTAGAGCTTGGTCAACTCTGGCTGAGCTTACATAGTCACGCCACAAACCCCCCCTCTAAACCAAATAACCAACAACACCAGGACTCGAACCCTGTCCTCACAGAGAAAGGCTATCAAGTTTACCGCGCTAACCACTCGGCTGGGAGCTATAAGGGGCGGAGCGAAATTGGCATAGAAAGGAGGGATGTGCAGATAAAAAGGAAATGATCCCAAGGTTAAACCTCACTGTGACTAAACATATTTTAAACTTAGTAGATTCGAAACAAGAAGAGTTGCTGAAGCAATTACAGGTGCGTGAACTTCTAGGAAACATCTCATCCAAATAGGAGGAACTGATTCCCCAGTTTGCCAAAAATACGAAATAGCCACAAGAAGGTACCTAATAGAAGAAGGCCGACCAGGACTAGATAAAGGTCAAAAGTACCTCATAAACTGTATGTTAAGCTGGAGGACTTAGAGAAGGGAATGTATGACTTCTAGTAAAATACATGGTGAGGACGGGGAAACTAAACCCTAGTCCCTATAAAACTGATTAGGTTTTTGGGGTGGGCCTTTGTGGCTTGAGCTTCAATTTATTTTGGTGATTCCCCCCTTGATAATAATGTTAATAATAATAGTAATAATAACAAAAATAACAATAATAATAATAGTAATAATAATAATAATAGTAATAATAATAAATAATAATAATAATTATGGCTTGGTGAAATCTTTAGATCCATCATCAAAGTCACATGCTTACTCCTTATAACAAAGGTTCAACAGATGAACAAAGCTAGGGATTGAACTTAGTAATCGACTTATAGTATATCAGGTCTTTTAGTCTGGTACCAAAAATCATGTCACAAAAACTGTAAACCTAAGAATTATAGTGCGCAGTCCCCGGCAAAAATTAAATAAATAATACAGATATTCTTTTAATAAAAGTTAATTACAACATTAAAACTGAAAACGAATAGATATTATCCTATTAACTATTTAGGCTTCTACCCACTCAACCCCCACTATTTACGCTGGGTCTAGGCGTGTGCCCCCCAGAAAATATCCCCGCGAAAAATACTAACCCCCCGGAAAACTTACTTCCCAGCGGAAAGTACCCCCCCCCCCCCAGGAAAATATCTTCCGCGGCTGGTTAGTTTCCAATCACTTTTGACTTATAAAAAAAGGGCTAGAACTCTCAATTTCTGATGGAGTGAGCATTCTCTGAATTTCTACGACCATGGCGCGGAAATAAAATAAGGAAGGGGCAGTCCCCCTCCTATGCAGAATAAATTCTGCTCATTTTCGGGTTTAACGTTACTCTTTACTCTCACAATAACAGCGTAGACCAGTAATATACCCAGAAATAAAGAGGGATTAAATATCAACTTCACATTTTTGATGCATGTTTTAAGTTTTTATCCCCCCCCCCCAAGAAAAAGCAAAAAAACAAAACAGCCCCCCAAACACATGTCCTGAATACGACCCTAGGGATTATGCATTCATTTCTACCTCCACCCTTCCCTTGTCTTTTTCTTAGAACTAATTCTGTATTTGTATGAATGCTCAATGAGAGTTGGGATGTTTTGGCATTAAAATGCACCCTTTCAAGCATCTCCCTCCCTCCCTAACTACCCAAAATATTTTTAAGGTCTAAAAAAATTTCACTGCCTTAGGTAAATTCCCTGTTGTTTTAAAATTCCAAACATTAACATAAAACGGCTTTAAACCTCTACAATGGGGTTCTATGATTGTTTTGCAGTTAGGGAGGGAGGGAGATGCCTCAAAGGGTGCATTTTAATACCCGAACATCCCAACTCTCATTGAGCCTTCAGATAAATACAGAATTAGTTCTAAGGGAGAAATGAGGGGAGGGTGGAGGTAGAAACTGATATATAATCCCTAGGGACGTATCCAGGACTTTTGTTTGGGGGGTTATTTTTTCCGGGATTAAGGGGTACAAAAAACTTTAAAAAATAAATCAAAATTTGAAATTGATATTTAATCCCTCTTGATATCTGGGAATAAAGCACACACACATAATACTATAAAACTAACTCACATAATTACACACAATGTCACAAACATAATAATAATAATAAGAATAATAATCGTGTATTCAAAAGCCTTTGTACAGGGCCATATACACTATACATCAAATATAACAGGAAAACAAAAGTAAAACTCCCTTCAGCATTTTTATTCCAAACCATAACAAATCTTCTTCACAATAGTTCCTTTCTTATCTTTAGTGCCTGATCAACAAATCTACATAATCTACACATGAGGCTAGGTACCGTCTGAGACAACATGCCCCGAAGTGAAAAATTACTTTTCCCCAAAATACCCTCCCTCAAATCAGTAAGCCCCTGGCACCGGCACAGAAAATGGTCCAGATTTTCCTCTTCAATATTACAAATGGGACACGTGTACCTAGACGCTGGGAACCCCTTACCTCTCTCAAATACTTTACTCCTCCATCTTAAAGGCAAAGAGTTGGCCCGCAGCTGCAACCAATATGACAAATACTTACTTGGCAAATTAAATTTAAAGTAAATCTCCTGGCCAAACACCTTTTTAACATCCTTATAAACGCTTAATGTCTCGGATCTCTCAATTTCATTTCCCCGTGTCTGTATCTCCTGATCTTCTAATCTTTTTTTAGCTATTCCTATTATATCAATCTGACTAATGGCGGGACCTCTACCATCATTCCATATATATGACAATCCTAATCTGTCTAATAAGGATTTAACCCTAAACGGCCACGACCTCTTACGCCCTGAAGCAAGTAGCTCTTCATAGGCCTCTCTAATAAGTTTACCTCGTGGTACCTGCACTATCTTCATCCAAAATCTAACTACCTGACCCAGCCTATGTTTACGGAGCGAAAAAAGCCCTAGCTCCCCTTTCAAAAACTGGGTATGCGTAGTCCTATGGAGGCCGAAAAGCCTTTTGTAATAAGTTACCTGAAGGGTCTCCAGCTGTTCTGTCGCTTCCATCCCCCATAATTCCCCACCATAATGAATAACTGGCATAATCTTCGTTAAAAATATTCTCTTATGCATTGCTAGACTTTTAATACCCATAACTGTACCATTCCTAAAAACCGTCGATATAGCCACTTTCCCCCTTTTTACTGACTCTTTAATGTGAGCACACAAACTACCATTATTTTGAAATACAAAACCTAAATATTTTGAATTTTCAACTATCTTCATTTCGTCTCCATTAAACATAAACTTACCATTACATTCTTCATCCTTTCTTTTGCACAAAAATAACTATTTCTGTCTTCTTAACATTAAGTTGGAGCTTCTTCAGATCTAAGTAATCTGCAACAAGATCTAACAAGATCTGTAATTCATGGGCAGACTTAGCTACAAGTACGCAATCATCAGCGAAAAGCAAAACTGAAAATAATTTTGAACCAAGACCCACTGTCGGAGCCCACCTTCTTTCCAAAAACTGAACTAAATCATTTATAAAAATAGAAAACAAACGGGGGGAAAGAGCACTACCTTGTTTTACCCCTTTACGGTTTCTATATACTCTAGAAAAACCCTGATCTATTACCTTTACTACCGCCTTAGTTCCGCAATACATGCTAGTAACTAACCTCACAAAAATACTAGGTAAACCTATACTTCTCAGAATATCTACCAAAAGCACCCTCTCAACATTATCAAAAGCTTTTCTTAGGTCTAAAAAAGCTGCATATAGACGGCTATTCCCTCTTCCATACTTATCGACTAAAGCTCTAAGCACAAATGCCCTATCTGCTGTACTATAATCTTTCCTAAATCCTCCTTGCTCTTCATTTATAATCTTATTTTTATCTAACCACCTATGTAGCCTCCTATCTAAAATTTTTTCTAACACTTTACTAAAAACTGGTGCTAGAGCTATGGGCCTATAGTTATCATTCCAGCTAGGGTCCCCCTTCTTAAAAAGCGGTATAACAACTGAAGTCTTCCATAATTCTGGCCACTTACCTGTAGATACAATACTATTAAATGCTATAACTAATATCGACAAAAACACCGACACAAATTTCTTAACCACCCAGGCTGGTATCCCATCTAAACCTGGTGCTGAACCTCCTTTCATCTTACTAACTACTTCTCTAACCTCCTCTCTTGTCACTTCCCCTACTAATTCATAATCATTCTCCTGCAGCGGGAAAATACTTTCACCTGAACATGACGACTGACTATCCTCTTCTAGCCCTTCACAGTCTCCTTCTAAATTCTCAAAATAACCAGGCCACAACTCCGGTGATGGAGTTCGACCTGAAATATTAGCTCTTTCCTTTCTCATTCTACTCCAAAATTCTTTAATATTCCCTAGTGTAAAATCCTCCATCATCTTTTTCCTTTCTAAACTATCCCATTCCCTACTTTTCCTCTTCAGCAATTTCTTATATTCCCTATTCTTAACTCTATAAAAATTCAACGCTTCTAACCGCAATTCTTCATCCTGGCACTGCCTAACAATTTATAACTCTGTTTCTACCTCCTGCTTTAACCTTCTACATTCCTCATCATACTATCCTTTATCTCCTGATTTAACTTTCCTTTCTACCGCTTTACTAGACCACTGATGCACTAACTCACATGACTCGGCAAGGACTTCCTCAGCACCGCAATCTAGATTTCTAATCTCCTCTAATCTATCCATTACTTCCGGTCTCGCTATTATCTCATTCATATTATCAATTTCTTTATTATTCCAATCTTTTTTTAACGGTTTTCGAACTCTAACCTTCTCTTGACCGACTGTCTCATAACTCTTTCCAATACCGCTCCTCTTACCTTCAACCTCTAAACCCAACTCTAACTCAACTGGCCAGTGGTCTGAACCAACTGACTGAAGTACCTCAACATCAACTGATTGAGCTGCAAGCCCACTGTCCACCAACACCTAATCTATCAGACTCAGACGAGCTCCCGACATACAGGTAAACTCCCCTACTCCCCCATCAGTTCCAAATCTCCCATTCCCAATTATTAGACCATTCTCCGAGCAGAGCTCCAAGAGCCTTCTCCCCCAACAATTCACCCTCCTATCCATATCTCTGCTACTTCTAGGCATTCCATACTCAGATGGAACCAAATCAGGCACTTCTCGGAACGAAACACTCTCCATTTCTAATAAAGCACCCGTATAAGCGTTAAAATCCCCCATAACAACAAAAACATCCTCTGTAAAATCCCTTCTTAGTCTACTTAACTCTTCAGCTAACACATCCCATGTTTCCTCTCTATTATAGGAACTATTTTGAGGCGCTATATACACAGATCCTAAAGTCATCCATTTATTTCTCACTAACTCCAACCGTACCCAAAGAATGTTCTCTGAATTACTAGCAATTCTATGATAACAACGGAAACGAGCTTTACTTAGTAACACGGTTATCCCTCCATAGCAGCGCATGTTTCCAGCTGGCTTTCGCGCAACATGCTCAACACTAAAACCGTCGAATACCGGAGGGTCACTTGCGCTCTGCCATGTTTCAACTAACCCTATAATATCGATTGACTTTAAATCTTCACTAATCTGTTTCACTTTATTTTTCACACCTTGTACGTTCCAGGTTACTAAACTTATTCGATGTATATGGCCGGGTTTTTCCTAGTCACTGCGTACCTGTCGCTCTTCGATATTAGCTGCATCAAAATCTGAATCTTCCGGAGTAATGCGGTAATAGTCACGATATCTGTTACTATAGGGGGTACCTCCACGGGGACCCCTCGACAAGTACCGACCAACTCTATTTGGCCAACCACCCGTGGGCGACACTCGCCTGGAAACATTCCTACTCTTTCCCCTTGATTGTTCTTCAGGACTAATAACTTCCGATAATTTTCACGTCTTCTTATCATTACCCTTTAATGGAGACTTCGCTAAAATAGTGTCTTTATGGTAGGTTTTACTGCCAGTAGGTGCGGGGTTATTCACATAGACTTCAACTACTGTTTCCGCATCGCTATCCGACATTGTTGCATCGCTACCCGAATTGTCTTCCGCATTTCCTCGAATAACAACTTCGCTGCCCTTATTAATGGCGCCTGCTGTAGGTGCTCTTGCCTTTTGTACTTTTTGCGTGGTGCGCGCAGTCTCCTTCATAACCTTATTCGATAGCTCATCATATTTAAACATAACATCGTTCACATAGAGTTTGACACCCCTGAGATAGGCAGAATGACCTTCAGAAAGAGCTTTATTCATTTCTACTCTGAGGTGCTTTCTAGCTTCACGCTGGGCGGGGCTATAATCGGGTGCAGCAGAAAGTCCATATTCTCGTAGAAGTGGATTTCCCCTTAAAATCATATTTCTTACATCCATCGAATTCAGCTTTAGCACAATAGGACCCGCCTTCAATCGGAAAGAGTCTCTTACATCACTGCGGGTGAGGCGCAAATTGGGAATTACGTCGTCAAAACCTTCATAATCTCTTCACTAAGGGTATACCTTCTCGGATCCACCGCCTCAAAGCTGTAGATTATAACATTGCTGCGCCGCAACTCATCCTCTAAACGGTCAGCTCTAAGCGTGGCTGACTGTAAATTTTGGCGAACCAGTATCAATTCACTCTTCAGTTTCTCGTTAGCTTCTGCGTTCGATTTTAGCTGAACATTCACTTGTGCTAACTGTGCCTCGACTGAAGTTACACTTTCCACAAGTTTCGGGAGAGCGTCTATTTTTGATGTCAATTCCGGCAGCAAATCCAGCTTAAAAGTTATCTCTTGTAGAAACCGACTGTTCATTGTCGAATCACCTCTATCCGCTTGCATTGTAACAATAACTAATCAGTGACGTCACCGAGTAATAACAATCCAGTCAAAAAATCCTATCTCCGATATTTGAGTGCATTCAGGTAATTGCGTAAGATTTAATCCTTTACAAAATTGTGTCACTCTTTAATCCTTTACAAAATATATGTGACCTTCACTGGCGGATGCTGAATGGATGCTGAATGAGAATATTTCTGGTCTATGCTGTTATTATGAAAGTAAAGAGTAACATTAAACCCAGTGGCGTAATTTCGTCACAATCCTCGGGGGGCAACATTGAAGCCAATTTTCCCAAATCAAGTGAAAATGACAGTGAAAACGAAAAATGAACCATATAGTACCATAAGGGCAAAGATATACTAAACAAAACTGACCTGTTCCTCTGGATGCTTAAATTATGCAGGCTTATCTTAGTTTTGACAAGAGTTTTTGCAGAAACAAAATTTCAGCTGTGGGCAAACTGAGGTCTGGGGGAGGGGAAAACTCAGGTCTGGAGGGGGCAGGTGCTCCCCCCTTCCCTATAAAAAATTACGCCCCTGAATAAAACTCTAAATGAGCATAATTTATTCCATATAGGAAGGGGACTGCCCCTTCCTCATCCCCACCTCCACCTCATGGTCGCAGAAACACCGGAGGGTGCTCATTCGATCAGAAATCGAGAGTTCTAGTCCTTTTTTATTAAGTCGAAAGTGATTGGAGAAGAACCAGCCACGGGGGGGGGTATTTTCCGCGAGTGGAGTTGTTTCCAGGGGGGCAGGTATTTTCCGCAGGGGTGTATCATCCGCCGGGGGGTATTTTTTTTTGGGGGGGGGAGTAAACGTCACCTCCCATTTACGCTATAGTTTGAATATCACTTTACTGAAACAAATTTATATTTCAATAAACATAGCCAACGGGTAACTTCCAAGTGTTATATTTACAAATTACCTTCAAAAAATCTGATAATAACCCTCTCTTTCTCAAAGCTGTAGGATAGAATTTTTTGCTTTTTAAACTATCTAAGCAATAGGGTATTTTGACGTTCCTGGCACGAACAATTACGCCATAAAAATCGTACACCTAAAAAAGATAGTCCACAGTCCCTTGACAAAAACAGATAAAACTTTACCTGAAATTCTCTCTTCAGATCGTTACACATGGACAAGAATTTCTGTGTTTCCGGATGATTAAGTTCTCGCTTAAATATTTCTGAGAGACCAAGCCCAAGTGAGGGTAAAGTATTTTCAGACATCCCAACAAACCATTTACATAATTCCCAGTAAAGGTTCACAGATCCCTGAAAGTACAAGTTCTTTATTGATCATTTCAAATTTTAGACGGTTGAACTTTACTGCCCAAGCACTAGCACTATAAAAGGCTCCAAAGTGTCGTGGCTGGGTTATCAAACAGTTCGTGGTAACGAACTGTAAGTAAGGAGCGACCTGGCTCAATGGTAACCAAAACTCTAGAAAACGGGTTTTGGATACCAATTGATACATCAAAAGAATCAGATTTTAATCCTGATTTCAAATATATAAGTTTCATCAAGTTTATCCTACCCATCAAAAGTTACGCGCCTGAGAAAATTGGCTGATTTCCGAAAAAAGGGGGAAAGACCCCCTAAAAGATATAGAACTTTAATGAAAATCACACCATCATATTCAGCGTAGCAGAGAACCCTACTGTAGAGGTTTCAAGCTCCTACCTACAAAAATGTGGAATTTTGCATTTTTTGCCCGAAGAAAGATCACGGATGCGTGTTTATTTGTTTTTTTTTCCCAGGGGTGATCGTATCGACCCAGTGGTCCTAGAATATCGTGGGAAGGCTCATTGGAACGGAAATTAAAACTTCTTGTTCCCTTTTCAAGTGACAAAAAAACGGAGGGCAACTAGGCCCACTCCAACGCTCATTTTTTTCCCAAAGTCACCCGATCAAAATTTTGAGATAGCCATTTTGTTCAGTATGGTCGAAAATATGATAAATATGTCCTTTAGGATGACTTAATCCCCCGAAGTCCCTGGGGGGAGGGCTGAAAGTTATGAACGTTACCCAATGTTAACATATAGTATTGGTTATTGGGAAGTATATAGACGTTTTCAGGGGGGATTTTCCTGGTAGTGGGGGGTGGGTGGGTGGGTCGGGGTTTATGTGGGAGGATTTTTCCATGAAGGAAGTTTTCATGGAGGAAGAGACATTGCTATGAAGAGGGCACAGGATTTCCCAGCATTACTTAAAAAAAAGATCAGAAATTAAATATAAGAAAAACAAGGTTTTCAACTGAAAGTAAGGAGCAACATCAAAACTTAAAACGAACAGAAAATATTACGTATATTTTCGGGTTCACCCCCTAGTCAATACCTCGCTCTTTAAGCCAAAGATTTTTTAGTACTTTCATAAGAGCTATTTATTCTAAATAAAGGCTTTTGTTATTAAGGGGTCATTTTTAAAGAATTGGAACAAAACTCGACCTTTAGCTCAAAAAGCGAGGTATTGTCTATGGGGCGAACCCCCTAATATACGTATTAAAAACATATGAATATAGAAGTTCGTTACGTAAGTTAATTCGTAAGTTACGCATATTCATTACTAATAAAAAACGTTCGTAAATAAAATTAAACAAGTTTCAAGAAAGCCATTTAACCAAAATAAAAGTAAAATTAATATACAAATTTTGTTTTAATTATTCATTTACGGTGAGCCAAAATCAAACCCTGCATTAATTCAAAAACGTTCAAAACTTAAATAAAAAAAAACCAGTTTTTTTAACTGAAAGTAAGAAACAACGTTAAAACTTAAAACGAACAGGAATTATTCCGTATATGAAAGGGCTGTCCCCTCCTCAACGCCTCGCTCTTTACGCTAAAGTTTGACTTTCTCACAACTCTATTTTTTTAAATAAAAAACTTTAGCGTAAAGAGTGAGGCGATGAGGAGGGGACAGCCCCTTTCATATACGGAATAACTTCTGTTCGTTTTAAGTTTTACAGTTGTTTCTTACTTTCAGTTATTAAATAAAAAAACAAGTTTTTTAAACTGAAAGTAAGGAGCGACATTAAAACTTAAAACGAACAGAAATTATTCCGTATATGAAAGGGGCTGTCCCCTCCTCAACGCCTCGCTCTTTACGCTAAAGTTTGACTCTGTCTCACAACTTTATTTTTTAAAACAATAAAAAGTTTGACTTTCTCACAACTCTATTTTTTAAAACAATAAAAAAACTTTAGCGTAAAGAGCGAGGCGTTGAGGAGGGGACAGCCCCTTTCATATACGGAATAATTTCTGTTCGTTTTAAGTTTTAATGTCGCTCCTTACTTTCAGTTTAAAAAACTTGTTTTTTTTATTTAATTTCTGATCGTTTTTTAGTTAATGCAGCTTTTATTTGCATAAAAATTTTACTTTTCTTTTGCTAAATGGATGTCTTTACAAATTAACTTACGTAACTAACTTCTATATTCGTATATTTTTCTTCTGGCAAAAAATACAAAGTTGCAGATTTTTGCAGATATGAGCTTGAAACCTATGTAATAGGGTTTTCTGATACGCTGAATCTGACGGTGTGATTTTCATTAAAATTCTTTCACTTGTAGGGGATGTTTCCCCCCTCTTTAAAAAATCAAGTAAATTTTCTCAGGCTCGTAGCCTTTGATGAGTAATACTAAACTTAATAAAATTTATATATTTAGGATCAGCATTATAAACACATTCTTTTGATACATTTATTGACATCATAATTTCGTTTTTAAAAGTTTCGATTACTATTGAGCCGTATCGCTTGTTTTTTTATCGTTTTTTTTTATTACGTATATGTTATTACTTATATGAAGGGGTTCTCCCCTTAGTCAATACCACGCTCTTTACGTTAAAAGTTAAAAAAAATTTTGATTCACAAACCCCTGAATCACAAAGGCCGTTTAATTAGAATAGATAGCTCTTTTGATAGCACTAAAAAAAAAACTGTAGCGTAAAGAGCGAGATATTGACTTGGGGGAGAACCCCCTCACATACGTTATAATTTCTGTTCGTTTTAAGTTCTAATATTCCTTCTTACATTTCAGTTGAAAAAACTTATTTTTTTTTTATTTAACTTCTGATCGTTTCTTAAATAATGCTTGGAAATCCGGCGCCCCCTTCATAGAAATGTCCCTTACCCCAAAGAAACATCCTCCACGGAAATATTCTCCAGAGTAATCCCCTCCTCTAGCCCCCCCCCTCCAGAAAAAATCCTTCCTGAAAATGGTTGTATACTTCCCAATAACCAATAAATAATGCTGGCAAGTCCGGCGCCCCCTTCATGGCAATTTCCCTTCCCCCATGAAAACTTCCTTCATGGAAAGATCCTTCCATATAGCCCCCGACCCTCTCCTTCCCCCACCTACCAGAAAAAATCTCCTCTGAAAAAGTCTGTATACTTCCCAATAACCAATACTATATGTTAACATTGAGTAAAGTTCATAACTTTCAGCCCTCCCCCTGGGGACTTTGGGGGATCAAGTCATCCTAAAAGACATTTTTATCATATTTTCGACCATGCTGAACAAAATGGCTATCTCAAAATTTTGATCGGGTGACTTTGGGAAAAAAATGAGCGTGGGAGGGGGCCTAGTTGCCCTCCATTTTTTTTGGTCACTTAAAAAGGGCACTAGAACTTTTAATTTCCGTTCCAATGAGCCCTCCCGCGATATTCTAGGACCACTGGGTCGATACGATCACCCCTGGGGAAAAAAAAAAAAAAAAAAACAAACAAACAAATAAACACGCATCCGTGATCTTTCTTCTGGCAAAAAATGGAAAATTCCACATTTTTGTAGATAGGAGCTTGAAACCTCTACAGTAGGGTTCTCTGATACGCTGAATATGATGGTGTGATTTTCATTAAGGTTCTATAACTTTTAGGGGGTCTTTCCCCCTTTTTTCGAAAATCAGCCAAATTTTCTCAGGCGCGTAACTTTTGATGGGTAGCACTAAACTTGATGAAAGTTATATATTTGAAATCAGCATTGAAATCTGATTCTTTTGATATATCTATTGGTATCAAAAACCCGTTTTCTAGAGTTTCGGTTACCATTGAGCCGGGTCGCTCCTTACTTACAGTTCGTTACCACGAACTGTTTGAAAAAAAACTTGTTTTTTTTTTTTTAACTGAAACTTGTTTTTTTTTGAACTCCGGGACGAAGTTTGCACATGCGAACTGAATACTAACGAGGCAATGTATTGATTCGATAACAGGACAGGATCACGTGTCTCTTTTTAAGTTTTGACGTCGTTCCTTACTTTCAGTTAAAAAAACTTCCTTATGTGCACTTATAAAAAAAATAAGGTCTATGTATATAAGGTCTATGTATATAAGATCTATGTTTATATGTATATAAGACCTTTTATGTATATAAGGTAAAATATAAGGTCTATGAAGATATGCGAACTTTCTCTTGGACATTTCTCTATGACCTAGAAACAGACACCTAATCGCCACTTATAGTTTGGCTGAAGCCCTTGCTGCAGCTGAGAGTCACTGTGAAATATTTTTTGAAAGCCTAGATCATTCTTGTATATTTTCTCAGGCAATGATTGAGTGCTAGCTTATCTTTTATTTGTGTTCTTATATTTATGTTGTATTTTTTTTATTTTTCTAATTTACTCCATTGTAACACTCTTGAGTGTTTTTATGGGCAGTAAAAAAAATGTATTCTGTCATTCAAAAGCAACTATTAAACGTCCAAAAAATGGATTACTTCTCACACAAAGTGACAAAAATACAGCATCTTTATTTATAAAATTGTAGAAGATGTGTGTTACCAATAAAAGTAAGCAAAGTTTGATCATAGACTTACTTTTCGAAGCGCCAACTCTTCTGACCAAGAATATGCTTCTTCAACCGCAAACATTTTTGTAGCCCAAATCTCAAACGAGCGAGACAACCCTTTGATTGATGCCTTAAAAAATTGAGAATGCTTTCAATAAAAATTAAATCAAAATTAAATACAATAAAATTAAAAAGAAAAATATTAAAATAAAGTAAAATTAAAAATAAAAAAATTAAAAATTAAGTGCGTTCAAAACAGTTAAAACAAACGATTTCAACGCAATTTTCATCCAGCATCGTATGGCAATAAACCTTCCTTACTTACTTCAGTTAGAATGGATATACTCTAACCCCCTAATTACGCCATAATTCGTCAACCTAGGTTCAGCAAAAGCTCTGGAAGAGTCCCGTGAACCACTTATAATTGCAGTGAAGCCACAATAAGGCGGATAATGATAATTCAAATTTTACCTTCTACTGTTTGAGATTTTTGAATACTCGAAAAAAATTAATTAAACGAATATCTCGAATTTTGAAAAAAAATCATCAAACCAAATACCAATTAATACGCTTCAACTAACTAATATGCTTGGACATGCTTCTTCAACCAATTAAATAAAAAAAAAGTTTTTTTTTTCAACTGAAAGCAAGGAGCAATATTAAAACTTAAAACAAACAGAAATTATTCCTTGTACAGAGGTTTGCCCCTCTGACTCTTCACGCTGAAACTTTTTAGTACTTCTAAAGGAGCTTCTTATTCTAAATAAACGGCCCTTGAGTTCCAAGTGTCATTCTTAAAGAATTGGGACAAAAAGTCCAACTTTAGCATAAAGAGCGAGATATTGAGGAGGGAGCAACCTTTGTCATATACAAAATAACTTTCGTTCGTTTTAATTTTTAATGTTGGTCCTTGCTTTTAGTTGAAAAAATTTGTTTATTTTGTATTTAATTTCTTTCAAACAATGCCGGGAAATCCAGCTCCTCCTCCATGGAAAATTCCCTCCTCCATGGAGAATTCTTCTATGACTACAACTTAAAATACCCTCTCTCCCGGAAAATAACCCCAAACAATTCCATCCTTGCTTGAAATTCTGCTCGGAAAATTCCTTGCAGACGATTTTGTCTGAAAAATTCTCCTTATCATACTTTCATTTAGAAACGGCTTTAATCTCTGACTGTTTTTCAAATCATACTGGAAAATCACTCCCGCGGAAAATTGCCCTACGAGGACTTCTTCAGCGGACCCCCCCCCCTCCAAAAAAAATTCTCCAGACAATTCCAACCCCTCTGAGAATTCCCCCGGATCCTCTCCACATGTAAAATTGAGTCGGCAAAAACAAAGTAAGACAAATAGAGAGAATGTCTTAACAGGAATTTTGTGAAATTCTCCCAGTGAAAAATTTCCCCCAGAAAGTTCATCCCCGGGAGCTTCCGTCTTCACGTAAAATTCTCCCCGTGGAAAACCCACTCCCCTAATAATATATGTATGCTTCCGAATAGCATAGTTATTGGATCAGACGAATTTTATCAGACGATTTTGGGGGGAAAAAGGGCGTAGAAAGGGAGCTAGTGACCTTCCAATCATTTTGGTCAATTAAAAAGGGTACTAGAACTTTAATTTACAATTAACACACATCCATGATCTTTCTTCTAGTAAACATACAAAATTCAACATTTTACAGACGGGAGCTTGGAACCTCAACAGTATGATTCTCAGACACGATGAATCTCATGGTGCAATTTTCGTCAAGATTCCATGACATTTTGCGCCCTCATTTTGTAAAGTCATGCAAATTTCCTCAGGCTCGTAACTTTTGATGGGTAACACTAAACTTAATGAACCTTATATACTTGGAATCCATACAAAAAGCCAATTCTTATGATATATCTATTGATTTCAAACTCCGTGTTTAAGAGTGTCGGTTACTATTAAGCCAAGTCGCTCCTTACTTACAGTTTGTAACTAAAAACTGCATGATTAAATTTTTGCACTCCAAATATCAAGCGCGCGGTATAATGCTTTGTACCACTAGCTACCTGGGGCTAATTCGACCCAACAGCTTGAATTTTCTCCAGTCCTCTGAAAATAAATAATCGGACTTAACTCATCAAATTCGTAGTTTGACAAAACTTGCTTAGAAAGGCTTTACAATGCAATATTTGTACCCCACAATTTTCGTATTACGATGGTTAGGAGGTATTTTTTTTAAGAAGATTGAATGCCTTATAATCCCTACAGTTCTTAAGATACTGTAAGTTTTCGAAAAATGATACTACTACTACTACTACTACTAACAACTCAGAGCAGCAACAAGCCGCCTGAGGCCAACACAGCCACGCACGCTCCTCCTCCATTCCAATGTATTCAAAGCCTCCCTTTTAACACCCTCCCACGAAGTTCCCATTTCCTTTAAATGTTTCTTAATAACGTCCTCCCACCCCAGACGAGGACGACCTGCTTTCCGTTTAGCCCTAGACGGTTGGCCGAAAAGAACAATCTTAGGCAATCTGTCATCCTTCATCCGCACAACGTATAGTCACCATAACCTTTCTTTCATTATAGCCCTAGAGAGCGGTATTGAACCACATTTTTCGTACAGCCTATTGTTTGAAATACGGTCAGTCAGCGGGGTACCCAAAACTATCCTTAAGCAACTGTATGAAAGGTACTGTAAGAAAGATACTGCAAGTTTTCGATTAAATACTTAAGATACAGCAAGTTTTCAAAAATGAATTTGCAAAGGGGCAGGAGATGGCATAAGGAACGAAAATCAAAAATTCAGCTGGGATCGTTAGTGCAAAAGCTTGAAGCTTAGTAAAGCGAGAAGGGTTTTGAACAACAAACTTCTGAGTGACGGATCTTGCGATCTTGCGAGAGAAGGCATTTAAGGACGAATTAGAGAAATATGAAATGGACACTATTCATGGCCGTGGAGTCTGTCCACTTCACCACCGACGAGCAACCCCGACTCAAGATATTTTCAGTATACGGACTCTAACTCCTGAAACTTTAAAAATAATCACTCCGACTCCAGCTCAGACTCCTAAAATTTTCTTCAAAGAAGTAAGAACTCCGGCTCCTGATCCGATTGTTTCAGGAGTAGTACTAATAGTGCAAAAAAAAATCCGATTCGCTATAATTAGCCTAAAATTTTATTTTGTTTATCATAGCTACTTTTTAGTAGTATGTAAGAGTATTTGGCTTGACTCCAGCCTTCATGAGTTTCCATAACTCCGAATCCAAAGATTCTTACATTATTTCTGTTAGTCCAGTTCCATTCAGTAAAAATTTACTAAAACTCCGACTCCACAGCTCTGATGCAATGGATGAAATTAATAATTAATAATGGATGAAATTGAAATATGGAGCATTAAGCCGGACGGCATAATAGTAAGATATTGTATAAATATACTTTTGTATGAGCCCTGACAACTCTTGAGGTCAAACTTATCAACTATTTTTAACACTGTGTTCAACACTTTTAAACTAACAATCTACAACACTTTTACAACACACTACAACACAACACACTATTTTACAAGACACTACAACACAACAATCTACAACAATCTGCAACACAATCTACAACACTAATAATTAACAACACTAACAATCAATTTAAAATTTTCACTTTGGTCACAATTCTTTATCCTGGCTATCAAAGAAATGCACAGATAAAATCAATTTCAAAATCAGCGATGCAAAATGTGACTCAATGGTAAAAAACTTCTCATTTTTTATTTTTTATATAAAGTTTCTCAAAAACTTTTCAAAAGTATTGCTATACAGTTTAATTGCATCATCGATATTAATCATAGCAAAAATATGCTACGGGAAAGAGCCTTATTCAGATGATAAAATAGATAATTTCCAAATATTTCTACCAACAAGAACTTTTCTGCCGATAATTCTTTGCTTCATACAAAGTTCAACCCCTCCTGCGTCAAGTCATTAACACCAAAAATAAAAGTGTGAACGTGCAGCAAAAGTCTAAAAAAACATAATGACTTCCAAGAAAATAATATCCTTTAATCAATTGTAAAAACTGACTTTAAGCTAGTCTTGTCTTTGGCTAATTAAAAACAAAAAAGGCTTCTGAGAACCTAAATTCCCTACGGCAATTAATTCCAGTTTCATATTCCCTTGAAGCTACTCCCTGAAAAACACCTTTTTACGCTTTCAAAATTAAATGCAAATAGGCTTTCCTAGAAAAAGATGGGAAAATTTTTCTTATAAGAAGATACATCTCTTTATCTTTATTTAAAATTCAAAGAGGCTTCCTTAACAAAAAAGTATAATGTCAAACATATAAGTTACACTCCATTTAAAAAGCTTAGCTCACTTACTTAGATAAAGCTTAAATGTATATTGACAAATTCTAAGTCAATCAAACATAAATTATACGTTACAAACAAAACTCTTATAATTTTAATATTATAATTCTATTATTATTATTATTATTAAATTATAGAAATTTACCATGTTGGTTTCTGGCGACTTGGTGCTGCAGTGAATTTTTTGTAGTAACAGTATATACAAATATATATATATACACACACATATATATATATATATATATATATATATATATATATATATATATATATATATATATATATATATATATATATATATATATATATATATATATACCATATCTACCCTTACATTATCTACTTTTTATACTATATCTACCCTTACAATATCCTCAGACCTCAAGAAGCTGCTGATAATTCCAAGGATAAAATTTATCGTGATAAGTTTGGTGTATTTTGAATTGAAGTCGGTATCGGGAAAACAAGATGTCAATATTTTGGTATCAGGGAAGTTCCAAAGCGGATGTCAAAACAGAGGCTATTTATGGCCTCTATTAGGAAAAGTAACACTTCAGTTTGAAAGCTTTTCAAAATTAATTATTATGATAGATTTCCATTGTTAAAAACTATTTCTTTATCTGAAGATGAGTAAATACTTGCTTATCCAGAGGTGACACATGAGGAAGAAGAAATATGCTCAAAATTGTTTCGATAAGCCGTATGATCAGTCGTTTCAAACTATAATCGTTGAAATAGCGGCACAGAGCAGCGCAATTTCGCCGGTTTTTTACCAACATATCGGTCTTGTAAAACATAAATAAATAAAAATTAATAAAAAAAACGCTCATGAAAATTACAAGAAAGTTGGCTAAAAATGATTGCACCAATTCCGCAACATTGACACTTACAGTTCATCCCCATATAGTTTTTTCGACGTAAATGGTCACACGATGGTTACAGCCCGTGAAAGCCTTCAACCCACACTCCACAACCAATCAAGCATGAAAAGACATTTTACTAGCAATAAACAAACAAGATTATTAAATAATATCATTGCAAAAAGACGATCAGAGAAAAGCAAAATGCACGCAAAAGTTTGATACTATCTAGGAGTGAAGAAAATATATACGCCTACATCAAGTAAATTGCATAAGAAGACGACCCTTGTCGTTCGAAATCCTGACCAAGACATAAAGAATATTTTCTTGGAAGTTCCAATGAGCTTCATAAAAAAAATTCTCATCGTTAAAATGTGCTACCATTCCTTTTTTCAATTACAATTTTCAAAACTTAACGGCGATGACACACGCTGAACAACCCCGATATTTTTCAAAGCCTGGTTTAGCCAATCCTTTAGCCGGGTTAACACCCAAAACATTTTTGTGAAACCTTCCCTGCTGATCCACCAAGATCTCTACCATCTCTGTTTCAAGGTTTTACAGTCCTGGATTCATCCCCACACACAGGAAACAAGTGTGGCGTATCCCTTCTAAAAATTAGCGGTTATCCAATGCAAAGTATACAGACTAAGATGGACCCCTTGTACGTCGAGATAAAACCAAGAACATATTATATTCTAAGTAAGAACAATAATACATGCAAGCATACACAGGTTAAAGTAAAAAAGTCTTAGGAGGCACTTAAGTTCCCACACATGGGCAGATTAAACTGGCAGTATAACCTGGAAACACATTAATGGTACAAAATGCTTTATTTTTTACCGGTTCTAAATTCCTGTCAATACAATTTAATATTTAAGAACTACCCTTTGGCCCCCAGTTTCATAAAAAAAAACTCAATATTACCCACTCACGCACAAAGGTATGGGGGGGGGGTATTTAGCTTCAAAGAAAGGATTAAGAAACGATCTGAAACTGACCCGTTTTAATGGTCAACTAAAATTATCAATTAATCAAAGTGGCTACTTATTTCCCAATCGAAGATGCTTCGCTGTCACCCTGAATTCATCATCAAGAAAGTTAATGAACTTCATCTCTCGGACGAAATTTCTCAGACGATCTGTCTTTAAATGTTTAGCTCGATCAGATCCAATCCTCAAGTGCTAGAAAGCGGGAAACGATTCTTTGCAACCAAAGCTTTTCTTCAACCCAGCTTGATCCTTCTTCTAAGCTCCACATAATAACAGTTACCAAATATTGCTACTTGCTTTACGCTTTGGCCCCCAAAATCTCCTTGCAATGCCTCCATAGGGTCTAGAAGGTGGGCAGCAGTAGAGGTTGTAGCATTTCCAAAGAAAAATTCCTACCTGTAAAGGCTTGAAGTCACGTCAAAGATTATCTTCTATAAGCACAACCACTGCCTTTTGAGGAACTACCTCTGCTTGTATAAAAGTTTGTAAATCAACAAGACAAAAACATAGAGACACTACTCGGTCTGGGTTCCTAAAGACGTACCAGAAAGAATTGTTTAAAAAAAAAGCACTTGTCAGCGCTGCAATACCATCTGGAAGCATAATAAGGGGCTACTGTATCACAAATATATATTGATTCCTTTAAGAGAGGGTTCAACAAATGCAAAAAACTTTGCAATTAAATGCGAAAAAAGAACTACTGGCACATCAGGCAGTTTTAGTTTCTCAACTACTACTACTGCAACAAACAACTCACTACAGCACCAAGTCACTTAAAATCAACACAGCTACACATGCTCCTCCTCCATCACGATCTATTCCAAGCCTTCCTCTTTACACCCTCCCAAGAAGTTTCTATTTCTTTCAAATCCTTCTTTACAACCTCCTACCACCCAATTCGGGATCCCTTTTCATTTAGCAGCCTTTCTGTCGTTATAGCCCTACAAGTGGGATAGAAGCACATTTTGACAGCAGAATCTGCTCCATAAGCATTATCTTATTTTAAAGATGTTGCTTGGTTGTATTCCACCTTCTGTCACAATTTAGCTTAAAGATAATGTCCGTTTCAATGAAGGTACACGCCATGCTACTTCCTCTTTTCTTCTTTCTTCGTTCTTCTTCCTCTTCCTTTATAAAACTCACATAACTCATGCTTAGTTATTGCTAGTCAAGAGCAATCCCTTTCTGCAAGATGGATATAATCATCTCAATATAGTTTGACTTTTTTCCCACTAAATTTCATCTTTTCTTCCTCGTCTCATTTTGTTTTATCCCGAGTCCTTAATATCGAAGAATAAGAGGAATTTGTGATCTGTCCTCGTAAAACAATAAGATGAGACAGTTTTCAAGATTCAGCAGTATTACCATTAGTCTTCGCTTTTTTTTTTTTTTTTTTTTTTTTTTTTTACATCCGCAGTCACTATGACGCTTGTTATGTTATCTTTTGTATTCAAATTTTCTGACGACTAAGGGATCTGATTTAGCGAAAGCCAACGCTTTTTCAGAGATGGGTCTTATTTCCTGGCTTTGGACATGTAATAAAGCAATCAATATTTGTTCAGAAGGGTTCATGGTAGCGAACTGCAAGCAAAGAGCGTGTCGTGCGGATAATAACCGAAACTCTAAAAAAACGCTAAAAAACCGAAACTCTAAAAAAGAATTTTGATAAAAAAAAAATCTGGTGTTTTTAATGATTCCAAATACGTAAAATGTCTTAAATTTAAAGGTAATTTGCGTAAGTAAATTTGTATATTATAGACAAAGGGATCCCCCCAAACAAAAAAGAGCCAATTTTGATGAAAATCTAACATGCAGTTCTGGATGCCCAAGGAGCCCCAGAATGTTTAAGTCCGAAAATATAAAATACATATTTTTCTTCTGATGGGTGTGCTTTTATTTGTTAACCTTTTGTTTGTTAATATGACCTCTTCCCCAGGTACAATAAATATATATATTGACCGAAAAAAAACCCTTTATGGCATTTCACAACCCATTCCCCACTATACTTTTTAGTGTAGTGTAATTTTTCATGGTTGATCAGAACTATCATCCCCTATGTTATTAATAGTTTTAACTTAAAAAAAATAATAATAATGGTCCTCTGTCTTTTATGTGGCGATTGATCACCAGAGCGAGCTTTACAGTTTCGCCACTCAAGTGTCTTTTGTGGCCTCGGAACTATGCCAAATATGTGGCATTGAATGACAACCAAGGTTTCTTTTTAATCAATCTTCCAACTTAATGATGAGCGAACGAAATTTTTTCAAAGTTTCAAGCTCAGAAATCTTCAAACTCAAAATTCCAAACTCAGAATCGACTCAGAAATCCTCTGAACATAGACTATGTTTGAAGAGGGGTAGCACAAAAGTTGATGATTTCACTTAAGCTCAGAGGTAAAAATTTCCACCATAGTACTTTTGCTCTATCTTATTGCTGTATTTTAAAGAACTGCATCTTTTAATTATAATATTAGATAATCTGTTAATCTATTTAAGACAATCTGACAAGATAATCTTCTACTATCTAAGTCTAATTGTATATTGCAGAACATATTTATTTTAGAATCCAACTTCCATTATTTTAATTCTTTCTTTGTCATTGAACCTTTATTGTTCTTTTCCTTTTATTTCCTTTTCCTTTCATTCCTTTTCCATTTGTCATTGTTCCTTCTATAATGATCTTTAAAACATAAAAACCTATTAACAGAAAAAAAACCTAAAATGCAACGGCAGAAAATGAAAAATACATAAATAGCAACGGCAAGTAAGACAGAGACACTCAGGCAAAAAAAGAAGAAACATCAAACAAAAAACAAAGGTAAGATGGAGAAGGCTGAAGAGTTAATACCAGTGCGGTTAAAATGCAATCCAAAATTTACAATAAATCTATCATGAATAAATCCCCATGCCCTGTCACTCAAGTAATTTTTAAAAGACACCTATTCATTGAAGAACAATTCTTTAAATTAGGAATTATTTCATAGATAATTTCGGAGACCACACTGCCTTTCCATGACGATAAATAAAAGTTCAAATAGGGATAAAATCCTTTTAATAGACAGTGATATATCGAAATATCTGGTATTTTTGTGAATTTCTATTTCACTGTCTATTAAAAGGATTTTATCCCTATTTGAACTTTTATTTATCGGAATTATTTCATACAACTAAAATTTATTCACAAAATGGGAGATATGGCACTTGAGCGGCATTCTAGTACTTTCATCTTTAATTAAAAGAAAAAGAAGTTTTTTGGAACGAATATTAACAGAAGAAATGGGAACCTCACCAACAGTCAAGTTATGAAAATGGTTGCCTAGGAATTAAATGTCTAGAAATAGTTAGCTGAAATTGAAATAAAATGTCTAGAAAATGAAAAAGAATGTCTAGAAAATTAAATAAAATCTCTAGAAAGTGGAATAGAATGTACAGAAAGAATTAATTAGAAATTGAAATAGAATGTCTATAAATTAAATTGAATGTCTAGAAGTAGTTCACTAGAAATAGTTAGCAAGAAACTGACAAATTGAATAGATATTGAATCTAGTTATCTAGAAATTAAAATAGAAATAGTTATGTCTATAGTATTAGAAATATATTGCCTAGAAATAGTTAGT
>CM051271.1:44195425-44257925 GCA_027921565.1 Artemia sinica | reverse complement strand
TTTAATATATATATTTATTTTTAGTGTAACTATTTTTTCGTATTTTTTTACGTTTAAAAATATATACCATTATTTATCCACTGTAGCAGCTTCAATTATTCACCGTCCAATTATACAATTAATTGTATATGTACTTGGGGCAGGATCAGGCATCTTCCCCCTCAACTGGTATGTTAAACTCAGATGTTATGTGGGAATTTGTTCTATCGTCACATCCCCAGAGTCATCGCGGCTCAGGTTGCAGAGTTGACCCCCGCCCCAAGATATAATTATACACCTAATCATGAATAAATCTATTTACTAAGCGAACTCTATTATTATGATAATATACTATAAGTCAATACTAGTAAAAAATTATATAATATACTAAGTCAATATACTATGTATAATCTATAAGTAAATATATATAAATATATTATAAACCAATCCCAGACAAAACTAAAAAGAAAAATATTCATCCTTTCCTAAACTGTGCAATATTTCTGATTAAATTTATGCAACAATTAATCATTCATTAATGATAATTAACTAAAATATTATCTACAATTATGAAGAGCAAACTTACTCTTGAAGCCTTGATATTATAGGCGCATCGAAAATGTTTATTCGCTCGTTGTATTGCATCTTTGATGTCACTATCAACTTTTGAACAAAAAGGAAAACCTCCATCGTGTTCCATATAGTATATTTTTATCTTAGACAAATCCACCTATAAATATATATGCTTCATTAGGTTTATAATAAATACTTAGGTATAAATCAAGATTCATTAAGCAAAATAAATCTATTACAAATTCTGACGGGTCGATTTCTCTTAGATTTGAAAAAAGAAAAGAAAAAACACACTAAAAGAACGATAACACAATTCTATAAGTCTCGAACATCAAATCTCGAACTTTCGTGTGCTTAACAGTTGGCACGTTTTCCACTTTTAAAAACACTTGCTCATTTTTGCTTGACGACACACAAAAAACCGATCGGTACCATAGGGAAACTAGAAAAGATTCCAAGTCCCAAAACGGATCGGTGGGGAAAACCCATCAGTTTTTGACCGTTTCCCCATGCGGCCGAACAGGCTATAAGGCGAAACGATAGAAGAACGAAAAATACTGATAATTTAAAAAAAAAGTCAGAAGGTTAAAAAGCCGAAATAAAAATTGAATACGACAGCACTGAGTATGATGAGTAAGAGTCCAAACAAGTCTAATAAAATCCTCACTCGCTTGTAATAATTTCATAGTCTGGGAAACTTTACTGTTATGAAGACTTTTGATCCTAGGGAGCATAAGATTTATTTGCCATTTAAGCAATCCCTCTTTCTATGAATTATATTGAATGACTAAATCCCTAAAATTACTAATATCACACTGGAACAGCTTGAAATCACTTTGATTCACTGGTGTCTGAATCACTGAATATTTCTTTTATTCTGTTATCCTATTCTTTATTCTTTCTTTTATTTTTCTAACTCAATTCGTGCCAGTTAATTAATCGGTTTGATCAGTTCAAATTCAGTTGGTAATAAAATCGAGCTTAAAAAGAAATTTATGAAATTAAGAATATATATAAAGATGCAGTTTTTTTTTTTACCTAGATAAACTACTTCTTTAGCATTCTTCTTGGATTATCCTAAACTTGAAAAAAAGTGTATTTTTAGCGTTGAATGTTGCAATTGTCATGCATTTTTAACACTGTTTCAAAAAAATCTCAATATGGGATGGGTCGTCTAGACCAACCTTATTGGGAGTGCCGCCTTTTATTCACTCCCGTGGGCAGGCATATTTACAAGACATCCACGTTTAATTCTGCATTGTGCAATCTTTAACTATAATTGTGGCTTCCTTGTTAAAGGTGGGGTGGAGGGTATAACCCGCCCCCTTCTGGCTATGTTCCTGGAACAAAATATCAGCCTAACTTTAAGCATCATAGACCAGTACCAGTACGACGTTGCAGCGTAAGTTTCCTAGCTAATTAATTAAGCAGAAAACCAGTGACTTGAAAAATACCATACATACTACAGAACAGTCATAGAAAGTATGATCCACAAAATATGTTATATTCGTTCATATAAATTTCTTTTCCCTAGCTGCTGACCCTAAAAATATGTTAGATACTCTCAAAATTTGAACCTAAACCGCTCTTCTTTTTACTCCGAGGATATTTTTCAGGCATATCAATGAGCAAATGACACTTTCCAAGATCTGATATCTTATCATTATTTTTTAACAAAACATCTTTTTTAAAAGCTTTGTCTATCATTTCTCGGAAACTAGGAGGGTCATCTCGCCTCCTATTCCATCTCCCCTCCCTAAAATAGAATATATATTCAATTCCTGGAAGGGATATAGAACATAAATAAAAGAACGTAAATAATTAAGACGAGATATCAATTTGCCTCTGAATATGAAGACGTAGGATAACAAAAGGCGCAAGTTCTTCGTTGCTCAGATCATACACTGAGAAGGCACTACAAAAAAGATCAAAGTCAATACTTCAAAAGCATGCTCGAGAGGCGGAAATTTATTCAAACTAATTTATGCTTAGGCATTCCGCTTCCTATGAAGCTGTTTCTAAATCAAAATTAGTAAAGAGAGATAATCAAAAAGAAGTATTTTTAAAATGAGTTGAATTTCGTGGCATAATTATCTTCAAGATCACATCCCTTTCTAGAGATAGTTAGCCCCTCTTTGCTGAGATTACACATATTTTCATATGCAAATAACCTTGTGTGTGAAAACCTACAATTTATTTACCCACCTTCCACCCAGCATTTTTCAAGCAGTTCGTGGTAACGAACTGTAAGTTAGGAACGATTAGGCTCAATAGTAACCGAAACTCTAAGAAATAGAGTATTGATAACAATAGACACATAAAAAGAATAGAATTTTGATGCTTATTCGAAATATACAAAATTCCCCAAGTTTAATGAAAACGGATACCAACAGATATATCAAAAGAATTGGATTTTTATGCTGATTCCAAATATATAAGTATCATTAAGTTTAGTTTTAATCGTCAAAGGTTACGAGCCCGAGAAAATTTGCCTGATTTTCGAAAAAAGGGGGAAATACCCCTAAAAGTCATAGAATCTTAATGAAAATCAAACCATCAGATTCTTATTTTTTGCCATTAGAAAGATCACGGATGCGTGTTTATTTGTTTTTTTCCAGGGTGGTCGTATCGACCCAGTGGTCCTAGAATATCGAAAGAGTCTATTTGAACGGAATTAAAAGTTCTAGTGCCCTTTTAAAAGACCAAAAATATTGGAGGGCAACTAGGCCCCCTTCCATGGCCTTCATTTCTCAAAATCGTCCGATCATAATTTTGAGATAGCCATTTTGTTCAGCATAGTTGAAGGGTCGAATAAATATAGGGGAACACGGGGTGGAACGCGGTACTAAGTTTAAAATGATTTTTATTAATTAAAAGGAGTCAATATAAAAGGCTACAAAATTTCATAAAAGTACCTTGTATTGTTGTAAACAAAGTTTCACACTCATATTGTAAGAAGTGAACACAATTATTATTTATTTAATTAAAATATAAAAAATGTCAAATACCCTGTTCTGCCCCGTAGCCGGGGCAGAACAGGGTGGTAGTTAAAACAGTATATCTAACTAAGTAAAACTGTTATTTGGCTTTTTATTTATTTGATTAAGGGAACGACTCTATTTCAAACACATTCTTTCATCGAATTAATCTGATTATGATTGACTAAATTAATTAATTAATCCTATTAATAAAAATAAAACTATAATTTGGCTTTTTTCCATTTTGCTTAAGCCAACAAAACTATTTTAAACGTATTCTTTCATGAAATTAATCTTATTCTGAATTACAAAATTCAGATACAAAGATAGCTTCATCGTCCTCACTATGAATTCCTGCACAGGAATTGCGAGCTCATTTTTTACATATGGAACAGGCAACCCAACCCTCAGTTGACCTTGAGTAAAACTCACAACAATATAAACATTCACAGTCGGGAAACTCGTCAGAATCACTGCCGTAAGTTTCAGGTTGTTTCTTTATCTTCTTGTGTTTTTTTTTCTTGGCACTTTTTCACTCTTATTCAGGCCCTTTCCCTTTGTTTTTAAAGTTTCCGTTTTGTTTTCTTTCTTAAAAAGTATCTTCAGGACTCTTTCTGTCTTGACAATCTCCTTTTCTTTTTTTTCTTTTATAGCATCCTCTAACTAATTTTTGTATGGTGAATCAGTTATAACTGCAGTCTTCCCCCTCCTTCGATTCGTCCTTTTTGCACTTCCTCTGACTTTTGGAATAGGAATTAAATTGTCAGGTGAAACAATAAATGCAGTTGAAGAGTCATTCATGTCAGTTATCATCCAAGAGCATCCGGGAGTAGCCTTGTCATCCATACAAAATTTAACCTTTTTAGCTGGGGTGCCATTAACACTAACGGTAGGGCTAGAAACTGTAACATTTTCACCCTTTCACTACAAGTGAGGGGATTTTCTTTATAAACAGGTGAGCCAGACGAAGATTTTCCGACTTGTTCTTTGTCTGTCGTTGGAGGTTCCTCAATCACTTTTTGGGTTGAAGGTTCAGTTTGTTTGATGTCAGTAGTGTCAGCTGGTAGGAAATATGAATAAGAGAATATAGCTGGGTTAAGGGGCCTGTTGCTTTATACCCCTTAATTGCAGTATTCATAGAGGCGCTTTGGATAGACGCCGATCCGAAGAGCGTTGAAATTTGAAACAGCGTCACGAAATTCCCTGGGTTGCAACGAAGCCACAGTCGAAGCTCGTCAGCGTAGTGAAGGCTCAAAGGCTTCATGAAAGACACAAGCGGTTGTAACTTGTGAGAAAATGCGGGGTAAACAAAGCAACGAAACGACATTATCTCTTGCGTAGTCTATGACCTCTAGGTTCATGGTGTGGGTGGAATGTCCGCCTAATATGAGAAGAACCCGAAAGTCCTTTGATGCCTTAGAATATACTACAAATTTTTTAAACCATACTAAGAATAGCTCAGCGGTTATCCATCCAGTGCTGTGAACCTCATCCCAACTCCCTAGAGGTAGTCCCAGCTCAAACTCCTTCTGTATTTTCTTCCTCGGAAAAACTAACATCGGGGGCATGTATGATCCACTTGGAGACATGCAAATAAGGCAAGTTACGGTCTCCCCCCTTTCTGAAGAAGTTATTGCACCAACTTGACGTTTACCTTTACAAGTAATGATTTTGAATGGTTCTTAGGGTTGACTGAAACACCAGTTTCATCACAATTAAATATCTACGACGCTGTAAGTTTGTGCTTATCTACCAATTGAGTGAGTAGCGAAAAAAAACTATCCACATAAGTCCCATAGCTCTTGCACCAGATGCTGACTCTGGCTTATAAATAGACAGAGTAGGATTTATCTTAAAAAATCCGTTGACCCAGTCTTGACCAGCTATTTCGTTTTTAAATCTATGAGCTATGCCATTAATTGAGCAATTAGTAAGCTAAGGTACTTAAGTCTTTCATCGTCAGACCAAATAACCCCGCCTCCATAGTTTTTAAGTACGTCACAAGTTCAAGTTCCTGTTCTTGGGTAAAAACGGTTTGAAATTTCCAAGCAGTTTTATCAATCAGATACTCAGGATTTTCCTTTTTCTTCACGTATCTTTCAAGAGTAGTTTGAGGAACGTCAAACTAACTAGAAGCATTTAGGCAGCCACATCGACAAGAAATGACCGCTTACAACGAACAGCATTGTTCATTGCCTCAGTAGACCAGTATGACTGTTTGTCTTTCTCTTATACACACGGACCATCTGAAAATCAATTAAGGAAAGTTACTGGCCCAATTTTAACGACTGGTAAGATTAAAATAGTGCGGGGCGGAATGGGGTACTTCCTCATTCCGCCCCACCCATTCCGCCCCAGGAACACGCCTTATTATTTTGAGGTTATGGCCACGCAAAAACTTCAAATAAAGAAACATAAAATGACTAAAACAAAGCCCATTGGACATATTACTAGTATGACTAGCTACAGATGCAATGCGAAGAAGCGTGTTAACCTTACCTTGATTACAAAATCAATAAAAGTTGCAAACCAACAGCAAATAACTAGACGACAACTGGTTCTCTCATCAAACGAAAGGAACCTAAAACCAACATGGATGCCGCAGTTTCAGCTGTACCGAGCTGGAGTAGTTGTAGCTATTGCCGCTTGGCGCAGCACCTTTCTTGTCATCTAAAAATCGCCTACCCCGTTCCGCCCCTTACCCCGTTCCACCCCGTGTTTCCCCTACCTTTGAAGATTTCATGACCCCCCCCCCAACAGCCCCTGGGGAAAGGTCTTTAAGTTACAAAAATTTCCCATTGTTTACGCGTAGAATTTGCTATTGGGAAATATGCATATATTTTTGTGCGAGGGGACGAATTTTCTATAGGTGAGATTTTCCACGGGGATAGTTTGTCGTAGAGAGGGAAGTTTTCAGGGGTGAATTTTTCAGGGAAAATTTTACACTGGTGAAATTTGCCGGAATTCCTATAGGATGTTCTTCTTATGTCTTGCTTTCTCTTTGTCGATTCAATTTTACGCGTGGAGATGTTAAGGGTAAGTGTCCGGGGTAAATTTTCACAAGGACTGAATTGTCTAAAGCAGTGGTTCTCAAACTTATTTAGACACTGCACACCCTTTTTACCCACAGAATATTTTAGATACCCCTTCTCGGTTACCGGCACTAAGTAAACTATAGCTAAAATATAAATAGAATTACCAGTCCTAGAGTTAAAGCTGTTTTATTTTCTTGTTGGCTATCCGTGTACCCCCTAAAAAATTGTGCCCATCCCAAAGGAGTACGCGTACCAAAATTTGAGAACCACTGGTCTAGCAAATAAATCGGTCAGGAGGAGGTATTTTTCTGTGGAAGTGTAGCCAGATTTCCTGGCATTATTTAAAAAACGATCAGAAATTAAATAAAAAAAAAGTTTTTTTCAACTGAAAGTATGGAGCAACACTAAAACTTAAAACGAACAGAAAGTATTACGTGTATGAGGAGGTTCACCCCCTCGTCAATATCTCGCTCCTTACGCTAAAGTTTTTTTTAGTACTAATTAAACCCTTTGTGATTCAGGGGCACCCTTCAAGAATTGGGAAAAAAATTCGAACTTTAGCGTAAAGAGCGAGGCATTGACAAGGGAGCAAACCCTCTTCATATATGTAATACAAATATACGAATATAGAAGTTTGTTATGTAAGTCAATTCGTAAGTTACGCATATTCATTACTAATAAAAACGTTTGAAAATAAAATTTAAAGTTCTAGTGCCCGTTTTAAATAACCAAAAAAAAGAGGGCAACTAGGCCACCTCCTCCGCCCCTTTTTTCTCAAAATCGTCCGATCAAAATTTTGAGAAAGCCACTTAGCCAAAAAAAGTAAAATTAATATGCAAAAACGTTTTAATTATTCATGTACGGTGAGCCAAAATCAAAACTGTATCAATTCCAAAACGTTCAGAAATTAAATTTAAAAGAAAAGTTTTTTTTAACTGAAAGAAAAGAGCGACATTAAAACTTAAAACGAACAGAAACTATTCCGTATGTGAAAGGGTTGCCCCCTCCTCAATGCCTCACTTTCTACGCTAAAGTTTGACTCTTTCTTACAACTCTATTTATTAAAACAATAAAAAACTTTATCATAAAGAGCGAGGAGTTAAGGAGGGGACAGCCCCTTTCATATATGGAATAATTTCTGTTCGTTTTAAGTTTTAATGGCGCTCCTTACTTTCAGTTAAAAAAAAACTTATCTTTTTATTTAATGAACTAAAAAAAAAACTTTCCAAAAAGAAGTTTTTCAAAGTAAAGTCAAGGCCATTTTAAACTTAAGATCAGCATATACAAATAGCTTACCTGTTAAAATTGAAACTCAAAACGACCAGAAATTACTATTAAAGAATAAATGAAACCCAAAACGAAGAGAAATTAAATAAACAATCACAGCAAAAAAAACATACAACAAGTAATAATATAAATAAATAAATAAATCTCAAAACGGGTGAAACTTAAATTGAACATGCAAATCAAGCTTGAAACAAACAAAAATCACTACAAACAAGAGTTTGAGTATCGCTTCCTCCTCTCACTGTAAAAGTCTAAAACCAACGGCGCCATTTGCACTTTACTGAAAACTATGTGTGTCTTGAACAGTCTTGGAAAGTAAGTGACTTTTGTTCGTTTCAAGCTTGATTTGCATATTCAATTTAAGTTTCACTCGTTTTAAGATTTATTTATTCATTTATATTAGTATCTATTGTATGTTTGTTTGCATTGACTGTTTATTTAATTTCTGTTCGTTTTGGGTTTCATTTATACTTCATAGCAAAATATTTTTTTCGTTTTAAGCTTGATTTGCATATTCAATTTAAGCATTACTCGCTTTAAGATTTATTTATTCATTTATATTATTACTTGTGGTATGTATTTTTTGCTACGATTGTTTATTTAATTTCTCTTGGTTTGGGGTTTCATTTTTTCTTTAATAGTAATTTCTGGTCGTTTTGAGTTGGAATTTTAACAGGTATTTGTAACTGCTAATCTTAAGTTTAAAATGACCTTTATTTTTCCTTTAAAAATTTCTTTTTCAGGAAGTTTTTTTTTTTAATTGATTAAATAAAAAAAAACAAGTTTTTTTAAACTGAAAGTAAGGAGCGACATTAAACTTAAAACGAACAGAAATTATTCCGTATATAAAATGGCCTGTCCCTTCCTTAACCCCTCGCTCTTTCCGCTAAAGTTTTTCATTGTTTAAATAGATAGAGTTGTGAGAAACAGTCAAACTTTAGCGTAAAGAGCAAGGCGTTGAGGAGGGGACAGCCTCTTTCATATACTGAATAATTTATGTTCGTTTTAAGCTTTTGTTATATGATCTTTGAACTATTTTTAACGAAATGGCTACCTCAAAATTTTTATCGGATGTATTTGGGGGAAAAGGGCATGGGGGGGGGGGGTCTAGCTACCCTTTGATCACTTTTGACTTTTAAAAAGTGAACTCGAACTTTCAATTTCCAATCAAATACCCTCTCAGAAGCTTATATGAGCATCCCTTAAAAAAGAGCCTTATATGCCCCAAGGGCATAAATTACAATACCTGCCCCCAGGCCCTTGGGGATTGTGTCGACATCGGAGTTTTGTTACCTGACCTTTGAACTATTTTTAATAAAAAGGCTATCTCAAAATTTTTATGTGATGCATTTGGGGAAATAAGGGCTTGGGGGGGGGGGGATAGTTGCCCTTCGATCTCTTTTGACTCTGAAAAAGTGAACTGGAACTTTTAATTTCCAATCAAACGAGCCCTCACTGACGTTTATAAGAACATCCCTTTTATACATGAATCATATTTGCCCCCAGGGCACAATTTACAACGCCTACCCCAAGGTCCTTGGGGGGTTGTGTCGACCCCGGAGTTTTTGTTATATGATCTTTGATCTATTTTTAACAAAATAGCTACCTCAAAATTATTATCGGATGTATTTGGGAGGAAAGGGCATGGGAGGGCTAGCTTCTCTCCAATCATTTTGACTCTTAAAGACTGAACTAGAACTTTCAATTTCCAATCAAATGAGCGCTCTCTAAAGTTTATGCGAGCATCCCTTCCATAAGAACCTTATATGCCCCATAACTTACAACGCCTGCCCCGGGCCCTTTGTTTTATAAAAAGTGAACTGAACTTTCAATTAACAATCAAATGAGTCCAGCTTGAAGTTTATACGAGCACACCTTCCATAAGAGCCTTGTATGCCTCAAGGGCATAACTTACTCGATTTCCAATCAAATGAGCCCCCTTTTAAGTTTATGTGACGACCCCTTCCATACGAACTCTCGAGGCACTAGAACTCTCGATTTCCAATCAAATGAGCCCCCTTTTAAGTTTATGTGACAACCCCTTCCATACGAAGTGCCTCTGGAAAAAAATTAATAAAACACTGTAGCCGTATGGCCTTTACTATAGGCAACGCCATAGCGTTGCCTCTAATTTGTCAGAAGAATGATCGCGGATACGTGTTTATTTGTTTTCTTTTTCGTTTTCTTTTTGTTTCCCAGTGATTATCGTATCGAACCAGTGATCCTAGAGGGTCGGGAGAGAGCTCATTTGATCGGATATCAAAAGTTTTGGTGTCCTTTTTAAGTGACCAATATTATCGGAGGGCACCTAGCTTCCCTCCCATGTCCTTTATTCCTCAAAGTCATCTGATCAAAATTTTGAGATTGCCATTTTGTTCAGCATAGTAAAATAAATCTAGTAACTATGTCTTTGAGGACGACTTGACACCCCACAGTCCACACTATGAACTTTGCCTATTGTTTACATATGGTATTGGTTACTGGGAAGTATACAGATATTTTTCGAGGGAATTTTTTTCTGGTGGGGGGAATACGTCGGAAGATCTTTCCATTAAGGGATTTTTGTGGGGGAAGGGAATTTTCTATGGAGGGGGAGCCGAATTTGCTGGCATTATTTAAAAAAAAAACAAGAGAAACAACATTAAAACTTAAAACGAATAGACATTGTTACGTACAGAGGGAGTTGCCCCCTCCTCAATACCTCGCTCTTTACACAAAAGTTTTTTTTAGAACGTTTAAAAAAGGCTTTTTATTCTAATAGCTATTCTTAAAAAATTGGAACAAAAAGTAAAACTTCAGCGTAAAGAGCGAGGTATCGAGGAGGGGGCAACCCCCTCATATACGTAATAACTTCTGTTCGTTTTATGCTCTGATGTTGGTTCTTACTTTCAGTTGAAAAAAACTTTTTTTTTAATTTTATCATATCTAGGATCGGTATAAAAATCAGATTATTTTTGTCTGTGTATTGAGGCTGAAATTTAGAGCTCCAGAGCTTCGGTATCAATAAATAGTGGTCGCGCTTTACTTACAGTTCGTTACTATGAATTGTTTGTTCCAGGCTCTCTAAATATGAGGGGAGCTGTCAGCCCCTCAGCTTCCGGTATTTAACGATTTCAGTTTGGATATGAAATCTGGAATTCTACCATTCAAGGCATAGATACAACAACAACAAAATAAACAGAAAATAAATATACACAACTACCGAACCCGTTATCAGGAAGCTCATATGATTTTTGCATAATTAGCAGCAAAGGATGTAAAATAAAGGTATATTATACATCAACTAGCCAATTATCTCCTGAAAAGAGTCGCTTATGTAGAGAATATCGGCTCCTTTGCACAGATATGGAGTCATTACTAGCCTAGTAGTTCGAGTTGGAAAAACTCGTTGCAGCACTAGACCGCAAAAAGACGATAGGCTTTTAAACACTCACTCCACCCTGTCTTTTGCACCTATGCAGGTCATTCAATATAACTATTCAGAAAATTTGGTCTTCCTGGCACTAAATTGTCTTAGTTTGAACTGGGGTATGCTCTTGGTAATTTTCAGGCGCAAAATGAACGAGGTTGCTTTGGGCTTTATTGTTCAGCACCGTGTGGTACTGACCGTTTGTTTGAATGGATGGAATGATATTGCAGAATGTCCCAAAGGAAGCTCCATATTTAAAAAAAAGAAAATGAAGAATAGAAATTATGGCTAGAAGATAATACAGTGCAGCCAATACCCAGGTGTTTAGCTGGCAGGGGCATCTGGCAATCTTCAAAATTAAGTGCTTTAAAATGCCGAAGCACAGCATTCAGATAAAAGAAACCAAAAAGAGAAGAGCCTGAAATTCTTTATATGAAGATCCAGAACTACTACCTGATAAATAACTACCTTCCAGAACTACCCAGATCTGGAAGATCCAGAAGTACCTTCCTGATAAAATATTTTCGGTGAAATATCCATTGGATTGTTTTCAGAGGAGCTATACTCCTTCCCAGCACAAAGGGGTAACACACTGTTTTGCGGAAATGCATATTTTGGCTCCTATGTTTCACTGAACTATCTGAACTTGTGTGTCAACGTTGAAAGAATCGACAAAACGACTTTCCACAGCTACTTCAGCTCTTCGGGCACCTATGATATAATGCACTTTTGTCCTTTGAACCAGAGAAGAAACGTTCCCTTGTTCTTACAGCTGACCAAAAACATTGGAAATAATTCAGATCCTTTTTGTTCTCTAGACAGAATTGAATTCTTTTCTAAATTTTTGTGGAAAATGTGCACGTGGCAAACACAGGTGCATCTGGAATCATACGGAAATAATGATGGCCTCGTTCAAAAGACAGGGGAAAAACGGTACGTCACCCTAAAAAAACTTACCATGACTACTGATGTACTATCTTCTGAGATGAGACTATGGAAGGTGAAATAATCCCGTCCATCCTTGCAGAAAGATGTGTTTTTATTTCTCCACCTCGCGTCACCGATCCTAAATTTACTCCGTTGTTTTTTTTTTTTTTTTTTTTTTTTTTTTTTTTTTTTTTTTTTTTTTTTTTTTTTTAATTTTCCATCTATCATGTCCAGCTATTGTTGTCTTACATATCTTATTTACTTAATAAAAAAAAAGCATAATGAAGCATATAAAAAAGTTTAAAGGAATTGGGACAATCTGTTTTTGTTCACTAGATGGAGAAAAAACCCACCAAGATGGTAAGAAAAAGACCGAACGCCCAGGTTGGGCAGGTAAGAGACTAATAGCAATTATGAAAACATCTTTAGATATACCAGGAGGTAACAAGGAGGTACGGAGGAGCAGTATTTGTCAATACAATAACCTCTAGTAATTCAATACTGTAACAAGTTTGGAGTTATCCGGGGATTATAACTCCTGCGAGTTTTAATTGTTTTTGTCATTTTAAAACATTTTTCATAACCTGCTTGACATTTTGAAATTTTTTTTTAATTTCCTGACTAGTCCCATTATATTGCCTTTGTGTGTGTATATGTTTATTAACTCAGAAATCCGAATTCGACCAATCTTTGCTTGTAATAGAAATTTTTCAGAAATATCCTACCAACTGATGCAAGACAGCCGATAAGTGACAAAAGTAACATTCCAGTCAGAACAACTTTCACTTCGATCTTCCCGAAGCGAAAGGGTATCTCAGATTTTCTTTTCGAAAATGAGTCATAGGAATGACTTATGTTTCTCAAGTGGAACTATTTATTAGTCAGGTTTGGAGAGGCCTACTTTCTTACAGATGAAGCAGAGAAGATCAGCCATGATGGGAACACAAAATGATTAAGTGCCTATTGCTCAAATGCTATCTAACATACTTTTATTTACTATACATCCAATACACAGTAGGCAACTTCTGTTCCATCTGTGGGAACAAGGAATATTTCATTATTTGCAGGAAATATACAGCGAATTAATAGATTTAAGGGAAGAACTAATTGGGTTAAGGTTTGGGAGGATCAGAAAAAAATAGAGGTAGGCCTATAATCAAGAAAAGATGTGGGATGTATAAGGAAACTAGGAATGTCCCTGACAATTCGTATCGAACAAGAGGATGATGTGTAGAATATTAAGGATAAGGTCTGATTGTGCCTTAGTGCTGATTTATTTTTAAATGGAAGTTGTTCGTTTTTTTCTGGTGACCCTCGTCTTTAAAGTCGATAAATTCTATTCTATTTAGAACACATTATAATTTTACAAGATTTAACTTATATTTAGTCAAACCAAAACGAAACCATGCTATTCAAATATGCTTTTACAAAGTTTCCTCAGTGAAATCCTTAGGTAAGAACTATGAGAAAAGCATACATGCCTTTTTTCTCTCTCCCGTAAAGTTAGGTGAACCGCTAAGTTTTGGACATGATATATTCTGATTTTAGAGGACCAATCTGGCATTAAGTACTTAATCATGACAACTTTTATAGGAAATTATCTCTCCTACACAAAGTATTATAATCTAGGACCTAATTTCCTCTTTACACAAGGAAAACTTCCCAAATAGCATTGCAATAAGCTTCCCCCACTCAATGAGTAGTTAATCTGTCCATATAAGAGAAATTAAGGCAAGGATGTTTTTAAGAAGACGAATATGTCGAGAAAAATATTATTCTTTCCTTAAGCAACAATATTATTTTATATGTTTCGCTTATTGGATTTCACTATAGCTTTAAAGTACAAAAGATAACAGACTTGTGAAGAGACAAGTTAGCAAAATGGCGTCTATGTGACTTTGAAAATTAAACAAGCAACATATCCTCTTTACAATAGAAAAGAGAAAAATAAGTTCTGAAAGAGTGGCTAACAGGATCCCACACAGGAGTAGTAATGATATTATGGATCCGGCCACAGCACGCCCTAGGGACATCACAACTACAGCAGTCCTATTCTCTTTTGTATCAGAAGCCATTTGGAGTTACCAACCTTCTGTATATGTTTCCATAGAAGCAGCGCGCCCTGCACCATATATCTGTAGTGATTTATTCTGTAATATGATAAGTAGGTTGCCTGGTTTTATCATATATCCCAACATAGGATTGTGGAATCCTAGTGTCTCGCTATTTGAGTGTGGGATAGTAAAGAAAGATGTTGGCACAATGTATTATTTTTTTTCGTGGTCTTAGACCAGGGCACTTCGTATCGAAGGAGTTGTCGTAGAAACTTCGAAAATGGCTCAATTGGAAATTAGAGGGGCTAGCACCCTTTTTAATCGTGAAAAGTGATTGGAGGGCAACTAGCCCCCCCCCCACACACCCATCATTTCTCTAAACACATCCAATCAAAATTTTAAGATAGCCATTTTGTTCAGCGTGGTTGATTTCAAGATAGAATATATGTTTTTGAGGAGGTCACCCCCCCCAACCCTCAGGGCAAGGGTTTTAAGTTACGCCCTGGGGGCATATAAGAACGATGTTGGCACAATGTATTATTTATTATTTTTTTCCTTCAGACCTGTGCACTTCGTATTGAAAAAGTTGTCGTAGAAACTTCGAAAAGGGCTCATTCAATTGGAAACAGAAGTGGCTTGTGCCCTTTTTAATAGTCGAAAGTGAATGGAAGGCAACTAAAACCCTTCCAGACCCACCATTTCCCGAAACCACATCCAATCAAAAATTTGAGATAGCCATTTTGTTCAGCGTAGTTGGTTTCCAAATAGAAATTATGTTTTTGAGGAAAACAATCCCCAAAGACCCCAGGGCAAGGGTTGTAAATTATGCCCTGGGGACATATAAAGTTTTCAGAGGCAACGCTATAGCGTGTGCCTATAGTAAAGGCCATACGGCTCCAATGTTTTATTATTATTATTATGTATTTATTTTTCCCCAGACGCATTTCATATGGAAAAGGTCGTCGTAGAAACTTCAAAGGGGGCTCATTCGTTTGAAAATCGAGAATTCTAGTGCCTTTTTAATAGTCGAAAATGATTGGAGGGCAACTACCCCCCCCCCCCCCACGCCAATCATTCCCCAAACACATCCAATCAAAATTTTAAGATAACGATTTTGTTCAGCGTAGTCGATTTCGAGATAGAAAACGTGTTTTTGAGGAGGACACTCCCCCACAACCCTCAGGGCAAAGATTTTAAGTTATGTCCTGGGGGCATATAAGGTTTTTATAGAAGGCGTTGTCGTAGAAACTTCAAAACAGGCCCCTTCGATTAGAAATTCAAAGGACTAGTGCCCTTTTTAATAGTCAAAAGTGATTAGAGGGCAACTAGCCGCCCCCCCCCCCACGTACATCATTTCCCCAAACACATCCAATCAAAATTTGAGATAGCCATTTTGTTCAGCGTAGTTGATTTCCAGATAGAAAACATGTTTTGAGGAAGACACTCCCCCACAACACTCAGGGCAAGGGTTTTAAGTTATGCACAGCGGGCATATAAGTTTTTATAAAAGGCGTTGTCGTAGAAACTTCAAAAAGACTCATTCGATTGGAAATTCAAAGGGCTATTGCCCTTTTTAATAGTCGAAATTTATTGGAGGGCAACTACCCCCCCCCCCCCACGCCCATAATTCCCCCAACACACATCTAATCAAAATTTTGAGATAGCCATTTTGTTCAGCGTAGTTTATTTCCAGATAGAAAATATTGTTTTGAGGAAGACACTCCCCCACAACTCTCAAGGCAAGGGTTTTAAGTTAAACCCTGGGGGCATATAAGGTTTTTATAGAAGAAGTTGTCGTAGAAAATTCAAAAAAGACTCATTCGATTGGAAATTCAAATGGCTAGTGCCCTTTTTAATACTCGAAAGTGATTTGAGGGCAACTAACCCCCCTCTCACGCCCACCTTTTCCCCAAACACATCCAATCAAAATTTTGAGTAAGCCTTTTTATTAAACGTAGTTTTAAGTTCTGGAAATTAGGTCTTTGAGGATGACAACTCCCCCACAGCCCTCAGGGCATGGGTTGTAAGTTATGCCCTGGGAGCACATAAGGTTTTGTATAGACAACGTTGTCGTAGAAACTTCAGAAAGGGCTCATTCGAAATGGCTAGTTCCCTTTTTAATATTCGAAAGTGTTTCTGAAGCAACTGACACCCCTTCCTAGCCATTTTATTCAACGTAGTTGAAATTTCTGGAAATTATATGTTTGAGCAGGACACTCCCCCCACAGTCTTCAGGGGTAAGGGTTATAAGTTATGCCCTAGGGGCATATATGGTTTATGGAAGGAAGGCTTATATAAACTTCAGAGAGGGCTCATTTGATTGGAAATTGAAAGTTCTAGTTCACTTTTTAAGCGTCAAAAGATATTGGAGGGTAACCAGCTTCCCCCCCCCAAAAATGCATCCAATTAAAATTTCAAGATAGCTATTTTGTTAAAAAAATTTTCAAAGATCTTATAACAAAAATTCCGGTGTCGACACAACCCACCAGGGCGCGGCGGCAGGCGTTGTAAGTTGTGCCCTGAGGGCATATATGGGTCTTATGGATGGGATGCTCGTAATAACTTCAAAGAGGGATCATTTGATTGGAAATTGGGAGTTCTAGTTCACTTTCTAAGAGTGAAAAGAGATTGGAGGGCACCTAGCCCCCCCCCCCTCTCCACGCTCTTTTTTCCTCTAACCCATCCGATAAGAACTCTGAGATAGCTTTTTTTTAAATAGTTAAAAGACCATATAATGAAAACACAGGGGTCAACACAGCCCCCCAGGGCCCGAGGGCTGGTTTTGTAAATTGTGACCTGGAGGAATATATGGTTCTTATTGAAAGGATGCTCGTAAAAAATTCAGAGATGGCTCATTTGATTAGAAATTGAAAGTTCTAGTTAATTTTTTTAGAGTCGAAAGAGATTGGAGGGCAACTAGCCCCCCCCCCCGCCACGCCCCTTTTCCCCCAAATGCATCCAATAAAAATTTTGAGATAGCTATTAAGTTGAGAATTTCTCAAAAGTCAGATAACAAAAACTAAGGTGTCGTCATAACCCCCCAGGACCCGGGGGCAGGCGTTGTAAGTTATGGCCTGGGTCAAAAATTGTTCGTATAAAAAGGATGCTCCTATAAACTTCAGAGAGGGCTCATTTGATTGGATATTGAAAGTTTGAACTCACTTTTTAATAGTCAAAAGAGACCCTAAGGCAGCCAACCCTCCCCCCCCCCCCAAGTCTTCTTTTTCAAAACCCATCTGATGAAAATTTTGAGACAGATATCTTGTTAGAAAAAAAATATTTCAAAGGTCGGATAAGAAAAACTCCGGTGTCAATACAACCCCCCAGGGCACAGGGGAAGGCGTTAAAAGTTATTCCCTAAGGGCATGTATGGTTCTTATGAAAGGGATGCTTATATAATCTTCATAGAGGGGTCATTTGGTTGGAAATTAAAAGTTCTAGTTCACTTTTAAGAGTCAAGAGAGTTAAACTAGCCCCCCACGCTCTTTTTCCCAAACCCGTCCGCTAAAAATTTTGAGATAGCCAGTGTTTTGGAAATTGTTCAAAAATTAGATAACAAAAAACGCCCCCCAGAGCCCGGGAGATAGGCGTTGTAAGTGTTGTCCTGGGGGCGTATATGGTTCTTATGAAAGGGATGGTCGTATAAACTTCAGAGGGGGCTCATTTGATTTGAAATTGACAGTTCTAGTTCAATTTTTTAGATTCAAAAGATATCCGAGGGCAACTAGCACCCCCCCTCCCAAACACCCTTTTTTCCCCAAGCCTATCCGATAAAATTTTTATAATAGCCATTTCATTAAAAATAATTCGAAGGTCAGATAAGAAAAATTCCTGTGTCGACGAAACCCACCAGGGCCCGGAGGCAGGCGTTCTGAGTAATGCTCTAGTATAACGGGATCAAAATCCGAGAAGTAGAAACCCCTACGTCGAGTTATTAATTAAGACAATATTTTCTGATAGAACGCTAAGTTAAGAGACACGGAATTTGCGTCGTGCTATCTGCTTAATTAAGAGGCAAGTGCCTATATCGGGTCTTTACTATGAAACTTATTATTCCAAGTATTAATTAAAATGGCTAAAATAAAATTACCGGCACCAGTAACGCAGGTGCAAAATAATGATGTCTTTAAGTATTGAATAGCATCCGCAGGTGCAAACAAAGTAGCCAATGGCGAAACAGTGTAATAAAAAAGATACAGTAATAAAAAAGATACAAAGTAGGATAGACATTGTAAACCAGACTTTTATTTGACAGAATAAAGTTCAGAATTGTCATTCTCATAGCTATAAATTATACAAAGTAGAACATTAATAATGTAAAACAAAAACTTTGTATGACCGGAAAAATTCCGAAATGTCAATCTTACAGCCATCAATTACGTGAAAGTTAAAATAACCAATTGGTGTATTCCCTGTCCAATAGGAATATAGGACATACTGTCTTAACCAATAGGACCAATGTAATATACTTTTTAGCAACGCCTGAACGTAACCTCTGGCAAAATTGGAGAGTATAGTTAGTTAGAATTTAGCAATTTTGCGCCAGTCTAAAGCGAGTTTTAGGAGAGTCTATAACCAATCTTGGAGTAGAGTTTGAGAGCCGTCTAATGTGAATGAACTTATGATCTAGCTATTAATAAAATTTGACACTTTGAGATCACGAGTAAACCTATATTGCGCTGGATATGCCTCAGTGTATAATTTCGTCAAAGTGTCTTAACAGTAAATTGAAGTGCAGATTATTTTGATATTTTCGAATCAACTTTGTATTGCAAATATTAGTAAAAATAAATACATTACTTTCTTGATTTTACCTCTTCATGTTAGTATTTCTCAAGACAATTAGTCCTTGTGGCTCCATCCGCTCTCTAGGGAACCTGAATCCAAGTAGTCTGATTTCGACTCAGTATGGCCATTAACATATGCTCCCCACTTGAACCGCTGTTTTAATTCCCCGTCACACGAAGTTCCCCCTCAAACTATGGTATAAAATCTAAAAAAAAAACACCAAAAGAAATGTACAAACCTCCCCCCCCATTATAATTGGCGCGGCTCTGTTTAACGGAGCAAAACACAAGGACAAATTTCCCCTTAAAGATTACTGAGAAATACTACGCATAGAGAAAGTGCTATATTTTGTTAGGCCTAAGATCACTTAAGCTAGAACAAAAAAAAGAACACCCCTAAGAAAAAGATAAGAAATATTATCCCCTCTTAAGCTAAGTGAAATTTGACAGTTTCAAATTTAAGTAATACAAAAAAAAACAAAGTGCCAAAATTTATAAAGCTTTTGAAATAATTACCAATGTGTCGTTAGATCCAAACGAACAACTGCTAAAACAAAAACTTATTGCTAAAACAGTAGAAATTTCAAAATCCCCTCCCTCATATAATGGAGATTCAGATGTAGACGAAATTATTATACAACTAAACCAATTTGTAGAAGTAACTCAAGCGGACTTAAAATCACTGTGGGCATGCTGTTAATGCGACTGAAAGGGCAAGCGCTAACATTATTAAAACAAATAGAGAACAACATAGGAGAAGATAACAACCTTCCAATAAACTCCATAGAAAAATTGCCTAAAAGCATTCCGAGAAAGATTTGTTGAGACCAGTTCAACACACAATTTAAAGCACGGAACAGTATGTTTTGACGAAACCCAATATGTTAGAGAATACCTACACAAAGTAATGATATCAATAGAAACAAAAAATGGGAAAGAATCTGGTAGCTTATATGATAAAATTGTGCTAAACGCTTTCTTACAAGGACTGAGCCCAAAACTATACCGACTGATAATATCAAAAAATATTCAAACATTAGAACTAGCAGTTCAAGAAGTAGAATGAATAGTTGAAATAGACAAGATTGTGGCCAACCACAACAAGTCAAGAGTAAATAATGTAGGAAAACCAATGCCGGGACGATCACGAGAAATTTCACCCGCATTTTTCTCAAGAGATAATTCCCCAAAACCGAATCAAAATAGATCCTCAACCCCAACAAGGCAAAGAACCGTACGTTTCGTACCCACGAACACGACAAACTACGTAGATAACCCCCCAATTATATGCTATGCATGTAATAAACAAGGGCATATTGCCAGGGAATGCCGTACTAGAAACAACTATACACCAACAACCCCCAGATTTAATAACCGTTTGTTCGGGAGAACAAACTTAAATGCCAATGGGTCAGGAAGTTATAGGAGTAACCCCCCACGGCTGCCACTGTTCCGCAACCCCTACCAACAGGGATTGGAATATGCAAGCCCTCCCCCAACAGACAAAATAATGATCGGTACCCCAACAAAAAATACGCGGCAAAACATGTACCAATTTAATTCACGGACAGAAAAATCCTACTAGATTTAACAGAAATACGAGTGATAACAGAGGATATTTTTTCCCGACGGGTAGAAATTTTTCGTCAATGCAAAATGAACAAATGCCGCGAGCCATCGACACAAGAAATTCCAACCCGCATAATAATACGTGACAACCAAGACAATCAAATGTCAATCAGCTTGCTAGGGAAGTTCCCACCGAACCCCAATGTCAAACACCAACCTATTAAATAAATGCACAGGGAAACGAATCAGGCCCCCAAGAAAACTAACCGGGACCCTGGAGGCCAGTATTTTTCATAGGTCCCTTCCAGTAGTTGTACCTTCTTTAAGTGATAATAATGATATATTACCTATATTAAATGATTTTGGTGTTGCAAATATTAATTTCAAGGCGCTAATAGATTCCGATGCGTCATTTAACAAAATAAACTCGAATGTATTCAATATATTACCAGTATATATCAAGCGGCGAAAGAATTTTAATATTCCCAGTTTAACTAGTGTCACAGGGCATAGGCTGGAAGCAATAGGCCATAAAGCCTAGATGTAACAAAAGATAATAGAACCTTTCCTACCAAATTCATAATATGCAAGAATTTTCCATATGAGGCTATAATCGGTGCTAATTTTTTTAAAATCTAATAAAGTATTATTAGATATAGCTAATCACAGACTCGTATATCCATCGAATCCTATTCTCCGACGTGTGGAAAAAGGGGAAGCAACAGTGAATAAAATAAAGTCTTTTGTACCCCATTTCTCGTCTACTAGGAGAAACTCAAGCGGCAAAAGGATCGAGTCAATAAAAGCAAAAATAGGGAAAATACAGGAGTATAGGCAAACAGAAACTAAGAAAATAGCAGAATTATGGAACGAGATAATAAACCTCAATGCCGTCCCCTCACAGCCAATCCCACTAGTGGAAGATTTGACGCAACCAAGCGCCAATCTTAACTTAATAGGAAATAATTCGGAAGAAAAGTATTATGGATTCGCAGTGCGCAAGACAAAGATTCCCCCAAAAACAATGCAAAGAGTTCAAATCTCACAAATGGTCACCCCCGTAAACGGCAACTCCGAAATTTGGTTTACATCTCCGTGTGGAGAAATCCCTGAAAATCTGTTTAGCGAAGAACAGATCATTTTATATGAGAAAGGAGAAAGTTTTTTTTGGTTGACAAATACACATGAAAATGATACAGTTACATTAAAAAAGGGAACATGCCTCGTTGAAATACAAGTTATTTCTGAGTGCAAACTAAACGAATGGGAAAACTCCGAAAGGAGCTTAGTTAATACTATTCGTATTAGTAATCTAAGAGACAGGTACCCATTAACAAGACCCCTATTTTTGGAAAAATTTAAATTAGATCATATGCAAGATGCAGAATTAAGAGAAAAATTATGCGAATTACTCTGGAACTTTAGAGATATATTTTCTACGTGTGAAGAGGACATTGTGTTGATACCGTTCTATGAACATTCTATCCAAACTACAGGTTTCCCGTAGCTAAACAACCCTATCGTATCCCTCATCCCTACAAAATTGGTTAAAAAATAAAATCCGCAAATTAGAGAGAAACAATATTATACGCCCAAGTATAAGACCGTATTCAGCCCCAGCTATACTTGTGCCAAAAACGAACAAGGACCTTAGGCTCGTAGTAGACTATAGAGCCCTAAATAAGCAAGTAGTCAGTGATAAGTTTCCCCTGCCCCGAATCGACAAAATCCTAGACTCTATCTCAAACAAAAATAAAATTTTCACCTCTCTCGACCTCACACAGGGATATCATCAAGTCAAGATAGCAGATAATAACGTTTATAAAACGTCATTTTCTACAACTGAATGCGGCTCTTATGAATATTTAAGAGAACCCTTCGGACTTAAAACTAGTTCAAGTGCAATATGTAGACCGTTATTACATTTATTACGAGGCGTAGAGAACATTATTCATTTTGTGGATGATGTAATTTGTGTACGAGAAAACCCGGAGGATCATTTAGCTACATTAGCCAAAGTTTTTGAAGAATTAAGGGAAGGCAATCTGAAATGTAGACCTGAAAAAGTGAATTTACTGCAACCAAAAATAAAATTTTTGGGAATGATAGTGACCCAAGGTCAAATATCACGAGACCCTGACAAAATAAAATGGGTAGAAAACCTCTAACCCCCAAAAACTATAAAAAAAATTGCGAGCAATTCTTGTCTTGACTAGTTATTTTAGAAAGTTCACACGTAACTACGCCCAAAGAGCAAAACCTCTAACAGATCTAACTAAAGGAACCCCCCAAAATATTACCTGGTCGCAGGAAGGTCAAACTTCCTTAGACACTCTCAAAAAAGCACTTACTTCTGAACCAGTATTGTCGCTACCTGATTTTGAAAAAGGGACAATTCGTAGTCACCACTGACGCCTCAGCTCTGGGCATCGGTGCAATCCTTTTCCAATTACTCCCCGTAGAAGAGTACCCCGATCCCCTACGGAAACCCACTCAGTATATAGAGAGAGTCATAGGTTATTCAAGTAGAACGTTATCAAAAGGCGAAAGCAGTTATTCTGCAACGCAATTAGAGCTACTATCTATAATTTACCATTTAGACAAATTTAGACATTATTTAGTGGGTCGTAAAATTAAGTTGCGTTAGGAACATAAAAGCTTACAGTACCTAAGTACATTCAAAAATCCAACCAGAATTTTAGCTAGATGGGTAATGAAAATCCCAGATCTGGATTACGAATTTGAACATTTGACTGGTAAACAAAATGCCCCATGTGATAACTTGAGTAGATACCCCGAAAAACTCCTCAGAGAACGAAACAAAGAAATAAATGCTATCAATCCCAGTAAACGAAAACACAAGAAGAACAAACCTAAAATTCAAATAGAAGAAAACGAAATTACTCATTGCCCCTTATCGCTGGCAAACATTAAAAGAAACCAAATTAAGGATGAAATGTGTTCGACTCTCATTAATTATTTTGTGAATTTTGACAATCTGCCCGATAAATTCAAAGCCCCGAGAAGAGAAATAGACAATTTTTATTATGATTTAGACAAAGTAATCCTTTGCAGGATAGTAACAGGCAATACAAATAGAAATCAAACTTTAATAATCCCCGTATTACCCCAAAACTTAATAATACCTGCCTTTGAATATTTTCATTCGGATACAGGGGGACACTTGGGAATCACGAAAACCTATCATAGATTAAGACAATATGTCTTTGTTCCTTCAGCATTAACAAAACTCAAACACTTCATAAACAATTGCGAATCATGTAATTTGAGAAAGAATCCCCAAACTTATCCCCACCCCAATGGGAAGAGTCCCGGTAGCGAGGTTCCCTTTCGATATTGTTTCATTTGATTTATAAGGAACCAGTGGAGGCTTACCTGTTTCCAACAGAGGCCATACCTGCATTCTTTCAGTTATAGATCACTTTTCCGGGTTCGCTTTTGCTAAAGCATTGAAAAATCAAGGCGCGTACGCTACAAGTAAAGCATTAGCGAAAATACTTTTAAAATTTGGCATTCCTAACAAGGTTATAAGCGATAATGGAAGTAATTTTGTTTCTAAGGTACCACAAGATTTGATGAGTTTTCTTAACGTAGAGAAATTGGTAACATCCCTCTATCATCCGCAAGCTAATGGGAAAATCGAAAATAGGCATCAAAATTTTCCAATGTCTTAAGCATTTATACATAAGACAACAGAAACGAGTGGGATCAAGTCCTACCTTATTTAACCAATGTAATCAACACTGTCTATTCCGAAACTACTAAAGAAAGTCCTTTTTATTTATTATTTGGCCGCGACTTCAGAGTGACGTACGATGAAATTGTTGAATCCCGACAGTATTACAATAATACAGAGGATTATAAACAAGAGTTTATAAATAGGATGAGGAAAACCTATAGGATAGTTAGACGGGAGTTAGAAAAATGTAAAATAAACCAAGAGTTGAGAAACGAACTCAATGTCAAAGGGAACATAAATTTTAAGATAGGAGATTGTGTCTACCTAAAAAATGAGGCAAAGGTGGAAGGCAAAAAACTTTCCAATAAGTATTCGGGACCTTACAGAATAATCAAAAAAATACGACAATGATTTTACTTTTAAAATGATAAACCCCGAAAACGGAAGAACATATAAGGCACATGTTAGTCATATAAAAAGAGCCAAGTTCCCGGAAAGATGGGTACCCAGACCCTAATCTACCAATTCGTCAGATGCGGAAGACGAGTCTCCCAAATCAAGATTGGGCAAATTAAAACCTTTTAATTTCAAACAAGAATATTTAGAAAATGACAGTAACGAGGAAAATTTTGAAGAATTCTTAGCTATGAAAAATCTAGTCGTCCCCAAAAGAAAATCTTTAATACCAGTAGAAATAAAAACGCCAAAAGGCCCAAAAAGTTTATCGTCAGAAAGCTCAGAAGAGTTAGACTATGCGCTGTCCCCAATAACCAATTTTTTCCCGATAACATTTCGACCCATTGCCCCCCAAAAGATTTCCAGATGATATGGTATCACCAGCAACCCCGATAGAGAGACCCCTATCATTACAGGATGAATTAAATAGAGCTATGGAAACCCCTGGTGTAAAAATAAAGAAAACTCCACCCAAGGAAACAAACAAGAATAATTTGAGAGAAACTATGGACATAATCAATTATCCCATAAAAACAAGGCAAAGTACCTTGCCTTGGACACAGGAATACCCTGAAGATGAAAATCTAGGACAATATAATCACATAACAATATCCAAAGTTAAGCCCAAGGAATCATCCTCCTGAAGACAGACCATGTTACAAAAAATACCCCACCCCCCTGAGGATATGACGTTCAAACAATGGAGACACTCTCCACAAACATTTGACTCTTCCCAAGGTTCTCAAGAATCTTTTAACTCCCCCAAAACAAGAATTCAGCACGAGGAAATGGAAAATAAACCTTCTACTTCCAGAGGAGACGAAATATATGAAGCAAGGGCAGGCGATACTCCAAAATCGCAAAGGACCATCCCGGAAAGCCCTAATGATGAATCTTCAGGAACCAGTTCTACTGAATCAGACGAAGAATCAGTTCCAGGCGAACCCCAAGACGCACGAAAACGAAAACTAACTTCGGCTACGGCTCATGCGAAAGAAGCCAAATTAAAAGGTCAAAAGTTCCTATTGAAGCAATACAAGAAATTTGACCTAATCTCTATGGGGAAGTCTAAAAAGAACAAAACGCAAGAAAACGAAGAAGTTACCACTAAATCTGGTATGGCAGTTAAGAAACCAGATAAGTGGAAATACGTCTAGGGGCCAAGTACTTAGAAAAAACTCCTAAAACAATATTGATGCGAATTGGGTAGGATACATTAGCAAAAAAATTAATTAAATTAATAGTTAACCTTGGCAGATAAGCTGAATTCTGGCTTGATAGAAAACCCTGAAGGTAGAAGAAGAACAAGAGTTGTTCAACCCTTCCTCCCAAAATAAACCTGGTGCCAGCCCCGTTGCAGAAGGAACGATTATGAACCAATTACTTCAGAGGCGATCAAAACTCCTAGATGCTTCGGCACAATTGATAACAGAAAGATTGAAAATAGAAAACATGATAGAAGCCATACTTAAATCTCTTAGTGAAGTTAAGGCATCCAAGGAAAAAATAAAGAAAAAAATTAATGAGATCCTTGTGACTAAACAAATAGATAAATTAATCGAGACTGAGTTTATGGAAGTTAAGGAACAGGCTGCAAAAGTCTAGAATGAAATGGAATCAATAAGCGACTCAACGCTTGTCAAGGGATACAACTATCTCGATAAGCTGCTAAAATTACAAGCCTTATATAATAAAATGCAAGAAATCGATAAAAAAGTGAAAGATTATAGAAACAGTACTGTCCTATCTGCAACAGCAGCAGTACAAGAAGCACTGGTACCTGAACAAGTCAAGCTCCTAAACTTACAGCATGAATACGACCACTTAAAGGCACAGAAAGAAATAATTAAACTACGTCAGGAAAGCTTAGAAAAACAACTGAAAAACAACTTAAAAGCTTAGAAAAACAACTTAAAACAAAGTCGAAATCAACAGAGAATTGCAAAAACAAAGAGAATTCTGCTCAAAATTAGAGAAAATGGTGGAAACCTTATTTACAATTGAAGTCTACTTACCCCTCAACCCCCAATTGGAACATATTCTAGCTAACAACTACAACGGAGGGCCACCACAACCCTCGTATTTCACAATTCCAAATCAAGCTAAGTACCCCCTTGTAAACCCCCAAATGGAATCTTCTCAACAAGATCCTCCAGTCTATGATAGCGTAACCGCCAGGACCCAATACACCACTACCAAAGTAAATGATACAACTGGCCAAGGCTCCTCAAAGATCTGTTCACCACAAGGAACGCCCGAAGTGCAACCTTTACCGGCCTATACAGAAAACTAAGAAAATATTGATCATGGCTGTTAGATAAATTCAAAAAGTAGGTAAAATTCTTCTTCTCGCTTAAACAAAGAAAAAAGGAAATATTTTTTTTACAACTTTAGTATAGTAAATTGTGCAAACAAGACTAAAGCGGTAATGTAATACCTCTTGCGCAATCACGTTAAACTAGAGGATCAACAAACCTTGCTAATTATTGATAAAATCTTCAAAAAATACTAGATGGAGTAATTCATAACCTTAGTTTCCTCATAAATCTTTAAAAATATGGGTAACTACATGAAACCTTCGAATTCGTAATTACTCTTAAAGCCTTTCTTCCTACTTAGCTATTATCCATTTTCCTTTGAAATACAATAAAGTTAATTTACAAAGAAGGAGAAAGTTAGAAATCCCTCTCAATAAAAAAGTAGTCTGATTTCAATCATAAGAAAGGATGACCGGAAGTAGTCACGTTAACTTCCGAAAAAAAATTGTAAATACTACACATACTAAAATACATATTCGACAAAAATATATACGAGTCGTTATCGCAATAACTGTAACCAAGATTTTTCTATTAAACTTGAACAACAGATTTAGTATTTAGCGGCAACGCAATAATCAAGTATGTATATAGCAGCAGTAACGATGTGAGGCATGGTTTGTCAGAACGCAGAAACATAATAGTTAACCTAGTTATAAATATAGTTTCTATCAACCTAAATAGCAGAAGTAAATTAATATTTCAAATCCGTTCAAAAAAAGAGAATCTGTCACCAATTATCCGAATCAAAATATGAACTCAAGAATTCATTAGAAATTCCGTCATTGAAAATAATCACAAGTAAGATTATGTATTTTTTCTAGGGTAACAGAGGTGGATCTTTAATCCGTACGTAAGACATGCGGTGTTGAGAAGCGCAAATAATCAAAAAGTTTCCTTTCTCCGTAAAGTACAATGAGAATAAAAGCAGGCCAACGAGAACTGAAAGTATTATATCGAGGTTTAAAATAAATTAGTTGTTTGGAAAGCCTATACAAATTACTAAGCGAGACCGAGCAAGTTTTCTCGTCGTAATTCTTTTTTCTAAAATGATACCATTTGTTTTTAATGTTATAAATAATTTATGCAGTTCAAATGGCCTTATGTAAAATGCCAGTTCTTGAAAACTATTTTACGTCAGTGACTTCACTATACGTTCCAAGAACTCAAAAAAAAAACAGTAGTAAATTGATCGACTTGTTTACATGTTTCTCCGTCAAAATCAGAATGTTTTCCCTCTTTTAGTAAACACTAGCAACACAGAGAAATTAACCCATAGCTTCACCCCATAAAATAGATCCAAATGTAAAACAAAGAAAACCCACAATAAGAAACTATCAAAACAAGTAGCCTAAAAACAAAACAAAATATGAGAAAATAATTCCATAAGATGAAATAGCCCTAGAGATAATGAGACAATTAGAAAATATATTTTGGTCTCAAACTATTGATATCGTCGATATATTTTTATTTATATATATTTTTGGATTAGATCTGGATCGTATTTTAGTGTAGTATAACCCAAAGTTAGTCCACATACCTCTCAAGTAAATTGTGATACTCATTTTAAATAATTTTTTTTATTCCCGATAACTAAACATTAGATTCTAGCAACCAATTGAATGTGGCCCGTGCAAAATATAGTCAGTCCAAAAATACATGAAATAGTGTTCTAGTCTGTTTCAAAACCTAAAGCAAGGAGGAAAAATCGCTAAAAGAATAAAAAAAATCAATACCCTGGGCATAAGAATAAGTCTAAATCGTAGCATTTAAAATACTAATTTTGGCCCGCAAATTTTGACCTAGAAAAATGCGATATAACCATCAACAATAGATAAGTCTGTAGATATAGATAAAACCCCAAAAGCAACAAAACTCTTAAATTATAATAGAATGAGTCAAGGAATGGGAACCCTAAGGCAGTACAACTCTTAAACTATAAAAATAAGCCCCAGAAATGCGCAAGGCATAGGAAAACCTGAAAAGAAAAGTTTTATGGCCTTAGTCTATTGATACTTAAGGTTTGATAAATTTCCTATGTGGCATAATTCAAAGTTAGTTCACATATATGTTAAGTCAGGTGTTACAATCGCCTTGAACAAAACTATTTCGACAACCTGTCCCCGCAATCTAGCAACTAATCACGTATCACTCGCGTAAAATAGACAGTCTTGAAAACTAAAAAAAAGAAGAACCTTCCATAAGTCAAAAGTACATGAAATTAGCTATCAAAGTTCAAAAATATCGTATCTTGGAATCACAATTAAGACAGAACTAAAGCAAAAAAAAGGGAACAAATATTGATTATTTTTCGACTTTTCAGGGCCCTCTATAGAGAAAGTATTTTTGCTGAAAAAAAATTGTACCATAGATTAAATTTGTAACTAACGTTTAGCTAACCGAGCCATTAGTTTTGTCATCGTTAGCTAAAACAGCAGGACGCATACCGCCGGTAGGCAGAGATCAAAATAATCGTCAAAAACCCTGACAATTGCAGCAATAAATTCAACCGAAATTATCTTAAAACGAATCGAAACGTACAAAAGTAAACCGCGCAACTAGAGCAATAAGAAAGCTACCCTGTGAAAATAAGAATAACAAAAAAAACTTTTTCCTAGGCTAGATGGTTCCTTAATTTTCGAAAGAATTTTGCAACGTAATTCAGAAATAATCACCAACCTTTAAGTCAAATGCGAGACTCGCCTTGAATAAAACTATTTGCTTACAATCTAGCAATTAGTCGTATGTGTCCCGTGCAAAATAATCAGTCCAAAGATACATAAGATAGTGTATAGCGCAAAAACGACCCTGGATATAAACAGTCATAACTCTCTATGGCGATAAAGAGAAAACGATCATAAATGCAAATAGGTCGATGTCCTTTGAACATAATAATAACAAATATCATTCTGATTCAAAACCTACATAAACGAAGAGGTTTAGTCGCTAAAGAATCCATACAAAAAAATCCATACCCAAGGCATAAGAATAAGTCGATAATTGTAGCATTTAAGACACAAGTTTTGGCCCGTAAATTAAATCTAGAGGAAAGCAATATAATTCTTAACCTATTAAAATAAACCCGTGGAAATAGGAAAACTTCAAACGTAATATAAATCTTAACCTATTAAAATAAGCCCGTAGAGATAGGCAAAACCTAGGAAAACCTAAGAAAATACCATATGGAACGAAAACTAAACAAATCGCAAGCCCTTCAGCGAAACAAGTGGCCAATTGCGACAATAGGTGAATCAAATTACTCAGAGTGAGAAGGACCCCCCCCCCCTTCGTTAACGGAAATTCTAAAACTAAAATTCTGCCTTTTGTTAGGATTGTAGAATAATATCGTATTTTTAGCTTAATTTTCAGATGACTGTGATAAAATAAGGCGTATGAAAAAGTTATATTTTTGGCAAAGAATTCGCAGTCTGCCAGAGACAAGTTTTGTCAAAACGAGTACATCGATAAGAAAAAAAGAAGGTTTTTCTGATATTTTGGCCGCAGAAAATACACTCTTGGCGACGCAAAAAGCAACAGCCGAGAAACAATTCAATTTTACTGGGTTAAAATAAATAATAGTCAATTTTTTCTAAACCTGAACGAAAGAATTTAATTCAAATGGAAAAATGTTACGGTTGAGTTGCAAATTGTAAAAGAAAATCACGATAATTGTTAATTTTACTAACCTTTACTAACCAATCACGGAAGCCAAAGCGTGTTTCATCAAGCTAAGAACGTAACATTATAACCAAACAGAGGCTATCCATAAAAAGTTAATTCCACACAAATAGTCTCTTAAATCCTAAATGTAAAGTAATAATCATTGCATATATGATGTTGAACTAAAACTAAGATAAATGCGACCAGCATATATACGAAATAAAATCGACCCCAAAGTAGATCGTAGTATAATGTGGCATCAATAAATTATAGTTACAAGGGACATCAGATTAGTGGACGACTAAATAGTATTCCATAAACAACAGCCACACCCAGAATTTCTCTTTTATGTAAAACCGACTAAATACACGCTAAAATACAAAATTCTCGTGAGAAACCCAAATATTGTAAGGGATAATCCCTTAAGACAAGCCCCTATGAAATACTAAACTAATGACAAAAACAAATTTTGAGTAGCTGATTTATTCGAATTACAGAAGACCGAAATGGCATATTTCATAGTCAAGTACACGACTCATTTTTCTTTCAAACCACTTAGATAAATCTTGCATAAAAAGAAAGGGAATAATTATATCTAAATACAGGAACACAGGCCCGCGACGTGGCGCCTTTTTCTGCCGCAAAAGAAAAGTAGGCTGTTCCGACAAATTCCGACAAAGGCATGAATAGTCCACGCTAAAAAATATTATAGGGTAAATAAAATTGTATGCCTTGCAACATGCATCTATCTCTTGACTTCTCTGTTTCTAGTAATTTTCTAATCGTCTTAGAAAGGTACGGATGATTAGTAGATTGTTGGAAATGAGGAGCCGCCAAGTATTCATATTGGACATGAAATGAAAAGATGAAACCAAACAATCAGCAGAAAACCCCATGAAATGCTTAGAAATCGATGAAGGACGACTTATTCAAATTAGCCACTGGGATTAAAGTGAGAATAGTGAAAACTGATGGACCCCCAATCGTGGGAAGTTGAGGCCAAGGGCTGGCGTGGTGTATATCATCCCATTACGCAAGCACTTGATCCTCATTTTCCTATAAAAAAACAATTATACGAATACGAGATGTAAATACATAACAAGGAATCATATAGAAAAGGATTATAAACGCCTTGTTTCAAACAAATTGACCCTCAACCATGGGAAGCTGTGGCTGATGGGAATGCCAAATGGTGTCATTATTCCGTTACCATTGCCGTTTGGCCTTAGCTCTCTATGAGAAACAACTATACAGTTAGGAGACGTGATTGTTAAATAATAAAGAGTTATAAACTACAGTTAAATGAACGACCCTACAACGTGGGAGGCCGCTGGTCAACTGTTGTGACCTGTGGTGCTTATATCCCATTTTTCATAACCGTTTGACCTGGGAACTCTCACGAGAAGATCAATTCCATATGAAAAGTGACCCACAAGAATTACCCTACATTACTTTTACTACTAGAAAAATTTCTCTAACAAAAGTAACAGCTCAAAGGAATCGGCGAAGGAGATGGTAAGAAGCCTCACATATGAGGAAATTGTGTCCGAAATATGGATAGCTTTAGAACCAGTTTTTGGAGCTTAGTTCTGGAATTAGTTCTAAGAATGGTTCTGGAATTAATCTTCAAAAATTACTTTCAGTCGCGACGTCTTATTGTTCTTTGGATCTATTTTGGGAGCAACAATTCCTTTACGAAGAACAACTTGTACCAAAAGGAATGCAAGAATATTGGTAAAAATTAAATATCATAAAATTAAAAAAGGCCAAGTAAACGACTAAAACTTAAGATAAACATTATTAAGTTGAAAGTGCATAGCTATTACGTAATCATTGCCGTATCTTAAACTGCTATAATTTAACATAACCATTTTGAAAATATATTACTATTATGTAATCATTTACTGTGTAATCATTAATAAATGTTATATGACAACGCATTTGCAGATACGGTACGTGAACAACCGTCGACCACTGGTTAAGTGAAACGTCGAAACAAGAGACTATACGGTACCTTGCTAATATTAACCTAAAATCTACTAGAATAAATCCAAAAAACAGCAACTATGATAAGATTCCCAAGCCAGCCACAGTTAAGTAGTTGTAGACTAGGGAATGTAACGTCATGGAAACTCAAGAAAAGCCATAGCATGGATAATATTAATGATTCCTTAAAAGCATGGGTTCTTACCAAAAGAGTGGAAAATCTTGACTGCCCCACACTACATTTCCTTTTAAAATCTCCAAGGAAGGTCTTGGAAGACAGAATAATCCTAAGATTAATAGCAACCTTAGTTCATTATAATTTTAGTGCACGTACAATGACACGAATGATAGAATACACCAGGCTAAGCGCCAACCTAGCATTCCAAATTTTAATACAAAGAATCACAATGACCAAGTATGCCTTATTATCCGAGTACATCGCAAACAACATTTGGTATGATCAGGATGATAATAACGTCACTACAATTTGGCCCATTAAATTTCTCTCCATTTTAATAGACCGAGGACATATGCTAAAAGGAAAAAGCTTCCTTAGGGCCCTATACGTCAACTGCGTAATAACACATACCTTAACCCAATAAACCCTGCAACAGGATCCGCTATTTTTCAAATCACCCCGAGAGATTATAGAGACGTAAAGAAAATAATCCTGAATTTCTTCCAACAAGACGAAAGTTTCGGAATCAAAATATACCCCGGCTTCGACGTAATTGTGCGCGAGCAACTATGTTGTTGCCAGTCGCACATAAACTTAAGTTTATCCGTAGTAAGAATAATGAATGACCTGTTTTCATTATCTGAATGGTGCCGAAAAGTCATTCGACAAAATATGCTAAGGAATGACATAACTGCCACATTGGAAGGCCTGAACCTACCAAACCAATTATTAGTATATTTAATGTATTTGAATAAAACAAAAAGTGGTAAAAATAACGTAGTGTTTGAACTCAAATTTCTCAGTCCAAATGTATCATCATGGGAAAATTATCGACTTACCAATATTTTGAGATCCTCAAGCTCAAAGGCGGTACTGCCGGACGACGCACCCATATTAAAATTAAAAGCCGATATCCGTGGAAGAAATTGTGTATATAAATAATCCCGTCAAAATAAATAATAGAAGAGCCCACCAATACTATCTGAAGTGTTATGTCTAGGTAGATCAATTATTATTTGAAATTAATATGTGTAAAACTATGGGTCAGAGAGTGAATATCCAAGGATTCATATATATATATATATATATATATATATATATATATATATATATATATATATATATATATATATATATATATATATATATATATATATATATATATATATATATATATATATATTATATATATTATATATATATATATATATATATATATATATATATATATATATATATAATATATATATATATATATATATATATATATATATATATATATATATATATATATATATATATATCGTTTCTTTAAATTTAAAAAAAAGGGCAGTTTCTTGAAAATCTCAATACTTTTAAGCCTGTATGGAACTTTAGAGGATCGAATTACGTTTGAATACACAAATAGCCAAGTGCAAGGTGGCACTGGTGAACAAGTAGTTCAACCTCGACCTGAAGTTGCCTTATATTCCATTCAAAAGTAAATATTCATTATTGGTTAATATGGAGCTCTAAAAGTATCGAATTACGTCGAACGAATAAGTACCGGCGTGTACCGGCGAAGTGAGGAAGTACCGGCGAAAAGGTAGTTTGATATCGACCTAGAGTAACCATGATTGTAACTGAGCTTGAATAAAAGTAACTAGACAAAAGCCAATAGAAACTACCTTTCATTTCAGAACAATGGCCACGGCAATTATTGACGCAGAGTTTATAACTATCAAGTATGCAAAAGAAAACTTGATATATTCTGAAGCAGTCCTCATCGTTTTTCGCGAAAAAGTGGAACGTCAAATATGATTTAAGGGAATATAACATAGAATCGTATCGTTTTGGACTACGATTGGCAAATAAACCAAAAATATCGACCCGTAACAGGAAAATTGGGAATAAAATACAATGGAGAAAGGATAAGTACCTTCAATATATGCAGAAGCCACGTGGCTGACGATGTTAGTTGTTCGCATAATAATACAATCTATATTCAAAATTCAAAAGAATAAAATCGCGAAAAAAAAATTATAAAAAATAGATTACATTGCAATATAAATTAACACATATTAATTCTAGAATTAAACAGAACGGTGCGACTAACGAATATTATGATAATCTTCATTGTTTGCGCAGCAGCCAAAGACGTCGTAAAGCAAGGAATCATACCTAAGCATGGGAACTACCCCCAAAATAGCTTTAATGTATGAAAAATATAAATTCTCCTATTCGCAAGAGAGACCAAAGATAATCATGCGAAAAGCCAATGTGGAGTGTCTTCAGCTCATTTCAAGTGGAATATTTAGTCGTTTACGATACTGGAGCTCATTGATTCCCCTAGCCATGAGGATTGTGTTGATCCAAGTTATGGAAAAATTATGAGACCACGGAGACAAAACCCAAAGAAGGATCATATTGAGCCAAGTGAGATGCAAAACCTAAACGCGGAACTCCCTGATAACCCTTAAGCCAAAAAAATAAGGGAGGACATCATCGAGCGAACGGCAGTAGAGGTCCTCATTCGTGCCATGTCCAGTCCCACCTCACTAATTGTTGTTTGCGTAAGCCATGCAGCTGTCAACATAAATATGCATTTCGTAGGCGGCATGGACGCTCGTAAACAGCAAAGGCTTGAAAATTTATCGTAAATCAAGACCTCTCATAAAACCATGTAACCTACCTCATGTGTAGTTAGATACTTGAAAAGTAAATGCTAAAGTAGTTGAGTGTTGAGTAACATTTAAAATATATTAAATGCTGAACATGTGCCATATATATATATATTATATATATATATATATATATATATTATATATATATATATATATATATATATATATTATATATATATATATATATATATATATATATATATATATATATATATATATATATATATATATATATATATATATATATATATATATAATATATATATATATAAGCATGAATCTTGAAATTTTCATATTGTATTATTTTTCTTATTCTCAATCATTTTTCTTATGATTGTAGAGCTTGTCTCGCAGCAATCCAGTGTCGCTGCAACATGCAAATAAAAAGCATGAAAATTGCTCTTATTTATTTTATCTATAAATTTAACTTTATTCATATTAATTTGTTATACCTAGTATAGTTAATCACGACTATTGCTTCAAATAATAGTCCCTGTATTATATTCTATAAATTATGTATTATTGCCTTACGTGTTTTAACTTACGTGATTGTAAAGAGCATATAATTCTGCCTAGATATTTATATTCTAGGAGGCGGAGAAATCAGTGGAAATTCATTCATGGTATACCAGAACGCAACACAGATACAACCTAGTAGCATCTAATCTCATCATTCGTCAACCAACGATAAGTACTCACCAAACAAATCCCTAAAGGCAATGCCCTGATGACAATCCCAGTTACCAAAACCTAGTACCAGGTAACACTATCTCAAACAATGTCGTCAAACGGAAAACCCGATATATACGTATTAATCGACGATTATCTAGAGAACCACCCCGACCAGTCATGTCGTAAAACTGCATAAATATCCGTTAAATAACTATCCTTAGACGACAAGGTCCCAAACATTAAATCCTAAGGACCAAGAATAATCCTGGAAGTTAAACCCTCAATGATTATGTATCTTAAACGCCAAGTCAAAGACAATATGTTGAAACAAGATTCCCAGTTTAAAATTTGACCCTATCCAATCATTATTAGATGTCAAAAAAAAACCATCATTAAACCGTTAATGATAAAAAACCGTTATTATAGTTATAATCCCCATGATCAAGCCCTCAATGATTGTGTATCATTGAAACAGGAATCAAATACAATGCGTCGAACCCACACCCTACGATCAAGTTTTGATCCAACCATAATTACCTTTATATGTCGTAACGCAGCCCTTTATTCAAATAAAAGAAGGGCCGAACATAAATAATTTACGGGAAACAGAAACCGTACGCGTATTAAATTTTCCCGAGGATAGAAATGATCAGAAGAGATGCCTACCAATAAACAATTAGCCGACCCAGTAATTAATTCAACGGAAGCCCAAAATAAAGTGACAACGTATGTGCATATTATAGACACGTAGAATGATGAAGTAAGTGTGAAGTCTTATGTATCTAACATGTAACTTTAATGAACGATGAGAAACTTTTCATAAAACATATGAAAACAAGTGCAAGCTACATTATCCCAGTGTTGCAATCAGATATTAAGCTAAAACCTATCAATGTGTCAAACTTTTCTTTCTTGCAAATTGTTTTAATTTATACATATCAGTGTGTTAAAATTTAGATGTAATAAGATGCTCTTAGAAGTCAGTTACTTATCGTATCAGTATAGCGTCACGTGGAAGTATAATGTAGTATTAGAAGTAGTAAATGTGTATCTTCAGTAATCAATACCATGTCAAGTATTAGAATAATTGCAAAGGCAAAAACTAGACTATTTAACCATGTAGAATTATTAGCATATCAGGTGAAGGTATTTTCAGTATTAGGTGAAGGAAAGTAAAATTTACGCACTTAATCATATAATCAAATGCGATAGTCAGTAAAAACTCTTTGGCCCTTTCGCCAAATAGAGTGAATAGGTGATGGACTTTTAAGTAATGTTTTCATATATGTAGTCACATAAAGCAATCAGGAATATGAAAAAATATACATCTTACTAAATATAAGTTATTTCAAATAATAGGTGCCAATTTTTAAGAAAAAATTAACAATGATAAAACGGGATCAAAATTCAAAAAAATAAAAAGAGAAGTAGTAAACACAACGAAGAGGACATCGTTAACAATGGGAAGGATGATATATAACGGGATCAAAATCCGAGAAGTAGAAACCCCTTCGTCGAGTTATTAATTAAGACAATATTTTCTGATAGATCGCTAAGTTAAGAGACACGGAATTTGCGTCATGCTATCTGCTTAATTAAGAGGCAAGTGCCTATACCGGGTCTTTACTATGAAACTTATTATTCCAAGTATTAATTAAAATGGCTGAAATAAGCAAAATTCCGAAAGAAGGATTTTGTTATCTAATAGCTATTAATTACGTAAAATGAAACATGACCAATTTTTATACAAAACTTTTGTTGACAGAAAGAATTCCGAGATGTCAGATTTACAGCCATATATCTTATAGTTAATCTTTAAACTTGTGATTTGAATAAAATTACCGGCGCCAGTAACGCACGTGCAAAATAATGATGTCTTTTAAGTATTGAATAGCATCCGCAGGTGCAAACAAAGTAGCCAATGGCGAAACAGTGTTTTGCTAATAAAAAAGATACAAAGTAGGATAGACATTGTAAACCAGACTTTTGTTTGACAGAAAAAAGTTCAGAAGTGTCATTCTCATAGCTATAAATTATACAAAGTAGAACATTAATAATGTAAAACAAAAACTTTCTATGACCGGAAAAATTCCGAAATGTCAACCTTACAGCCATCAATTACGTGAAAGTTAAAATAGCCAATTGGTGTATTCCCTGTCCAATAGGAATATAGGACATACTGTCTGAACCAATAGGACCAATGTAATATACTTTTTAGCAACGCCTGAACATAACCTCTGGCGAAATTGGAGAGTATAGTTAGTTAGAATTTAGCAATTTTGCGCCACTCTATAGCGAGTTTTAGCAGAGTCTATAACCAGTCTTGGAGTAGAGTTTGAGAGCAGTCTAATGTGAGTAAACTTATGATCTAGCTATTAATAAAATTCGACAATTTGAGATCACGAGTAAACCTATATTGCGCTACATATGCCTCAGTGTATAATTTCGTCAAAGTGTCTTAACAGTAAATTGAAGTGCAGATTATTTTGATATTCCCTAATCAACTTTGTATTGCAAATGTGAGTAAAAATAAATACATTACTTTCTTAATTTTGTCTCTTCATGTTAGTATTTCTCAAGATAATTAGTCCTTGTGGCTCCATCCGCTCTCTAGGGAACCTGAATCCAAGTAGTCTGATTTCGACTCAGTATGGCCACTAGCATATGCTCCCCACTTGAACCGCTGTTTTAATCCCCCGTCACACGAAGTTCCCCCTCAAACTATGGTATAAAATCTACAAAACCCCACCAAAAGAAATATACAACCCCCTCCCCCCCATTAGACTAGGGGCATAAATAGTTCTTATTGAAGGGATGCTCGTATAAACTTCGGAGAGGGCTCATTTGATTTGAAATTCAAAGTTCTTGTTCACTTTTTAAGAGTCAAAAGAGATCGGAAGGCAACTAGCCCCCCTCCTCCACACCCTAAATGTATCAGATAAAAACTTTGAGATAGAAATTTTGTTAAAAATAGTTCAAAGTTCTGATAACAAAAAACTCCGGTGTCGACGCAACCACCCAGGGCGCGGGGGTAGGCGTTGTAATTTATGCCCTGGGGGCATATATTGTTCGTATGAAAGGGATGCTCCAATAAAATTCAGAGAGGGTTCATTTGATTGGAAATTGAAAGTTGTAATTCACTTTTTAAGAGTCAAAAGTGATTGGAGGGCAGCTAGCCTCCCCCCAAACTCCATTTATTTTTTTCCCCAAAGGCACTTCATATAGAAGGGGTCATCGTATAAACTTAAAAGGGGGCTAATTCGATTGGAAATCGAGAGTTCTAGTGCCCTTTTTAAGAGTCAAAAGTGATCAGAGGGCAACTGCCCCCCAAGCCCCTTTTCCCCAAGTACATCTGATAAAAATTTGAGGTAACCATTTTTTTAAAAATAGTTCAAAGATCATAAAAAAAAAAATCCTTTACGTAAGGTCATTTCATTAAAATTAGTTCAAAGATCAGACAAGAAAAACTCCTGTGTCGACACCCCCCCCCCCAGGGCCGGGGCAGGCGTTGTAAGTATTGCTCTGGGGCATATACGGTTCTTATGGAAGGTATGCTCGTATAAAATTCAGAGAGGGTTCATTTGAATTGAAATTAAAAGCTGTAGTTCATTTTCTCAGAGTGAAAAAAGATAGAAGGGCAACTAGCCCCTCCCGCCCTCCACGCCTTTGGGTTTATCGGATGGATAAACCCATCCGATAACAATTTAAGGTAACCGTTTTGTTAAAAGTAGTTCATCCATCAGATTTTAAAACTCCAGAATCGACAACCCCCCCCCCCCAGGGCCCAGTGATAGGCGTTGTAAGTTATACTCTGAGAAAATATATGGTTGTTATAGAAGGGATATTCGTATGAACTTCAGAGAGGGCTCATTTGATTGAAAATGGGAATTTCTAGTTCACTTAAATATTCAAAAGAGACTGAAGCTTAATATAGTACCCCCAAGCCCTTTTTCCCCAAACCCTTCCGATAAAAATTTTGAGACAGCAATTTCTTTAAAAATAGTTCAAACATCAGATAATAAAAACTCCGAGGTCGACGCAAACCCATTTTTTCACTTTGATATTGTTACTTTGATATCAATTTTGTTACTTTGATGAATATTTGATTTTTTTTTTTTAAGTTTGACTTTGAAGTAAGGAATTTTTAAAAACTTGAAATTTTTTTGCAATCAAAAAAGAACAAAATTAATTTAAAAAAAAAAACTTTCCAAAAAATAAGTTTTTCAAAGAAAAGTAAAGGCCATTTTAAACTTAAGTTCAGCAGATACAAATACCTTTTAAAATTCCAACTCAAAATGACCAGAAATTACTATTAAAGAATAAATGAAACCCAAAACGAACAGAAATTAAATAAACAATCATAGCAAAAACATACAATAAGTAATAATATAAATGAATAAATAGATCTTAAAGCGAGTAATGCTTAGATTGAATATGAATATCAGGCTTAAAACGAAAAAAAATATTTTCCTATTGAAGTATAAATGAAACTTAAAACAAACAGAAATTAAATAAACAATCAATGCAAAAAAACAGACAATATATATTAATGTACATTAATAAATAAATCTCAAAACGAGTAAAACTTGAATTGAATATACAAATCAAGCTTGAAACGAACAAAAATCACCACAAACAAGAGTTTGGGAATGACCTCCTTCTCTCACTGTAAAAGTCTAAAATCTACTGCGTCATTGGCGCTTTACTGAAAACTATATGCGTCTTGAACAGTCTTGAAAAGTATAAACAACATCAAATTGAATATTTGATGTATAATGATATTAATTGTTGGAAGATCCATCAGTTCAAGAATTTACTTCACTATAATTGTATTTCTATTTTCAATACTGTAAGAACTGGAAAAGAAAATATTTGTAATATAATCCGTTTTCAGTTAAGCGTCAATGACGCAGTAGGCTTTTGGTTTTTATTTACAGTTAGGAAAGGAGGCAGTATCCAAAAACTTGTTTGTAGAGAAACTATATTCGTCTTTAACAACTTTATAAAGAGCTAACAAATTAAACTGAATATTTGATGTATAATGATATTAATTGCTGAAAGCTCATCAGTTCAAAATGTTACTATAATTTTAATGTTTATTTTCAATATTAACTACAAAAGAAAATATTTGTCATAAAATTTGTTTTCAGTAAAGCGCCAATGACGCAGTAGGTTTAAGACTTTTACAGTGAGAGAAGGAGGTCATACCCAAACTCTTGTTTGTGGTGATTTTTGTTCGTTTCAAGCTTGATTTGTATATTCAATTTAAGTTTCACTCGTTTTAAGATTTATTTATTAATTTACATTAATATCTATTGTGTGTTTGTTTGCATTGATTGTTGATTTAATTTCTGTTCGTTTTAAGTTTCATTTATACTTCAATAGGAAAATATTTTTTTCGTTTTAAGCCTGATATTCATATTCAATCTAAGCATTACTCGCTTTAAAATCTATTTATTCGTTTATATTATTACTTGTTGTATGCTTTTGCTATGATTGTTTATTTATTTTCTGTTTGTTTTAGGTTTCATAATTCTTTAATAGTAATTTCTAGTCGTTTTGAGTTTGAATTTTGAAAGGTATTTGTATCTGCTGAGCTTAAGTTTAAAATGGCCTTTACTTTTCTTTGAAAAACTTATTTTTGGAAAGTTTTTTTTTTAATTAATTATAGAGAGCGTTGTCGTAGAAATTTAAAAAAAGGCTCTTTCGATTAGAAATTCAAAGGACTAGTGGCCTTTTTAGTATTCGAAAGGTATTGGAGGGCAGCTAGCCCCCTCTCAAGCCCACCTTTTCCGAAAACACATCCAAACAAAATTTTAAGTTAGCCATTTTGTTCAACGTAGTTGAAAATTCTGGAAATTAGGTCTTTGAGGATGACAACTCCCTCCCCCCCCCACAGCCCTCAGGGCAAAAGTTGTAAGTTATGCCCTCGGGGCATATAAGGTTTTTATAGAACGCGTTGTCGTAGAAACTTCAAAAAGGGCTCATTCGATCGGAAATTGAAATGGCTAGTGCCCTTTTTAATAGTCGAAAGTGATTTGAAGGCAACTAACCCCCCTTCCACGCCCACCATTTCCCCAAACTGATCCAATCAAAATTTTGAGATAGTCTTTTTGTCTCACGCAGTTTAAAGTTCAGGAAATTATACCTTTGAGTTGGACACTCCTCCCACAGTCTTCAGGGCAAGTGTTATAAGTTATGCCCTGGAGGCATATAAGTTTTTATTGAAATCTTTATCGTAGAAACTTGCCATTTTGTTCAGCGTAGTTGATTTCCAGATAGAAATTATGTTTACGAGGAGGACACTCCCCCAAACCCCTCAGAGCAAGGGTTGTAAGTTGTGCTCAGGGGCATATAAGGTTTTTAAAGAAAGCGTTGTCGTAGAAACTTCAAAAAGGCTCATTCGTTTGGAAATTCAAAGGGCTAGTGCCCTTTTTAATAGTCAAAAGTGATTTGAGGGCAACTAACCCCCCTCTCACACCCACCTTTTCCTCAAACACATCCAATCAAAATTTTAAGACAACCATTTTGTTCAACATAGTTGAAAGTTCTGGGAATTAGGTCTTTGAGGATGACAATCCCCCCAGAGCCCTCAGGGCAAGGGTTTGTAAGTTATGGCCTTGGGGCATATAAGGTTCTCATAGAACACATTGTCGTAGAAACTTCAAAAAGGGCTCATTCGATTCGAAATTGAAATGGCTAGTGCCCTTTTTAATAGTCAAAAGTGATTGGAAGGCAACTAACAACCCTTCCACGCCCTCCATTTACCCAAACGCAGCCAATCAAAATTTTGAGATAATCATTTGTTCCACGCAGTTTAAAGTTCAGGAAATTATACCTTTGATTAGAACACTCCGCCCCCCCCCCCCACAGTCTCCAGGGCAAGGGTTATAAGTTTTTAGTGTATTTTTAAGTTTATTTTTAAGTTTTATTGAAATCTTTGTCGTAGAAACTTGAAAAGGGTTCATGCGATTGGAAATTCAAAGGGCTAGTTCCCTTTTTAATAGTCTAAAAAGGGATTTGAGGGCAACTAACCCCCCTGTCACGCCCATTTTTTCCCCAAACACATCCAATAAAAATTTTAAGATAGCCATCTTATTCAACGTAGTTGAAAGTTTTGGAAATCAGGTCTTTAAGGATGACAACCCCTCCACCCCCACAGCCCTCAGGGCAACGGTCGTTAGTTATGCCCTGGGGACATATAATTTTTTTATAGAAAGCGATGTTGTAGAAACTTCAAAAAGGGCTCATTCAATTGCAAATTGAAAGGGCTAGTGCTCTTTTAATAGTCGAAAGTGACTGAAAGGCAACTAACCCTCTCTCACGCCCACCATTTCCCCAAACACATCCATTCAAAATTTTGAGATATCCATCTTGTTCAATGTAGTCGAAAGTTCTGGAAATTAGGTCTTTTAGGATGATGACCCCATCAGAGCCCTCAGTGAAGGGTTGTAAGATATGCCCTGGGGGCATATAAGGTTTATATAGAAATTTGTTGTAGAAATTTAAAAAAGGGCTCATTTGATAGGAAATTGAAATTGCCCTTTTTAATAGTCGAAAGTGAGTGGAGAGTGATTAACCCCCCTCTCACGCCCACCATTTCCCCAAACACATTCAACAAAAGTTTAGAGATAGGCATTTTGTTCAACGTAGTTGAAAGTTCTGGAAATTATGTATTCAAGGATGACAAACCCCCCAGAGCCCCAAGGGAAAATGTTGTAAGTTATGCCCTGGGGGCATATAAGGTTTTATAGGTAGAGTTGTCGTAAAAAATTCTAAAGAAGCTCATTCCAATGGAAATTAAGAGGGCTAGTGCCCTTTTTAATAGTTGAAAGTGATTGGAGGGCAACTAACCCCCTCTCACGCCCACCATTCCCCAAACACATCCAATAAAAATTTTCTGATAGCTATTTTGTTCAACGTTGCAGAAAGTTCTGGAAACTAGGTCTTTGAGGATGACATCCCCACACAGCCCTCAGGGCAAGAGTTGTAAGTTATGCCCTCGGGGCATATAAGGTTTTTTTTATAGAAAGCGTCGTCGTAGAAACTTCAAAAGAGGCTCATTCGTTTGGAAATTCAAAGGGCTAGTGCCCTTTTTAATAGTAGAAAGTGATTGGAAGGCAACAAACACCCATTCCACGCCCACCATTTCCCCAAACTGATCCAACCAAAATTTTGAGATAGCCTTTTTGTCTCACGCAGTTTAAAGTTCACGAAATTATACCTTTGAGCAGGACTCTCCCCACACAGTCTTCAGGGCAAGTGTTATAAGTTATGCCCTGGATGCATATAGGTTTTTATTGAAATCTTTGTCGTAGAAACTTGCCATTTTGTTCAGCGTAGTTGATTTCCAGATAGAAATTATGTTTACGCGGAGGAAACTCCCCCAAAACCCACAGGGCAAGGGTTGTAAGTTATGGCTGGGGGCATATAAGGATTTTATAGAAAGCGTCGTCGTAGAAACTTCAAAAGAGGCTCATTCGTTTGGAAATTCAAAGGGCTAGTGCCCTTTTTAATAGTAGAAAGTGATTGGAGGGCAACTAACCACCCTCTCACGCCCACCTTTTCCCCAAACACATCCAATCAAACTTTTTAGATAGCCATTTTGTTCAGCGTAGTTGATTTCCAGATAGAAATTATGCTTACGAGGAGGAAACTCCCCCAAAGCCATATAAGGTGTTTATAGAAAGCGTTGTTGTAGAAAACTCATAAAGGGCTCATTCGATTGGAAATCGTAAGGCCTGGTGCCCTTTTTAATAGTCAGAGTGATTGGAAGGCTTGACATTTTTATAGTAAAGATCGATGTAGGTATAATGTATTACTTTTTTGTTGTTGTTGTTGTTTAGAAAGCGGCACTTCGTGTCGAAGGAGTTGTCGTAGGAACTTCGAAAAGGGCTCATTAGATTGAAAATAGAAAGGGTTGATTCCCTATTTAACAGTCGAAAGTGATTGGAGGGAAACTAATCCCCCTCCCACGCCCACCCTCTCATTTGCCTTTATGTTTAAACACTAAATGTAGCCTCAAGATTAAATCAAAATGTACTTTGCTAATGCTTATTCCCAATAAGGCATCTCAGCAGTATCCCAAACGACTGAGGATATTATGTTCAAACTTTCGGGGCTTCTTCTGCTCTTAAAATTCTTAAAGAGGGTTGAGAGGGGTTAGTTGCCCTGCGATCACTTACTACTATTAAAAAGGGCACTAGCCCTTTCAATTTCCGATTTAATGAGCCCTTTTTGAAGTTTCTACGACAACACTTTCTATAAAAACCTTATATGCCACCAGGGCACAACTTACAACCCTTCCCCTGAGGGGTGGGGGGGGGGGTTTGTCATCTTCAAAGACATAATTTCCAGAACTGTCAACTACGTTGAACAAAATGGCTATCTCAAAATTTTGATTAGATGTGTTTGGGGATATGGTGGGTGTAAAAAGGGGGGTTAGTTGCCCTTCAACCACTTTCGACTATTAAAAAGAACACTAGCCCTTTTAATTTCCAATCGAGTGAGCCATTTTCTAGGTTTCTACAACATCGATTTCCATTAAAACCTTATATGCCCCCAGGGCATAACTCACAACCCTTGCCCTGAGGGCTGTAGGTCATCCTCAAAGACCTAGTTTCCAGAACTTTCAACTACGCTGAAAAAAAAGGCTATCTCAAAATTTTGATTGGATGTGTTTGGAGAAATGGTGGGCGTTAGAGGGCGAATAGTTGCCCTTCAATCACTTTCGACTATTAAAAAGGGCACTAGCACTTTCAATCTCCAATCGAATAAGCCCTTTTGAACTTTCTACAACAACGCTATCTATAAAAACCTTATAGTCCCCCAGGACATAACTTACAACCCTTACCCTGAGGAGTGTGGGGGGTTTGTCATCCTCAAAGACATAATTTCCAGAATGTTCAATTAAATTGAACAAAACGGCTATCTCAAAATTTTGATTGGATGTGTTTGGGGATATGATGAGCGTGAGAGGGGGGGGGGGGTTCGTTGCCTTCCAATCACTTTTGACTTTTGAAAGGGCACTAGCCCTTTCAATTTTCAATCAAATGAGCCCTTTTTGAAGTTTTCTACAACATTGCTTTCTATCAAAACCTTATATGACCTCAGGGCATAACTGACAACCCTTGCCCTGAGGGCTGTAGGGGGGGGGTGTCATCCTCAAAGATATAATTTCAACCGCGTTGAACAGAATGGCTATCTCAAAACTTTGATTGGATGTTTTTGGGGAAATGGTGGGCGTGAGAGAGGGGTTAGTTGCCCTCCAATACCTTTCGACTATTAAAAGGGGCAATAGCGTTTTCACTTTCCTATTAAATGAGCCCTTTTGTAAGTTTTCTACGACAACACTTTCTATAAAACATATAAAACTTTAAATGTCCCCAGGGCATAATTACAAACCTTGCCCTGAAGGCTCTTAGGGGGTTAGTATCCCCAAAGACCTAATTTCCAAAACTTTCAGCTACGTTGAACAAAATGGCTATCTCAAAATATTGATTGGATGTGTTTGGGGAAATAATGGGAGTTAGAGGGGTTAGTTACCCTCCAATCACTTTAAACTATTAAAAGGGAACTAGCCACTTTCAATTTCCAATCAAATGATCCTTTTTTGAAGTTTCTACGAAAACGCTTTCTATAAGAACCTTATATGCCCCCGGGGCATAACTTACAGCCCTTGCCCCGAGGGCTGTGGGAGGGGGGGTTGTCATCGTCAAAGACCTAATTTCCAGAACTTTCAGCTACATTGAACTAACGGTTGTCTAAAAATTTTGATTGGATGTGTTTTGGGAAAGCTGGGTTGTGAGAGGGAGGTTAGTTGCCCTCCAATTGCTTACAACTATTAAAAAGGGCACTAGCCTTTTCAATTCCAATGGAATGGGCCTTTTTTGAAGTTTATACCAGAACGCTTTCTATGAAAACCTTATACACCCTCAGGGCATAACTTACAACCCTTACCCTGAAGGATGTGGGGGGGGGGGGGGGTCGTCATTCTCAAAGACATAATTTCCAGATCTTTCAACTACGTTGAATAAAATGGCTATCTCAAATACTTTCAAACTATTAGAAAGGACACTAGCCATTTAAATTTCCAATCGAATGAGTCCTTTTTTAAGTTTCTACGACAACGCTTTCTATAAAAAACCTTACACACCCCCAGGGCATATCTTACAACCCTTGCCTTACGGCTGTGGGGGGGGGGGGTGGTTGTCATCGTCAAAGATTTAATTTCCAGAACTTTCAACTACGTTGAACAAAATGGTCGTCTAAAAATTTTGATTGGATGTGTTTGGGAAAAGGTGGGCATGAGAGGGGGGGGGGGGTTAGTTGCCCTCCAATTACTTTCGAAAATTAAAAAGGCACTAGCCCTTTCAATTTCCGATTGAATGAGCCCTTTTTGAAGTTTCTACAATAACGTTTTCTATAAAAACCTTATATGCTCTAAGGGGATAAATTACAGCCCTTGCCCTGAGGGGTGTGGGGGGTTTGTCATCCTCAAAGCCATAATTTCCAGAGCTTTCAACTAATTGAATAAAATGGTTATCTCAAAATTTTGATTGGATGTGTTTGGGGAAATCGTGGCCGTCACAGGAGGGTTAGTTGCCCTCCGATCACTTTCAACTATTAGAAAGGGCACTAGCCATTTCAATTTTCAATCGAATGACCCCTTTTTGGAGTTTCTACGAAAACACTTTCTATAAAAACCTTAAATACCCCCAGGGAATAGCCTACAACCCTTGCTCTGAGGGCTATGGGGGGTGTCATCCTCAAAGATCTGATTTCCATAGCTTTAAACTACGTCGAACAAAATGTCTATCTCAAAATTTTGATTGGATGTGTTTGGGGAAAAGGTGGGCGTCAGACTGGGGTTAGTTGCCCTCCAATCACTTTCGACTATTAAAAAAGGCATTAGCGCTTTGAATTTCAAATCGAATGAGCCCTTTCTCAAGTTTGTACGACAAAGCTTTTAATAAAAATCTTACATGCACCCAGGGTATAACTTACAACCCTTGCCCTTAGGGCGGGGGGGCGGTTATCATCGTCGAAGATTTAATTTCAAGAACTTTCAACTACGTTGAACAAAATGATTGTCTAAAAAAATTTATTGGATGTGTTTGGGGAAAGGTGGGCGTGAGAGGGGGGATTAGCTGCCCTCCAATTACTTTCGACAATTAAAAAGGCACTAGCCCTTTCAATTTCCAATTAAATGAGCCCTTTTTGAAGTTCCTACGATAACGTTTTCTATAAAAACCTTATATGCCCTCAGCGCATAACTTACAACCCTTGCCCTGAGGGCTATGGGGGGGGGTCATCCTCAAAGATCTAGTTTCCAAAGCTTCAAACTACGTAGAACAAAATGTCTATATCAAAAATTTGATTGGATGTGTTTGGGGAAAAGATGGGCGTGAGACGGGGGTTAGTTGCCCTCCAGTCACTTTCGACTATAAAAAAGGGCATTAGCGCTTTGAATTTCCAATCGAATGGGCCCTTTTTTCAAGTTTGTACGACAAAACTTTTAATAACAGTCTTACATGCCCCCAGGGCATAACTTAAAATCATTGCCCTGAAGACTGTGGGGGGAGTGTCCTCCTCAAAGACATAATTTCCAGATCTCTCAACTACGTTGAACGAAATGGCTATTTCAAAATATTGATTGGATTTGTTTGGGGAAATGGTGGGCGTGGAAAAGGTGTTAGTTGCCATCCAATCACTTTCGACTATCAAAAATGGCACAAGCCCTTCCAGTTTCCGATCGAATGTGCCCTTTTCGAAGTTTCAACGAAAACTCCTTCGATACGAAGTGCCCTGGTGTAAAACCAACCAAGAATAAATAAATAATTAATACATTGTGCAAACCTCGTTCATTACTTAGGCAGCGCTATTGCGCTACCTATGATTTCTGGTCGTTTTGAGTCTGAATTTTAACAGGTATTTGTATCTGCTGAACTTAATTTTCAAATGGCATTTCCTTTTCATTGAAAAACTTCTTTTTCGGAAAGTTTTTTCTAAATAATTTTTGTTCGTTTTTGACTGCAAAAAGTCTAAAGTTTTTAAAAATTCCTTATTTCAAAATCAAACTTTATTTTTTCAAAATCAAGTTCATCAAAGTACCAAAACTAGTATCAAAGTCACAATATCAAAGTCAAAAATGGGTTTGTGCCAACCCCGGAGTTTGAACTATTTTTAACAAAATGCCAATCTAAATTTTTTTATAGGTTTAACGAAAAAGGGCATGGGGGGCTAATTGCCCTTCGATATCTTTTGATCTCTTAAAAGTGATCTAGAACTTTCCATTTTCAATCAAAATAGCCCTCTCTGAAGTTTATACGAGCATCCCTTCTATGAGAACCATATATGCCCCCAGGGCATAACTTACAACGCCCGTCCCCGGACCCTCGGAGGGGGGGGGGGGTGTCAAACCCGAAGTTTTAATATCGGATTTTTTTATGTTTGAAACTATTTGTAACAAAATGACCTCCTCAAAATTTTTATCGGATGGGTTTGGGAAAAAAAAAGGCATGGAGGGGGAGGGGCTAGTCGCCCTTCGATCTCTTTTGAACCTGAGAAAGTTAACTAGAACTTTTAATATCTAACCGAGTGAACCCTCTGTGAGGTTTGAATGAGCATCCATTTCATAAGAACCATATACGGCCCCAAGAAATAACTTACAACGCCTACCTACCGGGTCTTGGGGGGTTGTGTCGACAGCGTAGTTTTTGTTGTCTTACCTTTGAACTATTTAAAAAAAAAATGGCTATCTCAAAATTTGTATCAGATGGGTTCGCGGAAAAAAGAGCGTTAGGTGGGTCTAGTTGCCTCTAATCTCTTTTGACTCTTAAAAATTCAACTATAACTTTCAATTTCCATTCAAATTAGCCCTCTCTGAAGTATATACGAGCATCCCTTCCATAAGTACCATATATGCCACCAAGGAATAACTTGCAACGCCTGCCCCCGGGGCCTGGGGGGTTGTGTCGACACCGGAGTTTATGTTGTCTGACCTTTGTACTATTTTTGACAAAATGGCAATATCAAAATATTTATCGAATGCATTTGGGGGAAAGGGGTGTGGGGGGATAGTTACCCTCTGATCTCTTTTGATTCTTAAAAACTGAACTAGAACTTTCAAATTCAAGTTAAATGAGCCCTCTCTGAAGTTTACAACCATCCCTTCCATTGGCGGGCACAACTTACAACGTCTACCCCGGGCCCTGAAGGATTGTGTTGACCCCAGAGTTTTCGTTTTATGATCTTCGAACCATTTTGAAAAGATGGCTCTCTCAAAGTTCTAATCGGATAGGTTTGAGGAAAATAGGGCGTGGAGGGGGGATAGTTGTCCTCCGATCTCTTTTAGCCTTTAAAAAGTGATTGAGAAATATCAATTTCCAATCAAATGTGCCCTCTCCGAATATATTAACTTTTTTCATTTTTTTGCTACTTTTAACATGTTTTTACTTAGGCTGAAGACAAAATAGTCACCTTTTCCTAAATAGCTCAAGATGTCTTCTTTACAACTAGTTGTATTCTGCAGACTGGCCCCACAAATACATAGGTGTCTACGGAGGGGATAAAAGACAAAAAACAGTCAATTATAGCGAAAATATCAGAAATTGTTCGAAAAAACCACACGAATCTCAAGAATTCAAAGAACACGGACCAAAGCTTGTCTCACCCCTGCGTATATACTTGAATCTGATCTTTGTGTATCAATCTTATAATCTTTAAAAAAAAAAATTGAAAAAAAATCCTTTTTCCTATTTTCAGAAAAAATTTGAAAAAAAGTTTTGAAAAAAAAATTCCTTTTTCCTATTTTTAGAAAATTCTAGTTAGATACATATAAACAAATTTTGCATCGAAACCCATACTTAAAAAAAAAATCGAATCACACTTGTTTTGAACTCTTCCAGTTCTGCTGGGTAACACCAAAGCGTTGGTGGTACTAGTATTTTTAATTTCGATTAAACTCGTATTAAATCATAAAAGGTTCCTATCTTGCCAGTTTCCAATAGGCCTTACCAAAAATTTCTGTAAACTCCAGTATTATCCTTCCTATCTCACACTTCCTCTTTCTTATTACACATTTTGCGACACTATGCAAGCTGAAAAACCACGAGGTGGCTTTGACGGTATAACCCCTACAAGGAGGTGGTAGTTCAACGTGGTTCCAATGAAATTGCATGCCTAGATAGTTTTTACTTTTAAATGCTCCTTCTAGGCATGCCCTTATATGGGTAAATCTGAGCATGTTCAAGGTCTGAGGCATTTTCTCGCGACTATCAGTAGCCTACTTCAAACCTGACTAACCTTTTTTTTTAGTTATTTTCTTCCTATTGACTTCGACCTAGTCTTATTCCTTACGCCAAAGTCAAATTTTTAGCTATTGTTGGATATCCGTCCTTATAATTGAATGATTTCAGTACAAAAGCTAAAACTAGACGCTCTAATTCAAAAGAAAATTAATCACCGGCATTTGCCAAATTTTAATAAGCCTTTCTCCATTGTACAGTTTTATTTAAGTCAACCAATCAAGCTATTAGACAGAGCCTTGTTAAATTACTGAAATAGGACGTCAACAATGCATGCTCCATTCTCACGGTCTTAAATTGCCTTTACTCAGGAAACAGCATATCTAAACCCCCTTTCCAAAGGAGAAATGCCAATCCTTGAACTGTAGAACACTCAACTATTATACTTCTAATCTGAGATTTCCTTGTTGAAGCATAACCATTAGTTCTCCGGACATAAGAAAGATCGTAGCAAATATGTTCTTTTGAGATCTTATCCACATGTAGCAAGCTTGATAGATTTCGATGATAGACACGGCCCAAGCTTTTCAAGTTCAAAATATTTAGTGTGAGGTTGGCAATTGACACTTTTCACTTTCACGAGGAGAACAAAAAAAGACAAGGGCCATAGGTGTCTACACAAGTGCAGATTAATTCTAAGCCAGGCAAGTGTGAGGGATTATGTTCCGGGAGAAAGTGCCAGAATTTCAAGAGGAAAAGACTCCACCTCTCTCTCTCTCTCTCTCTCTCGTCTCTCTCTCTCTCTCTCTCTCTCCTCTCTCTCTCTCTCTCTCTCTCCTGCTCTCTCTCTCTCCTCTCTCTCTCTCTCTCCTCTCTCTCTCTCTCTCTCTCTCTCTCGCTCTCTCTCTCTCTCTCCTCTCTCTCTCTCTCTCTCTCCTCTCTCTTCTCTCTCTCTCTCTCTCTCTCTCTCTCTCTCTCTCTCTCTCTCTCTCTCTCTCTCTCTCTCTCTCTCTCTCTCTCTCTCTCTCTCTCTCTCTCTCTCTCTCTCTCTCTCTCTCTCTCTCTCTCTCTCTCTCTCTCTCTCTCTCTCTCTCTCCTCTCTCTCTCTCTCTCTCTCTCTCTCTCTCTCCTCTCTCTCTCTTCTCTCTCTCTCTCTCTTCTCTCTCTCTCTCTCTCTCTCTCTCTCTCTCTCTCTCTCTCTCTCTCGCTCTCTCTCTCTCTCTCTCTCTCTCTCTCTCTCTCTCTCTCTCTCTCTCTCTCTCTCTCTCTCTCTCTCTCTCTCTCTCTCTCTCTCTCTCTCTCTCTCTCTCTCTCTCTCTCTCTCTCTCTCTCCTCTCTCTCTCTCTCTCTCCTCTCTCTCTCTCTCTCTCTCTCTCTCTCTCTCTCTCTCTCTCCTCTCTCTCTCTCTCTCTCTCTCTCTCTCTCTCTCTCTCCTCTCTCTCTCTCTCTCTCTCTCTCTCTCTCTCTCTAGTTGTAAATGCGTATGTAAAAAAAAAATGCAGTGAATTGCGAAAAATGAGTTAAAGATATCAAGATATGCAAATCCCAATTCTTAAAAAAATGTCCTTAAAAAAGTTTTTAGGACATTTAAAAAAAAAAAAAACTTTAAAAAAAACCTTTTTTAGTCTTTTCTAAGAAAAAAATTATCTTTTGTAAGATTCGAAACTAACTTACCACAACCGTTTTATTACTTTAAATGCTAATAAAATTTGGGAGTAATCGAACATTCTGAAGTGGTCAAGAAATGGCTGAAAAAAATTAACAAATTTATGTAGCAAACAAACAAAAAAGTAAAAAAAATCGCTGATTTGAGGAAACAAGCAAATAATTAATTAATTTATAAAATTTATATAATTGTAAAACCGTAGGATAGCAACCCCATGGAAGTAATTTTGATAAAATTTGGCGTGTTTGGGGGCCATAAAATGGAATTTTTAAACATCTATCTACAAAATTAATAAGAAAGAAAACGAAATTTATAATGCATATTTTGTAACTAATTCCAGTAAAATCTATCAGATTTTTTAAGTGTAAATCAGAATATGCATTTAAAAATGTAGTTTAATTCCAGATAAGATCCTTTAAAATATGTATATTTTCTGAAATAACCTTTTCACTCCCTTCCTTCTTCTTTTTTTAAATCCACAAGAAAGGAGTTTCTGAAGTGCATCAGATGTCTGAAGGTCCCCAAGTAAATTGGCGGATGCAGAAGTTCAGGCTGAGTAATTCAGGCACGTATGCAGAATTTTTTGTTCGAAATTTTGGTGGAGGGGGGGATAATAAAAAACTACTCGATGAGTTGAATAGGAAGCACCCAAAAATTTGGGAAAATTTAGGATCTCCAAGGGGTGGCCAAAGCCACCCCACTCCTATGTACTGCAAAAGCATAATTATAGATACGCTTTACTAAAAGGAATCTAATCAGCTAGTGCCGCTATATACAATATCTTGAGAGTTAAATAAGTAAGAGGGGAAAATTTTCCTGAAAAAAGGAGGAGCTGGCTCCCTCCCTTGTCTATAAAATTTAATATATAGATTCTTCTAAATTCACCGAGCTTCCCTCCCCCCCCCCCTATTGCAAATATTCTTGCGTTCATGGCTGAAGCCTTTACACTGGAAGAGTTAATACACCTTCAGAGGCAGACAGAGAAAGAGGGATAGAGACAGGGAAAAGATGCTTAGCTTAGGTAGGTACAGTCTGGTGCAGAAATCTTGAACATACTAGAACCTAAATAAATCTCTGAAGCCACAAATAAAAAAAATAATAAAAATAACATAAAAGAAGCTTTATCTTTTTATCAAGCTTTAGCTGATAATCAAGATTATGTCTAGAAATTTTTGTTCCGGGGGGAACAAAAAAAGTTATTTGTTTATGTACACTATTATTATGTATTTAAAAGTTCGACAAAAATTTTGTGGGGGGGGGGTCAAACTGGTAGCCCCCCCCCCCCCCCCTGGATACAAACCTTTTGATAATATTTTGTATTAAAGAGTAGCAATTGCGAAATAACGCTTGCAAGTACTAACTAGATCACAATAATTCACCAATCTACTTTACGATTGAACGAACAATATATATATTTCACACAAACAGCAACAGAGGAAAAATGAAAACAAAAAACTTGCGACAAATATACTAAAGGGAAAAAGACAGAGACAAAAGAGTAAACGGTACTTGTCTGTTAAACAGATCAAACTCAAGAACTGAATTTAGGTTAATCCTAATGAAATATACCAGAACATTATGATAATATAATACTTTAGAAACAAAATTATGGAAACTATGACAAAGAATTATGGAAAGCAGGGCGCGCAGAACGTATTATATTAAATACCTAAATTAACATAACCCCTAACCACCTCTATATATTAAACATTTAATTAAAATGTAACTACATCATAGTTTTCTCACTCAAAATAAGCAAATCATAGCCGATTCCAACCGGTTTTGTTTTATCTTAGCGTAATTCTTGAGGATGTTCTGTTTAACAGACAAGTAGCGAGAAAACTAACAGAAAAAAAGCTACCAGAAAAAAAGCTACAGAGAAAACTAACAGAAAAAAGCTACCAGAAAAAAAGCTACAGAGAAAACTAACAGAAAAAAAGCTACCAGAAAAAAAGCTACAGAGAAAACTAACAGAAAAAAAGCTACAGAAAAAACTAACAGGAAAAAAGCTACCAGAAAAAAAGCTACAGAGAAAACTAACAGAAAAAAAGCCACCAGAAAAAAAGCTACAGAGAAAACTAACAGAAAAAAAGCTACCAGAAAAAAAAGCTACAGAAAAAAACTAACAGAAAAAAGCTACCAGAAAAAAAGCTACAGAGAAAACTAACAGAAAAAAGCTACCAGAAAAAAAGCTACAGAAAAAACTAACAGAAAAAAAGCTACCAGAAAAAAAGCTACAGAGAAAACTAACAGAAAAAAAGCTACCAGAAAAAAAGCTACAGAGAAAACTAACAGAAAAAAGCTACCAGAAAAAAAGCTACAGAGAAAACTAACAGAAAAAAAGCATCGCTTAAAAAACAAAAAACGTCAATAGCACATAGTGATACTTTAAATGATTACGGAACAGTAGTTCCCTTTTCAATTATTTTATAAGAAAAAAAACTCACACTTGTCCAAAAAAAAGCTTTTATTGTCCTAAGAAACGGCACTATAAATCTTTAAAAGAAATAAACCGTTTTTAACTAGTTATTAAGAAAAAATTCAAATTCCATTTCGCATTTTTTCGACAGGTTATCCCCTCCCCCAATGTGTAGGTATAAGCTGTTGCATCTTTGGCCTGAAGATATCCAATAGGATAGTCAAAATATCTCTAGAAATAAGAGTCACTAGAAGCATTCCTATACAATTATTATGAAAGAAAAAAAATCTCAGACTTCCCAAAAAAAGGCTTTTATTGTCCTAAGAAAACGGCACTATAAATCTTTAAAAGAAATAAACCGTTTTTAACTAGTTATTAAGAAAAAATTCAAATTCAATTTTTAGGCTAATATCTCGAGAGCTTATCCCCCTCCCCCATGTGTAGGTATAAATGTTTGTATCTTTGGCCTGAAGATATCCAATAGGGTAGTCAAAATATCTCTAGAAAGAAGCGTCACTAGGCAAAATACACATGCAATACAATAAAAATGCATATTTCTCATATATAATAAATATGAGGGGGCCTTGTCTTATTAACTCAACGGGTCTGGTCTTCTTCCTCGTCTACTTACAAAAAGAAACACTATTCCTATAAAAAGAGGAGTGAAAATAGATACGCAGGCGCACATAGCCGCAGATATTGTAAACATAATAGAAACTAAAACACTCGAAATCGTGGTTGTAGCAGTAGCTGCAGTTTAGTAAAGAGCGAACCACAGCCCATAGTAACCGAAAGTTTAAAAACAGGTTTTGAAATAACAGTTTAGTGAGAAAAACCCTACATTTATGGGTGATTCAAGAATGGTAACAATTGTGTAGGTTCATCTTATTTGTAAATTTGTGCTGATAACATAATCGTAAAGCACCATACGGAACCAAAAATGGCACTCTTTGTGCTAATTATGGACTTGAAAAACCGGGAAGCACAAAAAGAGCATCATTACAATTTCCACGGTCAAAAATGCTGAACCGGTGGTCTAAAATGCCACCTCTTGTATACCCGCTCTTAAAGTGCCCTTTGTAAGCAAAAAATAAGAAACTCGCCACACACAGGTTCGTCGTTTCAGGACAGAAGGAGTGAACCGCCCGAATGAATTTTGAGAATTTTCTTAACTGAACCTTCTATTCTTAAAAACAATATTATTTCAATAACCAGTTCTTCTGAAATGTTCCGACCCAAGAAGCAAAACCAGCAAAAGTATACTTACTTGTGAGAAACTTAAATTTCATTGCAGCATTGCGGCAGAAAAATTTCAACAATAATAAAACGAATTTCTGTAAATTATGTTGAAAACATATTTATATTCTTTCAATGACCTTTATTTTTTTAAGAGTTCCATAAATTTCATATAGGACTAACATTCATAAATAATTGAGTTTTTTATCTGTAACTTCTCAAAATTGCGAAGAATAATATGCCCTTAGACTCTTTATGTGACAAAAATTGCGCATTTTTCGTGGATATGTTAAAGTAGTCCGGGAGCCAGACCACTATAATGTGACAACTAGGTGGCCAGAAAGACACAGTCAGTTTGACAATTGTTTCCGACTATATCGACCACGCTGAATCCGAATATGGGTGGGGGCAAAGTTGAAGATCACGGCTTGACCTTGTAAAAGAAAAAAACACCCTTTTTAGGCCTATAAAACGTGTACAGACTGTTTATTTTTTTTCTAAGGTTGTACCACTCCGATTTAGTGGTGCGACATCTCAATTTGGTCCTAATATGGTATTCTCATAGAATATGTTAAATTTTTTCCGATATCTTGTATAGCCCAGGAGCTATAGGCTAATATTTATTAATTTTCCCCGAAAATCTCAAAATTCAAAGGTTCATTTTCAACTAAACCACGTATCTCGGACCTTACTAATAACTTTTTGTTGTTCATTCTTTTCCAGAATTTACCTTTCGTATTTAGCTTCACACTGCCGTAAAGTTCAAAGCTTAAACTGTTCGGTGAAGCCGTCTTGAATTTTTGAAAAAGTGTGGGCCTAAAAAAATATGCAAAAATACATTTGTCCAAAATGATGATGTGACACATCTTTTATGCTAGAATTTAACGCCAAATCCGAATATGAACTTTACTTCGCAGCCCAATCTTAACTTCGTTTGTTATAGGCTAATTACTTATTTGTAGGCCTAAAATTTTTTTTTTGATTAATGGTATTGCAGGACATGTTTTTATGCCAAATTATGACGCCGAGTCCAACGATAGTGTTAACTTGGTCATCGTGTTTCAACTTTAGTTGCTATATGCTATTTAATTTGCTATAAACTCCGATTTTCTTACAAATATAGTTGTAAATCCAAATTATAATCAACCTACGAAGCTTTTCAAGGTAGTAAACGGACACGGAAGAACCATGCTCGACAGAAGCTGAAAGCTTAAACCTGTAACATGATTAAAGAGTGTTTATTATTTTAAGTACTATAAGTAAAGCTACAGGTAAAGCCTGTCAAAATACAATTCCCGCACATCCCAACGGTTCTCCTCAAACATTAAAAAAAAAAATCCCGCTAATCCTCGTCCGAATCATCGCTGTCGGCACCATATCGCCCACCACATGCGCAAAGAATGTCGCATGGCTTTATCTCCAAACAAGGGCACTTTTTACCACACACAGTTTTACAGTAGCAAAAATTTGAAGCCTTGTTGACAGATGGAGGCCAGGGGGTCAGCGCTGAAGTCACTGGACTGACTCCTAAAATGTCGTGATGGGTCCAGCGAAACTCAAGTGGGTTGAAGATATAGGGCTTAGGAATCATAGCCTGAAGAACAATGCTCCACTGATGTATAGCTCTCTTGACGTGATATACGAAAGAACCATCTGTTGAGGGTAAACTGTTCAAGTTCTTTTTTCTAGGAAATAAATGAATTCGGAGGTCATAAAGAGAATCTAATTCAGACTGTTTTTTGCTATATACCGACACAGTCAATTTCCTACAGATAAGCAAGATTTCGGGCTCGTACATAATGATGTTTTTGATATCACTCCTCACTTTCTGTGTAAGATCAGCAATTTCTTGAATGAGCTGTGATTTAACAGCAGATGTAGCAAATGTTTTTTTGCCCTTCGAGAAGAAAAAACTGACCGTATCACATCCACTAATGCAATTTAGCAGCCCTATTGACTCTACAACAGCCCACGATGTTCTATTCACAATTTTATGGATTCTAAAGAATTTGTCACGGAACTGAACATAGAGCTCGGGTTCATAGCCTGGTTCACACCTGCAGAGGAATATTTTGAGATAGTTCTGTAATAAAATGACAACACTGTCTGTGTCATTTGCTTCAATAATTAGTTGGGAACATCCATTTCTGTAGCATTCGGCTACAGAAATGGAAATGGAAGAAATGGAGAGCAACACGCGTGTCTGCTTCTTCATGTGTGCTGCACAAGTTCGCTTCGTATTCCGGGTTCGGATCTATAGTCATTTTGGATGGGACCAGTTTTAGCACCTTCATTCTATCACTGAATCCACCAGAGAGGTAAATGGTAAATCTTAATTCAGTAAGACAGACATGGCTCCACAATTCAAAAATACATTCGATAAGTCTTGCCTTACTCTCTGACTGCATAAGCAAAATATCCCAGTTTTCTAGCACCATGCTCTTCGTAACGATAAAACTCTTCGTCACTGTATTTCCTCTCCACTCATGACATCCACTACTGTCTTTTAGAACAATAGAATTCCCGGAGATGTTACAAGGCCAAACACTCCGTCATACCAATCAGCTACAATATGCAGCTCGGTTGTAGATTTTGGGAGTCGATTTAAGAGCCGTTCAAGGATTCGCATCGAAAATGCCTCAACGGTTTCGGTTTTGTCTGGTACTTGTGACCGAATTAACGGCATGATATCTACCACCACACCAGTTCCCGTGACCGTGTTAATCGGAACTTCGCTAGGCCAACTTTCTAAACTTGCAGAGGTGCGAATGAACTCGAGAAAACTTGACTTCGTACCCGATCGAAGTTTAATACGTTCACTAGCTACTGCTTCAAATATTGCTGGGGCGTAGGGCAAAAGTTCGTGTGGCAGGATCATACTTAGCATCTCAAGCGTAGATCCTTGACTAGTGCCAACAGTAACCAAAATCCTTTTAACAGCTTCCAATTCAGCATAAGCGCTGCTACCGGTCTTGGTCGTTGAACGTTTGGCCTGTTTTGTATCGCAATTCATAGTCTTTACTTTAACCTTGGAAAAGGGGTTGGGTTTTCCATCGAAGTATGCTTCCAATGCTTTTAAATCACTAACACGTGCACTCAGGAGGCTCTTTGCCACTGCTTCATCAGCTACTTGATTTGAAATGATATTCACCAATGATTCCTCCTCACATGTAAAGGGATCGATATGGTCTTCGACAATAGAGACCACATTACTGACAGGTTTTCTCGGCGCTTCTCAAAGGTTCCATTTTTGGTTCCTTCGCCATCAAATTCACTCATGCTCTCAATTCCAGCAAGTCGATAAAGAGCAGAGGAAACCTCAGCACAGAATGGTATGGTGGTAGTCCACTTGGCAACTGCCATTGAGTTCAGTGTGATTCCCTTTATTCCTCCCTTTTGTTTTGATTCAAGGTTGAGTGTGGATTCCAGTGCATGATCTGGGGAAAGACAATTCATCTTGCCATTTTTCCGCTTCACGTTGAATAGTCCTTTAACAAAGATATCATGCAAGGTAGGTGGCAAGGTTTTCATGTAATTCAAATACTGGAGTAGGCATGTAGTGTACTTATAATGCCCCGCAGCTGTCAAATACGGCAACATGAGGGTTACACCAATAATATGACCTTCCCGGTCTCCCCCACGCTCTGCAATCAGGAACTGGAGAAGAATCAGCAAAAGATTCATATACTCCATCCACAACTTCGTTGCAAGGTTTTTGTCACGCGACTTGTTGAACTGGTTTATCAAAGGCTTCATAGATTCCAGGTGTTTGTCTAGGTTGTCAAAGGAGCCTCTGCAATTCATGAACACAGACATTAAATCTGACAGCTCATCAAAAGTACTTGCTTCTTTGTCTGATTCAATGTAATACTGTTCAAGAGCATTCCAATATACTCCATACAAGGCCTCTACCACGATGATGTGAGCCTCCATACACCTGTAATAGTGTTTTCCAGTCATAGCTTTTTTAGCAGTTCCAGAGAGTAAGATGCCAGCCTTACTAAAGATTTCTTCAAGTCTTGAGCCTTTCATGAGGTACCCAATCACACCAAGGAAGTTCATACACAGATGCAATCCATCAATTCTTGGAATAACATCACTGAATGCTTCACCCTGTTTCTTTTTTAATGCGATAATGATCTCGTAGATAGCTTGGTCACATGTTATTACAGTATGAGGTAACCTCAGTGCGCAAGCTGTATGATGTATAATGTTTTATTGCCTCTTCAACTACTGCTGGATTAGATGGAGGACTTGGTATAACTGGTAGGTATCCGATACGAGTAATAGGTATCACTTCACTCTCTATCTGGCTTGCATAAAATAATTTGAAACTGGGCAATTCGGCGCTGGAGTCAATAACAGTGGCATCGATAAGATTGGTTGGAATATACCTACAGAGCGCCCAGGCCACAAATATGGGCTGAATTGGAACGTCACTGAAGTCACTAATATCTCTGAGAGTGAGTTTTGAGTCACCATGGACTGTTTTTCTTTTCAGAATTGTTTTGCCAAATTTACCAAACAACAAAGATGATGTCTTAAGTGATGTGTCTCTGGTACGATGACATCTCACTACTGGGGCCTTTGATTCGTTGGTTGGCTTAATAGAGGGCAATCTTTGAAGATGACCAGCGCAGGTTCTTGGCTTAGGATTTATAAGGAGATTGTCACTGTCCCATTCTTATAAGCAGATAAACTGAAAATCAGTCAGCATTGTAAATACATTTTGAATTAAGACAAAAAAAAAAAAAAAAAAAAGTTGATATTTGGTTGAAAAGTAAAGTTCATATTTGGATTGGGCGTTAAATTCTAGCATAAAAGATGTGTCAAATCATCACTTTGGAAAAATGAATTTTTGCATATATTTTTGGCCTATACTTTTTCAAAAAATTCTACACGGCTTCACCGAACAATTTAAGCTTTGAACTTTACGGCAATATGAACCTAAATACGAAAGGTAAATTCTGTAAAAGAATGAAAAACACAAAAATTATAAAAAGGTCTGAGATACGTGGTTTAGTTGAAAATGAACCTTTGAATTTTGAGATTTTCAGGAAAAATTAATAAATATTAGCCTATAGCTCCTGGGCTATACAAGATATCGGGAAAAATTTAACATATTCTATGAGAATACCATATTAGGACCAAATTGAGATGTCGCACCACTAAATCGGAGTGGTACAACCTTAGAAAAAAAATAAACAGTCTGTACACGTTTTATAGGCCTAAAAAGGGTGTTTTTTTGCTTTTACAAGGTCAAGCCATGATCTCCAACTTTGCCCCCACCCATATTCGGATTCAGCGTGGTCGATATAGTCGGAAACTATTGTCAAACTGACTGTGTCTTTCTGACCACCTCAACTCAGAAATAAACGAGATACGCTTTAGTGGCTCCCGGACTAAAGAGAGATGGAAAGCAAAACTTGTATTTAATGCCACATTTTAACGAAACATCACATTGACTACTTTTATTTTCAACCCACTAATTTGAGTAAGGTTTATTGTTTAATTACAATTAATTAAATTAATTTGAATTAAACAATTAATTACAATTAATTTGAATTTCTTTTCGTAAGGTTTATTGTGTATATTTAAAACACCTAAAAACTAACGAATTTATTTAGAAAAAAAGAACAGTTTTCTTGATAGAAGTAGACAGCAAAGTTGAAACTTAAAAGAAGCAAAAACTTTTACTTCGCA
>CM051271.1:44175425-44187925 GCA_027921565.1 Artemia sinica | reverse complement strand
ATATGTATATATAAAAGCCTGCCACGTGCCGAGTGCCAGTACTATATATATATATATATATATATATATATATATATATATATATATATATATATATATATATATATATATATATATATATAATATATATATATATATATATATATATATATATATATATAATATATATATATATATATATATATATATATATATATATATATATATATATATATATATATATATATATACATATATATATATATATACATCATATTGAAATATGCCGTCCAACCCGTTGGAAAAGTGGCCTTAATTATTTTGTTTTAGCCTGAGAGCTTTTAGGACCCAAAAACAGTGCTGACGATTTTTTTTTTCAAAGTTGTATGAAAAATGGCAACTACAGTTTCCAGTTACAGTCACATTAACGCTCTCAGATTACACTTCGTATTAAGCAGTCAGATAAGAAGGTCTATGGACAGATACGTTTGTGATGAGTGGAAGGTATCACGAAAAAATTTTGAAGGACTATCGCTTTGAACTTCAAGTGTCTCCCTGATAAAATCTGTAGGTTTGAAGCGGAAAAAATTTTACGGTGGCAAACACAGCAAAGAAAGGTTTGGCGTCGCCATTACCTCATACGTTGGTACATCTATTAACAAAAGCTTTCTCCGGTTTTGCAATACAAAGACGGGGTCAAGACACCACAAATCCTCCGAAAAACAAACGTTTCCATAACGCTCCAGTTCTTCTCCACGGCCAATTCAGACCAGTTTCTGTTTTGTGGTACAATGGGTAAAATGGATAGACACTGTCCAATGTAGTTTCTTGGTTTTAATTCAACATATAAAACATTTTTTATGTAGTGAAAAAGAAAATGAGCTATTGTTTTGTTTATGTATGAGCCTGGTGTTTAGTAGGCCAGATAATTATTTGTATTTTAATGGTTTAGCTGCGGTAAATCCAGTATTTAAGTATGGACAATACCTTTCATAAGTTTATATTTTATAAATTACATAAGGTCATAACAGCTTGGCCGTATAGACCGTCATTACATAAGGTCATAACGCCTAGGGCATATAGGCCGTCATTACATAAGGTCATAACGTCTAGGGCGTACAGACCGTCATTACATAAGATCATAACGCCTAGGGTGTATAGGCCGTCATTACATAAGGTCATAACGCCTAGGGCGTACAGACCGTCATTACATAAGGTCATAACGCCTAGGGCGTATAGGCCGTCATTACATAAGGTCATAACGCCTAGGGCGTACAGACCGTCATTACATAAAGTCATAACGCCTAGGGCGTATAGGCCGTCATTACATAAGGTCATAATGCCTAGGGCATATAGGCCGTCATTACATAAGGTCATAACGCCTAGGGCGTACAGACCGCCATTACATAAGGTTATAACGCCTACAGCGCATAGGCCTTCTGGCAAGGAAAGCTGGAAAAATCTGAAAAATATGTTTCAGTTTTTGACAGTTGTTAATAATCAGTTGGTTGTAAAAGTACTCTTTATGTTAATGATGTGGCAAAAATATATTCGGGATCAATAGCTTTACCTTTCAAAAATTTCTTTTAATACTGACAGTTGCACTGAGTCTTTAAAAAGTTTTGACAGAAGCCGGAAAAATCTGAAAAAATGTGTTTCAGTTTTTGACAGTTGTTAATAACCAGTGTCCCAGCGTCTAATTATAGAGATTTTATAGTTGGATAAAATTATATATTTATAATATCGTAATTGTTTAAATAATCACTACAGGATGAAATGAAAAATATGAAGTCACAGATTGTTTGTTTACAAAATGATGGAAGATCCTTTTCCGAGCGTGACCACACCTCCAACACTAACAGGGGTGAGGGCCCCTCAACAACGGCCTCGAGAGACCGAGAAGATACAGGTGACGGCAATTCTGAGAATGAGGACAATGATTCTTTGACATTTCGATGACGAGCAGTCGATGGTAGACACCGATCCCAGAACAGATGACGAGATCTCTTTGGCAGAGTCACTGGACCTTGTATACGAAGTACTGGGTGACACCATTTTCCCAAGGCCTACCATTACCGTCCAACAGCCTCACTCGGCGGCAGAGCTGGTTTTGGCAATTGAGCCATTCAAGAGAAAACAGCTTATCATGTTACCTTTCTTCCCAATGCTGAAAAACTTCATCAAGCAGCGCTCAAAAGAACTGTAGTTAACAACAAAGAATAGGTCATTCTCAGAACGTGGTACTGTCTTTGATCCTCTCGCCATACCGGACCGAGAGAAAGCTTAAAAATGTCACGACACACAATTGGCTTCACAGGCGCGCGCAATTCTTTGTTTCGGATTTGCACTCTTTGAGTAAAATTTCCGACTTTTTCCTTAGTTTTTACCCCTTTTTAGATACTGGCAGCTGGCAGCCCTGGTGGTACGCAAAAATCATGGAACAAAACATTACAGAAGTGAATTTTTGTATCTTATTTGTAATTATTTGTATTTTAATCATTTGGGTGTGTTAAACCCAATATTTATGGTATGGTGTAATACTCATTACATATGGTCATAACACCTAGGGTATACAGGCCGTCATTATATAAGGTCATAACGCCTTGGGCGTACAGACCGGAATTACATAAGGTCATAGCACCACTGGGTGTACAGACTACCATTACGTAAGTTCATAACACCTTTGGTGTACAGACCGTCATTACATAGGGTCACCACACCTTGGGTGTACATGCCGTCATTGCATAAGGTCAAATCACCTTGGGTGTACAGACCGTCATTAAACAAGGTCATGACGCCTTGGGCGTACAGACCGGCATTACATATGGTAATAACACCTTGGGTGTACAGGCTACCATTACATAAGGTCATAACGCCATGGGAATACAGACCCTCATTACATAAGGTCATAATGCTTTGGGAATATAGACCGCCATTATAAAAGGTCACGACGCCTTGGACGTACGTACCGTCATTGCATAGTATTGTAACGACTACGGCGCTGGCCTATAGGTCTGTTCTGGCATGGGGTAAGTTTTTCTGGTGATGAGAGTTGAATTTACTTCCAGTGTCTAATTACAAAAATGCTATGCTAGCTGGATAACAGTATATGCTTATAATATTGAAGAAAATATCGTTTCAAACGTAGTACTTTCTTTGACCCTTTCGGCATCCCGGACCGAGCGAGAGCTTACAAATGTCAAGACGCATTTCAGCTTCACAGGCACCACGCATAAACCTAGAATTCATTTTTTTACCAGCAGCTGCATAAGTAGAGGACATAAAGTTCATATCAGTTGACAGAAAGTCATTCTTGGTCTTAGATTCCTCCAAACGAGTGACTCTGAGGATGCTATCATACAGTGACCTTACGTTAGGTACTGTCATAAAGATGTTAAAGGCAGAGAACGTCTTTCCCGACACTATCCCAAAAACTGATAAGTTCTTGGATTCTGTTAATAGATGTCAGCAGCATCTTTCAAATATTCTTTCTAGAGCGTACTCAAAATTGATGTTCATGAGAAGAGATTCTGTCTCGAACTCTATTCCTGACTTGTCTCAGGAGATTAGAAATAAACCGACATTATTATCTCTGGAATATATTTCATGTTTTCCGCCGACTTTAAGGACCTAACTCGCAGAATGAGGTTAGGGTTCACTTTCAAAAACAAAATCTATCAGTTCGAAGTGCCATCGTGAGCTATGGCCATCTTCAAACCATCCAATTGCATGCTTACATGAACAAATAGATTCTGCACAATTACCAAAAGTCATTAGTACAGAACAATGTAAAGACCATTATGATTCTCCAGCACAGACTTGGGTTCATGCTGAGCGAGAAATCAGATGATTCTCCTGCACAGACTTGGGTTCATGCTGAGCGAGAAATAAGAATTACAACCTATGCGACGGATCATATTTCTCGGGTTTCTGGTAGACCTGGAGGTAAGGAGGTGTACCTAGCCCCGGAAAAGATTCAGAACTTGATACATGCAATGAAGGCAGCTCTGAAAAATCGTATACCTCAATAAGGCAACTGATGAAGCTGATTGGACTCATCAACGCGGGCTCAAGAGCAATTCCTTTCAACAGACCACATCTCAGGAAATGTTAGTTACTAATGCTCAGATAGTGGACAGGTCTTGGAACAACATAGATTTAAACATCCTAATTACGACAGAGATGAAAGAGGCATTTTCACCGTGGCTGAACAAAGATTGGCTGAGTCAAGGCCTTCCCCTCAAGCCCCCTATTGTTTCCAAAACAATATTCACCGACAGCTCAACCAACGGGCGGGGTGGCTATCTAGAGGACCAACATCAAGACACTTCGGGGACTTGGTCTCCAGAAGAGAAATCTCTTCATATAAATTGCCTCGAGATGAGAGCCGTAGCCAACACAATCAAAGCCTTTGTGGAGGAGCTAAGAAAGGAGGTGGTCACGATAGCGACGGACAACTCGACTGTAGTCAATTAAATAAACAATGAGGGCGGAACCAGTTCTTTCTGCCTAGAGGAGGAATCCATAAAGCTCTTCGAGATTACGATGGCCCTGAACGTTCACTTGAGGGCAAGACACATCGCCGGGTCACTCAATCTAGTAGCCGACACACTGTAACGAGAAGGAAAAGGTCTGCCCACGGAATGGGGTCTCAACGAGAGTGTCTTCAGAGCCCTGTCAAAAGAGTACGGATTGCCAGAAGTCGATCTATTCGCGACTCGATTGAACCGGAAGATCGACGTATATTTCTCACCAGTTCCAGATTCTCTTACGATCGGCACAGATGCCCTTGTCCGCGATTGGTCGAACAAGCATAGCTATGCCTTCCCTCCATTTGCACTGATCCCATAGGTTCTGGAGAAGGGTCGAAAGTCTGTGAACTGCCGAATAAGGCTAATTGCTCCGCGATGGCCTCGCCAAGCTTGGTACACGAATCTTCTCAACCTGCTAGTAGACTTGCCTATACCCCTCGGAGATCAGTCAGATCTCCTCCAGCGGGGTCGACTTTGCCACCCAGCACTATGGAATCTAAATTTACACGGCTGGAAGATATCGAGCGTGGACTCGAAGAGAGGTTTTTCTAAGGAATCAGCCCGTGCAATTGCCCGGCCCAGCAACGATCTACCATTGAATTTTACAATGGAAAATGGCAAGTGTTCGTGGTTTGGTGTAGTGAAAGGAAGATTAATCCTCTCGAAACCAGTACTCAGGCAGTTGCAGAATTCATGATATATCTAAAGACGGGTCGAAACCTCGCACCATCAACGATAGAAGGTTATAAAGCAGCAATACGCGGAACGCTAGCTCTAGCTACAGGAACAGATATCAGCAAAGATACTTGTTTAACGAAAATGATACAAAATTTTTGGCACGAGTCACCGCCGACACAACATGATATTCCTGCCTGGGATCTTGGCCTTGTTCTAAGGTATTTTAGAACTTCACTATTTCTTGACTTACGGAATATTGACATGAAAGGTCTTACTCTTAAGACGATATTCATTACTGCCATCACATCTGGTCGTCGAAGGAGTGAAATTCATGCCTTGTCCTTCAGTACAGCACAATTTTCGGATAATTCAGTAACTCTCAGGGTTCTCCCTTCGTTTAGACCCAAAACCGTGAAGCCTCATGAGATAACTTCTCTTATCCTTCTTCCCGCGCTAGATGTAGATCCAGCTTTGTGTCCAGTGAGAATACTATCGGCCTACGCACAGCGAACGGCTAACGTGGCGGTCAGAAAAGGGAGAAAGAGGTTCTTCATTCCTTTTTCTGAAACAGTACCATGAAAGGTGGCAGCTGGAACCATTCCTTCTTGGATAAAGCAGGCCATAACTATGGCATATGATGCAGCAAAACAAGAGTGTAGAAAAGGGAAAGAACACGACACAAGATCCATGGCGGCGTCATGGGCGCTATCAAAATCAGTACCACTCGCTAATATAAAGAGTGCTGCTGGCTGGTCTTCGGAGTCTACTCCCAGACAACACTACCTTCATGAGATAGAAGATCGAACTGATGCTCTACATTTAGTTGCGGTTCAGACAGTTTTATAGTTTATACATTTGAATATTTGAGTTTGCAAATAAAATTTTATATTAGATGATTTATGAACCCACCACCAAATCGGTTGGAATCTAAGCTTTTGTTAATAGATGTACCAACGTATGCGGTAATGGCGACGCCAAAACCGAACTTTCGAATGAAAGTTCAGTTCGGCTAGCCGATACTTACCTCATACGTTGGTATATAGAGTCACTCCCTCCTTCCCGCTCATAGAGAGTTAAGGAATTATTAGGGATTTAGTTCAAAACAGAAACTGGTCTGAATTGGCCGTGGAGAAGAACTGGAGCGTTGGGGAAACGATTATTTTTCGGAGGATTTGGGGTGTCTTGACCCCGTCTTTGTATTGCAAAACCGGAGAAAGCTTTTGTTGATAGATGTACCAACGTGTGAGGTAAGTATCGGCTAGCCAAACTGAACTTTCATCCGAAAGTTCGGTGTTACAATTTTACTAGCAACTAATATGACACCCAACAACCAAGTTAAAGCCCTTTGTTAATGGTAAAACAAAAATACTAGATCCGGTAAAGGTTTACAGTCTCTACCTGTTGAATACACGTCAAATAAAAGGGTTTGGATGAATAATGAGGTACTTTCCTCATGGTTTACATAATCAGATAAAATTGTGGGAAGAAAGAAATGCAAAACTTTGTTATTTGCGGACAATTGTACTGCGCGCATTCTCGTTCTTCCTCTAAAATGGGTTAATGTAGAACTTTCGCCGGTAAACACAACATCCAAGTTACAGCCACTATATGGAGGAATAATAAAACAAAACTTCAAGGTACTCTATAGAGCTGAAGTGGCCAGTAAATATATTTCTGACCTTGAAGACGGAAAGGTGTGTACTATCAAAATCTACTTGCTGGCAATGACTTGACAACAAATGTTGGTTTAACGAACAAAACAACAGCCACATTCTTTAAGTCGTGTAGATTCGAACTGCCAAAAATCCCGTTGAAACAGAAAATGGGCCACAAGTGGAAGAACAACTAGAAGTAGAACCTAAAGTAGAACTACCAAAAGTTAACTTCAAAGCTAAGTGGACTGAGGCGACAATGCAGCTGCAGACAAGATAGCAACATTTAAAGAATTTATACTAGTCGACGAGGGAGTAGCAGAACTGGCACGTTAACTGATAAAGAGATTGTATAATCCCTATCCCTTGGTCAGGATGCTCCTTCTGACGACAAAACGAGGAGGAGGAACCAGCGGACATTACATCTAAAGATGCCAAAGCTTCAGTTCGTATTTTACGTTTTTTAGAAAAGAAAACAGTAACGTACCAGATAACGTTCTTACGTCAGTTTTTTTCAATCGAAAATATGATTGACACATGTGTTTCCAATGGTCTTAAGCAGAAGAAGATTATGGACATGGACACTGTTAAGTGTATTTGTACACGTTTTTTTCATTGTGTATGATGGGAGTATTTTGTATTAAAACAGTAAATAACTTGATTTCATATTAATAGAGTAACAAAGTTAGTTTTAACTTTGTAGGGGCTGTAGAGAAAAAATATAACGGTTTATTTTAGCTCTGTAATTTGAATTTTCGTTTGGTTTATCTCTATTACTTGTTTCCTTTATAAGCCAAATTGTATGTAGAACGACACCGTAACTCAATCTGTGCCGAAGTCAAACTATAAGTAACTCGAAGAAAACTCGTGCTCCCGTGAATTTCGAGTTAGCGAGAATCGACTGATTGAAAATATGAAATTAATCACAGGTGTAGAAGGGTGACGTTATGATGTAAGTGCACAGAGATAACAGGCTGTGACTAAGAAGTACAAGTAATTGCTTCCCTTGGAAATGAGCTGGTACCGACCAGAGGCGTCACTCCCTCCTTCCCGCTCATAGAGAGTTAAGGAATTATTAGGGATTTAGTTCAAAACAGAAACTGGTCTGAATTGGCCGTGGAGAAGAACTGGAGCGTTGGGGAAACGATTATTTTTCGGAGGATTTGGGGTGTCTTGACCCCGTCTTTGTATTGCAAAACCGGAGAAAGCTTTTGTTGATAGATGTACCAACGTGTGAGGTAAGTATCGGCTAGCCAAACTGAACTTTCATCCGAAAGTTCGGTGTTACAATTTTACTAGCAACTAATATGACACCCAACAACCAAGTTAAAGCCCTTTGTTAATGGTAAAACAAAAATACTAGATCCGGTAAAGGTTTACAGTCTCTACCTGTTGAATACACGTCAAATAAAAGGGTTTGGATGAATAATGAGGTACTTTCCTCATGGTTTACATAATCAGATAAAATTGTGGGAAGAAAGAAATGCAAAACTTTGTTATTTGCGGACAATTGTACTGTGCGCATTCTCGTTCTTCCTCTAAAATGGGTTAATGTAGAACTTTCGCCGGTAAACACAACATCCAAGTTACAGCCACTATATGGAGGAATAATAAAACAAAACTTCAAGGTACTCTATAGAGCTGAAGTGGCCAGTAAATATATTTCTGACCTTGAAGACGGAAAGGTGTGTACTATCAAAATCTACTTGCTGGCAATGACTTGACAACAAATGTTGGTTTAACGAACAAAACAACAGCCACATTCTTTAAGTCGTGTAGATTCGAACTGCCAAAAATCCCGTTGAAACAGAAAATGGGCCACAAGTGGAAGAACAACTAGAAGTAGAACCTAAAGTAGAACTACCAAAAGTTAACTTCAAAGCTAAGTGGACTGAGGCGACAATGCAGCTGCAGACAAGATAGCAACATTTAAAGAATTTATACTAGTCGACGAGGGAGTAGCAGAACTGGCACGTTAACTGATAAAGAGATTGTATAATCCCTATCCCTTGGTCAGGATGCTCCTTCAGACGACAAAACGAGGAGGAGGAACCAGCGGACATTACATCTAAAGATGCCAAAGCTTCAGTTCGTATTTTACGTTTTTTAGAAAAGAAAACAGTAACGTACCAGATAACGTTCTTACGTCAGTTTTTTCAATCGAAAATATGATTGACACATGTGTTTCCAATGGTCTTAAGCAGAAGAAGATTATGGACATGGACACTGTTAAGTGTATTTGTACACGTTTTTTTCATTGTGTATGATGGGAGTATTTTGTATTAAAACAGTAAATAACTTGATTTCATATTAATAGAGTAACAAAGTTAGTTTTAACTTTGTAGGGGCTGTAGAGAAAAAATATAACGGTTTATTTTAGCTCTGTAATTTGAATTTTCGTTTGGTTTATCTCTATTACTTGTTTCCTTTATAAGCCAAATTGTATGTAGAACGACACCGTAACTCAATCTGTGCCGAAGTCAAACTATAAGTAACTCGAAGAAAACTCGTGCTCCCGTGAATTTCGAGTTAGCGAGAATCGACTGATTGAAAATATGAAATTAATCACAGGTGTAGAAGGGTGACGTTATGATGTAAGTGCACAGAGATAACAGGCTGTGACTAAGAAGTACAAGTAATTGCTTCCCTTGGAAATGAGCTGGTACCGACCAGAGGCGTCACTAGCCAAAACACTGGGGGGGGGGGGGGAGTGGATTTTACCGACTGGCTAGTCATTTTTACTTACTGACTATTTCTTTTCTTTCCCTGACTGAGACTGATCTTCTTTCATAAATATTTACATCCACCATTTACCCTAACAAAAAAATATGAGCCAGTAAAATAGCTGTGCTTTGCGCCACTGTTTTACTGAATCATATTTTATCCGACTGGCTGAAAACATTTGGGGGTATCCCTCCTCTCCCCATGCGTGCCGATCCTGCCGAAAAACTATTGTACATCATGCCGGTTTACCCCTTGCGACCCAGAACGCGTTCACTAAGCTTGTATCAGAAGATTTTCCCGTCTAAAAGTACCTTTAAGAGGGTATTTTCTTCCCTGTTTTTTTTTTTTTTTTAAAGTAAAAAGGAGGCAAAGTCTAAGTCAGAACCAAGCAAATTTAAAATTCACAGAAGTCTTTATTCCCTAAAGTACCTAAGGTACCTTTAAAGTAACCTTTAAAGTATCCTAAAGTACCTTTAGGATCTAAAGTATCTAAATAGGATTTAAAGTACTTAAGGAGTACTTTTTTCTTTTTAAGTTCAATTTGAATAACCTGGAGTCAAACTCAAATTCAGAATCATGAAAATGAAGATGAATTGAACTCTTTATTTCAAATAAGCAAGCAAATTAACTTCCTTAGCATTTATCTTACCCTGCTATTATCAATCGATCCCCAGCCCTGTAAAGAGAAAGATTAACATTTTAAATCGCTAAAAACAAAGCCCCTAGTAGGAATTTCAGCCCCCCCCCCCTCCCGCGAAGTTTCCTGGCAATACTCATGATGCCCCGTCTCGCCCTTTGCATCTCTGTGCCGGTCGACCTGTGAATGTAATATTTAATGCCACATAAAAAATACTGAAGAGCACTATGAAGCCTCACCCCAGCGTTTGGAGTGGGGGGAGGGGGTAATATTGAGTCATTCGGGCATTGAAATGCACTCCTGATGCATCTGGACCCTCTCCTTCCCTTACCAACAAAACCACCTCAGCCCCTGCTTCATAATAGTTAATGCCCACTTACACATCATTGTTTAACAATTTTATGAAATATGAAGCAAATTGGTTTCTTTAAATTAAGCTATAAAAATAAACATCAGAAACATTTCCCGTAATAAAAAGGGAGGCGTCGCCCCGCAACACCCTTATTCAGGCTTTGTCTAAGTGAAGGGAGATAATAGAGTAATTCCTTCCCCCCTCCCCAAACCCTACCAACAATTATCTGAAGGTTCAAGGACATATAGAAAATTTGGAGATTTGAATGCGCTCTTTTAGACCTCTGGGACCCCTCTTCCTCGCTTACAAAATGACATACAATCCATCCTTCCTAATAGCTGATGTAAAATTACACTCATTTCTTCATTTTTTTTGTCAAAATTTCCCTTTGGCTGCTCATTTTTACATCGGGGGGGGGGGATTTTTCAGAAGGGAATTTTCAGGCGGAATTCTCCGGAGGTAGGAAGACTTTCCGTGGGGAGGTTTTTCCGTGGGAAGGGGTTAATCTTCCAGAAGTGGAATTTTCCACGGGGGAAGTTTTGGGGGAGAATTTTCCACGGGACGGACTGTCGTGGGGAATACGCCGGCCCACAAAAAGCGTGTCGATATTTCGGCCAGTATTTCCCTGACGATCTGCTTGAGAAAATGGTGTTTGTCAGACATTTTTACTATCGGAAAGAAACTAAAGAACCCCCTAAGCGTATACTCATGAACTGTAGATCTTTTCTAGGGCCTCTCACTAATTCTGAATAGTTTGGCCACAAAAATTAAAAAAAAGCATGTAATGGACGAGATAGGGGGATTCTTTAAGGTATCGAAAGGCCTTTGATATGCACATTTGACATTTCCTGACATTTCCGGCCTTTAATATGCACATTTCCTGTCTTGTGTTTATCTAGAAAAGGCAAAAAAAGATTGTTTCTCTTTTATTAATGCACTGTAACTATTCCATGAGCAATACCAGGTAACAAAAAAGTTCTTATAATATTCTTACACTGTTCCAAAATATTAATTGAAAACTAAAAATGTTTTACATAAATTTCTGTGTGTGTATTTTGTAGAAAAGTAAATTCAATATTATTTTTTTAATATCTTTTTAAACTTAAAGACAATTATCTACCGCTTTTTCTGTTATAATTCCAATATTTGATTTGAATTTCTATTGAGCATATTACTTTAAATGGCACCGTAGTAAAATTTAATATGATATTCAAGAAACTTCAATCTACTATTGATGTTGACAACATTGCCAACATTGATGTTGCCAATAATAATAATAATATATTGAAAACCCGTCGTATACAGTGCCAATGTTTGCCAACATTATTTGAGCCTCGAATAGGGTACTGACTGACGGGGTACGAACGGGGTATGGGGTACTGACGAGCATATGATTCCATTTGCTGGAAGATTTAACCTCAAACCGTATGCTCAAAATAAACCTAAGAACCTACTGTTGGCTGCTTGGTCTCCACCTTATAAGTATTTTTGAACATGTTCTATTAATACTGTCTGAAGTTAATCAAACTACCCCAAAACTACGACAGAAGACTACGATCTTTTACTCCAAATAATCCGGGTAGCCTCCACTATTTCCATCAATAACAATACCGTATGACTATCAAAACTTCATTCCGAAAATAAATTAGGGAAAACCCTAACTTACCTTCAAACCCCCATTACCCCTGTATATAGGGAAAACCCCTATTACCTTCAATGCAAAAACTAAACATTTCCCAAACATTTGCTATAAAATTTTACTCATTTGTTCTGTAAGTTAAGGATTCTACGAAACTATTAGTGTCACCATCAAAACTTTTGAAACAAAGGAAAACGATCAAATGTAGGTTTCATAAATTTCACTTAATAGTTAAGTTTTCGTTTTTGCCAACCAGACAGAAATGGGGGAAGAAACAACTTCTCATTTAAATGTCATCTCACTTATA
>CM051271.1:43720425-44170425 GCA_027921565.1 Artemia sinica | reverse complement strand
GTTGTGTGTGAAAAGGATGAGTACTTCAAGTTGTAAAATTGGTTTAAGAAGGACATTACGTAAAGAACTTGTTCTGAAAAGATATAATAAAGCCTTTTGAAAAGTATTGCTTGGTGATGGGGCATTCAAAAAACCCATAAAGTAGAGTTGTGGGTGAAAGGAATGAGTACTTCAAGTTATAAAATTGGTTTAGGGGGACATTAAGAATAGAACTTGCTCTGAAAAGATATAATAAAGCCTTTGAAAAGTATTGCTTGGTGTTGGGGTATTCAAAAAGCCATAATGTAGAGTTGTGGGTGAAAAGGATGAGTACTTCAACTTGTAAAATAGGTTTAGGAGGGATATTAAGAAAAAAACTTGTTCTGAAAAATATATTCGGTGTGGAGCCAAAAAGTTTAGGGTGAGGGGGGCCCTTCTGTGTCTCAAGTGCGCAAAAAAAGTATTAAAAAATAGGTTGGGGGTCCGATGGGCCCGGGGGCCCCTTTGGGAGGCTCGGGGCCCTTTGGGAGCCCGGAGGAATGGGGGCCCTTTGGGGCCCAGGGGGGAGTGGCCCTTTGAGATTGGGGTAGGGGACCTCAAAACATTGTTCAAATGGAACTTGTGTATTATAACGACCCCAGAGTTTCACCCCAAATCATCTTCTAAAATGTCTCAAACTGTTTCGCCCAAATCATCTTCTAAAATGTCTCAAACGGTTTCGCCCAAATAATCCCCTAAAAGTAATTTCTGCATGTTCCTTTGTTCCGGCATCCCTGCGCTGTCACATTTGAAATTCCTAGGAAACCCTTTCCCGCGTAAAATATATTCATCTCGAAGGTGTTCGTAGCTACACTATTAAGGTTTTGGTAGAATATCAATTCATCTCTCTGACTTAAAGATCAGAGAAGCCATATTTAAAAATAGAATATCAATTTATCTCTGTCACTAAAGATCAGAGAAGCCATATTTAAAAATAGAATTTCTATCTCTTTAGAGTCCCGTATAATTCCTAGGAAACAAGTGATGTTAATTCTAATTCCGATGGCTTCGATAGAATATTAAAGAATTTATCACTAAGTCTAAAGACCAGAGAAGCCATATTTAAAAATAGAATTTCTATCTCTTTAGAGTCCCGTATAATTCCTAGGAAACAAGTGATGTCATTTCTAATTCCGTTAGTGGATCAACAATTCCCCTTAGAAACATTAAATAATGTCCCCTTTCATGGATCAATAATTCCCCTTAGAAACGACAAATAAATTGATCAATAATTCATCGTCTTTGCTTATGTAAATCAATTTTTCGGAAATCCACTTCCCCCTCGAGTCGATCAATACATCTCTTCCCGTTAATGCGCATGTGCAAACTTCGCCCCGGAGTCATTACACCTAGATGAACAACAAATAAATCGACCTTGAAAAAGGGGGCCGTTGACCCCATTAGACTCGATCAATAACCCATGAATAAATTATATCCCGTCAGCGTTAGACTCAATTGTAGATGGCAGCACGGTGTTCGTTCTGGAGATATTATGGCTTCCCTACTTGCTTCATAGGGTATGTATAGCCAGTGTGATCTTAGAATGTATTTAGACTATCAAGTGCCATGAAAGCTAAATGAAATACTAGCCAATGAAGAAGAAATGCTAATCAAGTATCCACATTCTAGAGGATAAACAGGGTGTACAAGATCTTATTAAAATCTGAGCAATGCCTTTGTATTTACTGCAGCTTAATAGTAATTTGAAGTTACTAGGGACACATTTTGTCACTTTCAAAATGGAGAAATATCGGTGGGAAATTTAATATCAGCACAAATCAAAGGGATATTAGATGAGAATGGATTTTAAAATTCGTGGGAGAAAGGAAAAGGGCCAGATGATCATGAAAAGTTTATCAAGAATATAGTGCAAGACTTGAAGAACAGGAAGTGCTACTTCCTGTTGAGTTTTATTTCAATAAAACTCAACCCATAGGATATGGTTTCAGCTTCGAGCTAATCGTCTTCCAATTTATGGTAAGGTTGTAAAGAAAATGAGGGAAGGTCAGGAGGCCGGGTGTAGTTGCTTAAGATATGGGGAGAATGATAATGGGTTGGGCCTTTTCCACCTCCGGTGTAAGCAGCTTTCTCATTTAAGGAGATTAATTATCCTAGATGGGGAAGATAGGCTGTTTCGTGGGTTAATGAGGTCTTGATCTCCCCGTTATATTGTGGCAGTAGGAAATTTTTTATTGAAGGGAAGGATGTCAAATGGAGTGTATTTTTCTTTAGTATTTGTCTTTTTTGTATATCAAACAGTTCGTGGTAACGAACTGTAAATAAGGAGCGAAACGGCTCAATAGTAACCGAAACTCTAAAAAACGGAATTTTGATACCAAGAGATACATCAAAAGAATCATATTTTAATGTTGATTTCAAATATATAAGTTTCATCAAGTTTAGTCTTATCCATCAAAAGTTACGCGCCTGAGAAAATTTGCCTGATTTTCGAAAAAAGGGGGGAAAACCCTAAAAGCTATAGAACCTTAATGAAAATCGCACCATAAGATTCAACACATCAGAGAATCCTACTGTAGAGGTTTCAAGCTCCTATCTGCAAAAACGTGGAATTTTGTACTTTTTGCCAGAAGAAAGATCACAGGTGCGTGTTTATTTGTTTTTTTTGTTGTTTTTTTTCCAGGGATGATCGTATCGACACAGTGGCCCTAGAATATTGTGAGAGGACTCATTCGAACGGAAATTAAAAGTTCTAATGCCCTTTTTAAGTAACCAAAAAATGGAGGGCAACTAGGCCCCCTCCAACGCTCATTTTTTCCCATAGTCACCCGATCATAATTTTTAGATAGCCATTTTGTTCAGCACGGTCGAAAATATAATAAATATGTCTTTTAGGAAGACTTAATCCCCCTAATTCCCCAGGGGGAGGGCTGAAAGTTATGAAGTTTACCCAATGTTTACAAATAGTATTGGTTATTGGGAAGTACACCGACGTTTTCAGGGGGAATTTTTTGTGGTAGCGGGGGGAGGGGTCGGGGATTATGTGAGGGGATCTTTCCATGGAGGAAGTTTTTATTGGAGAAGGGACATTGCTAAGAAGGGGGCACCATATTTCCTAGCATTATTTAAAAAAAGATCAGAAATGAAATAAAAAAAGAAGTTTTTCAACTGAAACTAAGAAGCAACATCAAAACTTAAAACGAACAGAAATTATTACGTATATGATTGGGTTCACCCCCTAGTTAATACTTCGCTCTTTAAGCCAAAGATTTTTTAGTACTTTCATAAGAGCTTTTTATTCTAATTACCGGCCTTTGTGATTAAGGGGTCATTTTTAAAGAATTGGAACAAAATTCTAACTTTACCGTAAAGAGTGAGGTATCAACTAGGGGGTGAACCCCTTAATATACGTATTAAAAATATATGAATATAAAATTTCATTACGTAAGTTAATTCGTAAGTTACGTATATTTATTACTAATAAAAACGCTCGTAAATAAATTTAAACAACTTTCGAGAAAGCAGTTTAACGAAATAAAGGTAAAATTAGTAAGCAAATTTTGTTTTAATTATTCATGTACGGTGAGCCAAAATCAAAACCTGCAATAATTCAAAAACGTTCAAAATTTAAATTAAAAAACAAGTTTTTTAACTGAAAGTAAGGAACAACAAAAAAACTTAAAACGAACAGAAATTATTCCGTATATGAAAGGGGCTGTCCCCTCCTCAACGCCTCGCTCTTTACGCTAAAGTTTTTTATTGTTTTAAAAAATAAAGTCGTGAGACAGAGTCAAACTTTAGCGTAAAGAGCAAGGTGTTGAGGAGGGGACAGCCCCTTTCACATACAGAATAATTTCTGTTCGTTTTAAGTTTTAATGTTGCTCCTTACTTTCAGTTAAAAAAAACTTGTTTTTTTTATTTAATGGCTTTAAAGGGCTCTTAAAAACAGATTATTATTATCATCCATAACCTATATCTCCGCTCTCAAAGGGAGATAGACGAGAAATATTTAGAAACGGCATAGTTTTAAAAGTAAGAAAAAATCAGTGGCTTTATACTTGTCCTTAAAAAAAGGTGGTGGCAGCGCTAGAAGGATGTTACTTTGGGAAAATGGTTAATTTTAGATGATAATTTTCAAAGATTATCAGTGCAGAAGAAAATCTTCACTAAGAGAACGATTGATAATATAATTAGAAATGAGTCTCCATCACTGGACTATTGCCAGAGACTTGTGTGTCGTGGCCCCCAGGCTTTAACCCAATTTATAGATATATTGATTGAGACAAAACAAAATGATAATTCACATCTGTTTGAAGATTCCACAGAGTTTCAGTTACTCCTTCCAATCCTTTAATGATTCCATAAGTTAAAACTGATAGCAAAGAACATTCATTGACCCCGAGTCAGTATGTTTTTGGAAGTGGAGCAGTCAACATCCAAAAAAAATGTTTTACACCTGCCCATTATGCTTGTATACTTTGGGCAGCTGGTCATCCTGTGAGAATTGTACTTTTGCTGATGACCATAATGAAAAGTGTCAATTATGCAATCCATGTAATTTGCATAGAGGATATGCAGTGCAAATTAAAGACTGTAATTCGTGTCTTGAAGAAATTTGTGAGTCCCATAATAGAGGATTCTTATGCTCCAATTGTCACTATGATAAATGTGATCAATGCAAAATTCTTATCCTGGTCTGATTGCGAAAAACCCTGAACGTGAGTTCAGTTTATTTTTAAGAGACTGCTATCGTCGTGGCTTTAAATTGTTTTGGGAGGAAGAACCTGGTCTACGCTTCAATAGCTGGAATAATAAAAGAGTCTGGTTTTTATGACATCGCTGTGAAGATAGTGGCTACTTTGATTATAGATCTACATACTTTTATTTGCTGTTATAGAAAGTGATTCTTCATATGAAAATTTTGTATATGAAGCAAAATTTGAAGCAAAATTAATTTTTCATCATCAGCAATTGTTTCTCTGTTAAGAAATTTATCAAGATTATCTTCAAAGTGCTCTTTGGGTGAAAGATCAAGTTCAATTGGCGTCAATTTCTAGGGTTTAGCCATTTCTAGAGAAAAGTGTTTACAAGTCCGGCGATTATCGGTAGTAACACTGAAAAAAAAATACTACCCGCTTGAACAAGACGTTTTTCTTTAGTTTGTTTTCGTTTTGCAAGCTAGAGCACGTACAAGTGATCGATGCTGCCTTGTCTGTTGCTTAACACGATCTGGCAGCTGAACATTACCCGCTGTTAAATTTAAACAAAGTTCCGACAAGAAATTAATAAATTCATTGTCAACACCATGCTTGAGAATTGCTTTTCTAGGTCGTGGTTTTGAATTGGCTAGCACGGAAAATAAACGTCGTTGTTCATGAAGCTTCTTCAATGTCATGATTGCGACTAATGACCTTTTTACTATTCACACGTAGATATACAGTAATTTCATTATCAAAAATATCAGTTCCTACACGCATCTCTTCGGGTGTGTTTTGATTCAGGTCTAATAATATGTGACCATCAGGTTTATTAGTTGCTGGATTGTATGCGGAAAGTAAAAATTTAGGTTTACCAGAACAAATTTGTTTGTTTAGAGTTATAAGCGAACTTGAATCGCGAACAACTCTATAGATGTGGTGGGTACAACTCAAAGCAAGCGTTGACATGCATTTACTCTGATGGAAAAGATTATGGAGAACAATATTTACAGAAATTTTTTCATGATGAGACCGGACAGTAAACAATTGTAACATTTCCCGCGACCATTCTTCAATATATTCAGCTAAATCGTCAATAATCAACCACGATTTTAGTACAATACTAGTAAACACATCAAGTCCTTGTATGAATTTTATGCTTGGATCAATCTTCTTTATCTTATCATAAGATTCTTGCCATATACTATAGCAATAATAGACATTTTTGGGTTCTCTAAAAACAATTTATCGCGGTTTTGAATGATTTTTGTTAGAAGTGTCGTTTTGCTAGACATGGACGGTCCGCAAAGAAACGATCTAAAGGGTATTTTAAATTGATACATACTCTTCCAGTGTCAAAGTGCAACTACACTATCCTAACCTCAATCTGTTGAATAAATATTTAAGAGGAAATAGTATACATAGTTTCTTTAATTCATATATATATATGCAACATAAACATTTTAAAAACACGACCGGAGGGCGACCAACGATAACAGCGGCCGAGCCGATGACAAGATAAAATAACCACTTGAAAATTACCGCTTTGTGCAGTGAAATTTAAAACAAATCGGGCAGTACCGAGCTTATGACAGAAAAACGACTAGATATATAAAAAAGGCAGTGTTGAGCTGTTGAAGAAAAAACAACCCCCCTCTCCTCTCCCACAACTATAGAGCTTTCTCCAGACCGAGTTGCTTTCTATAATTTACGCATTCAAATCGATCTGAAGTAAAATAATGGCCATGTGGCAGTATTCTCACACAACCCTCGAGCACATAGACTTTGTCCGATATGGTGGACGTGGCATTTTTTTTCGACTCGAGCTGTATAGTTTTTGTATTTTAAAGAGCGAATGGCCATGAAACTCGCTCTTGGAACTAAATTTTGCTCTATACAATTCCTATAAACACTCATGTTGAAATTTTCCTTTACATAGCATGATGGCATCCCTTTCCAGACTTTTTTGGTAGTCTCACTGTGCGTTTCCACACAGTACACCTTCGGACCGGAAAATACACCATGCAATACCAAATAGCTTCCCGTTTCTGATTTTCATTTTAACAACTGATTTAGGGCCTGGCGTTTCACCAGCTCCGGATAGCGGGACTCATCCCAGTTCGTGTAATCCATCCGAGAGCTAATGTACTCTCCATTTTCCAAATCATCTAATAAATTATTAGTTTTAACTTTTAACAATAAAGAATCGGTATCCCCATAAAAAAAAACTTGAACTTGTCCCTCCCTCGGCCACTGGCACTTACATACATTGTAATTAAACTTCAGCATGAGTTTTTTTGAAGTTTCTAAAATGGCACTGCCAGCGGCAATGTTATTGTTTAAAATTACATTTCTTTTATCCTATGTAAAAGGACCATATTGGAGTCTATGATCGTGAATGATGTGAAGTTTGGATCACGCAATGATTCGGGCACATTCTTTTGGGTCGGTCACAACGTCATAACGACTCCTGTTTTGCACACTGTCACACATCTTACCAAAGCCAAATTTAAAATGAGTTTAAAGATCTCTTTTTCGACCTTTTTTTTCGCTTGAGAGCATTTGTTGACAAAATTCTCAACAAACGTCTTCATCTAAGGTTTTTAGTCGAATTGGAGGGCTCTACGAATTCTTGTGACATTGAAACCGTTGGCGAGCATCCACCGCAAAAGAACGTGGTGTACAACAATATTCCGTTTCGGCTCAGGGTCGGAAATAAGCTTTTGCTTTGAAGGTGTCCAATGCATGCCTTTATTCTCTACTAATGATAAATTGTAGGGACTCAGCGAGTCCATATGCACCGGTCTACTGATGCAGGGGAAAACAAAGTCTTTTACCGAGTCATAAAGTTCCAGAGGAATTTCATCATCAATTTCGAAAAAAAATCCTTGTGGTCCATTTTCCTCAACAATTTGAATATTGGGGCAATCTGAAGCAGAAGGATGGTCAAGCCATTGGCAATTCCCACACGGCAAATAAAAGTGAGACATTGCCGACGGAAAAGGGGATTTCATATCCAAGAAAATGGCATCCGACTTTTCACCGGTGCGTTGTCCAGTTGGGTGGTTTCAAGGATAAGATCCCCGTGAAAAACATACCCTCCTCTCACAGATCTCTCTACAAACAGGTGCTGATCCACGTCAGCGATCAGACCTATCTCTGCTACACTGATTTTAAGAATTAAATCCATCACCAAATGAGGAGTGAAAAAAAATAACCCAAATCCAACCCAAATTCTTCATGAATTTTATCCGTGTTTTTACAGACCATATCCAACAAAGACAATACTTCACTTGCCAGGTATATTTTACAATAATCCCACCCATTTTTACACCCTCCCTTTGCCCAAACCCTCTTGATAAATTCATAGTCGGCAGTGGTGCATTGACGATCGCGAAGTGAATCATCAAACAGCGATGGGTGGTATTTTTTCCTCACTTAGCTTCGAGGCTGATATATAGTACTCGTACGGGTATATATCCTTACACGTTAATAAATCATACAGTTCCTCATCTGGAAAGTGCTGTTTGAGGAGGGGGAAACTATTAAAATCGCCGCTTTTTTGTTCTTGAAGGAGTTGGCTTAGGGATTTAGGGAAGAAGCTAAAAGAATCAAGGAAACGGATTTTATTCCAACAAGTGTTACCATTACCAATTGTTTGTCATTTAAATTCTAAGACTAGCAGACTCCGTGTCCAATGCATGCCTTTATTCTCTACTAATGATAAATTGTAGGGACTCAGCGAGTCCATATGCACCGGTCTATTGACGCAGGGGAAAACAAAGTCTTTTACCGAGTCATAAAGTTCCAGAGGAATTTCATCATCAATTTCAAAAAAAAATCCTTGTGGTCCATTTTCCTCAACAATTTGAATATTGGGGCAATCTGAAGCAGAAGGATGGTCAAGCCATTGGTAATTCCCACACGGCAAATAAAAGTGAGACATTGCCGACGGAAAAGGGAAATTCATATCCAAGAAAATGGCATCCGACTTTACACCGGTGCGTTGTCCAGTTGGGTGGTTTCAAGGATAAGATCCCCGTGAAAACATACCCTCCCCTCACAGATCTCTCTACAAACAGGTGCTGATCCACGTCGGCGATCAGACCTATCTCTGCTACACTGATTTTAAGAATTAAATCCATCACCAAATGAAGAGTGAAAAAAAATAACCCAAATCCAACCCAAATTCTTCATGAATTTTATCCGTGTTTTTACAGACCATATCCAACAAAGACAATACTTCGCTTGCCAGGTATATTTTACAATAATCCCACCCATTTTTACACCCTCCCTTTGCCCAAACCCTCTTGATAAATTCATAGTCGGCAGTGGTGCATTGACGATCGCAAAGTGAATCATCAAACCGCGATGGGTGGTATTTTTTCCTCACTTAGCTTCGAGGCTGATTTATAGTACTCGTACGGGTATATATCCTTACACGTTAATAAATCATACAGTTCCTCATCTGGAAAGTGCTGTTTGAGGAGGGGGAAACTATTAAAATCGCCGCTTTTTTGTTCTTGAAGGAGTTGGCTTAGGGATTTAGGGAAGAAGCTAAAAGAATCAAGGAAACGGATTTTATTCCAACAAGTGTTACCATTACCAATTGTTTGTCATTTAAAATCTAAGACTAGCAGCTTTTCAGATGATTTCGATATGATATTATATGAAAAAGAACCATCTACCCATGCGCCATCTACAACTTCGCCTTTCGACAATCCTGCCAACGCTGGTAATATGTACTTTAAATCATAGTTGGGATTGTGCATGTAAACCGGTAAGAAGTATTGTTGCATTTAAATTACACGATTAAATTAAAATTAAATATCATTAAAATTACATTTAAATCACACGATTTATGAGTGACCCCCCGAAAGTTACTTCCCCTTGATGAAATTTCTTGGTATAAATGATCATGATCGCGGGTTTTCGCATCCCCCTCATGAATTTTTTTCTTACAAACCCAACAAATGTCTAGATTTTTAATAGCCAATTCGTCCTCTGGTGATAGATTCATTGGATAGTGTGTATGACGCAGCCGTAAAATTGCCTCATTTGCTGTTTTAATGAGAGCAACCATAGCTGTGCCTATACAATCTTTTCCACCCAACATCTCAAAAAAATCTACCAATTCCATGGTATTACTTGAATCTCTCGGCGCGTGCGCAAAAGAGATCGCAATGGGTTCATGTTTTTCACATGATTCGAATTTGACGGATCCGACACATCCATAAGAGCAGCTTCAATGTCCAATGATACCTATTTGCTCTGCAAAAGTGTGATCTGAAAGCTTTTGAACCTCAAGGTTGCATTGTCCCCTGAAACCGTTTCCACAGACTGGTATCCATGACGCTTGCAGTGTCTCAAATGATTTTTTAAAATCAATTCAGTATAAAACCTAGATAGACACATTGGGCAGTAATAGCATGTTGTCCCATCCTTATAATTTTTACCCTCACTTAAAACCCTGCTAATATTTGTAATAGGAAACACGTGTCCAATTGATTCAGGATCTTTGGTAGGCTCGTAAAGAAGCCATACCCAGTGTTTGACTGAGTCAATGGTCGGTGCCCTTACGGAATAAATCACCCCTTTTTTATCACTTAGTTCCCCATCTTCAAATTCTTCATCAAATTGTAAAAGTGTAACCCCAGCTTTTAAGTGTTCATTTACTTTTTCAAAAATAGCAATCCCTTTAAGCGTCACTGGATAGTGCCCCTTTAAACAAGTAAAATCTACTTTTGGAAAATCAGAACCCTCCACGCTGCCATTTACTGCCCAATCGTCTAACACTGTCTTACTAGCGTCCGTTTGCAGGGGTTTATGACCCGTGACAAGGACGGAACACTTGAAGCACTCCAAGCCTGTGTCAAAAACGAAAGTGTTGTACACCTTTAGTAGCTTTTAAATTACTATTATATTTTTTAAAGTTACCCTTTCCCGCCCCACCTCTTAATGCAAATTCCCTTTTAAATTTAGTGATATTTAATTCTAATTTTTCTAAAAATATTACTCATAACCCATCTCATTCTCATTATACCCCTCCAGTCTATTAAAAATTTCACCCATCCAATCCGAAAAGACAACCTCAAAATTATGCAGGTCTGGGTGTAGTGTTGGCATTCTTGTTTGAATATGGTGGTCGCGCAAAACACCCAAACTTGCATTAAAAAAATTATTTTAAACGCGATGGATGCTTTTAAAGAATCATAGTTTTGCCATTGCCCTAAGAACTACCCCCTCCCACCTTTAAATAAGTCACTCCTTTTCCAGAAAAGCGTATAAAATAGGCTTGGAAATAATAAGCAATCGTTTCTTTATGCATAGGAATTTTAAAAATGGAAAATAAACCGAACACTATAGGGTAAAAATGCTAGAGAATAATTTATCTGTAGCCTAGGCATGCATATGACCCTATTAACGGGAAATACATATTGTTTTTACCATTTAGATGCAATAAACAACTTAAAAACTAGATTTTTGTCTAGAATATAAATAAATGTTTTTATTGTCCCATCCTCTCTCCTTATATGCACAATTTCAAGGCCTAAATACTTCAATAATGCATTAATTTTGCAAACAATTCGTTTCCCTCTCTTTCAGACAGCCTAGAATTATGCAAAAGCCACAAGCTTTACAAGAACCTTTCCTTGTTTACCAGACACCCCTTTCCAGAGGGTTCTGCCTAAATTCACAAATATGTTCATGTTAATTTAGACAACGCTTGCACGATAGATTTGATGAATGCTAAGTTTTAAACAAGCGTCTGTAAACATTAACGGAGAAAAGAAACTTTTTCGGGTAAAATAATTCTTTTTCGAACGAATTAAATGGTAATGAATGGTGGAGGGAGGGGGAGAGGTCACAAATTAGAAAAAGAGCATGTTTGAAACAAAGCAAAGTATAGTTGTTTGTTTTTTTTTTGGGGGGGGGGGGGATAAAGTGAGAAAAGGGACTTACATGATTGTATGTATTATCCATTCTTTAAGATGCTTGTGTACTTGTCAACTTTTTGAAAGAGACTGATAGGGTTTGTCTCTACCCGCTCTATATATAGCATATTTTGTAGAGGGAAGCTCTCGTTGGCTTTTAATAGAAAAGATTTGTGGGGGATTTCAGCCACCTGGGAATTTTGTCTAGACATGAGTTTTGCATAGAAACAACACAGGGGAGTTCAGCCACCTGGGAATTTTGCCTAGTAATAACGTGGAGGAGTTTTTCTAGCTGGGGGACATGTTTACAAAAACATCTTAGAGGATTTCAACCACCTGGGAACGCGTTTAGACATGATTTTGCCTAGTAACAAGGCAGGGGAGTTCAGCCACCTGGGGGTGTGTCTAGACATGATTTGTCTAGTAACAAGGCAGGGGAGTTCGGCAACCTGGGAGTGTGTCTAGATGTGATTTTGTCTAGTAACACAGTTTACCTAGTAACAGGGAAAAGGGTGTGTCCTTGAAATCTTGGTTAGACATGCCGAATCTTGCCTGCACCTGCATAATCTTGCCTGGACATGCCTAATCATGCCTGGACATGCCAAATCTTGCCTGGACGAGAATCTTGCCTAGAAACAGGTGCAAGGGGCTAGAAGCTTCACATTAAGACTAGTGTGTTATATGGACAACATTCCGAGTAGTTGAAACACCTAGGAATTTTACCTAGAACTGTGACACCTGATTGTGCCAAATCTTGCCTGGGAGGGAATTTCGCCTAAAATTAGGACACCTGGTCACCAAAAGAGGAAATAGCCGTTAAACATTCTTCTTGAACCTACAGAAGAAAGGAGTAGTCCCTAGGGATGCGCTTGAAAACTCAGGGCCTACACTATTCAAATGAACCAATCAGCTTTTTTTAAGTCAGTCAGCAATTATCATTGCAATAAAAGGCTCTTAAATACAGATTATTATTATCATCCATAATCTATATCCACAACTATCTCAAAGGGAGATAGACGAGAAATATTTAGAAACGGCATAGTTTTAAAAGTAAGAAAAAATCAGTGGCTTTATACTTGTCCTTAAAAAAAAGTGGTGGCAGCACTAGAAGGATTCTTTTCTCCTTGCGGTGCCTACTAAAATCATCATCTCTGTAGGCTCAAATGAACCAATCAGCTTTTTGATTCAGTCAGCAATTACGATTGTAATAAAAGGCTCTTAAATACAGATTATTATTATCATACATAACCTATATCTACAACTATCTCAAAGTGAGATAGACAAGAAAATATTTAGAAACGGCATATTTTAAAAGTAAGGAAAAATCAGTGTCTTTATACTTGTCCTCAAAAAAAGGTGGTGGCAGCGCTAAAAGGATTCTATTCTCCTTGCGGTGCCTCCTAAAATCAGCATCTCTTTAGGCTCAAGGGAATCAATCAGCTTTTTTTTCAAGTCAGTCAGCAATTATACTACTACTACTAACAACTCATCGCAGCACCAAGCCGCCTGAGGCCAACACAGCTACGCACGCTCCTCCTCCACCCCAATCTATTCAAAGCCTCCCTTTTTACACCCGCCCACGAAGTTCTCATTTCATTTAAATCTTTCTTTATGACGTCCTCCCACCCCAGACGGGGACGACCTGCTTTCCGTTTAGCCCTAGATGGTTGGCCGAAAAGAACAATCTTTGGCAATCTGTCATCCTTCATCCGAACAACATGCCCTAACCACCTCAACCTTTCTTTCATTATAGACCTAAAAAGCGGTATTGAACCACATTTTTCGTATAGCCTATTGTTTGAAATACGGTCAGTCAGCCGGGTACCCAGAACAATCCTTAAGCAATTTCTCTGGAAAACATCTAGCAAATCTTCATCCGCTTTTCGGAGCGTCCATGCTTCAGAGCCATATTTGACCACTGTCATCACTGTAGCTTCTAAGATTCTAATCTTGGTTTGCAGACTTATCTTCCTATTCTTCCAGACTTTTTTTAACTGTGAAAAAACACCCTGAGCCTTGGCTATTCTATTTTTAACATCTTCACTGCTCCCACCATCTTTACTAATAATACTACCAAGGTAAGTGAAGCTGCCCACCTGATCAATCTTTTCATTACCCAACGTCACCTTTTCATCTTCACTTATTCCTAGCCTTAGTGACTTAGTCTTCCTAACATTAATTTTCAAACCAATACTAGCACCCTGAACTCGCAAAACCTCTAAAACTTCATTCATTTTGCTCACACTTTCATCTAGGATGCTTAAATCATCAGCATAATCCAAGTCTAGGAGACTTTTTCCTCCCCATTTGATTCCGTGGTCTCCCATTGCCTTTCCTGTGCTCCTTAAAACAGAGTCCATCAAAATAATCCATATAAAGGGGGATAGAACACAACCCTACTTAACTCCTGATTTAATACAAAAACCAGCTGATAACCTCATTTCCTACCTTAACCGCAGCAGTGTTATTCTCGTACATAGCACTAATCACTTTAATGTATTTGTCTGGTATACCATACAAGGATAAAACCTTTACTAAAGCTCCTCTATCAACAGAATCGAACGCTTGCTCATAATCTATAAAAAAGAGGACCAAAGGTGTTTGAAAACTTAGTCACTTCTCAATTATTAACCTAAGAGTGAAAATTTGGTCAACACATCCTCTACCTTTTCTAAAACCGCACTGCTCTTCTCTTAAAACTTTGTCTACAGCATCTCTCAGTCTAAAAAGTATCATATTACTAAGCAATTTGCTACCTACAGAGACCAGACGAATGCCTCGATAATTACCACACTCACTTTTATCACCTTTCTTATAAAGTGGCTTAATTAAGGTTTTCCTAAAATCGTTAGGTACTTCCCCTTTTTCAAAAATCATATTCATAATCTTCAATAACTTATTTCTAACCTCAGAGCCACCATATTTAAGAAACTCATTTACTACCCTATCAGCACCTGGAGCCTTATTATTCTTTAATCCTTTTAGTACTGTTGCTAATTCCTCCTCACAAAACAAATCTTCCTTCACATCCAAGGTATCACAAACTTTTTCATTTTCCTCTATATTTTTTCCTGCAACTCTATCTCGGTTAAGCAAGTTCTCAAAATGTTCGGCCCATCTCGCTTTAGCTTTTTTCTTATCGCTAATTGCCACCCCATTCCTATCTTTAACTGGGACAAGTCCGGATTGACTACTACCTCTCAATTTGTTAACGTGCCAGTACAATATTTTACTATTATGCCGTCTAGCTGCATCTTCTAAACCCTCGGCAATTTGATTGTAATAAACATTATAATAAATGTTAATAAATGTAAATAAGATTAATAAAATGTAAATAAATGTAAATAAGATTGTAAAGAATGTTGTGATACTGCTATAAATTCAGCAGAGGTTTTTATAGGTTTACAATTTAGTATTTCATATATCTATATATAGGAAGCTAATATCTCTACTCAATGGTTCTCAGATCCGTAAAATTTGATGGTGCTATTTTTTAAAAAGATTAAAGTCCTTTTAGAACTTTTAAGCAGGGTTGTGTTCTATACCCCTTTACATGGATTATTTTTATGGACTTTGTTTTAAGGAGCACATGAAAGGCAATGGGAGACCACGGAATCAAATGGGGAGGAAAAAGTCTCCTGGACTTAGATTATGCTGATGATTTAAGCATTCTAGATGAAAGTGTGAGCAAAATGAATGAAGTTTTAGAGGTTTTATGAGTTCATGGTGCTAGAATTGGTTTGAAAATTAATGTTAAGAAGACTAAGTCACTAAGGCTAGGAATAAGTGAAGATGAAAAGGTGACATTGGGTAATGAAAAGATTGATCAGGTGGACAGCTTCACTTACCTTGGTAGTATTATTATTAAAGATAGTGGGAGCAGTGAAGATGTTAAAAGTAGAATAGCCAAGGCTCAGGGTGTTTTTTCAAAGTTAAAAAAAAGTTTGGAAGAATAGGAAGATAAGTCTTCAAACCAAGATTAGAATATTAGAAGCTACAGTGATGACAGTGGTCAAATATGGCACTGAAGCATGGACGCTCCGAAAAGCGGATGAAGATTTGCTAGATGTTTTCCAGAGAAATTGCTTAAGGATTGTTCTGGGTACCCGGCGGACTGACCGTATTTCAAACAATAGGCTATACGAAAAATGTGGGTCAATACCGCTCTCTAGGGCTATAATAAAAGAAGGGTTGAGGTGGCTAGGGCACGTTGTGCGGATGAAGGATGACATATTGCCGAAGATTGTTCTTTTCGGCCAACCGTCTAGGGCTAGTCGGAAAGAAGGTTGTCCCCGTCTGCGGTGGGAGGACATTATAAAGAAAGATTTAAAGGAAATGGGAACTTCGTGGGCGGGTGTAAAAAGGGAGGCTTTGAATAGATTGGGGTGGAGGAAGAGCTTGCGTAGCTGTGTTGGCCTCAGGTGGCTTGGTGCTGCGGTGAGTTGTTAGTAGTAGTAGTAGTAGTATTATAGAGGGTTCTCATATAAAAGGCTATTCAAGGGTTTGAAGATCCGTAAAATTTGATGGTGCAGTGTTTGACAAGATCATAGCCCTTTATGGGAATGCCCCCCTAAATTTTGCAAACTTTCTGATGCTAATAATTTTTTATAAGTAGCCTTAGGCTTAATGAATTTCACATATTTGGAATTCATTAAGCCTTATTCGTATGTGTTTCAATAATAATTATTGAATTATTCCTTAACGATTTTATTAAGTCATACAAGTCCTTACAGTAATAACGGAATTCATTTATAAGTATCGTTATAATTCATACAGAGATATAAGTAGGAAATAGTTTACAGCACAAGACAGATTATTATGTTCCGTTAGACTAGCAATATATTAATGTTTGTTCACACCTCTTCAATGAATTACAGAATAAGGACTGCTAGAGCAGTAATCTGCTTAGCTCCAGATATATATTCCTTGGATCATAAATGGATATTTTGTTCTACAGACCTTCCTAAAAGAATGATTGTTATTGCCTGATATACTTGATATCTTTATGTTCATTTCATTCACACGCCTCCATTAATTTGACAGTCTGACTGTAACTCATAATTTTAAAATAAAGTTTCATTCATTTAGCGAGATTTCATACATAATTTCTCAGATATTTACAATATTAGAATAATGAAGAAGGGGAAAACATGAAATAATCATAAGAATAGAAAATATTATGTAGAATATTTTCAGTACTTGTCTGTTATACAGAACACACTAAAGTAGTGAAGTTAGGTTAATCATAATGAAATATACCAAAATATGATGAAAATATAATACTTTAATTAAAAAATTATGGAAATAAAACAAAGAATTATGAAAAGCAGGCCACCCAGAACGCATTATATCACATACCTAACCTAAACATCTCTATATATTTAATATGTAATTAAAAAAATACCTGTATCGTAGTTTAATTCAAGATATAATAAGCTAATTATAACCGAATGTGAGAGAAAACTGGTTTCCTCAAATCAAAGAAAGCAAACTTTTTGAGTGTGTTCTGGACAACAGACAAGTACCGTATTGTCTTTTCGTGTTGATTCCTCTTGGACATATGTCCTGATCGAAACTCACGAATAGATTAATCAAACAGTTCGTGGTAACGAACTGTAAGTAAGGAGCGACCCGGCTCAATGGTAACCGAAACTCTAAAAAACGGGATTTTGATACCAATAGATACATCAAAAGAATCAGATTTTAATTCTGATTTCAAATATATAAGTTTCATTAAGTTTAATCTTACCCATCAAAAGTTACGTGCCTGAGAAAATTTGGCTGATTTTCGAAAAAAAGGGGGAAAGACCCCCTAAAAGTTATAGAACCTTAATGAAAATCACACCATCATATTCAGCGTATCAGAGAACCCTACTGTAGAGGTTTCAAGCTCCTATCTACAAAAATGTGGAATTTTCCATTTTTTGCCAGAAGAAAGATCACGGATGCGTGTTTATTTGTTTGTTTGTTTTTTTTTTTTTTCCCCAGGGGTGATCGTATCGACCCAGTGGTCCTAGAATATCGTGGGAGGGCTCACTGGAACGGAAATTAAAAGTTCTAGTGCCCTTTTTAAGTGACCAAAAAAAATGGAGGGCAACTAGGCCCCCTCCCACGCTCATTTTTTTCCCAAAGTCACCCGATCAAAATTTTGAGATAGCCATTTTGTTCAGCATGGTCGAAAATATGATAAAAATGTCTTTTAGGATGACTTGATCCCCAAAGTCCCCAGGGGGAGGGCTGAAAGTTATGAACTTTACTCAATGTTAACATATAGTATTGGTTATTGGGATGTATACAGACTTTTTCAGAGGAGATTTTTTCTGGTAGGTGGGGGAAGGAGAGGGTCGGGGGCTATATGGAAGGATCTTTCCATGAAGGAAGTTTTCATGGGGGAAGGGACATTGCTATGAAGGGGCGCCGGATTTCCCAGCATTATTAAAGAAAAAGATCAGGAATTAAATAAAAAAAAACAAGTTTTTCAACTGATCAACTGATTGTGATTAAGAGGTCATTTTTAAAGAACTGGAAAAAAAAATTCGAACTATAGTTTAAAGAGCAGGGTATTGACTAGGGGGCGAACCCCCTAACATACGTGTTAAAAATTTATGAATATAGAAGTTCGTTACGTAAGTTAATTCTAAGTTACGTATATTTATTACTAATAAAAACGTTCGTAAATAAAATTAAACAAGTTTCGAGAAAGCCATTTAACCAAATATAATATGCAAATTTTGTTTTAATTATTCATGTACGGTGAGCCAAAATCAAAACCTGCATTAATTCAAAAACGTTCAAAAATTAAATAAAAAAAACAAGTTTTTTTAACTGAAAGTAAGGAACGACGTAAAAACTTAAAACGAACAGAAATTATTCCGTATATGAAGGGGGCTGTCCCCTCCTCAACGCCTCGCTCTTTACGCTAAAGTTTGACTTTCTCACAACTCTATTTTTTTAAACAATAAAAAAACTTTAGCGTAAAGAGCGAGGCGTTGAGGAGGGGACAGCCCCTTCATATACGGAATAATTTCTGTTCGTTTTAAGTTTTTACGTCGTTCCTTACTTTCAGTTAAAAAAACTTGTTTTTTTATTTAATAACTGAGAAAAGTCTGTACTATCAGCATTACTTTAAGTGCCTAATTCTTTTGACTGACCGTATGTCAAAACAGTAAGGTTTGCAAAAAAAAAAAGGTTGATCCCACTTTCTAGGGCTATAATAAAAGAAAGGTTAAGATAGCTCTCCGCATTTTATGGACGAACGATGATAGATTTCCAAAAAATGGACTTTTTGCATGGGCGTAGGCAGCATCTTGTCTAGGGGTGTCAGCAGATTCTTTGATGGGGGGGGGGGGGGGGGCTGAAGTTATATCGGCAGTTCGCAAAATTTCACATCCCAAGCAATTTCTATCTTACCTTCGGAAATCTTTATTCATCAATAATCCCCAAAAAGACTCTTATTATCTTTTTACAATATTATCAAACAGTTCGTGGTAACGACCTGTAAGTAAGGAGCGACCCGTCTCAATAGTAACTGTAACTCTAAAAAACGGAATTTTGATACCAATAGATACATCAAAATAATCAGATTTTTATGTTGATTTCAAATATATAAGTTTCGTCAAAGTTGAAAACTTGAACCTTGATAAATACTTTTTTAGGCTTCAGACACCTCCTCTTCCCCATAGAATAATATGCAAGCTTGCAGATTATGATCTCGTGAAATCAAAAAGATTAGCATTATTTTGATGTTATTCCTATTTGAACAAATTAATATTTTTATTTTCTCAGATTCGTTATTCTACGTAGTTTAGCTTTTTGCTTTACTGAGGTTGCATGTTACTAGCTTGTCATATAACAATTGCTTCACAAGGCTTTACATATTAGCTTTAGCAAACAGTTCGTGGTAACCAAAGCATAATCACCTACGGAACAAGTACTGACAAAACCTATCCTCCCCGCACAAAAAAGTGGCCCTTTGTATACCTATGCGAACCTGGCAACTAAAAACCGTAGTTACACAATTCATCCCGGTCACTCGTCGCCTGAATCACACTCTAGCATAATTTATTGGCTTGGAGCAAAGTATTTTGGCTCGGAGCGATTAAGTAGTACAGCACTTTGCGTCTAGAGGCGCTGAGGTACGCGGGGTCACTTTTGGAGAGTTTTGTCAGTACTTGTTCCATAGGTGAGTATACTTTGGTGGTAACAAACTGTAAGTAAGGAGCGACCCGGCTCAATAGTAACCGAAACCCTAAGTAACGGAATTTTGATACCAATAGATACATCAAAAGAATAAGATTGTTATGCTGATTTCAAGTTTAATCTTACCCATCAAAATTTACGCGCCTGAGAAAATATGCCTTATTATCGAAAAAAGGGGAAAACACCCCCTAAAAACATAGAACTTTAATAAAAATCGCACCATCATAGTCAGCGTATCAGAGAACCCTACTATAGAAGTTTCAAGCTCCTATCTGCAAAAATGTAGAATTTTGTATTTTTGCTAGAAGAAAGATGACAGATGCGTGTTTATTTGTTTTGTTTTTTTTCCCCAGGGGTGATCGTAACGACCCAGTGGTACTAGAATATCGCGGGAGGGCTCATTCAAACGGAAATTAAAAGTTCTAGTGCTCTTTTTAAGTGACTAAAAAATGGAGGGCAGCTAGGCCCCCTCCCATGCTCAGTTTTGCCCAAAGTCACCCGATGAAAATTTTGAGATAGCCATTTTGTTCAGCATGGTCAAAAAATACAAAAACTGTGTGTTTGAGGATACATTAGTCTCCCATAGTCCCCGGGGGAAGGTCTGAAAGTTATGAACTATGTCCAATGTTTACATATAGTTTAGTCACTAGGAAGTATACAGAAGTTTTCAGGTGGAGGGGTTCTGGTATTTGGGGGTGGGTGGGTCGAGTGCTACACGGGAGATCTTTCCATGGAGGATGTTTTCATGGGGGAAAAGAAATTGCTATGAAGAGGGCACTGGATTTCCCAGCATTATTTAAAAAACGATCAGAAATTAAATAAAAAAACAACAATTTTTTCAGCTGGAAGTAAGGAGCAGCATCAAAACTTAAAACCAATAGAAATTTTTATATATATGATTGGGTTCGCCCCTTAGTCATTAACTCGCTCTTTACGGTAAAGTTTTTTTTATACTTTCATCAGAGCTATTTATTCTAATTAACGGCCTTTGTCATTAAGGGGTCATTCGTTCGTAAGTTAAGTCAGAACAAAATTTCGAGAAAGCCATTTAGCCAAAAAAATAAAATTATTATATAAATTTCGTTTTAATTATTCATGCAAGGTGAGCCAAAATCAAAGCTGCATTAATCCAAAAACGATCAGAAATTAAATATAAAAATAAAACTTCGTTTTAACTGAAAGTATGGAGCGACATTAAAACTTAAAATGAACAGAAATTATTCCGTATATGAAAGGGGCTGTCCCCTCCTCAACGCCCCGCTCTTTACGCTAAAGTTTGACTCTGTCTCACAACTTCATTTTTTAAAACAATAAAAAACTTTAGCCTGAAGAACAAGGCGTTGAGGAGGGAACAGCCACTTTCATATACGGAAAATTTATGTTCGATTTAAGTTTTAGTTTAAAAAAAAACTTGCTTTTTTTAATAATATAATAAACCCACTATCCTAATTTCAATTTCGAGAAAACATAAACACCATACAAGTGATTTGACACAAATCACATTACGGTTATATAACAGGTTCTTATTCTAAATATTCAATTAAAAAGTTTAACCTACAGTTGGGCGATCTTAAAATATCAAAATTGATATATAGAAATTTTTATTTATTTCCAGCTTTTTCAAAGACCGCATCGAAATCTCAAAGATACTATATGAAAACAGGTTTTCGCTGCCTTGTGAGTTATTGCCCACTCCGTGACATAGATTTATTAAACTTTCATTTTATGGGGTTGAAGGGGCAAAAAAAGGTACCTAGGTTAGGTTACGTATTTAATATATGCTATGCTTTACCCCCACCCACCCCCTAATGTGCAAATATATAGCCCAAATTTGTTTCTAAACTATTATATCAACGATAGAGTAATGAAAAACGAAGCGTAATGACAAATATAATATAACAACGTAAAGATAAAGAACAAACAAATGATTTGCATGAACATAAAAGCGAGGAATATAAAGGTGTCAGTTGAACGTTTTTTCCTTTTAAAAAAAAATGACTAACATGATTATTCTATGCATTTAATATGTTTTTTTGCAAAATAAACTAATCTAAACCTTAGGTGAACTTAAGTCAACACATAATTTTTCCATGCCAGACACCATTTTTACAGGCTAGACGATCGTTTTTCCAATGTGTCTAAACTTACCAGTAACTGCAAGAAGTTGTTCATAAACTAAATAAAGTTTTCCCAAGAACTTTCATATACTAAAGGAACCTTTTAGGCTCGCCGGCAAATTCTAACATAAGGGCTTAGCCATTAAAAACTACTGCTATTAATAATAGCTCACTGCAGCATCAAGCCGCCTAAGGTCAACACAGTTACGCACGCTCCTCCTACATCCCAATCTATTCAAAGCCTCCCTCTTTGCAACCTCCTAGGAAGTACCTATTTCCCTTAAATCTTTCCTTGCGACCTCCTCCAACCCCATTCGGGGACGACCTATTTGCGTTAGGCCCTAGACTTTCTAGGCCAACCATCAAAACTGTCATAGAAAAGCAATGTTCTAAAACAATGGAACCAAAAAAGACAGACTTAAATTTTGATTGTGATTTGATTGAGATTAAAACAAATGTAAATACAACTTTTACTTAAACGCAGCTTTACTTAACGCAGCGTTAACCTCTGTTGTAACAGAATGACGAAGCACAAATTAGATTATAAGTGATAGCTAAGTATTCTATCCTTCATATTTTCTTTATAGCCAATGATCACAGCCATAGCTACAGTTAATACGAAATTCCGTAACACTAACATCTTTAAATTTAATAACCAAAAATGGTAAAATGGTAAGGTGATAAAATGGTAAAAATGGTAAAATGGTAAGGTCCAACTGAAATTAAAATGATAGCTGAATATTCTACTATTCACATTTTCCCCGTAGCCTATAATTATAGCCAAAGTTGTTGTTATTATGGATGTCTCCAGCACTAACACTTTTTTAAATTAATTACCAAAAAAATGGTAGAATCTTAAATTACAACTTAGATTAGAGTGGCAGCGAAGTATTCTCCCATTCAAACTTCCCTTGTGACCAAAGATCATAACCATGGTTGTAATTATTGCGAAAATTTTCCTACATTAACACTTTTTTTTACTAATTACCAGAAAAAATAGTAGAATCGTAAATCACAACTTAGATTAAAGTGGCAGCGAAGTATCGTCCCATTCAAACTTCCCTTGTGGCCAAAGATCTTAACCATGGTTGTAATTATTGCAAACATTTTCCAACATTAACGCCTTTTTAAACTAATTACTAAAAACATGGTAGAATCGTAAATCACAACCTAAATTAAAGTGGCAGCGAAGTATCCTCCCATTCAAACTTCCCTTGTGGCCAAAGACCTTAAATATGGTTGTAATTATTGCAAACATTTTCCAACATTAACGCCTTTTTAAACTAATTACTAAAAACATGGTAGAATCGTAAATCACAACCTAAATTAAAGTGGCAGCGAAGTATCCTCCCATTCAAACTTCCCTTGTGGCCAAAGATCTTAACCATGGTTGTAATTATTGCAAACATTTTCCAACATTAACGCCTTTTTAAACTAATTACTAAAAACATGGTAGAATCGTAAATCACAACCTAGATTAAAGTAGCAGTGAAGTATCTTCACTTTCAAACTTCCCTTGTGGCCAAAGACCTTAAATATGGTTGTAATTACTGCGAACATTTTCCTACATTAACACTTTTTTAAATGAATTGCCAAAAACATGGTAGAATCGTAAATCACAACTTAGACTAAAGTAGCAGTGAAGTATCCTCCCATTCAAACTTCCCTTGTGGCCAAAGATCTTAACCATGGTTGTAATTATAGCGAACATTTTACTACATTAGCGCTTTTTTAAATTAATTGCCAAAAACATGGCAGAATCGTAAATCACAACTCAGATTAAAGTGGCAACGAAATATCCTCCCATTCAAATTTTCCTTGCGGTCCAAGGTTGTAATTCTTGTGAACATTTTCCTACACTAACACTTTTTTAAATTAATTAACAAAGATAGTGAAATGGTGAAGCAAAATTAAAGCTGAAATACCTGAGAATTCTACCATTCTATCAAACAGTTCGTGGTAACGAACTGTAAGTAAGGAGCGACCTGGCTCAATGGTAACCGAAACTCTAGAAAACGGGATTTTGATACCAATAGATACATCAAAAGAATCAAATTTTAATGCTGATTTCAAATATATAAGTTTCATCAAGTTTAGTCCTACCCCTCAAAAGTTAAGCGCCTGAGAAAATTTGGCTGATTTTCGAAAAAAGGGGGAAAGACCCCCTAAAGGTTATAGAATCTTAATGAAAATCACACCATCATATTCAGCGTATCAGAGAACCCTAGTATAGAGGTTTCTACAAAAATTTGGAATTTTGCATTTTTTGCCAGAAGAAAGATCACGGATGCGTGTTTATTTGTTTTTTTTGTTGTTTTTTTTTTCAGGGGTGATCATATCGACCCAGTGGTCCTAGAATATAGTGGGAGGGCTCATTGGAACGGAAATTAAAATTTATAGTGCCCTTTTTAAGTGACCAAAAAAATGGAGGGCTACTAGGCCCCCTCCCATGCTCATTTTTTCCCAAACTCAACCGATCAAAATTTTGAGATAGCCATTTTGTTCAGCATGGTCGAAAATATGATAACTATGTCTTTTAGGATGACTTAATCCCCCGAAGTCCTCAGGGGGAGGGCTGAAAGTTATGAACTTTACCCAATGTTAACATATAGTATTGGTTATTGGGAAGTATACATACGTTTTCAGGGGGGATTTCTTCTGGTAGTGGGAGGGGGGGGTCGGGGGTTATGTGGGAGGATCTTTCCACGAAGGAAGTTTTCATGGGGAAAGGGACATTGCTGTGAAGGGGACACCGGATTTCCCAGCATTATTTAAAAAAAAGATCAAAATTAAATAAAAAAACAAGTTTTTCAACTGAAAGTAAGCAGCAATATCAAAACTTAAAACGAACAGAAAATATCACACATATGATTAGGTTCAACCCCTAGTTAATACCTTGCTCTTCAACCCAAATTTTTTTAGTACTTTCATAAGAGCTATTTATTCTAATTAACGGCATTTGTGATTAATGGGTCATTTTTAAAGAATTGGAACAAAATTCGAACTTTAGATTAAAGAGCAAGGTATTGACTAGGGGGCAAACCCCCTAATATACGTATTAAAAATATATGAATATAGAAGTTCGTTACGTAAGTTAATTCGTAAGTTTGTTAATTCGTAAGTTACGTATATTTATTACTAATAAAAACATTCGTAAATAAAATTAACAAGTTTCGAGAAAGCCATTTAACCAAATAAAAGTAAAACTAATATGCAAATTTTGTTTTAATTATTCATGTACGGTGAGCCAAAATCAAAACCTGCATTAATTCAAAAACGTTCAAAAATTAAATTAAAAAAAACTAATTTTTTTAACCGAAAGTAAGGAACGACGTTAAAACTTAAAACGAACAAAAATTATTCCGTATATGAAAGGGGCTGTCCCCTCCTCAATGCCTCACTCTTTACGCTAAAGTTTGACTTTCTCACAACTCTATTTTTTTTAAACAGTACAAAACTTTAGCGTAAAGAGCGGGGTGTTGAGGAGGGGACAGCCCCTTTCATATACGGAATAATTTCTGTTCGTTTTAAGTTTTAACGTCGTTCCTTACTTTTAGTTAAAGAAACTTTTTTTTTGTTTATTTAATTTCTCTCTGAGCCAATTAACATAGCGGTAGCTATAGTTGCTACGAACTTCTGTAGCACTAACACTTGGTAAACTAATTACAAAAAAAAAACTTTTAAAATGTAACCGTACTAGTTTTTTTTTTCAAATACCCTACCAAAAAATGAACATCTTTTTATGGTAGATTTATGGTCTTTATGGTAAATTCTAGAACGCTAGTGTAACGGTCCTTCAGACTATAACAAGAGTCAACGAAATATATATAAACAGTGTTGTTATGAAATATAGTCAGATTTTTTTTTCTTTTTTCAGAATGTATGATGAGTAGTAAAATAAGTGAAAACTGTGTTGCATTCACACTACAGCGATGGTATAGAGATGACCGGAAAAACGGTCTTCAAACCCTTTATAACAGCTACTTGGTCAAGAAAAACGTTACTGTTTACTTTTTCCCATGTTATTTGTTTTACTTTTCCATTTTTTTTCCATTTCTATATTTATGCAAACATTTCTTTCTGTTTATAATACAAAGTAAACACTATTTTTACCATTAAGTTACACTTGTAGTTCTTCAGTCACTTTAGCATGAACAATAAATTGTGTTCTGTGACAGTACTATGGGTGCGATCCCAAAGTTACCATTTACCGCAAAATGCAAAGTTTTTTTTTACTTCATAAAGTAAATAAAAACTTCTCCCAAAACTTTCATTTACCTTGTGCACTTATGGCACTAAAAAAAGAAACTAAGACATAATAGTTTTTTCCTAGGCGGTAGGTTCGGCTAAACTGGTAACACAATCACATAGCTTGTAAAATATAATGTGGAAAACTCTGCTTACTGTATAATTGGATGTAATTCCTATATTTGAGTTTTAAAAACTATTCTTTCAACCCAAAACCCGCTGGCGCCAATTTTAGACCCCCCACTACACAAGTGGGGGTAAATAATTTTACAAATCTAGGAAACCCCCTCCCCTGCTTCCTAAGAAAAAAATTTTGAAAACCATGCTAAAATGTGTATATAGAATTTTTTTTCAAATAAAAACACAAAAAAAAGACATGCAATGTTTTTAGCAAACTCTTGTGTCCTTGAACATTCTATTTGTCTCATCTCTTCAGAGTTATCTCTTTCAGACAATAGATAGTTTGATTTTTGGAAAGGGGAGCATTACTTTCTTCAATACCTCTCTAGAAAATATACATCGAAGAAATCATCTCCAAAGTATTGCAAATAAGAAAGAGACAGTTTTTACTCGCAAAATATGTTTCTACGTGCCGTGGAGAGGGCGATGAACAAGAGAACGTACTTTGAAAAAACTCGTTAATACAAGCTAAAAGTATCATAAACTACAAGAAAAACGGCTGTGCGTGCTGAAACAAAGGAAGAATAAAAAGCCTTACTTTCCATTTAAAAGTGGGCACATATTGATCAACTAACCAAAATACAGAAGACCAAACTTTATCTGTAGTCTATTCTTTCCCATTTTTATCCCTCTCGATTTTTCAAGATAGTTCTATTAAGTTAAATTGCACAGCCTTGCAAAAATTATTAATCGCGGTTACAGTAGCAACTAGAAACTAACAAAGAGTGAAAAAAAGGACCAAAATAATGAAAAAAAGTTTTTGAAGGAACTATCTAGTGAGACATATTTCACAATAGACATTCGTTTAGGATGGACAACTATTATCTGGAGTCAATTTAATAACATATTACAGTCAGGAAAAATCGGAGCATTTTATAAATGAGCTTGAAATCCCTTGAAAATGTATTCAGAAAAAAAGAAAAAGAAAGCCTAACTATCAGAGAAGCCATAGTCGGAAATCTTTAAAAAAAAAAATAAAGAAAACAAAAAATCAAACTTAAAAAAAACTTTTTTTATTCTGGTTTCTTTCGTATATTTGCATGTGTTGTATTTTGCGAAGTGTCTAATTGTTGTCTTTAATGTTCTATTATTGTGTTTTCTTTTACTGCTCTGTCTTCTTGCTTTTGTACGACGGGTTTTCAAATAAATGAACCAAACGAAGATAATTTTCAGCACGGGAATTCACTGGCTGAAAGTTATCATTGTTTAGTTTCTCTTTTTATTTCTTCGCGATATCATCATTTTTTATATTTTCTTTCTGGAAACCCTCCAGTTCAAAAATTTGCAAAGTCCAGTATTAAATTTAACATTTTACTGGAGAGTTTAAATATTTGTTTGTTATTTCATCCCAGGGTTGGATGCATCGAACCAATGTTCTTGGAATATCGGTATAGTACTCATCTGAACGGAAATTCAAAGGTTTAATCACAAAACGAATAAGGCAAAATGCTATTATGATAAATGCTATTATGATGATATATATATATATATTATATATATATATATATATATATATATATATATATATATATATATATATATATATATATATATATATATATATATATATATATATATATATATATATATATATATATATATATATAGATATATATATATATATATATATATATATACTTATATAATAGTGACAATTTTTATCTAATAAGATTAACAGTGTTAGAACAAACACAAAAAAATCAAAATTTTTCTGTGGCACGGTCTTAAACCGGGAGGTTTTATATATAATTATTTGAGGTCGATGAGCTATCTCAAAATTGTCTCTTAATAGCATTTTGCCTTATTCGTTTTGTGATTAAACCTTTGAATTTCCGTTCAGATGAGTACTATACCGATATTCCAAGAATATTGGTTCGATGCATCCAACCCTGGGATGAAATAACAAACAAATATTTAAACTCTCCAGTAAAATGTTAAATTTCATATCCATGTTAAATTATCACAGTTTATTCAAGGGTACCCAAAATAAACAGGAAGTGACTCTAATCCTCCTCAACACTCCACTGGTTAAGATAAAGTTAAACTTTTGCAAAACAATGTTTTGAAAATGAAAATTAACCTCCTGAAAAGGAACCATTTTCAGGAAAAAAAAGTTTTTGAACTGAAAGTAAGGAGCGACATTAAAGTTTAAACGATCGTAAATTGTTTTGTATATGAAAGGGGCTGTCTCCTCCTCAATGCCTCGCTGTTTACTCTAAAGTTTTTTTTTTTTGTTTTTTTTTTAATAGAGTTGTGAGAAAGAGTCAAATTTTAGCGTAAAAATTTCATTTACGGAATATTTTCTTTATGTTAGAGGGCAACCGTTAAATTTTTATGTCAGAGGGGGAGAGGGAGGGCGAGTTTGATAGGATTTTCAAGTCGTAATGTCCATGCTTTTGATGAAAGATTGGGGCCGTGAGATAAAATATCGCTCCTTGGGGATATACTCTGCCCCTTACGCTTTTGCGCAGGCAAGTAGGTAAATATGATATTTTATTTTCATTTTAGACTAAAAATTTGTCGGGTATACCAGACAAATACATTAGAGGGATTAGTGCTGTGCACGAGAATAACACTGCTGCGGTTAAGGTAGGAAATGAGGTTAGCAGCTGGTTTTGTATTAAATCAGGAGTTAAGCAGGGTTGTGTTCTATCCCCCTTTATATGTATTATTTTGGTAAACTTTGTCTTAAGGAGCACAGGAAAGTCAACTGGAGACCACGGAATAAAATGGGGAGGAAAAAGTCTCCTGGACTTAGATTATGCTGATGATTTAAGCATCCTAGATGAAAGTGTAAGCAAAATGAATGAAGTTTTAGAGGTGTTGCGAGTTCAGGTTGCTAGAATAAGTTTAAAAATTAATGTTAAGAAGACTGAGTCACTAAGGCTAGGCATAGGTGAAGATGAAAAGGTGACGTTGGGTAATGACAAGATTGATCCGGTGGGCAGCTTCACTTACCTTGGTAGTATTATTGGCAGAGATGGTGGGAGTAGTAAAGATGTTAAAAGTAGAATAGCCAAGGCTCAGGGTGTTTTTTCACAGTTAAAAAAAGTTTGGAAGAAAAGGAAGATAAGTGCGCAAACCAAGATTAGAATATTAGAAGCTACAGTGATGACAGTGGTTAAATATGGCTCAGAAGCATAGGCGCTCAGAAAAGCGGATGAAGATTTGCTACATGTTTTCCAGAGAAATTGCTTCGTGATTGTTCTGGGTACCCGGCTGACTGACCGTATTTCAAACAATAGGCTATACGAAAAATGCGGTTCAATACCGCTCTCTAGGGCTATAATGAAAGAAAGGTTGAGGTGGCTAGGACACGTTGTGCGGATGAAGGATGACAGATCTAGGGCTAAACGGAAAGCAGGTTGTCCTCGTCTGGGGTGAGAGGACGTCATAAAGAAAGATTTAAAGGAAAAGGGAACTTCGTGGGCGGGTGTAAAAAGGGAGGCTTTGAATATATTGGGATGGGGAAGGGGCGTGCGTAGCTGTGTTGGCCTCAGGCGGCTTGGTGCTGCGGTGAGTTGTTAGTAGTAGTAGTAGTAGTAGTAATTCGAGCTTATTCCAGATATATTCTTCCCGCACCACAATAAACCTTTTCCATGTTGACTTGAAGGACCTCTCATCAAAAGGCGAAAACTTAGACCTTGATATATACTTTTTTAGGCTTCAGACATCTTCCCCTGAAAATATCTACTAAACTCCCCTCACGGCCATTTGAATGCAACGGCAACGTATATGCATAGCAGCAATGCATACACGTTCTGCATAAAAAGCATTCATTTCCTTCAGGCTTCAAGCATGTTTAGGATGTTCAGTAATGACAGCGCCACTATGTCGCAATATGACGTTTGAAGCTAGAAGGCTATGTAGACTATTATGTAATACCACCAGGGTTGCCACCGTCAGTAGGATTTTACTAGATCTAGTAAAAAAAAAAATCTAGTAAATTTAGAGGATCTAGTAAATTTCCCGAAATCTAGTAAAAACTAGTAAAAAGTTTATAGCAAACAAAACTTTTTTTATTTTCAATGAATTCAGGGAAAAAAATTATTGTAAACATATGACTATTTCCAATTTTTGCTTGTCTGTTTTACAATTTACAATTTTGCTTGTCTGTCTCAGAGACAGACAAGTAGTCACCTATTTTCATAAACAGACACTTCACTTCCGGCGTCTAAAGGTCGACAAAATCAGCTTTCTGTGTATCAAATCTTACCAAATAAAAATGAAGCTATAATGACACTTGGATTTGGAATGATCGGGAATCTATTGGAATCAAAACAAAAGCCAACCACCCAAGGTGATTAGGTGAATCTCCTAAGTTTGAAAATTTTTATTGAGAAAAAAGGAGCATGTTGAGAGAAATTAAAAGTAAGTAGAAATGTAACATTATATATATATTATATACATATATATAATATATATATATATATATATATATATATATATATATATATATATATATATATATATATATATATATATATATATATATAGATATATATATATATATATATATATATATATAAACAAAGATTTTTGAACTTGTAGGTTTCCGGAATTTTCCATCATACTATGAAAACGAAAGAAAAGAGGAAAGGAGGAAAAAAGCAAAAAGAAAAGAGGAAAGGAGAAAAAAAAGAAGAAAAAAGGAAATTCATTATGCTCCTATAGTAAAAATCGATGCTTGATGGTGCGCCAAAATTTTTTTCTAGCATTTAGTAAAAAGAGATGCGATCTAGTAAATTTTTCCTCTCCGATTTAGTAAATTCTTCCAGGTCAGGGTGGCAACCCTGAATACCACTGAGTTCAATAAGAAGATCACCCCTGGTGAAAAAAGGAAATGAACATGCATCAACCATCTAGGGTAGAATATAAAATTTCATGACTTAATATTTAGGCTTCAAATCTTCGGTATATGATTTTTACCGAAAATTTCACAAAAAAAAACTAGATATTTCGGTCACATATGCAGTGACCGTCATCAGTAGTAAACCTTTACTACTGATGATGGTCACTGCATATGTGACCGAAATATCTAGTATTTTTTTTGTGAAATTTTACCACTGTTTGTGAAAATCACTGTCTATTAAAAGGATTTGATCCCTATCTGAACTTTTATTTATTTATTGTCATGGAAAGGCAGTGAGGTCTCCAAAATTATCTTTTCTTTTTATATTTTGTGTTTTCTACTAAACTTTCGATTTTATTCACTTTCTCGCTACTAAGCTTTCCCTTTTATTGTTTCTTTTATTATTTTTCTTTTATTATTTTATTTTCTTTTATTATTATTTCTTTATACAATTTCTCTTTTATTATTTTGTGCACATCTTTATTTGCCTCATGCAGAAAATTATATTTTCTTTCATTTCATCCCTTTTTATTCTACCATTTTTTTTTTATTTTGGTTAGACTATAACTAACGGCATTTTTTCCGCTAATTTATTGTTTTTTATCCCTTAAATATGCTTCCTAAATTATCTTAAATTTGTTTCTACTGTAATATAATAAAAAAACATGTAAAAAAAACTATAAATTTTTTAACTTTTTCAGATTCTTTATTTTCATAGGCCTCGATAACCTTTTCTTCGTTTATTGAAGTCACGTGATACCATTCTACAAAGTAATCAAATTATAAATTAAGTAGGAACTTTCCTTTTCTTCTTGAAGCAGACAGAAAAGACACAACACCGAGTCATTTTAGCATTGTTTCATCTTTTAATATTTTTCTGACACCTCCATTTCATGCCTCACAAGCAATTTTTCTTCCCTCATTCATCCCTTTTGTTTTAATTTCGCAATGCAATACAAAGAAAGAAAGTGCTTTCTTTTCTTTCATCGTTGAGAGGCAAAAACGGAATAAAAAGCACGAAAGGAGGAATTATTTCTCATGAGAATTATATCTTAATTATTAAGATTCAATATTTGTTCTAGGGTAACACCAAGTTCAGCTTTTTTCAGTTAATATACTCCAGTATAAATATAAATATATATATATATATATATATATATATATATATATATATATATATATATATATATATATATATATATATATATACATATATATATATATATATATATATATATATATATATATATATATATATATATATATATATATATATATATATATATACATATATATATATATATATATATATATATATATATATATATATATATATATATATACTATATATATATATATATATATTTATATATATATATATATATTTATATATATATATATATATATATATATATATATATATATATATATTTATATATATATATATATATATATATATATATATATATATATATATATATATATATATATATATATATATATATATATATATATATATATATATATATATATATATATATATATATATATATATATATATATATGCATACATCACTCCTTACTTACGGTTCTTTACCATGAACAGTTTGATTCAGAATTTATCAGACTTTAGCAAGACATAAAAGATACATGAGACTAAAATGGCTAAAACCGAACACTTTTTCAAAGAGTCCCCAGAAGCAAGATTTTTTTTCTCCTCGTATCGAAGATGAAAAAAAGAAGCAATAACGACTAAACGTAAGTGTAGATTTCTTTAGATTACTTTTTTGTAGATTACTTATTTTTCTGACACCTCACTTTCATACCTATCAAGCAATTTTTATCTCATATCTTTGTCCGTTTTTATTTATTTCACAATTGAATAAACTCAAAGAAGGTGTCTTTTTTTCATCTTCGAGATATAAAAAATGTAAAAATGTAAATAGTAATATTTAAAAATATAAAAATATATAATAAAAATAAAAGAAATATAACAAAAATGTAAAAAAGATAGAAAATAACTCCTTATAACTCCCTAGGAAAGGAAATCTCTAACTAAACAGAGTCTGAAATACTTAAAATGGAATTGCATCACAGAGAAAAAGAGGGAATACATCCTGGTCGAAAAGTGGGTTTTACTGTCTATGGGTTCTCTTGGATACCCGTCAGAATCACCGTATTTCAACAGTAAGCTGTACGAAAAATGCAGTTCCATCGCGCTTTCTAGGGCTACAATGAGAGAAAGGTCAAGATGCCTAGGACACTTTTATGGCATGTTGCCAAAGATTACCCTTTTCAGTCAACCATCTTGGACCAAACAAAAAAAACAGATCGTCCCCGGAATGGCTGGTAGGAGGTCGAAAAACAGGACTTAAGGGAAATCGAAAGTTCTCGGGAGGGTGCAAAGAGGTAAAATTTAAATATATTGGAATGTAGGAGGAGCATGCGTAGCTGTGTTACCCTCAGGCTGCTTGGTGCTGCAGTGGGTTGTTAGTAGTTTGTAGTAGTAGTGCTTTAGCTCCGTTGTTTTATCTTTGTGATATCTTGCCTTGCTTTAGACCTTAGTTCCCCTAGTGCCTCCAGAGACATACAGGGCATTAGTGAATAGCCTTCAGTCTTCCCTCAAGTGGCCTGCTCTACATATATCCTCTCACTCTGAAATGACATCAATCGTCTTTTTTTAGCCAATCACATTATCCTTTCAGCGCATGTCGGAAAGAAAATAACCTCGCTTTTTTACCCGTTGTTGCTCTTTGTCAAATTTTAAGCCAATAAATAAAAAGCAAAAGGGGTCGGCCCTTTTTTGGCTCCATTTTCAGGCAAACTAGTAGTTTTTCAAATTGAAGTCCACTTGACCCAAGGACTTTCGAACGTAAGTTTCAAAACAAATAAAAATATGAGTTTTAAAACATTTTGGAAGACTGAGCATCTAATCCATTTTTTGGCGCTTTGGCCAAAGAACCTTTTTTTTTTTTTTTTTTTTTTTTTTTTGACAAATAACCCACCATTTTTTGGCCGAAAACCATTGGCAACACCATTTTTTGAAGAGCCATTTTTTGGCCGAACTTATTTTTTGGCCGAAGAACCAGCCATTTTTTTGGTCGAAAACCATTGGCCGAACTTTTTTTGGCCGAAGAACCCACAGGTGTAGGTTTCAAGCCGTTTGGAACGAAAGAAATCTTAAGATGCATGAAATCTTAAACAAGAACGAAAAATTTTCGCCATTTTTTACAAATAAACTCTCTGTTTCTCTACAATCACATTGAACAAAGATAGCTAAAAGACCCATTGGTGACTCAAAAACCATTTTACGGCTCTGTTCTAAAGACAGTATATTTCATCTTAATGTGCAGCGAAATGAAGGCCCAATTCAATACTTGACACTTAAGATTACCGTTCATTTGAAATGACATCAAAGTCTCATTTTCTTTAACTTCATCGACGGTCTCCTGCATACACGTCCGCAGGGGAGGGGGGCTCTTGACTTGGGCTCCCCAAAATATGAAATTTTCCCGAATTTCTTGGCATTTCTTAATCAAATTACCGAACAAAAATTGATTTTGTTTATTAGGACCCTCCGGAAAAATTTCTGCACAAATGCCTGGTATCCAATACAATTTCCAAATTTAGGATTTAGGATAAAATCAGTTCCTAGCTACTAAAAATACGTGTAGTTAAATTCTATGGGCTTGAAAGGTCTTCAAATATTAAAAAAAAATAACTCCTAAGCCCCTGGCAGTCGACCTATTAGAAAAAATGAGCAACTTAGGAGAATTCTCTGGAGAGCCTCGGGCCTGTGGGCACGGCAATAAAGACACTTCACTAATATATAGGTTGGGGTCAGCAGTAACGTAGATCCAAACAAGCAGAATAAAGCAAAATACAGTCTCGATAAATGAAGCGACTATTTGGATCTTTTATTTTCAGTTACATTGACTATGAAACCTTACAACAAAGAGCAGGGGGTTGAGGAAGCGGTGGCCTCCCTCACATACGGAACAATTTTAGTTCGGTTTAATTTACACTGTTGCTCTTTACTTTCGAAAGTTTTTTTTTCGTAAAAGTTAGAAGTTCAAAAGATTTCACGACTGCATATGCAAGAGAAATATTCACAAAACCCATCCAAAAGAGCTAACAGTTACATCATTATCATAAGTAAGAAAAAAATAATTAAAAGAAATTTCTGTATTCCCCATGACACTATATGTTCCATGATTATCATTTTGAAAAATGTATTACAACCGGATATAATTCTTTAGATGCAAAAGAAAGGAGTTCTGGTAAAAAAAAAAAAGCCCCATCCCAAAAAGCCCCACCCCATCCCATTATTGACATCATTAACAAGAAAACTTAGCACCTAAAAGCGATTTCAGTATTCCAAGAAGTGGATTGTCCATGATCCATGGTAATCCAATTAGGTCAATTGGTAATACAATTACCATGTATGGTAATACATGGTAATACAATCTTAGTACCTAAAAGCGATTTCAGTATTCCAAGAAGAGATGGTCCATGGTGCATGGTAATACAATTACCGTGTATGGTAATACATGGTAATACAATCTTAGTACCTAAAAGCGTTTTCAGTATTCCAAGAAGTGATGGTCCACGGTCCATGGTAATACAATTTGGTCCGTTGGTAATACAATTACCATGCATGGTAATACATGGTAATACAATCTTAGTACCTAAAAGCGATTTCAGTATTCCAAGAAGTGATGGTCCATAGTCCATGGTAATATAATTTGGTCCATTGGTAATACAATTACCATGTATGGTAATACATGGTAATAGAATCTTAGTACCTAAAAGCGATTTCAGTATTCCAAAAAGGGAATACTAAAATGACGTATTCCATAGTATTTCATTATTCCAAAATGATGTATGGTAATACAAGGTAATACAATCTTAGTACCTAAAAGCGATTTCAGCATTCCAAGAAGTGATGGTCCATGGTCCATGGTAATACAATTTGGTCCATTGGTAATACAATTACCATGTATGGTAATACATGGTAATACAATCTTAGTACCTAAAAGCGATTTCAGTATTCCAAGAAGTGATGGTCCATGGTGCATGGTAATACAATTACCATGTATGGTAATACATGGTAATACAATCTTAGTACCTAAAAGCGTTTTCAGTATTCCAAGAAGTGATGGTCCACGGTCCATGGTAATACAATTTGGTCCGTTGGTAATACAATTACCATGCATGGTAATACATGGTAATACAATCTTAGTACCTAAAAGCGATTTCAGTATTCCAAGAAGTGATGGTCCATAGTCCATGGTAATATAATTTGGTCCATTGGTAATACAATTACCATGTATGGTAATACATGGTAATAGAATCTTAGTACCTAAAAGCGATTTCAGTATTCCAAAAAGGGAATACTAAAATGACGTATTCCATAGTATTTCATTATTCCAAAATGATGTATGGTAATACAAGGTAATACAATCTTAGTACCTAAAAGCGATTTCAGCATTCCAAGAAGTGATGGTCCATGGTCCATGGTAATACAATTTGGTCCATTGGTAATACAATTACCATGTATAGTAATACATGGTAATACAATCTTAGTACCTAAAAGCAATTTCAGTATTTCAAGAAGAACAATTTGGTCCATTGTAATACAATTATAATGGCGAGAAACTTTATATTCCCATATAATTGTTTGGATTTAAAAATTTGAAGAGAGGGAAAACTGGTCACCCTATCCCACATCCAGCAAAGCCGATAATTACATAATCGTCGCGAGTAACATATTTTAATACTTTAAATTTATTCTAGTGTTCGATGCGATATAACGTGTTCCATAATATAATTATCACGTTGAAAACGTGTTACGATTGGACACAATTCTTTAGATTTTAAAATTGGGAGTTCTAGCCATTTATGACCCCATCGAGCATAGCCAATGATTACATCATTATCATCAATAAGATATCGTAGTACCTAAAAGCATTTTCCACATTCCAAGACACACAATATGTTCATTGAGAAAAAACCAATAACATTGACATTTTTTTACAATCGGATAGAACTGTTGGATTTGACGATTTGCAGAAGGAAAGATCTGGTCACCCAGACTCCCACCCATCAAGGCCAATTGTTACATCATTATCATTAATTACATATTTTTGCACCTAAAATTCATTTCCGGGTTCCATGAGATTTAACATGTCCCATGATAGTATAATTGTCTGTTAAAAACATTTTACATTCCGATATAATTCTTTATCTTTGGAGAGAGGGAGTTTTGCCCCGCCCAGTGCCAAACCCGACAAAGCCAATGGTAACATCATTACCATCAATAAGAAAATTTTATCCTTAAAAGACATTTATTTTTTCCACGATTGGTAAGTCTTGCTACTATAATATATGCACCAAGGATTATACTTCGGATTATTTTTCGTTTTTTTATGAGGGCAACTTAATCACCTACTTATTATCTTGAAATAATATAAGTGCACATAATTCTTTAGATTAGTTGTTGCCATCGAAAATCCATCCGGCTAGAAATTGTAATGCTTAGAAATAATTCCTAAGTTCTGTGGCCAGGGCCGTATCCAGGATTTTTTTTTCTGGGGGCGTTTTACACAAGGATTTTTTATGGGGGGGGGGGGTACACAAAAAACCCTCACAAAGCGCATAAACAATTTGTTTATATCCATTTTTGTTACGTTTTTACAAGTCAGATGAACATTTCGGAGGGGGGGGTCCAAAACTCCTACCCTACCCCCCCTTCCAGATACGGCCTTCTCTGTGGCACACCTATAATCTTGACTATAGAAATCAATATTTTCCATAGTAAAATTGTAATTTTTCCAAAGACACTTGAGAAAAATTCAACTTCACATTTTCTAGCATTCAAGTTTAAAAAGTTTGCCTGTAAAATCTTTGGCTTTTCAAACTTTGCAAATTTGAAATGCTTTGCCGACGTAACTAAATCTTGAAGCTTAATTGAGATGAAAAGTTCAGTTCCAGTTGTCTCTATCTCTATAGAAAATTCAATAGTCAAGCCTTAAAAATTGTTTTGAAGCTGTAGAGCTTCTACGGGTCCAATTTAAAAAGGAAAGATTAAATATATTTTCATGAGTATACTTCGGCCCAAAAAATTATAGAAGAAAATAAGAGAGGCCATTCTAATTTGTCTCTGAGAAAAGAAAAGTGATAACGCCATCAAGCATTATGCAACAAGATCGCATATTTAATTTTAGGGGGGTCTGGCGTATCCCCACCATGGAAACACCACAGAATACTCCCCACAAAAGTTCCTCGGCAGAAAATTTCCTCCAGACAATGGAGAATACGCCTAGTAATAACTTTAGAAACCTACCCATAAGCATTAATTATGTTATTTTTCTCTTCTTTTTTTACATTTTTTAAGGGTAATAGAACCATTTTTGTCCAAAGGACACAATAGCTATATCACATATTTTATCTTATGTTAGCTAGTTTACATGTATACGAAACTATTCCTTACTATTTTATATTTAATATAAATAAGTTTTAAAAAACGGTTCACTGTTTTCAGGTTGGACCTAACTACACTTAGACGGCTAATTTAAAAGAAATTGGGTAACACTCAACTCTAACAGGACAGAACCGGCCAGAGATTTGAATTGAGAGCCTACTTACCTAATATTTCATTACTAATTTCCAACAGGGCTATCCAGCAGCGGTTTTCATACCCAGTACTAACGAGCTTTTAGGTTATACCAACGTGAGGTATTAGTTACGGGAAGTGACCCCGCATTCAAGACTCCTCCCCCCTTAAAAATCTTTATTGGGAACCAGCGGCGAATTCTGTATTTTTGCGGCATTCTGAGAAGTTTTAGGCTACACATGTTAGCCTATGACAATAGCCTATAGTTATTTTTGCTTCGGAATAGGCAAGCATAGGATAGGCCTGCATATTTGCAAACATATGGGGGCTGGCCTTTTTTATCTCAAAAAAGACTCAGTAAAATGGGCACGAAGCAATATATCAGCGTATTTTTGATTTTTATGTATGTGTATTTTAATGATTACATCTATTTTATCGTATCCTCTTGAACCATTTGATCCCCTCTCCCTCTACTCTAGAGACAGCATTTTGTCTTCTTTTCTGTTACTGTTGTTTAAGGCTATCAGAGGAAGGTTTATACTATTCAGTCTTCTGCACCTTAAGCTGTACAAATCCTCGAACTATAGAGTTTATCCATTTGATTTCATATACATAAAAGTTTTGAACACACTCTACTCGAAAAAATAAACCAAGAACTTATAAAATAATATCAGAGGTCTAATCGTTTCAGAAAAGCTAACAAGCTCCAAAAAAGTTCCCTTCAACAAACTATGAGCCCTAGGTAACGCTCCCTTTCAAATTCCGCGGATTCTTTCCCATAATATAAATTCAGTCATTTGAGAAAGGCTGAACTTTGGAAAGTCCCATAATTACAACCGAAGTTTGTGATATACTTTCAGAGACGGAGTTAAATTAGTCAACCCATTTGCTCATAACTTCATCAAGAATTGTTTGCATTAGATAAAGTTTAAAGCCTGGAAAATGTTTGGGCAATATTACAAAATTGAACAAAACAGAGAGAAGGTATTTTTTCAAAAAAAATGGGCTGCAAATCTTAACCTTTTACAAAAAATAAAGAGAGAAAAAGAAGAGTTTAATTTGAATAAAGGAGTGGAACAAAACAAAAGATAAAAAAAAACAAGATTTTAAATAATAAAAAAAAAAATCCGAATACTTCAACTCGACGTCCGGGAGCCTTTTTCAACGGAAAAAAACTTAAAGAAAAGAAACAATATTTTTATATAAAATCATCTAAATAAAACGACAACTAACACACAAGAAAAAAAAATCCATATTTAGATGATTTTTTTTTCTTTGTCCTTAATTTTTTTTTGTTGAAAAAGGCCCTGGGACGTGGAGTCAAAGTATTTGGATTTTTTTTATTATTTAAAGTTTTTTATCTTTTGTTTTGTTCCCCTGCTTTATTTAAATTAAACCCGTTTATTTCTCTTTTAATTATTAGTTAATGGAAAACCAATATGGTCTAATATATTATTTAAATTTTAACCTTTACTTCCAACTCGATATCCAACAAAAGGAATTAATGAATTAACTAAGTTACATCTAAATTAAATCAATACACATATTTTAATCTCTTTTAAAATCAACTACTCTTAATTATTTCATATTATTTGGTAATTTTATAAAAGGCTACATTCATTCTTTTGTTTAATTCAGGTTGCCAAGCACTGTTCTTTTTCGCCATCTATCTGAGCCAAGCAAAATTCAGGTCATCCCCGAATGGAGTGGAAATAGGTCATAAGAAAGGATTTAAAGGAAATTAGAACTTCTTAGAAGGGGATAAAAAGTGGAGGAGGTGGGGGGAGGAGGGTGGTGGAGAAGGAGCGTGTGCAGCTGGGTCGGCCTTAGGCCGCTTGGTGCTGCAGTGAGTTGTTAGGAATAGTAGCATTTTATAACAAAAATCTTATTGTATTATATTTTGTTTTAACCGTATTGTTTTATTTTTGAATAGTAATATATTTCCTTAAATTTAATTAACACATATTCGAATTCAGCATAAACAAGCCTGAAAAACAAACGCTTCAGGCAGGGCCGTATCCAGGATTTTTTTCGGGGGGGGGGGGGGGGGTAAAAAAGGATTTATTCGGGGGATGGGGTTAAGACAAATACTTCAAAACAGCGTGAAAAATTTGTTTATATACATAATTGTTAACTTTTTACGAGTCAGACACACATTTCGGAGGGGAGGGGGGGTCCAACCCCTCCCCCTGGATACAGCCTTGGCTTCAAGTTTTGATTAAAAAGAGTTGGAACTTATTCCTTCGTGTTATTAAATAGATAAGATACCTGTTGACGCTTTGTGCCCAAATACTCCATTAAAAAAGCAAGGCATTCGAATGGAGCCCCCAATGTCCGAGCCCATGCCCATGGGAGAAGCAGCAGCAGATTGTAAGCATCCCTTTGAAAAGAAAAAACAGCTGTTATATAATGAAGAAACACAGCTGTTGAGTTCGAGGCTATGGAAGAATACTTAAAAAAATATCTTGGTATATATTTTCTTTGTCGAAAATAAAGTATTTTAACAAAATAAAAAAATTCAATATAAGTGTTAATTAAACCAAATAATTGCTAATTTTGTACTTAATTAACAATATTTAAAATTTACAGATTAGTTAACAAATAGGTAGGTAAATAGCATCATTCTAAACTAATTAACTGTAATTATATTATTTTATTAAATATAACTTTTGATAGAAAAGGGCTATTAAAGGATAAATAAAACAGCTGTTGAGTTGGAGGCTATCGGAGAATACTTAAGAAACAGCTTATTGTATATTTTCTTTGTCAATTAAAAACAAACTATTTTAGCAAAACAATATAATTTAATGAAAATATTAATTAATAATATAATTAATTGCTGATTCATTAACAAATTAGTGGTTAATTTTAATTAGAAAAGGGCTAATCAAAGAACAAGAAAAACAGCTATTGAGTTGGAGACTATGGGAGAATACTTAAAAAATAGCTTGTTATATATTTTCTTCGTCAAGGCAAAATATAGTATTTTGACAAAACAATATAAATTAAAACAAATATTAGTTAATAAAATTAATTAACTGTAACTCAACAAATTATTTGTTAATTTTTATTAGAAAAAGGCTAATAAAAGATTAAGAAAAACATCTGTTTAATTGGAGACTATCGGAAAATACTTATGAAACAGCTTATTGTATATTTTCTTTGTCAATTAAAAACAAACTATTTTAGCAAAACAATATAATTTAATGAAAATATTAATTAATAATATTAAGTAATTAATAATTCATTAACAAATTAGTGGTTAACTTTTATCAGAAAAGGACAAATAAAGGATGAAAAATAGCTGCTGAATTGGAGGCTATTGGAGAATACTTAAGAAACAGTTTGTTGTATATTAACTTCGCCAAGGAAAAATAAAAAATTTAAACAAAATAATATTTTTTAATAAAATATTAATTAATGCAATTAATTGCTAATTCATTAACAAATTAGAAGTCAATTAGTTTAAAGGGCTAATAAAAAGTTGAAAAAAACTGCTGTTGAGTTAGAGGCTATCGGAGAATACTTAAGAAAAAGCTCGTTATATATTTTTTTCGCCGAGGAAAAATAAACCATTTTAACAGAATCATATTTTTTTTAAATAAAATATTAATTAAATCAATTGATTAATTGCTAATTCATTAAAAATTAGTAGTTAATTAACATTATTTTTTAGTGGTAACAACATTATTTCATTAACAAATTAGTTAACACATTGCTAGTTAAATAGCATCGTTTTAAACTAATAAACTGGAACTTTTACATATTTTATTAAATCTTGCTTTTATTAGACAAGAGCTAATAAAAGATTAAGAAAAACAGCTGATGAGTTGGAGACTATCGGAGAATACTTAAGTAACAGCTTGTTATATATTTACTTCGTAAAGGAAAAATAAACTATTTTAACAAAACAATATAGTTTTGATAAAAAACACATTAATTAATACAATTAATTGATTGCTAATTCATTAACAAATTAGTAGTTATTTTTTATTAAGAAAAGGCTAATCAAAGATGAAGAAAAACACCTATTGAGTTGGGGGCTATGGGGGAATACTTAAAAAACAGCTTTTTGTATTTTCTTCGTCACCGAAAAATTAATTATTTAAACAAAATAATATTTTTTAATACAAATATTAATTAAATCAATTAATTCATTGCTAATACATTAACAAATTAGTAGTTAATTAACATTATTCAAAATTAGCAAAGTAGTTAACAAAATGTTCATTAAATAAAATAATTTTAAACTAATTAACTGATATTCGGTTCCTCTTCGTTTGTTTGATAAACCTTAGATGGCAATTTAAGGAAAGGAAAAAATTTTGAGAGGCAGCTAAACGTCACACGGAGTTTGTCATCAAATGTGATCAAAACATCAAAAACACAAAAACGTCATCAAAAACAAACGTCACACAACTGAAATCATAATTTTATTGTATACACATATGGAGAGCCGTAAATACAATTATTATTGAGATCCATATTTTAAATACATATGTATATGTAACATATATTACATATACATATGTAAATACATATTACATATACATATGCAAATACATATTACTTAACATGTAAATACATATTGACAGCCGATAGTAATTTCTCGTCATTATAAGGCTTTGAGAACCGATGCTGTCTTTTCCAACGAAATTGAAAGATTTCGGTAATCAATAAAACTAAATTTATGAGTATAGAATCATGTAAATGCCCAAAATCATTTGGTATGAGAAAAAACGCAGTCTTATCCGATAAAACCCCGTCCCATTGGCATTTTATTTCATTTCTTAATTCTATCGTCTGAACAGAGATTTTACAACATAAAGGAATTGTCAGAATTACAGTTGAAACATTGAAATCACAGTTTATATAATTATCCAGTATGATCTTTCCCTATCTCAACCATTATAAAAACCCGGACCAAGGTGCGAGTACTCCAGAGAACTTTTTGCAGATAGAAACATAGGCGGCATCAGATCTTTTCACGGGTAGACAAGTCAGACTGTGATCTAATCGGAAACAAGTGGAAACCCGCTATTACGAATAATGCACTTTGTTGGAAACAATCGGAAACAGACTAACCCGCTAATGCAGAAAGAAGTGGGAGGAGCTTTTTGTTCGTACCGAGAATGAAGACCAGAAATGATCTGCGATAAACTTACTGGATAATTCTATAAACTGTGATTGAAATGATACATGGAAACACTGTAATTGAATTCGGGTTCAAAAAAAAATTCGACAGAAATTGTATCTAAGCCCTAAATAATAATTCATAGCACTAGATAATTTCTAATAGATTCTAAACTCTAATAAAATAACTGTAAAATAACATGAGAGGGAGTGAAAATACTGAAAAACAAGAATATTACAAAAAAAAAATCTTTAGTAAGCCTTATGAAAATATGGCCATGAAAATTTGAATGATCTTAAAGTTAATTCAAAATATTAGAGTTATTTGGGTTTCAGGTTGCAAAACAAACTGATTGAACAGTAAAAGTCAGCGCTCCGATGCTTCAGAACCATATTTGACCACCTTCATTACTGTAGCTTATGGAAAAGCGTTGTCAATGAAATTGTTTATTTGTTGAAGTACCTTTCGAAACTTTTCACATATTTTCGCTAGAACACGAAATGAAAGAGACCCATATCTTTATCCCTATCTATTGGAGTTCTTTTCCACTTTTCTCTTTTCTGTCTTAGTTTAAAGGGAAATGAGCCACAAAATTTTAATGATCTGATAATTTCATAGTATACTGACTTTTATTTTTTTCTAAAACACAAAATTTTGTTAATTTTGTCTTTCGTATGTTTTAGTTGTTCAGTCAATTTCTTTTTTTTTTTGGGGGGGGGGGGTCTTTTCACAACAGTTTCTGGATGCGAAACCAAAATATTCTGGCTTTATTATTTTACTTATAACACTATCTTAATTAAAAGTTGTACCCGTTTTTTTTTATATTTCTACGTTTTCATTTTATTTATAAATGGAAAAGCAGTGTTGTCAAAAGAATTATTTAATTTCTAATGTTTCTTTTGCAAGAAACCGTGAAGCAACGATAAGTTTCCGCTAGAAAAAGAAGTGAAAGACACTCCTAATTTGTCTAGATGTATTGGAGTTCTTTCCACTTTTCTCCTTGTTGGATAGGTTCAAAGGGAAACGAACCATGTAATTTAAAGTATCTGGTAATTTCAAGGAATATTGACCTGTTTTTGTACAAAATGGGGGAAAGGAAAAAAAAACAAAAAAAAATCAGCATTGGCAGTAATTCAATAATCATAAAAGACAAATGATTATTAGAGGAAGACATTCTATCTATTTTTAGTTGATAAAATAGTTCTTAAAGTTTAAATGACATGCATGGAACGGTACTTGTATGATATACCCCCGACCCTAATATTCTTCATCTAAGGGAACCTCTTTCTCTGACGCTAAATCCTTTTGAAATATACCTTAGTATGATAAAATATAATACTTTAGAAACAAATTTGGGCTATATATTTGCTTATTAGGGGGAGAGGGGGGTAAAGTAAAGCGGGTCTCCATGCCTATTGGGCAAGGTACAATTATTCTGCATATTATGTAGTAAGAATTGTTTTCTAACTTCACACTGTCCAAATATTTTACCGCCGCCCCCTAATGTGCCAATATATAACCCAAATTATGTATTTCCCATCTATTCTGTCACTTCTCTTTGTTTTGTCTCACGCTAAGCTGAAAGAAACTATAAAAAAACGGTTCTACAATGCGTCAATGAATGGACAACTTGATTGGTCGGGGGTATATCATACAAGTACCCCTGGAACTACTGATTCTCTCTTACACATCGTCAGGTTCTGAACGGTCCGTTAATTATTCAATGGGTTCAGAATTAAACTGAATCACCTAATCACCATGTTCACTATTTGAAATTTCTAATGTAAATTTTTAATTGTCTAATGTCTAATGTTCTTTCCTAAAATCAGAGAATTTTGTAATTTAAATTTCTACTTTCATTAGTCCAGGCGCCAAGTGCAAAGATCTTGACCCCCCCCACATGTTGTAAAAGGTACGACTTGTTGGAGAGCAAATTCTAGTCACTTTGACCCTCCTGATCATTAATCTGTCAGGACCAGTGCTTCCACTTTCAATTTCAATTTTCCCTACTTTTATATCAATTTTCCCTTAAATTCCCTATGTTTAGGTCTTATTTCTCCCTATTTTTCTCCCTAGAAAGAGGGGATATTTTGCTTTACATTTCCACACAATCTGCATGATTTGATGCTGCACAGCACTGCATCAAAAAATTATTTTTTACTTCAGATATTAATATATATATATAACATCTTTTTCACTACCTAGAACACATAAGAAAGTTCAATTAAGTGTCCACTCCAGCACTTCATCGCACTTGGCGTTTGCCTTCGTCTTAAAGCCACTGACAGCTTTTGGTATGCTGACACTTGATAAAGTTTTATCTTCGTTTTTCAACCAGTAATTGACTGAAACAAGTGAGACTAGTGTGACATTCTCGAGACTATTTAGGATGTCTGTTTTGATTAATTTCAGGGGACTAAACAAACGCTGAGTTGGAACATTTCTAAAAGGTAAAGAGAAGATAAGTGATATGCGCTTCCGCAATTACGGATACTTGGTTTCGCCACTGCGAGTCTCCAGACTAAATATGTTTATCCAGTACTGCTCAACTGACAGGTCTTCAACTCAAGCATCTCCCAGATGAAGCTCAGTGACATCTGTCATTGCCTGTGACCTCCATTCTATGTCCATTTTCTGGAGGCAACACTTTTCTCTTAGAACAGGAAATCTCACAAACAGTGGCATTAGAGATTTTGGTTTCAAATTTCTTGCATTCCTTGGTTCAACCAAAGTGTCTTGAAAGGGTTTTGGATGTGCTTGATTAGGACTATATAGTATTTTCAACAAGACTGTTAAAAGAGATCAATATTATCACTTGGCTCTTGAGCATCTACGAGTCCTTGCATTGAATAGGTTGCACCTATTGCCACATATGTCTGGTTTAAAGGCAGGTATTCACTTGAAAGGTAAGGATCCAGTATGGTAAACAAAGCAACACTGCGGATATAGTCCAGTTTCATGAATTTAGATGCAACATCATTCACAAGTTTGCTGACACTTGCCTTTAGGGAGTAAGAACGAGCAGCTCAGATTGAAAAACTTTGTTGAATTTGTTGGAGAGGCCAAGAGAGTAGTCCATGAATTCAAGGTATGGCTTTGTAAACTTGATTTGCAAAGTTGACAAGATAAAGTCATTGGTTGCAGTTGGGTCGTCAAACGTGGTTTTTATGAAATACTGAGAAATAGCAACCCGATGCTCAATAAGCCTCTTTTTGCAGGCCTGAAGGAACAACCAACGGGTTTATCCTGGTGCAAGAAGTGAGAGTGCTTTGGATTGAAAAAACTCCTAAAATTCAGCATACTTATCTCGAATGGAAGCGCTTCTGGAAAAGTGGGCATAGATATTTTGCGCCAAGTCTTCTAGTGTTTTGGGAAGTGAAAAGCATACATAGAATGAACATAAGTGAATAAGATGGCCTGAGCATTTCACATTCAATATATGGGACACCATGGCTTTCATTAGCGTTGAAGCAGATCTGTTGCTCCAAACCTGACATTAGTAGTATTTGAACAAAATCAGATGATATTTTGCTAGGGAATCAATTTTTTTTTCAATGCCTTGTTTGATGCAGTTGGCACGACCTTAAGCCAATCCATCATTAAATTCATTTTAGTGATGGTAAAGTTCATTTCCGACGCAAATGCATGTTAAATTTTTATTCAGGATGCAATTCTGACTACAGAGGTAAGTTTATTTCTTGGCTACCTGAATAATCAGTTAATATAAACCTTGCCCACAATTGCTGCATAGCCTAACCAATACTCCTTTATGTTCGTTTACACCAATCAAAGCCCTTGCATAAAGATAAAATAAATACTAGGCTACCTAAATAGTATTCAGGGTTCGGCTTTTTGAAATTTCGGCAATTACAGCACCGTAAGCCAGTGTTGCTACATAAGCATTTTTTAAAACCAAGCATAAGTAATCTTTGAGAATTTTTCAGCCTTTTGATTGAAAAAATAAAATTTTCCTTGAAATCCGTACTTTACCCCAGACTTCCCTAAAAATCCTTAATTTATCCCAGATTGCCCTATGTCCCTAGATTCATAATAAGTGTCCCTAAAAGACGTGATTTCTCCCTAAAACAGGGTAATCTCCCTAGAAGTGAAAGCCCTGGATATCTCGTTTACTTTTAAAGCTAGTTTAGCAGAAACAACATCGCCGATGACTGGAGTTTCACAGTGACTGAAAAAAACGAAACGCGTTATATTTTTCTTCTCTTTGGTGGCTGATACGAGGAGCTTACACATGTCAATAATACGCCCGTTCTTTTGCACTAAAATCTTACATCTAAGATCTCACATCTTTCTGCAAAGATTTCCGTTCTTTAAACTCATCTTTGTTCAAAGATCTTAAAGCTCACTGACGTTAGCAAAAAATGTTAAAGACGCCATCTTTCTGCTATATAGAACAATGACGAGAGAACTTTGATGATATACTCATCATTGTTCTCAGACCGCTGATCAGAGCAGAATGATGAAAGACGTTTGCACAAAAACGACCAAAGATGTAAGATCTTTGTTCAAAGATTTCACTTTTAAGCGTTATTTTGCAAAAGACGTAAGATCTTAGAACATAGATGAGTAAAAGAAGGGCCCTAATATTTTCGTCATCTCTGACATGACTGATAACTCGTCCTTGCGTACTAAGTTCAAAATAAAGAAGTTTCTATCCTGATAAGATCGCATCATGCGCAATGAAATTCACAGCCGAGGTTACAATGCATTGTATTTTCACCACCTCGGATAGTAATCGCACAAGAAAATTAAGTACTACAGTCAAAACAAGCTCTTTGCTCATGCTTGTCTTTCAGTAATTTAGCGTAAGCCACGAATCATGGCAGTTCCAAAACGAAAAATCATATCGGAGGGTAATTGGATGATATCAAAAAGGTAATAGGCTAAATTTCAGAAGCTCGTAATGCCAAAAAGCGAGGGAAGCGTTGTCGTCTGCTATTTATTCGCCGTTGTTTAAGAGAGACACCACTTCTATCTACAGAAAACCTCCCCTCTTCTGCTCGCTTATTAGTAAAATTGGCAAAAATAACTAATCAGTCAAAATAATTCCATAATTATTATCATAGGATTATCTCTCGCTTACTGAAATGCTGAGTAATAATTTTATTCAGGTCATGAATTATAATCCTTTGCCAAATATTGCGGAATCTAACTAGCTTCGCAGGGATTAAAATTCACTGAAAAAGCTTACTGGTTTGATATTTACAAACATAGCAGAGACAAGTGAACCACAAATTAGCGCAACTAAACATATCAAACAATAACTTTCGAGCAAGGCACCTTTAAAATAGACAAAGAAACCACCGATAAACCACCTAATACAGACAAGTCCAACAATAAAGCAGCATAACTAAAAATATTAAAGGATAATTTTCAAACGAGGCATCTTAAAAATAGATAGAGAAACCACTTAAAAATTTGGCAGAGACAAGTGAAACCACAATGTAGCGCAACTAAACATATCAAACCATAATTTTCAATCAAGACACCTTCAAAATAGACAAATTAACCAATGACAAATTAGCACTGATAAGTCAAGCAATGAAACTACATAATTAAAAATATCAAAAGACAACTTTCTGGCAAGGCACCTCAGAAATATACAAAGAAACCACTGACAAAAATAACATAGACAAGTCAAACCGCAATAATACCTTGCTAAACATACCAAACCGTAACTTTAAAAACAGGCGCCTTCGAAATACACAAAGAACCCAACGACAAAAATATCACTGACAAGTACTACAAGAGTAATAGCACTAGCCTAACCTAACACAAATAACCTAAAATAAATATAAAATAACATAACGTAACCTATACATAACCTAATAACTTATACATAGATAAAAAAAATATAAATAACCTAATGTAACATATCCTAGCCTGACTTAACCTAACGTAACTTAAGGTATACTAACGTAGATTAACCTAACGTAATCTAACATAACCTAACCTGACGTAGCCTAACATAACCTATCCTAGCCTAACGTAACCTAACCTATACAAATGTAACATAATTTAACCAACGCAACCAAACATTACCTTCCTTAACCGAACTTAACCTAACCTAATCTATCATAACCTGACGTTACCTAACGTAACCTAACGCAGACTAACATAACCTAACTTAGCCTAACGTAACAAAACGGTACCTAACTTATTTATATTAAAACCAATCCCTGTAAGCAGGATACACTGCTGGTCCATGTGCTGGATGGGATGCCAGATTAGCGTAATTGACATTCGCTGGAGGAGGAGGATATTCAGATATAAATGGCTTTTTCACATGTGTCTGGGGAGTGTGTGTAAACCGTGGTGGTGGGAAATTATGCATAGAAGGTGTAGGGTACTGTGGGGGGATATGTAGGGGAGGAGTGTATCCAAGTGGTGGTGGGTATTGTGGAGGGACGTATGGTGCAGGAGTATATTCAAGTGATGGTGGGTATTGTTGAGGTATATATGGTGCAGGAGGGTATGGAAGTGGTGGAGGTGGTTTTGAGTAATATGTAGGGGGTGTTGGTGGTGCATAATTTGCTTTAGCTGATTCGTCTTTTGGAAAAGGATTGCTTGTCTGCATTCTGTAAGCGTAATTTTTCCAACTTGGCTGCCCTCTTGAGCAAGTTTTTACTTGCTCAAGAGGGTAAGTAAAGGGAGCCCCCTTTACTAGAGTCTTGGTTTGCTCATTGATCGAAGCCATCGCTGCATTAGATGGTTCATTAGCCATTTCCTTGGCTCCCACTTCATTTGCCGCTCCATATTTTGCGTCATTTGGGTTACTGCCTCCAGCTATCTTTTCCGATAGACTTGGGTGAGAAATACATTCTTCTTCCCTCTCATTTGGAGCCCCCTCTACTAGAGTCTTGGTTCGCTCATTGATTGACGCCATCGCTGCATTAGATGGTTCACTAGCCATTTCCTTGGCTCCCACTTCATTTGCCGCTCCATATTTTGCGTCATTTGGGTTACTGCCTCCAGCTATCTTTTCCGATAGACTTGGGTGAGAAATACATTCTTCTTCCCTCTCATTTGGAGCCCCCTCTACTAGAGTCTTGGTTCGCTCATTGACCGACGCCATCGCTGCATTAGATGGTTCACTAGCCATTTCCTTGGCTCCCGCTTCATTTGCCGCTACATATTTTGCGTCACTTGGGTTACTGCCTCCAGCTATCTTTTCCGATAGACTTGGGTGAGAAATACATTCTTCTTCCCTCAAGCTTTTATGTACAAAAATGTGGAATTTTGCATTTTCTGCCAGAAGAAAGATCACGGATGTGTGTTTATTTAGGTTTTTTTTCCCAGCGGTGATCGTATTGAACCAGGGATCGTAGATGATCAGGAGTGGGTTCATTTTATCATTTATCAAAAGTTTTAGTGCCCTTTTTAAGTGACCAAAAATGTTGGAAGGCAGCTAGCCCACGTCTATTTTTTCTCCAAAGTCACCCGATCAAAATTTTGAGATTGCCTTTTTTTCCAGCATAGGTGAAAAATCTAATAAATATGTCTGAGTATAACTTGACCCCCCACAGTCTCCAGGGGAAATGCTGCAAGCTATGAACTTCGTCCATTCTTTACACATAGTATTTAATGTTGGAAAGTACAGAGACATTTTTCAGGGGGGGGGTGTTCTGGAATGGGGGAAGGGGGATAATGTGGGAGGGTGTTTTTATGAGAAATTTTTCGTGGTGGAATGGAATTTTCAATGGAGGGACAGCTGGCAGCATTATTAAAAGAAGGTTAGAAATTAAATAAAAAAAACAAGTTTTTTAAACTAGAGAAACATTAATACTTAAAACGAACAGAAAACATTGTGTATATGAGGGGGTTCGCTTCTCCTCTATACCTCGCTCTTTACGCTAAAGATTTTTTTAGAACTCTTAAAAAAAGGTTATTATCCTAATTAGTCTGCTTTTGTGATCCAGCAGTCATTCTTAAATAACTACAACAAAAAATCAAATTTTAGCGTAAAGAGTGAGGTATTGAAGAGAGGTCACCCCCCTCATATACGTAATAATTTCTTTTAGTTTTAAGTTTTAATGTTTCTCCTTTCTTTCACTTGAAAAAATAAGAGTTGCTTTTTTTTTTATTTAGACTGGATATGAACGCATAAAATGGAAGCTGTAATTAGTTTTGTCAGCAAAATCCTTATGAATGTGGCATTTTAAAATCTTTCATATGAAAAATTCTTCTCTTTGTTTTGAAAACTAGTAGAGGCTAGTAGCACGTATAAATTCATCTAAATGTGTGAATACCAGTAGTAAGCATAAATTCACCAAAAAATTGGTATAAATATGCATCGGTATCAAACAGTTCGTGGTAACGAACTGTAAGTAAGGAGCGACCCGGCTCAATAGTAACCAAAACTCCAAAAAACAGAATCCAGATGCCAATAGATATGTCAAATAAATCAGATTTTTTATGCTGATTTCAAATATATAAGATTCATCAAGTTTAATCTTACCCATTAAAAGTTATGCACCTGAGAAAATTTGCCTTACTTTCGAAAAAATGGGAAACACCCCTTAAAATTCATAGAACTTTAATCACACCATCGGATTCAGCGTATCAGAGAACCCTACTGTAGAAGTCTCCAGCTCCTATCTGCAAAAATGTGGAATTTTGTATTTTTTTTGTCAGAAGAAAGATCACGGATGCGTGTTCATTTGTTTTTTGTGGGTTTTTTTTATTTGCCCTGGGGTGATCGTATCGATCCAGTAGTCCTAGAATATCGTAAGAGGGCTCATCTGAACGGAAATTAAAAGTTCCAGTTCCCTTTTAAAGTGCCAAAAAATTGGAGGGCAGCTTGGCCTCCTCCCACGCTCATTTTTTTCCCGAAGTCACCCAATTAAAATTTTGAGATAGCCATTTTGTTCAGCATAGTCGAAAATCTAATAAATATGTCTTTTAGGATGACTTAATCCCCCACAGTTCCCAGGGGAAGGGCTACAAGTTATGAACTTTGCCCATTGTTTACATATAGTATTGGTTATTGGGAAGTATACAGACATTTTCAGGAAGGATTTTTTTTCTGGTGAAGGGGGGGCTGGAGGAGGGGGTGACTCGGGAGAATCTTTCCGTGGAGGATGTTTCTTTGGGGTAAGGGACATTTCTATGAAGGGGGCACCGGATTTCCCAACATTATTTAAAAAACGATCAGAAATTAAATTAAAAAAAAACAATTTTTTTCAATTGAAAGTAAGAAGCAACATTAGAACTTAAAACAAACAGAAATTATTACGTATATGAGGGGGTTCGCCCCCAAGTCAATACCTCGCTCTTTACGCTACAGTTTTTTTTTTTTTTTTTAGTGCTTTTAAAAGAGCTATCTATTATAATTAAACGGCCTTTGTGATTCAGGGGTTTGTGATTTAAACAAAATTTTAACTTTAGCGTAAAGAGCGTGGTATTGACTAAGGGGAGAACCCCCTCATATACGTAAAAACATATACGTAATAAAAAAAAACATAAAAAAAAGCGATACGACTCAATAGTAATCGTAACTTTAAAAAACGGAATTTTCATGTCAATATATGTATCAAAAGAATGGGCTTATATTGCTGATTCTAAATATATAAATTTTATTAAGTTTAGTATTACTCATACAAGGCTACGAGCCTGAGAAAATTTACCTGATTTTGGAAAGAGGGGGGAAACATCCCCTACAAGTGAAAGAATTTTAATGAAAATCACAACGTCAGATTTAGCGTGTCAGAAAACCCTATTACATACGTTTCAAGCTCATATCTGCAAAAATGTGCAACTTTGTATTTTTTGCCAGAAGAAAGATCACGGACGCGTGTTTTTTTTTTTTTTTTCCAGGGGTAATCGTACCGACCCAGTGGTCCTACAACATAAAGAGAGAGCTCATTCGAACGGAAATTAATAGTTATAGTGCCCTTTTCAGTGACCAAAAATGCTGGAGGGTAACTTGGCCCCCTCCCACGCCCCTTTTTTCCCAATTTCGTCTGATTCACAAGGAAACAAGTTTTTTTGTACTTTCATCAGATATTTATTCTAATTAACGGCCTTTGTGATTAACGAGTCATTTTTAAAGAATTGGAACACGATATGAACTTAACGTAAAGAGCGAGGTATTGACTAGGGGGGCGAACCCCATAATATACGTTTCCGTATATAAATCCGTAATTTTTCTGTATATGAAAGGGGCTGTCCCCTCCTCAACGCCTCACTCTTTACGCTAAAGTTTTTTATTGTTTAAAAAAACAAAGTTGTGGGAAAGTCAAACTTTAGCGTAAAGAGCGAGGCGTTGAGGAGGGGACAGCCCCTTTCATATACGGAATAATTTCTGTTCGTTTTAAGTTTTAATGTCGCTCCTTACTTTCAGTTTAAAAAATATGTTTTTTTTATTTAATTGGAAAAGAGCCTAAAAGCCTTTCAAAATTATGACAAGATAAAAAGCGCACCATTAGAATCGCTAGTGCTGGAAAACAGAATCAATGTCTACTAAACAATCTTTAAAAACTTAGAAAAACCACTTTTTACATTGGAAACAGTAATGTGGAGGTAGTTGAATTTTAAGTAAGAGCTCATTTCAACGCTAATTTATGCATAAAGTGTCCTCTTTAAATAGTAGGCCTATCAAATTAAAAAGCAAGGTTTTTCTTTCAAATAAAAGCAAAAAATAGCCTTAAAACTCAAACCAAACCAGAATTTTTTGTATGTAACTCCCCTTCTCCCTCTAATTTCTATGACTGCTCCCTTCTCCCTCTCCTTTCTATGACTGCTCCCCTCCTCCCTCTCCTTTCTATGACTGCTGCCTTCTCCCTCTCCTTTCTATGACTGCTCCCCTCCTCCCTCTCCTTTCTATGACTGCTCCCCCTCTCCCTTCATTTTATAACAAAGCTTAATTTTGCTTGACTGAAAGCGTTTGCTTGCTTTTTATTTGCTTTTGTGGCTGAGTGCAAAAACTGTAGTAAATTGGTAATTGAGTTTTATTTACAAGCTGCCTTTCAAAATACTTGAACATAAAATTTTGATGGTTAAAAATATATTTTTAAGGCTAATGTGAACAAACAAACACTTTTGCCCATAAACAGACTATTTGTATTATTGCTCCTGCATTAGAATATTCGTTATTGAAGTAGGCCTATTGATGTAAAACAAGTCAAACATTATGTAAAGAGTAAGGGCTTTGGAGCAGCAACTCCACTAATAAATAGCTTATTTTCTTTTCTTTTAGAGTTTCAATGCTACTATTTATTTTCATTTGAAAAAAGCTCGTTTTTCAGTTTAACTTCTATTCTTTTGCTGTATCATACTCTAGGTATTTTAGGAAGTTTGCATCCAGGACCATGATTTTTGCATATTTCATTCTTTTCAAATGAAATAACTGTTTTTAATTTCGATTTCGCATCAAGTTTTGCCATGATCGGAGCCCACGCCAAAGAGGCAAGATAAGGAAATTGTTATACTTCAGTGATTTCCAGCCCATAAAAAGGGCACTAAAACTCTGTGTTTTATCTAAAAAAAAAAACCTCTTCTGATATTCTTCGACTCATGGTTAGATTTTAATAGCCTTTATAACCTTAGCTTTTGAAGGATATAGGAAAGAGCAGGTATCAGAGTCTGTCAATCATGCAGGGTCGCATATACTCTCAGTATTAATTTCAAAATTTTATAATTTTATCATGTACTTCAGGATTTGCGTTCATATGTCAACATAGACTTAAATTGGTGTTGAATAGGCGAGTTTCAGTTTCAAAGAGCGCTTACTACGTCTCGAAACATTTTTTTTTTTTGTGAAAATGTTCCGCCTGCATTTGCAATTTGAAGCACGATCTCTATCACAATCGCCAATTTTTTTTTTTTTTTTTGAAGTGTGCTCTTTCAAGCGTCCTGATTTTACGTGTGCTACTCAGGTACCTGAATCGGCTAAATTCCTTAATTTCTCTTTCCTTAAGTCTTAGACTCACTACAAGCTAAGTGATAACGCCATTAGACATCGACTTAGTCTAGCTCAGATTGATCTGCAGACCTGTTTGGAAGGCCCTTGAAGCTAGCCCTTCAATTCCATTGCATATCTTGAGCTCCATCCTCTTTATTTTAAGGTTTTACAATTTTTGCTCATTTTCGGTTTTAATGTGACTCCTCACTTTCTTTTGAAAACCCTTATTTTTGGAAAATACCATGTTAAATTAATTCCTGTTCGTTTTTTAATTGACATTGTTTTATAATTGGCTACTTTCCAGAATTTTCGTTATTGTTTTAAAGTTTTTCTGCTGAAAATCCTAAAACACTTGATTGTAAATAAAGCTTTTCACAAAATTTGAATATTCAGTCAGAACCTTCGACCAGCCTTAACTTGCACATTTATTTTGTGACAGCGTTTATGCTATAGGATTTTAGGTAGATGGGGAGAAGTATTCATATTCAAATGTGTTGAAATTACACGTTATTTTTGATCTTCTGTAAGGCTAAAGCAATCCTATAAACACCCTTGAATATATTAAACAAAAAAACAAGTTTTTTTAACTGAAAGTAAAGAGCGACGTTAAAACTTAAAACGAACAGAAATTATTCCGTATATGAAAGGGGCTGTCTCCTCCTCAACTCCTCGCTCTTTACGCTAAAGTTTTTATTGTTTTAAAAATAAAGTTGTGAGACAGAGCCAAACTTTAGCGCAAAGAGTGAGGCGTTGAAGAGGGGACAGCCCCTTTTATATACGGAAAAATTTCTGTTCGTTTTAAGTTTTAATGTCGCTCCATACTTTCAGTTAAAAAAAACTAGTTTTTTTATTTAATTTCTTAGCGTTTTTGAATTAATGCAGCTTATATGAATTAATATAAATATATACAAATAATAAGGTATACAAAACATCTTTCTAAAATGCTTGAGCGTCTCTAAATATGCAACCATAAACATCTTTAGCACAAACCTATATTCAATTTCAAAAACACTTATAAGAAAAAACATTAACCAACCAGCTTCAACCAGGACACCCACAATAATGGGATGGCACTGTCTATAAATGTGTTGCGGAAGGATATGTAACTTACACGGAAAAACAGCAATGTTTTTAAATTCCTCCCGCCCTTTCTGTTTTCGATCCTCTCTGTGTTTTGTAAAATCATCAAACAAGTGATAAATAATATCTTTTTTAAAGATTCTGACTCCCTTAGCATCTGCATGTTCTTGAGCTTTACGGTCAACTTTAACATCAAACGCTAAAATACAGGCAAACTGGGGGTCGGTCTCCAACATAACGGAAGCTTTTACAACATCACTTTTTTCAACATCCCCTATTCTAGCGTTAGAATAAGGAATTTTTGATGTTTTCAAAAACTCCAGTAGAGCTTCTAGGGAGCCTAACGTAGACACTTGGACGTAGACTTCACGCTTCTTGAACTGAATACAAATCTCTTTTTCTTGTGATATTTCTTTTTTTTAATTTCTATTTCGTTTTGACAACGTGCCACTAAAAAACTTGAACCAGCTATGGCCAAATCCAATCCTTTTACAGTGATTTGAACACCTTGGGACGCTTTGATTTTTTCGGTTCTGCATATTCATTCTTGACGCGCAGTTCTCTCATTGGCTTTGGCAGAAGAAGGGCTCTAATCTGAGTTACAATAGGTCCTTCAAAAACCAGGTAGAATCATTGTATCTCCAACTTTAAGTGAACCATTAGTCAAAATCACATCAATGGTTGTGCCATGTCCAGTAGTGGGTTTTACCTCTAATACTGTAGCCTCAAGTTCCTCCGAAAAAGTTAATTTTTCAGGTTGGATTTCCTCATTATACACAACTACCATTGCTATTAAGTTAGCAATTCCATCACCAGTAATTGCACTGGTCGGTACAACCGATGAATATTCCTTTGGATCTGGATTCTCATAAAAAAGCTTCGTATTGAGGCTTTGCTCTGATACCTGCAATAAAGTACTACTTGACCTCTGCTCAAATTCAAGTTTTGTATTGGGTTTCTGCGACTTGAGCACATCTCTGATGTCTTTTTTTGGATTTGACTGCCATTCAAATAGTCGGTCGATTTAATTCAAGGCAGCTATGAATGGAGTACCTCTGTCTCGCAAGAGTTTTATTGATTCAATAGTTTGAGGCTCAACTCCATGCATAATGTCAACAACTAATATTGCCAGGTCACACAATGACGAGCCTCTCGACCTCAATTTTCCAAAATGTTCATATCCAGGCGTGTCTATAATAAGGAGCCCTGGTATCTTTATTTTAAAAGGCTGAAAACCTTCAAGACACCTGACAATCTTAGTTTGCTCACGCAGTTCGTCAATAGGCACATTAGTTGCTCCAATCTGTTGGGTGATGCCACCTGCCTCTGAATCTTGAACTTTAGTACAACGCAATTTATCTAAAATCTTTGTTTTACCAGTATCTACATGGCCTAGTACACATATTACTGGTGCACAAAGATGGTCTAAACTTCTTTTCTTCTCATTCACTTTTCGCCTTTTTTGCAGTCTCAATTTGATTTTTTCAATATCATTGGATTCGTCTGATTCCCACCAGTCAGAAGAAAGCTCATTTTGTGAAACTTTTTTGGAAAAAAGATTTGCATGTCCTTCTTCGTCTTTAATTTCTTTTTCCTCTTTGGGAGGTTTTTCAACCTCTTTAACTAATTCAGAGATAATTGGTTCAGACACATTTGTTTGCTCTTCACTCTCGCCCAGAAGCACCTCCCTGTTGTCTCGTATTTTTTCAATTGGTACTGGCTCTGGAGTCGAGCCATTGACTTTTGCTTCTTCTGTCACCCCTTCTGGTTTAGCTTCAGCAAAAGCGGCAACTTCAACTTTTTCTTTCTTAGGCCTGACTCTTGTTCCGGGTCGAATTTTTTTTTTCAGTGGTCGAGCTACTTGGAAATATAGCACCCTTTTCTTTCCATGCTTCTACAGTTGCTTCCATTCTTTTCTTTTCATGTTTTTGCTTTGCCGTAAGAATTAATCCTTTGGCTTTCCGCTCTTGGCGCTTTAATTTTTCTCGCTCCTTTTTTTGAACTAACTTGATTCTTGTTTGTTCTTTTTCCTCTTCCTCCTTTTTTTGAGTTCAATTTCAATTCTCAATCTCTCTCCCTCTTCTTTTTTTAATAGCTCCTCTTGTTCTTTTTTCTTCCTTAGTGCAGCAACAATTTTATTAATTGGCTGTTTCTTTTTCTCTCCTTCCCCGTCTTTAATTTCTTTCACACTTGGCTCACTTTTCTTCTTTTTCTTTTTATCTTTCTTCTTTTTGGCTGCTGTGGTATCTTCAACAGCTCCAGCCACTTCCTTGGCTCCCACTTCATTTGCTGACACAGGTTTTGCGTCACTTGGATTACTGCCTCCAGCTATCTGTTTTATTTTGGATATCACTAGTAAAACTTTTTTTCGTCTTCTTTGTAGACTCCATATCAGCAGGCTATCAGGCAGCTCTGATTGCTCACTTGATTCGTTAGTGGTTGAAGTATTTTTCGAGATATATATTTCGAGCAAGTTTTCTAAATGAAGAACAATTCCAACGTTTTTCAAAAAACTAGTGCCAAACAGTAATAAAGAGTGATGATGAAAGAGAAAAGAACCAAAATTATTTAGAACATAAATTTCTGGAAATACATTTTTAACAAAGCAGAAACACGGCACATAGACACAGAATAGTCTCAATTTGTGCAAAAGAACCAATTTTAGTTTTACAATTCCTTTAGAAAAGTACGCTGTAAAAAAATAATTGATTTCCAACAAATTGTTTTGCTGGTCTTTAAACAAATAAAAAAATATTCAATTTTTTGTTGAAATTGTGACTTGCTGTTTGAATTCTGACAAATTATTGAAATTATTAAGATCTATGTACTTTTCAATAGAAAAAATGTAAGTTCTAACGTAAATAGGTAATATTAATCAACTTGTTTAGGACTTCAATGGTAGAGTGAAATTTCTTGTATTTCATATTAAATTTGACTATGGGACCATTGAAAGTAATATGTTCAGTATAAATTCAATTCAAATATTCGAATTTCGATAGAAAAAGGCGGATGATAATTGTCTTTTTGAGTTTAAAAAGTAATATTAAACATAAGGAAATATATTTTTACTTTGAAATGAGTTGAATTTACTTGTCTACAAGAATAGGCTTTTATGTGGATTCAAAGTATAATAATCAAACAATTCGTGGTAACGAACTGTAAGTAAGGAGCGACCCGTCTCAATAGTGACCGAAACTCTAGAAAACGGAATTTTAATACCAATAGATATATCAAACGAATTGCCTTGTTATACTGATTTTATATATATAAATTTCATTAAGTTTAGTTTTACCCATTAAAGGTTACGAGCCTGAGAAAATTATTCTGATTTTCGAAAAAAGGGGAAAACACCCTTAAATGTCAAGTGATCTTAATGAAAATCACACCAATAGATTCAGCGTATCAGAAAACCATATTATAGAGGTTTCAAGGTTTTATCTGCAAAAATATGGAATTTTGTATTTTTGCCAGAAGAAAGATCACGGATGCGTGATTATTTATTTATTATTTATTTTTCTTCCCCAGGGGTGATCGTATTGACCCATTGATCCTAGAATATCGAGAGAGGGCTCATTAGAACGGAAATTAAAAGCTCTAGTGCCCTTTTAAATTGACCGAAAAATTGGAGGGTAACTAAGCCCCCTCCCCCATCCCTTTTTTCCCAAAATCGTCCAATCAAAATTTTGAGATATCCATTATGTTCAGCAGGAAGAAAGCTCAATGGGTTAAATATCCCATTGAAATGCATATGAAAGTAGTGTGCTATTAGGGAATATCAACTGTACAAAACCTGTCAGACGACTTTCTGCAGCTACATCCATTTCTGGACCAATCAGAGATGTTTCTGCGAACGATACTCCGTAGATGATGAGATGAATATTGTAGCTATGGAAGCCGGTTATACCTGTTGCGGGTACAAAGGTAAACTTTGTTTATTTTCAATAACGCATAAAAAAAGTTGAGCTCCAAGTAAGCTCAGAGATCCAGAACCCTGGTAGATTTGTGATCAGCATCTTTAGTGAGTCATGAAATATTATCATCATCTCACCTATTGTTTTTGCTTTGTTGGGTGACATATTTTTTATTTGCTAAAGTCAATGATTAGATGAGTCTATTTGCATCCATTTATTTCTATTCTGGCATGCTTTGGCACGTTGATTGCCATATTGGCTTAGAAAAAATTAATTGAAAATTAGCTTCGTTACTTTTTCATCAGTTAAAGCATAAAGTTAAGAATTTACTCCTGTTACATCACCAAAAATTAAACATTTGAAATTTGAGGTCATGCCAGCTTTTCTCTCATGTACAGATACAATTCTGGCTCTTCAACTATGCTAAGAAGGGCCAACTCTTTGAAATGGTGGATTAGCATAATAACATATTAAAGCTACTACCATTTCTCTGAATTGGGAAGCAATCCCAGCAAACAGGCTAGAACAAAGCTAGAAGCTTTACTTTCAAAAGATGTTGGAGTTTTGATTGTCCTCAGGGCCTTTTAGCCACTCAGCAAAATAGTTGCAGAAAAGGCAGAAATACTGCCACTGACCCTTTAGAGTTATAAAAAAATGAAGTTGTACTGCCTGTAATCAGACGCCTGTCAATAATATACCATACACAGCACTCTGTAAGGCAATAAAAACAGTACCAAAGATTGCTCTGGTTTGTCAACTTTTCATGTTGACTTTGTTAATAATTGGTTGTGTTTTTTTGTTGTTCAATTCTCAATGTTTTATTCTTTTTAAACTACGTCACCAAATTCATAGCACTCCTTTCCCTCTTGAATCAGTAACTAAATGACTTCCATGCAGAACCAGCACAGGATTGCCATACCTTTTGAGAAACTAAAAGGAGCCGAAATTGACCAAAAGGATTCAGTTTTTGCTAGTCATTTAAGCTTTAAAAGAATTTAAGGAAAACCTTACTAAAATCTCATGGGAAATTTTAGCAATTGATAGATGGAAGCTTTGAAAAGTAAAAATGTGACATTCTAGTCATTGTATGCTTATATGGCATCTCCTTGGATGTGATTACGTTGGGTAACAGCCAAAAAATCGCCAGAGGTTTTTCAGCTGATTTTGACCCTAATTTTGGTGTTCTGAATCCGAATATCGCATTCATTTTGCACTATCAGGTCAACTTTTTGAGATAAAGACATAGGCCTACCTAACGAGCTATATATATGCTAAAATCAGCTCTCAAAGGGAGCTAACTCTCAAAAGGAATACACCTGTTTGAACTTTTGAATTGTTTGAACTTATTCTTTAACCTTGAATTAATTCAGTGATTACAGAAGTTGTGCAATTGGAGTTTTTGCCAGATAACGTCATAGCAGTGACGGATAATTTGACTTGGATAATTTGAATGCAGAAATTTGGGATGTCGGAGTAAGTCGGAAAAAACTGATAGGCTACCACGTTCCACCGGGCCCCCCTCCAATAAGGGTGTCTGCCTCCGCATTACGTGGCCCTGTCCGCTAAAGCTAAGTCTATTTTTGATTTATTGGATTTTTATTTTCATCATGGTACAGTTTCAGAAGGGAGATTTAGCAGTAGCTAATCTCCCATGGTAAGTTTCAGAAGGGATATCCCCTCTAGCCAGTCCGGATTGTTAACATAACAAACCAAAAAGAGTCTACGACAAAATGCATTGTTTTTTGCTACGGGTCCCATGACTTTCAGACTGTGGTAGAAGAGAATCTTCTTTCATATAGTGGAAATTATACCGAAGCTTCGAAAAAAACCGCTAAGGGCGTTAATCATGCTTTTCGCAAGCGTGAATCTTCTCCGGGTCTTTACTGTCAGTTTATGAAAAAGAAAACTGCGAAAGGCTACTGATTTAACTGCTTTGAGCGAATCATCTGCAATCCGAAAGCAACTTATTTTAGGCCAAGATGAAGTTACAAAGCTTAAATTTGGCCTAGCAAAAGGAATAGAAAAAAAGTTCAGGAAAAAGTGGTTTCCGTGACAGGAGTAGCAGGCTCATCGCAACAAGCCGCTCTGAACCCTGAACTGATTGTTTCGGAAATATATGATTCAATCACTCTAGAATACAACACAAAGTTTGAGAAAATAGAAAAACTGTTTTCATCTCTGGATAGCCAGATTCAGTCCTTAGAACTTCGGGTGGCTTGACTTACTTGACTTATGTCCCATCCGTCCTTGAAGGTCGTTTTGGGGCCTCTTCTTTAACCGGTTCATTGATGTGCCTCCTGTAGGTGCTTCTGTTGTCGGCCAGGCGGCAGAGTTGTGGCAGGTTGTAAGGTGAGAAGTTTTCTTTCCATCTCTTCGGAGGGCGACCTCTGGGTCGAGAACCGTGTACTCGTCCATCGAAGGTTATCTTCGGGAGACGAGTGCTAGCCATGCGTTGGGTATGTCCAAGCCATTTGAGTTGTTGTAGTTTTATTTTGTCCAGTATTGTAAATTTGACTTTCAGATTATGGAGAAGCTTGGAGTTGGAGATTCTGTCGTGGAAGGTGATACCAGCGATGCGTCGTAGAGATTTGGTTTCAAAGGCAGCTAGGCGGCGTTGATCGTCTGTTTTAAGCGTCCAGGGTTCACAGGCATAGATGGCGATCGGAATAATGAGAGAGTAGAAGAGTCTCGTTTTGATAGTTGTTGTTAAGTTCTTATTCCTCCAGATGGGCATCAGAGCTTTAAAACTGGAGTTTGCAAGTGTCAGCCGTCTCTTGATGTCTTTGAGTTGGTTGTTATCATAAGTAAGTAAGCTCCCAAGGTAGGCGAAACCTTCCACCCACTCAATGGTACCTTCACCAAGCTGAAAGCTGAGATTTACCTCTGAATCGAATTTGCGTGAACAGCGCATGGCTTTCGTTTTTGAGGTGTTGATTGCCATCCCGAAGAGGTTGGTGGACGAGTGAAAGCTTCTAGCCTGAGATTGTAGATCTTGAAGGGACTCGGCTATTAGGACTGTGTCATCAGCATATGCCAGTTTGTCTATCACCACTCCTCCGACAAGGGCGCCGGGCGGGTTATCTGTGAGTGAAAGGGCTGCAGTTAGGAAGAGATTGAACAGCTCCGGTGATATTAGGCAACCTTGAAGTACTCCGGTAGAGGTTTTGAAGCTCTCGGTAAGTCCTTCTCCAGTCATGACGCGGCTACTGAACTTCTTATACATGTCTTTGATCAGCGAGATCAGGCTGGATGGGATGCCAAAGTGAAGAAGGATGTGCCATAGACCTTCTCTCCATATCCGATCAAAACAAAGTTTAAAGTCTATGAAAAGGTGGTAGATGCTGCGGCCAAGTTTGCTATACTTTTCCATGATCTGCCGAACAGTGAATATCTGATCAATTGTTGATCTATTAGGTCGGAAGCCGGCTTGGTATTCCGGAATGACCATTGAGGAAATGGCTCGTATACGCCCGAGCATGACTCTTGTGAGGATTTTTGCTGCGTGGCTGGTAAGACTTATTGGGCGGTAGTTGTCGAAGACAGCTTTAGAGCCTTTCTTATGCAGGGGGATTATCGTGGCTTCGCACCAGGGTGAGGGGAAGTGACGTTTTTCCCAAGCAGCTGTGGCAATTTTGTGGTAAAGGTCAAGGAGTGGTTTGCAGTTTACTTTCAGTAGTTCGGGCTGGATTCCATCGGGGCCGGCAGCTTTGTTTGTTCTCAAGTCTCTGATAGCTGCTTCTATTTCAGAGTGAAGGGAGGGAGGACTTGGATCTGTAGAGGTTATAGGGAGAGTGTCGAGAATTGTTGGGTCTGGGTGGATGTCCAGATTCAGTTTAATTTTAAAATGGTTTTTCCATCGAGAGCGGATTCCGTCTGTGGATTGTATTTGGTGTCCATGTTCGTCGAGAAGGGAGAGCGCTTTGATGTTCTTCTTTTTGGCCAATTCCCGCACTCTTCTATACATGTAGTGGGGGTTTCCTTTCTTGAAGGCCGATTCACATTGATCACACGTTTCTTTAATAAAAGCACGATGAGCACGTCTGATGCATTTCTCAACAGCTCGTTTGAGTTGCTAGTATCGGTCCCTACTTTCTTTATCTTGCTTGTTCGTGAGTTGGCGCTTTTCGCCACAGAGTGAGATGATCTCGTCTGTTATCCAAGGTTTCTGAATGTTTTTTTTGGGTACCCAGTGTGGAATGAGCGACATCACGTATGATATTTGTGCTGCTAGTCACCAGGTTGTCAATATCTTCCTTAGACAGGATAGGTGGAGATCTCGACGTGAGCTCCGAAATTTTTTTCGGATAGAATGGTGATATAGGTCATACGTGTGTTTTCGTCTTTCAGTAGATCTACTCGAAATTTGGGGGTTTTCTGAGATAACTTTGATGCTGTTTTAAGTCTTGTTTGAACCTAGACATGACAAGCGAGTGGTCGCTGTCAAAGTCGCCACCAGCTAGCGTGACTGTGTTTAGGACGGACGTTTTCCAACGTCTAGACACGAGGATGTAGTCTATTAAGTTTTTAGTTTTTCCATCCGGTGAGGTCCAGGATGTCTTACGGCGAGGTCTGTGCTTAAACAGTGTGTTTGTAATGACTAAATCACTGTCTCTACAGAATTCGATAAGGCGTTCTCCTCTTCTGTTCATTTTTCCATGTCCAAATTTGCCCATTACATCTTCGTGTCCTGTGTGGTGGTTTCCAACGATGGAAACAACCACGGCTGGCTACCATTGAGAAAAAGCTGGATGATTATGAACAGGAGCGTTTACTTGATTCTTTAGTTTGTTTTTTTAAGTGAAGCAGGACCCCGGAAATGTCCTGGGTACTACTGTTCTTGATATAGTGAAGAAAATGGGTGTAAATGTCCAGAAAGAACAGTCGTTGTCTGTAAACCGTTTTAGACTTTTGAATGCTTCCCGGAATATCCAGACACCTAAGACTGTTGCGCCAGTTATTGTGAAATTTGCAACTAAAGATACGGCGTATACTGTTTTCAGAGCGAAATCTAAGCTGGCGAAATCGGGCGTATTTGTCACGGAATATCTTATAAAAATGAAAAAAGCGATTTTTGAAGGCGCAAGAGACAGATACGATGTAAGAAACGTGTGGTCTGATCGTGGCCGTCTTTACAAACGTGAGCAGGATGATAGCCACCCAACACGAATCCGCTCACTTGTTGACACCCTTTGGTGTCTTAGAAAAAGTTGATTATTTATGTTGTATTGTTATTGTTGGGAAAATATACCGGTCTCCTACTGGATCTGTTCCCTCTTTCCTTCAGATTCTTGATGAGGTTTTGGAAACAATCCAACTTCATTCATGTGAACTTGTCGTTATGGGTGACTTAAACCTTAATTTGTGTGACCGGAGATCATCTTCGTCCTTGGATTTTCTTTCAACAATGCTCGCTTGTGGAACATTACCTTCTGCATGCATTCCAACTCGCATTACTAAAACTACTCCTTCTTTGCTTGATAATATTTTTTCATCGTTGACCTTGGTGCAAAATTTTGCGTTAACGAGTGGTATCTCAGACCATTTTCCAGTTTTTTCCACGTATGATTTTTCCGATGCGTTGCCAAGGAGGAACCAAGGAACCAAGCTTTTCCTGTTTAAAATTTAATGATCAGGGTTTGCATCGTCTTAGGTCACGGTTGGCGGTTGTTTGTGGAGTATATCTGAAAATTAATCTGATATAGATTCTTTGCTTAATTCTTTGTATGATTCTTTAAAAGAAGTTACCTTGGATACATGTGTTGCGTCCCAGTCGAATCTGGCATCAAAAGAACAACCCCTTTGAATCCTCGGATGACTCCGGGACTCCTTAAAAGTTGGAGGAAGAAAAATAATCTTTGGAAGGCTTACAGGTCCTCTAAGCCATCTTCTCGTGATTCTCGACTTCAACTTTTCAAAGCTTATAGAAGAGTTTACAATTCGCTTTGCCGAAAGGCCAAATCTATATTTTATTACAGAAAATTCTCTGCGTGTGGTAAAGACATTAGGAAGACATGGCAAGTAATCAATCTGTTATCAGGCCATCTTCTCTGCCTCCTTTTGCCCCTTCAAGTATTGTGATGGAAGGCGAAAATGTAGAGGGTGAGTTAAAAGTTCAAGATGCGTTTACTTCCTATTTTGCTAATATTGGCAAAACTACAGCCTCTTCTGTAAGTGCTTCTTTTTCTTTACCTGACTTTAGATCTTACCTTGGACCGCCTTGTCCTAAATCAATGGCATTGGAACCTGCCTCCGAAGCTGAAATAGCCAGAATTGGCAATGGTTTGAGGGGTTCTTCATCTTCTGGCCCAGACCGTATTCCGAATAAGGTTGTAAAGTTCGTTCTTCCTGTCATCATTTCTGCCCTCAAGAAATCTATCAATCTTTCCTTTGAAAACGGTGTTTTCCCAAGTGCTTTAAAGCGTGCTCGCGTTATAAATCTTTTTAAAGGTGGATCAAGGAATAATCCTGCAAATTATCGTCCCATATCCTTTTTATCAGTGTTAAGAAAAATATTTGAAAAAGCTATGCTTTGTCGACTTCTTAATTTTCTTAATTCTAAACACTTTTTTCATGATTTTCAGTTTGGTTTTAGGGCGAAACACTCAACTGAGCATGCACGCGCAACTCTTTTGAATTCTTTACATTCAGTTCTTGACTCTGGTCTGATACCTGCTGCTTTTTTTCTCGATGTACGAAAAGCATTCGACTCATTAACACACAAGATTCTTCTTTAGAAACTGTCCCATATTGGTATAAGAGAGAATGCTTATTCTTGGTTTCTATCATATTTATCTGGTCGAGTCATCTCGGTTGATCCGCACTTTTCTAACCCTTCGGGAATAGAGTTTAGCGTTCCACAAGGATATGTTATTGGGCCGATACTCTTTTTAATCTCCGTCAATGACCTTATTAATGTGGTTCAAAATTTAAAACCTAGCATTTGCTGTCATCTTTGTCAACCAGCATCCGTCATTAATTGTGACAGGAGTCCGTCCTTACCGATGCACTTGCTGATGACAGTACTCTTGGCACAGCTGGTAGAACTGAGTCTGATCTTCGTTCAAATATAAATGCCCTTTTTGCAAGAGTTATCCAATGGTTTGATGTAAATTATCTTGCCTTAAATGTCGGGAAGTCATTTTTTCTCATTTTCTCCACAGTTTCAAAGGCTTGCCCTGACTTAAATGAAATATACGTATCAAGAGGTTCTCTAAGTAGACCTAGGGATCGTTACGTTCGATTCCTAGGCATCTTGCTTGACGAAAATCTTTCCTTCAAGCATCATATTGACCTGATTAAAATGAAAGTCTCCAGGAGTCTTGGAATCCTTAGAAAGCTCAAACACATATTTCCAGGGTCGATTCTTAGAATCTTGTTCTACAGCCTAGTTCAGTCTTATGTTTCATATTGTTCTGTTATTTGGATGTCAACTTTTCCCTCGTCTCTGACACCACTTTCAAAACTCTGTGATAAAGCAAGGACTCTTATTAAGGAAACTAACCGATCTTCACTTAAACCCTTGCTTGATTTGAAATCTCTCTATTTTCTTTCTTGTCCTTCTTTCATCTTTTTCCTGCTGCTCTATGTAATAATATATCTTTTGTTTCTGATCAATCGACCTTTCATCTCCACACTTCCAGCAATTTACAGATTCTTCATACTTCATCAGTGAGGTCTGACTTCATCCCTCTGACAACTTTCAACAGGATTTGGAACACGCTCCCTGTGTCTGCACGAAGCTGCCACTCGTTTGGTATGTCCAAAAATTATGTTAGAGATTTCCTAGCTAGTAATTGAGTATTTTCCGGTTTCCCTTGGAGTTGATGTCTCTGGATTGAATTGGATATTTATTTGAGTTGGTGAATTCATGTGTAATCCCCTGCCTAGCTTGTCATTCTGGGGATTAATAAGGTGGGCGACAGGATTTTTTTTTATATATATTTTTTGTGTTGGTATTTTTTTCTCCCCTGTTCTTTCCCGGCCATGGGGCCTTATGGGGGATATTTTGTTGATGTAGTTTTTTTTATGATTTTTATTGTTAAATAAAGAACTCACTCACTCACTCAAAAAAAAAAATTATATTTTTCTTGAACAATATATCGATTACAACATTATGTCATTTCTCTAGAGGAGCTGCTTACATGTATGCGTGATTGCAAGGTTATTTAATTGACCCTTAGCCAATCAAATTTATTCTAAATTTCATTGCCTGACATTAACGTGCATTTTTCTATTTCTTTCACTTTATTGATATTGCTTCGGTGCGACGGTCAAGCAGGAATGAACCTGACATTTTCTGCTACATCTGCGGAGATTACACGCTGTCAGTGGACATGAGGAAGATCGCAGGATTTGCAAAGCGCACCTATAAGGCTTACTTTGAATGTTAAGCTGAGTGACCAAGATAAGTCGTGGGCATCGCATATGGTGTGCAAGACAAACGTGGAATACCTCCGGCGATGGACAAAGGGTGCAAAAAACCTCCCGGATGTTTGGGATTCCGATGGTTTGGAGGGAGTCGTTAGACCATACATCGGATTGTTACTTCTGTGCCACCAATATTACTGGCATTAACCGGAAGAATCAAAACTGCCTCCAGTACCCCGACCTTCCATCTGCCCGCCGTCCAGTTGCTCACTGTGAAGAAATTCCCGTATCAGCGTTCACAGAGCTTCTCGACAGCAACGACAAGGCCACCAGTGCAGACGAGGGAGGATATACAGAAGAGGAGTATAAAGCAAAAGGTTGTCTGCAGCCCTTTTCACAATTTGAGCTTGATGATCTGGTTTGGTATGTCAGCTTGTCGAAGACTTACTCCAAGCTGTTGTCCTTCAGACTCGAAGAGAAAAATCTACTTGGTGAGGACATGCGTATCACTTTCTTTCATAGAAGGCATGAGGACTATATGGACTACTTCTGGCAGGAGGAAGACCACGTGTACTGCCGAGATGTCACCGGTCTTCTTGGTAAAGTCAAAGCTTCTCAATACGTTCCGAGAGATTGGCAGCTCTTCATTAACAGCAACAAGCGCTTTTTGAAGAGTGTGCTCCTCCATAACGGGAACCACTTCGCCTCAATCCCTCTTGTACACTCCACAACTCTCATAGAAACATGTAAAATAGTGAAGTACGTGCTTGACAAAATTCAATATGAGCAGCATCAGTGGATCATCCGCGTCGACTTCAAGACCGTGAACTTTCTACTTGGTCAGCAGTCCGGGTTCACGAAGAACCAATGCTTTATATGTATGTGGGACAGTCAAGAAAGATCACAGCACTATGTAAAGAAGGAGGGGCTGGCGCCAGAGGAGTTAGTACCTGGGGCGAGAACATCATAAATGAGCCTCCAGTTGACTGAGAGAAGATATTGATCCCACCGCTACACATGAAGCTTGGATTAATGAAGCAGTTCACGCACACTCTGGACAAGGATGCGAGGTGTTTCAACTACCTGTGCCGAGCCTTTCCTCGACTGACTATTGAGAAGTTGAAGGTCGGCATTTTCGAAGACCCACAGATCATAATGCTCATAATGGACACAGAGTTCGAAAAGTCAATGAATACGGTAGAGTACTCCACCTGGAAATCGGTTGTGCAGGTGGTGAACAACTTCCTGGGGAACACGAAGGCAGCAAACCACGCCATACTCGTCAGCAACAGGATAGAGGCCTTCCAAAGATTCGGGTGTTTCATAAGTATAAAGATATACTTCCTGTTCCCACACATGGAGAAGTTTCCTGAAAACCTTGGAGCGCTGAGTGACGAGCAGGGAGAAAGGTTCCATCAGAGCATGTGCCAAATGAAGGAGGGGTACCAGGGAAGGTTGGACGCAGTCATGATGGCAGACTACTGCTGGTTGCTGAAGAGACAACCCAGCAGCTACTCACACACGGGAATCAAAGAAACGCCGACTTATGCCGTGAACTCTAAAATTTTGAGTTGGATACATTGACTGTTATTTCTTGAGGAAAACCGAAAAAAATCTCCAGGAGTTTCTCAGCTGATAATCCGCAGAAATTTGTTTCTTTTTTACGAAAAATATTTTTTTTTTTAAATTTCTGTAGCAAATAATCCTAACCTGATTGAACGAAACCAAGGTCATTTTCAGACTCAGAGCATCAAATTAGTCTAATTCAGCTGGAAAACCCTGGACGATTTAAAAAAAAAATTTACCCAGTGTTATGCTTCTCTTAGAAAACTTACAGTACATCAATTTGTATTGATATATGGCATTGTTAATTAGTCTGTTAATCATTGTTTAATAAGTAAACAAACAGTACAAACAAAACGCGGTTTTAGTTTAATATTAGTTTAAGTACAAAATACAAAAAAAAATTGTAGTCTTGGTTGGATAAGCAGCAATTCAGTTTGAATTAGCTTAGGCTATACTCGTCTGTCTTTTCAAAGATGGAAAAAATACTGCGCTCCTGACTAGCCTAGACCCCAAACCCCGAGTGAGCTGAAAACTAAACTGAAACTAGGTTTTTCTAATTCCAGCCTAAAAATTTACCCAGTAATGTACAATTGAAATAGCTAACTAAGAGATAAATTTATCTTTAGGATCCGAATTCAATTTGAAATCAAAATATAGGCCTAACATTAATTTCTGTCAGAAGCAGGTTAGAAGTATTTAACAAAGCTTCACCTGGGAAAATATCCAAAAAGTCTAAATTTAGATTTTTTTTTCTTCTGTAAATACGAGACTTTTTTTGCTGGAAAGTTATTGGCCATGTTTCAATTCTTATCATTCGAAAACTTCGAAAAAACCGTACATTTCTAAGCATGTTTTTTCTATGATGCCACCCCTGTGGAAAGCTGGACCCGAGCAAATCAAAATCGCTGATATTGATTCTATAAACCTATGCACTCAAAAAATGTGTACACGACACAACATGTACTTTTGGAAATAAACAAGATAGCTTCACTTGGCGCCTGGACTATATAAAGCTTAGTGTCATTTTCTAGTGTCGTTTTCTGATGTCAGAGAATTTTATAATGTGAATTTATAATTTTCTAACGTTTAGCTTCATTTTGTAATTTCATTTTCTAATGTCAGAGAGTTTTCTAATGTCAATTTCAAATTTTCTAATGTCTAATGTAACTTTCCTATTTTAGAGAATTGTCCAAAGTCAGTTTCTAATTTTCTAATGTCTAATGCCATTTTATAATGTCAAAGATTTTTCTAATGTCAATTTCTAATTTTATAGTGTCTAATGTCATTTTCTAATGTCAGAGAATTTCATAGTATGAATTTATAATCTTCTAATATCTAATGTCATTTTCTAATGTCAGAAAATTTTCTAATGCCAAGTTCTAATTTTCTAATGTTTAATCCAATTCTCTAATGTTAAGAGAATTTTCTAATGTCATTTTTAATTCTCTAATGTCTAACGTAATTGCCCAACGGAATTAAAATTGATCACCACGTCCACTATTTGACATTTTCTGAGCTCATCCACCCCAACATACCTGAACATCAACATTTTTCAGTGCATTCATTAACTAAGTTCTTATATGTGTATTGGTCAAGAAATTTTGACTATGACATTTTTGACATTACATGACATTTCTTTGACATTTTTAGTTATGAGTCTTGAACTTTCCATTAACCATTTTTGAGTTAATAAACATTCAACCAACTTCTTGGCTTTAACCTTATACGACATTTCTTTGACATTTCTTTGACATTTCTAGTTATGAGTCTTGAACTTTCCATTGACCATTTTTGAGTTAACAAACATTCAACCAACTTCTTGGCTTTAAAAGCTTCCTCTTATGGATTTTCAAACTTGTATCTAACAAAAGAATTATTTGTGCCGAGTAAATATCAAATTTTCATAAAAAATATCATCTTACTAAATAAAAGTACAAATAGGGCTAAAATCCTTTTAATAAACAGTGATAACTTTCACAAACATCGATAAAATTTCACAAAAAATACTAGATATTTCGGTCACAAATGCAGTGACCGTCATCAGTAGTAAAAGTAAACTAAAATAATTAAAAACAATAGTTTATATACGAAATAATATTACTATTAATAATATTAAAGTTTTATTTAAATACAAACTATTGTTTTTAATTGTTTTAGTTTAGTTTTACTACTGATGACGGTCACTGCATATGTTACCGAAATGTCTAGTATTTTTTGTGAAATTTTATCACTGTTTGTGAAAATTATCACTGTCTATCAAAAGGATTTTATCCCTATTTAAACTTTTATTTATCGTCATGGAAAGGCTGTGTGGTCTCCGAAACTATCTACGTCAAAATGTCATCTAGAATTCCAAAATTACCAACATAAAGAATAACCTTATATATTACTCAGCGCCATGACTCAGCGACAGCTCATGGCAGTCCTTATTTATGAGATTAACAGATGACAAAATTCCATGATTTGTTTAAGAAAATAAGGAGCTCTTAATCTCCTTAAACTATGAAAGTGCAGATGAGAATGTCCTTTATACGCTGTAACCTCTGTTTAGACACTCCCATACGGTCAACCCCTTTCGGGATTACTCTCCCTCTCCGGATAGATTGTAAAATAAGGGCCCAAACATTCATTGTCTGTATTCAGCAATCTCTATCGTAGATGCACTTTTTTATTCATTTATTAGCTGTTGCAATAGTAAATCTTATGCAGTGGATAAAGGCACGCCCGGAGATTTTTGATTCAAAGCTGACTGTGGAAAAGTTGTCTCTGTTGAGAAGTGGGTACATTTAGAGGTAAATTAACCTTTGGGTAAATTCGGCCATCATAATGACACAGCTTGAACGGCTGTAAGGGACTGAAAGCTACAATGACCAATTAATTATAGGAGCAGTAGAATTCCCCTTTCTCTGTAGAAATTGAAAAACAGGGGCTTAATTTTTTTTTGTATTTTAACGGCCTCCTATGAAGATGTTTGTATTTTTTTTTTATTATTTTTTTTTTTATTTTTTTTTTATTTATTTTTTTTTGGTATTTATGCTATTAGTTTTGTTTTTATCACTTATGTGTTGTAACAGAGAACCTCGTGCAGTGAATAAAGCTGCACTAAGAAATATTGGTTCAAAGCTGATTACCACAAACTCTCTCACTCGAGAAGTGGCTCCCCTTAAGGCATATGGCCAAGACACCTACACGACTTTGAACAGCCGTTTCGACCTCAGATGGCTGTACGTTGAAATGAGTTGCAAATAACAGGAACAGTAGTAAAAAAATGTACCAGAGGCGGGCACAATCACGCTTCGTTTTTAAATAGAGGTAATTTGATTTAGATTCTAATTAAATCCAAAGAAATTCTTAAAACTGATGAACTTCTTGAATTTCATTATCCTCTAAGTCAAATTACCTCTATTTAAAAAAGAAGGGCGATTGTACCCGCCCCGGGTACATTTTATTACTACTGCTCCTACTATTTTCAACTCATTTCAACGTACAGCCACCTGAGGTCGACAAGGCTGTTAAAAATTGTGTAGGTGTCACACTTACACAATTAATCATAATTTAATAGCAAAATCGTGATTAATTTTAGATTGATAGCTTTACTTGGTTCATATTACCTTGTGAAAAATACCAATTAAAGATTTTTTGTATTAGTACCGTCAAGAAACGCAGCTAAATGACAGGGTGTTCTTTTGCCTAGAAAATAAAAACCATGAAAAATAGGGTGGCGAAAGTAGAGGGTGTAAAAGTAGAGGGAGGAGGTAAAAAAAAAGTATAAGCTATGAAGGATGTGAATATAATCTTTCATTTTAATCTCAACATATTTCCGTTATAAGAAGAGGATTGTTATCCCCTCAGTACCCAGAATGCAGGCTTAATTCATCCCTAAAACTCAAGGAAGTTAGGAGCCCCCCCCCCACCGATGTCTTTGGGCACTCGGTTAAAAAAGATGAATCTCCGCCAAAATTTTATTTGGCTAAATAAAGACCGCGAAAATACCGTCAGGAAACACAGCTAAAAAATAGCTGTGTCTTACAGATCAACCTAAAAAACAAAAAATCATCTAAAAATCATTTAAAAAATTAACAAAAATCTTTTCCACTAACCTCACCTCCAGACGAACCACCAACAATTCTATTTGGTCATACGCATTGTTTGTTCTGCCATGTACATTATTGCTACTTTCCCACCACATACAAAGTTCAGATACATTTGTATTTGCTAATGGTATTGCACCAGCCTTACGAAGTGTGGCAACAGTGTCCGCATCTTTTTTGGCCCTCATGTTTTTCCTTTTGACCAAGCCCGCAGTCAAAGCCATACCTTGAAAAGAAAATTATGATAAATGATAATTATGTGAAGCGTATTCAAGTTCAATTTTATTGGACATACGGTTCGATTTCATTAGTCACAGTTCAATAACTACATTTGATTAGCTACTAAAGAAGGTAAGTTTGATTTTATTTGCCCTATTCAAGTTCGATCTTATTAGCCCTACGGTTCAATTTCACTATTCATATTTCATTAACAACTATTAGTTCGGATGACTTTAATAGTAAAACTTTATTGCAAAAGCAAATTTACAGAAATTTCAAAAAATCACCTGAGACCCTTCAAAAACATTGTCGGATCGACATAAAAGCTGTACCATTAGGGTCGCCAGGGTCGAAAACCCCCTTAGAATGGGATCGAAAATCTTCAAAAACAAGGAAAATTACTTTTAAAAAGCATTAATTTGTCTTATTTTTTCTTTTTTCTTCCCAAGTGGTAATTGTACTGAATCAGCAGTCGTAGAATATTGGGAAATGGCTCATTTGAAAGGAAATCGCTATATCTACAGCATTTTTGAAGTGACATAAAAGATAATTTAAAATAAAGTGTAATTTTTGCAAAAATTGCACCTTCACATACAAGATGAAATATATTTTGAAAGCTGCTTCTCTGGGGTATGATATCATACTTGAGTGACTCCATTACCTCATTCCCTGAAATGTCGCCATTATCTAGTTTTCTAAGATTTTTAGCACTGTAAATTTTAAAAAAAAATGACTGACTTTACCATTCAACAAATATCAGAAAAATTTTTATCAAGAAAATATTTGTCAGGAAATCTACCCGGGTTTGTTAAACAGCTTATATACCACAAAATAACTTTTTCCACAAAAAAAGTTTTTCAGAGAAAAGTAAAGAAATCCATTTAACCAAAATTGAGCAAAAATAAAATCAAACAATCTACCAAGCGTGAAACTACCACAAATCAGCATCGATAAATAAATGAAACCCAAAATGAACAGAAATTACAGTAAATAACCGAGTCAAACTCAAAACGAGTAAAAATTAACATAAGTAGGGTTCAAAACCCCTATGCCTTTCCAAGGCCAGAAAATAATTTGCACTTTACTGAAAAAGAAACACAAACGAATGTGCATTGTCAGTTTAATATACATATACTGATAATTAGTAATCAAAATGTTAATATTATTTGACTTATAAAAGTTATAAAAGTAAAAACATTTATATATTTTCAGTAAAGTGCAAATTAGGTTCTGGCCTTGGGAAGGCATAGGGGTTTTGAGCCGAACTTATGTTAATTTCTGCTCGTTTTGAGTTTGACTCGGTTATTTATTGTAATTTCTGTTCGTTTTGGGTTTGATTTATTTATCGATGCTGATTTGTGGTAGTTTCACGCTTGGTATATTATTTGATTTTATTTTTGCTCATTTTTGATTAAATGGAGTTCTTTACTTTTCTTTGAAAACTTATTTTGTGAAAAAAGTTTTTTTTTTAATTAATTACATCAATCAGGGACAAGTCGATCGCGACTTATAGAGACGTGACTCAACTTAAACTTTACTATCTTTAAGCAAATTGCAACCTGAGAAGCCACAATTATCCGGACACGGAAATATATTGCTACATGATGTCTAACAATAAATAAAAGTCCAGCAGTGACATCTACTTTCAGAGGTGCTTAGTAATAATTCCCTCCGTTTTGTCTTCTATTTTAATTTTCTTTTCAAATTATCTAGATCCTTTTTAATATGATTCTTGTTATCTTTAGAATTACAAAAGATAGCAAAAAAAGCAAAACATAAATCAAATAGCCTTGCTAATTCGTTCTTGCACGGTCCTCTAACGATGTTATATTTGCTCAGAGTGTTTTTAATGGGTCAAGTGATAACAACATGTCACCCCCTTTGTCAAAAGGTCGTATCTGACATTTTCACACTTCTGATATAATTATGTAAAACAGGTTGCTGGGCCCTGCTTAAAGTGAGGATTAGCAGGGCAACATAGATATGGAACGAAGCGTATGGGCGACTTATAAGAGGGGGAACTGGCGCTGATGTCAACAAAAAAACATCAATGACATCTATCGTTTGGCGACACTTGACATTTTTTTTAAAGCTTTGTGATCATTTTCTGTCAGAATTTGAGATCAGACACTTATTATTACCGTAATGTTACCAATTACACTAATTAAATTAATTAATATTACTTTTACACTGAAAATAATGCCAAGTATCGCCAGATGCTAGATGGCGTTGATATTTTTTTTCTTCGACACTAGCGACAGTTCCTACTCTTAGAAGTTACCCATACTCTGATATGGGGGATAAAATTGTGATTTAACAGTGTATTAAACCCCTTTGGGTATTAAATCAGAGTTGAATGATTCGTGTTTGAATAACTATGAAACAGTTAGTAAAATAAAGTTTCTTACTTCTTCGGAAGCTTAGGAATAACCGATTACTTGTCAATCACTTTGCTCTAGGACCGTGTGTCAACTTAAGTAAATCAATAAGCTAACGAAATAAAACAACAAATAAATTCAGATTCAGTCAATAAAATTTTCAACAATTTAGTTAATCGATTAATAGAACAGGAAAAATAAACTTTGATAAGGGTTAAAATCAGGGACTTTACAACTTTACTTTAACTTGACTCCGTTGTCGGTTCATCCAAAATTTGTTTTCATAAATAAATGCCTGTTCTCGTCCTGTCCTTCAGGTTAATTCCGTTTTTGCTGCAAGTTCATGAGTCACGACCATTCAAAGCTGCGTTGAAACAGGTCAAGTAGGCCGTCGCAAATGTATCTATTAAAAGATAGCTTTCTATTGAATTCCGTTTTTAGTTCTTATATTTGCTCTTTCCAAAAAATACAGAATTATTTATTGGCGATTCATCTTTTACAGGCTATTAATTAAAAAAAACTTTTCGAAAAATAAGTTTTTCAGAGAAAAGTAAAGGCCATTTTAAACTTAAGCTCAGCAGATACAAATACCTTGTAAAATTCAAACTCAAAACGACCAGAAATTACTATTAAAGAATAAATGAAACCCAAAACGAACAGAAATAAATAAGCAATCATAGCAAAAACATACAACAAGTAATAATATAAATGAATAAATAGATCTTAAAGCAAGTAATGCTTAGATTTAATATGAATATCATTAAAATAAATAAAAAATATTTTCCTATTGAAGTATAAATGAAACTTAAAGCGAAAATAAATGAAATAAACAATCAATGCAAACAAGCATACAATAGATATTAATGTAAATTAATAAATAAATCTTAAAACGAGTCAAACTTAAATTGAAAATTCAAATCAAGCTTGAAACGAACAAAATCACAGCAAACAAGAATTTGGGTATGACCTCCTTCTCTCACTGTAAAAGTCTAAAACCTACAGCGTCATTAGCGCTTTACTAAAAATCGATTTTATGACAAATGTTTTCTTTTGTACTTAATATTGAAAATAAACATTAAAATTATAGTAAAATTTTGAACTGGTGAGCTTTCAGCAATTAATATCATTATACATAAAATATTCAGTTTAATTTATTAGATCTTTTTAAAGTTGTTAAAGACGAATATCGTTTCCCTACAGAAAAGTGTTTGGATACTGCCTCCTTTCCTAACTGTAAATAAAAACCAAAAGCCTACTGCGTCATTGGTGCTTAACTGGAAACGGATTATATTACAAATATTTTCTTTTCCAGTTCTTACAGTATTGAAAACAAAAATACAATTACAGTGAAATAAATTCTTGAACTGATGGATCTTTCAACAATTAATATCATTATTCATCAAATGTTCAATTTGATGTTGTTTATACTTTCAATACTGTTCAAGACGCACATAGTTTTCAGTAAAGCGCCAATGACGAAGTAGGTTTTAGACTTCTACAGTGAGAGAATGAGGTCATACACAAACTCTTGTTTGTGGTGATTTTTGTTCGTTTCAAGCATGATTTGCATATTCAATTTAAGTTTCACTCGTTTTAAGATTTGTATTAATTTACATTAATATCTATTGTATGTTAGTATGCATTGATTGTTTATTTAATTTCTGTTCGTTTTAAGTTTCATTTATACTTCAATAGGAAAATATTTTTTTCATTTTAAGCTTGATCTTCATATTCAATCTCAGCATTACTCGCTTTAAGATGTATTTATTCATTTATATTATTACTTGTTGAATGTTTTTGCTATGATTGCTTATTTAATTTCTGTTTGTTTTGGGTTTCATTTATTCTTTAATAGTAATTTCTGGTCGTTTTGAGTTTGAATTTTAAAAGGTATTTGTATCTGCTGAGCTTATGTTTAAAATGGCCTTTACTTTTCTTTGAAAAACTTATTTTTCGGAAAGTTTTTTTTGAATTGATTTTTGTTCGTTTTTGATTGCAAAAAATTTCAAGTTTTTAAAAATTCCTTATTTCAAAATCAAACTTTAAAAAAAAATCAAATATTCATCAAAGTATCAGAACTGATATCAAAGTAACAAAATCAAAGTGAAAAAATGAGTTTTTGTCAACCTCGGAGTTTTTATTATCTGATGGTTGAACTATTTTTAACAAAATTGCTATCTCAAAATTTTTACCGGATGGGTTTGGGGAAAAATGGCGCGGGGGACTAGATTAAGCTTCGGTCTCTTTTGACTCTTTAAAAGTGAACTAGAACTCTCTATTTTTAATCAAATGAGCCCTCTCTGAAGTTTATACGTGTATCCCTTCTATAAGAACCACATATATCCCCAGAGTATAAGTTACAACGCCTATCCCTGGGCCCTGGGGGGGAGGGGGTTGTGTCGACCCTGGAATTTTAATATCTGACGGTTGAACTATTTTTAAGTAAATGGTCACCTGAAATTTTTATTGCATGGGTTTATCCATCCGATACGCCCAAAGGCGTAGAGGCCGGGAGGGGCTAGTTGCCCTCTGATCTTTTTTCACTCTGAGAAAATGAACTACAACTTTTAATTTCCATTCAAATGAACCCTCTCTGAAGTCTCTGAGGCTTGGGGGGCCAGTTGCCCTCTGATCACTTTTGACTCTTAAAAAGGGCACTAGTACTCTCAATTTCCAATCGAATGAGCCCCCTTTGAAGTTTATATGACGACCCCTTCTATATGAAATGCCTTTGGGAAAAAAAATGGAGTGTGGGGGGAGGCTAGCTACCCTCCGATCACTTTAACTCTTAAAAAGTGAATTATAACTTTCAAATTTCCAATCAAATGAGCCCTCTAGGAATTTTATACGAGCGTCCTTTCCATAACAACCATATATGCCCCCAGAGCATAACTTGCAACACCTACCCCCGGGCCCTGAGGGGCTGTGTCAACACCGGAGTTTTTTGTTATCAGAACTTTGAACTATTTTTAACACAATGCCTATCTCAAAATTTTTATCTGATGCATTTAGGGCGTGGAGGAGGGGGGGGGGCTAGTTGCCCTCCGATCTCTTTTGACTCTTAAAAAGTGAACAAGAACTTTCAATTTCAAATCAAATGAGCCCTCTCCATAGTTTATACGAGCATCCCTTCCATAAGAACTATATATGCCCCTAGAGCATTAATCATAAGGCCTGCCTCCAGGCCCTGGCGGGTTCCGTCAACACAGGAATTTTTCTTATCTGACCTTTGAACTATTTTTAATGAAATGGCTATTATAAAAATTTTATCAGACGGGCTTGAGGAAAACTGGTATGTGGGGGAGGGGCTAGTAGCCCTCGAAAATCTTTTGACTCTTAAAAATTAAACTAGAACTTTCAATTTCCAATCAAATGAGCCCCCTCTGAAGTTTATACGAGCATCCCTTTCATAAGAACCATATACGCCCCCAGGACAACACTTACAACGCCTATCCCGCGGGCTCTGGGGAGTGTTTTTATTGTCTAATTTTTGAACAACTTCCAAAACACTGGCTATCTCAAAATTTGTAGGGGACGGATCTGGGGAAAAAGAGCGTAGGGGGGCTAGTTTAACTCTCTTGACTCTTAAAAAGTGAACTAGAACTTTCAATTTCCAATCAAATTAGCCCTCTATGAAGTTTATACGACCATCCCTTTCATAAGAACCATACATGCCCTTAGGGCATAACTTAGAACGCCTTCCCTGTGCCATGGGGGGTTCTAATGACACCAGACTTTTTCTTATCCGACCTTTGAGCTATTTTTAACAAGATGTCTATCTCAAAATTTTCATCAGATGGGTTGGGGGATAGCTGGCCTGGCATCTCTTTTGACTATTAAAGGGTGAGCTTGAACTTTCAATATCCAATAAAATGAGCCCTCTCTGAAGTTTATACGAGCATCCCTTTCATATAAACAATATGTGCCCCAGGGCATAACTTACAACGTCTGCGCCCAGGCCCTGGGGGGTTGTGACGACACCGGAGTTTTTGTTAATTGAGTTTTGGGAAATTTATAACTTAATGCCTATCTGAAAATTTTTAATGGATGCATTTGGGGAAAAATAGGCATGGGAGGGTAGTTGCCCTCCAAACTCTTTTGACTCGAAACAACTTAACTAGAACTTTCAATTTTCAACCAAATGAGCCATCTCTAAACTTCTTGCGAGTATCCCTTCAATAAGAACCATATATTCCCCTAAGGCATAACTTACAACACCTGCCCTCGGGCCCTGGGGGGCTGTATTGACCCCTGAGTTTTCGTTATATGGTCTTTGAACCATATTGAAAAAAAGCTATCTCAAAGTTCTTATCGGGTGGTTTTGAGGAAAAAGGGCGTGGAGGGGGGGGCTAGGTGCACTCCAATCTCTTTGACTCTTAAAAAGTGAACTAGAACTTTCAGTTTCTAATCAAATGATCCCTCTTTGAAGTTCATACGAGCATCCCTTCCATAAGACCCATAAATGCACCCAGGGCATAACTTACAACGCCTGCCCCCGGGCCCTGATGGGTTGGGTCAACACCGGAATATTTGTTATATGATCTATGAACTATTTTTAACAAAATAGCTATCTTAAAATTTTTATTGGATGCATTTGGGAAAAAAGGATTTGGGGGGAGCTGGCTACCCTCCAATATCTTTTGACGCTTAAAAAGTGAACTAGAACTTTCAATTTCCAATCAAATGAGCCCTCTCTGAAGTTTATACGAACATTCCTTCAAAAAGAACCATTTATGCCCCCACGGCATAACTTATAAACCTTGCCCCTGAAGACTGTGGGGAGAGTGTCCTGCTCAAACATATAATTTCCAGAATTTTCAACTACGTTGAACAAAATGGTTATACCAAAATTTTGATTGGATGTTTTTGGGGAAAAGGTGAGCGTGGGAGGGGTATCAGTTGCCTTAGAATCACTTTCGACTATTAAAAAGGGAACTAGCCATTTAAATTTCCAATCGAATGAGCCCTTTCTGAAGTTTCTACGACAACGTTGTCTATACAAAACCTTATATGTCCCAAGGGCATAACTTACAACCCTTGCCCTGAGGGCTGTGGGAGAGTTGTCATCCTCAAAGACCTAATAAAGACTTAATAAAGAACTTAAAACTACGTTTAATAAAATGGCCGTCTCAAAATTTTGATTGGATATGTTTTGGGAAACGGTGGGCGTGAGAGGGGGGTTAGTTGCCCTCAAATCACTTTCGACTATTCAATCGAATGAGCCTTTTTTGAAGTTTCTACGACAACGCCTTCTATAAAAAAAACCTTATATGCCCCCAAGGTATAACTTAAAACCCTTGCTTTGAGGGTTGTGGGGGAGTGCCCCCAGGGCATAACTTAAAACCCTTGCCCTGAGGGTTGTGGGGGAGTGTCCTCCTCAAAACATATTTTCTATCTGGAAATCTACTACCCTGAACACAATGGCTATCTCAAAATTTTGATTGGATATATTTGGGAGAATGATGGGCGTGGGGGGGGGCTAGTTGCCCTCCAATCACTTTCAACTATTAAAAAGGGCACTAGCCCTTTGAATTCCCAATCGAATGAGCCTTTTTTAAAGTTTCTACGACAACGCCTTCTATAAAAACCTTATATGCCCCCAGGGCATAACTTAAAACCCTTGCCCTGAGGGTTGTGGGGGAGTGTCCTCCTCAAAAACATATTTTCTATCTGGAAATCAACTACGCTGAGCAAAATGGCTATCTATAAATTTTGATTGGATGTGTTTGGGGGAATGAAAGGCACGGGGGGGGGGGGGGGCTAGTTGCGCTTCAATCACTTTCGACTATTAAAAAGGGCACTATCCCTTCGAATTTCCAATCGAATGAGCCTTTTTTGAAGTTTCTACGCAACGCCTTCTATAAAAACCTTATATGCCCCCAGGGCATAACTTAAAACCCTTGTTCTGAGGGTTGTGGGGGAGTATCCTCCTCAAAAACATATTTTCTATCTAGAAATCAATTATGTTGAATAAATGGCTATCTCAAAATTTTGATTGAATGTGTTTAGGGAAATGATGGGCGGGGGGGGGGGCTACTTGCCCTCCAATCACTTTCGACTAGTAAAAAGGGCACTAGCCCTTTGAATTTCCAATTGAATGAGCCTGTTTTGAAGTTTCTACGACAGCGCCTTCTATAAAGATCTTATATGCCCCCAGGGCATAACTTAAACCCTTGCCCTGAGGGTTGTGGGGGAGTGTCCTCCTCAAAAATATATTTTCTATGTGGAAATTAACTACGCTGAACAAAATGACTATCTCAAAATTTTGATTGGATGTGTTTGGGGGAATGATGGGCGTGGGGGGGGGCGGCTAGTTGCCCTCCAATCACTTTCGATTATGAAAAAGGGCACTAGAACTCTCGATTTCCAATCGAATGAGCCCTCTTTTAAGTTTCTACGACGACCCCTCCCATATGAAATGCCTCTGGGAAAAAAAATAAATAAATAATAAAACATTGGAGCCGTATGGCCTTTACTATAGGCAACGCTGTAGCGTTGACTCTGATAGAAATTTGTTCTATATTGATTACTTTAGCCCGAGAGCTGTGGAATGAAATCAAACAAGTATATGAAATAAAAAATAAAATAAATTAAAATTAAAATGACAAAAAATTAAACCTAACAATATTTTCAATAATTTCTTTCATCAACTTTTGCCAAAGGAAAACAAAGATGCAAAAAATAAACTTGTGGCTCTGATGGCTGCAGTCTACGGCTTTAGGCTGTTTTAGGTTTTGTTTTTATCCTAGGATCAGATAGCGCGTTTTCATGCAAAAATGGCTGTTTTTGACATTTTCCGTCAGATTCCGTCTTTGTTTACTGCAAGTTCAAGGATCATGACGGTCGGGTTTTGAAACAAGTGGCTACATTCCAACACTTTAACCAAGCTGTTGAAAAAGCAGTGATGAAAAAGTGGTTTCTCCTCAATTCTGTTTCTAGTTAACCAGGAAACAAAGCTGCGTATTCACATAAAATGGCTGTTTTTTATATTTTCGGCCAGATTCCGTCTTTGTTTACTGCAAGTTCAAAAATAATGACGGTTGGGTGCTGCAACCAATGGCTACATTCCAACAATTTAACCAAGCTGTTGAAAACGCAGCTATGAAAAAGTGCTTTCTCTTCAATTCTGTTTCTAGTTAACCTAGAAACAAAGCTGCGTTTTCACATAAAAATGGCTGTTTTTGTGTTTTCCTTCAGGTTTCGTCGTTTTTGTAGCAAGTTCATGCATCATGACCCTTGGTTGCCGCAACTAATGGCTGTGTTGCAACATATCAACAAAGCCTATTTGTATTTTAACGGACAAACGATTAATTTGATGCGAACAGTTTCACGTTTTTGAATCTGCTGTGCGTGGAACGTTTTGGTCTCTGTAAACCCAGGATTACTTTTGAGAGTAAAGGTGTGGTCATCATTTACTGGAAGAATCTGACCTCAGATAAAACTGTTGTTTTTTTTGTACAAAAAGCAAACAAACCTTCGACTAACTAAATTATATTTTTCTCCGCAGTGTTTGTTCATTTATTACAATCCTGAGAAACAACTATAAAAACGCTCCAGCAATTCAGAACATCAGCGTCAAATTTCAAGTCAACGATGTCTAAATCTTGCGAGCTCCCTTTGGCATTTATGGCAAGACATTCAAAACAGAAAACCATACACAACATAATGAAGAACTCTTAAAAGTTTAAAAGTTTTTTTAAAAAGACAAAATTTATGTGAAAATTCCATTTAGAAATTATTTATAATATTAAAATTTATGTCAAAAATTTATTTTCTTAAAAAAAAAAAAAAAAAAAAAAAAAAAAAAAAAAAAAAAAAAAAAAAAAAAAAAAACACTTAACGCCAGTGGGAACGGAATTTTTTCGGTATTCTTTACTTGGCATGAATTATTGCAGATGAATCATAATTTGATACTTATATAAAACAGCTGTCAAACAGGTAGCAAAAACACGTAGGGTACATATCAAGGCTGTATCGAGGGTGGTTATAGGTTTGACCCCCCCCCCCAAATGTTTGTCCGACTAGTAAAAACGTAACAAATATGAACATAAACAAATTTTGGATACATTTTTTAAAAATTTAAGACCCCCCCCCCGAAGAAAACTCCTTTCGCACCACCACCACCACCACCCCCCCCCCCCCCCCCCCCCCGAAACAAAATCCTGGATACGGCCCTGGGTATAACAACTACAACTTTTGATGGTGGAGAAAGATGATTTATGTAGATAAGAGACCCTAACTTGGTAACAAAAACACATTGCTTTATTTAACTAGCAATTTGGTAACAAACAAACCGTCTTTTGTTCCCTTTAAGACGTTCCCAGCTCTTCATAGCTTCACAAAGTGAAGAAATGTGAGGAAGATTTATTACTCAAGGCTTGTCACAATTCTTACTCCTTTCGTCGAAAAATAAACAAAATTTCAACTAATTCATTTATATTTTTCTCCACACTGTTTGTTCATTTGTTACAATCCTGAGACACAGCAATAAAAACCCACCAACAATTCGAAGCAACATCCCCATCCTTCAAGTCGACAATGTCTAAGTCTTACGAGCTTTTAGACAAAGTTTACAATCCCAAAGTTCCTAGAGAATATTATACCTAATTCTATAATATAAAGGGCCTCTTTAAAGGACATCGTTTAGAAATGGTCCCATATTTGTCTCAATTCTGGAGATAAATTTCACCAAGAAAATCAAAACAGGGCAAGGTTATTTGTCTCAAGTTTCCAGAGAGAGGAAAGTTTCCTGTAGTGATTCCGGATAAGAACTAGCGCTGTCAGAAGAAACAATGGGTACAATTTTGCAGACAAGGGCGCCAAATTACCAAAAAGCAGACTTCTCTGATCAGCAAATACATTTCTATTCTGTTTATATCATTCCGATTCAAGCTTGCATTTATTGATCGGCAAAGAGAGTGAGAGAGAACCACGAAGTTTGACTGGTCGTGTTTCTAACAGTAAGCTGTATGAAAAATGTGCTAAACGTGCGCAGAAGAGAGCTTGAGCAAGCAGGAAGAGCCGTATCGGTACCAGCCGGCTTGTAGGCCTTAAATTGCGGGGAATAGGCAGCTCAAGTACTTGCACTTTCCACAAGTCAATCAAATTCTGTATTATGCCTTGAATTGTAATTGAATGTTGTATTATGTATTCGGTGAAATATATTATGAATGTGAAGATGTTTTCACATTCTCTTTGGTTTTTCGCTTAAAATTTTTCGTACCCATGCTTCAAATTTTTGAATATAATCACAGCCAAAGTTCTACGCTTGGTTGCAAACTAGCATAATTAACTCAAAGCCCTCATTTTTATATATATTTACATTCTCTTTATTATTATTATTATTATTCTCGAGGTTTGGATTCAAAGAGCAAAAGCAGGAATTTGGTTAAATATCGACTTCACTCAAGTTTTCTATCGACAATTGCTTCGAGTCCCTTTATCAAAGTTCCTCCTAGATCATGGATTCAAGGTGGCATTGAAATTACCCATTTCAGCAAACAAGACATGAAAGTTTTCTTGTTCAGCATCTCAGTAAACTTCTACTTTAGAGAAGGTTTCTTGGGAAGCTCAAGGTAGCAACGTTTAACGTCCAACAGAGGTTGAAACATGAAAGACAATATACTGAATTCAAAAGAGGAGTTACAAATAACGTTTTGCATTAAAAAGGGGGCCCAAAAATTTTTAAAGTGCACGGAAATTAGGACAAAACCATACTTTTGGTAATTTGTACTTATACCAAAATATCAAATACAAAAAAAAAATGTAAAATAGATGAACTTAAGAAAAGTGGAGGGTACAGTATTCAAAAGGATTGAGTTAAAAAGAGTAGCTTTTATGATAGGGAGCTCTCCGAACGAAGTTACTATAGCTAAAGCATCGGTAGATTCCTAAAAAAATGGAAGAATTCAAGTAAAATCTCAGAAAGTACTGGTAAAATTCTGAAGGTACTCAAAAGCTTTAAGAAAATGGCAATTTTTTACTAAAACATTGATGTAGTAATGCGTTGAGTTGTAGGCTGTTCTTTTTTTGTTATTAATTAAGCGTTTTTCATCCATTTAATCAAAATATTGAACAATTAACCCTGAATCCTGCTAGAAATGGGTAATATTTTGCACAACACAGAAATCATACAGGCCTAGCTTAAAACAGAAAAATACTTCATTCTCGTTACTCCTAGATGATTGAATCAACTATTTTTACTCTAAAATTTTATTTTAGTATATTAACATCTAATATATTAGTTGATTATTTACTCTTGATATGTTTGCTGATATGTTTAAGTTGATATGTTTACTCTTCTCGGGGTTTGGATTTAAAGAATAATAACAGGAGTCTGGTTAAATAACGAAATCAGCCAAGTCTCCTATTGACAATGGCTTCGAGCCCTGTTGTCAAAGTTCCTCCTTGATCATGGATTCAAGGTGTCATTGAAATTGCCCATTGGTTTCAGCAAACAAGACATGAAAGTTTTCTCGCTTCAGCATTTCAGTAAACTTCTACTTTAGAGAAGGTTTCTTAAGAAGTTCAAGGTAACAATGTCATGGGATAAAACATGAAAGACAATGTATTGAGTACAAAACAGGACTTGCAATTAACAAGACTTAAATCAAACTTCAACCAAAATGAGAAACATATAGGGTATACGATTCGAAGGAGGATACACAATAACAAGATTAAAGTCTAGCTTTAACTTAAAAAAGAAAATTATAATTATAGAACATAGAAATAAAGATGAAAGCATGTTTTTTGTTAATTTTTAGTTAAATAGAATATTTTTTTAAAATACAACAAAAATATAAAATAGGTGAATTTAAGGAAAGTGGAAGATACAGCATTCAAATGAATAGACTCAAAAAGGGTAGCTAAAAAAGATAGCGAGGTCCTCGGACAAAGTTACTAAATTTAAAGCGTCAAAAACTCCTATAAAACATGGATGAATTCAAGCAAAATTTCAGAAAATAATGGAAAAATTCTGAAAGCACTCCATAGTTTAAAAAACAAATTATGGCAATTTACACGGACCTGACATTCTAGGAAAAACGTGTAAAATCTCAAAATTTCGTAGGAGTGGCTTGTAAGCTCAGAAAGAAACCTTGCAGATACGGGTTATTAAGTTAGGAGCAGAAAATAGAACCGACTTATTCAGCAAATAATCTTCGGAACAGTAAGCAACAGTATGTAAATACCATTTACGTAGATTTATGTAAACAATATAAATTTACATAATTATGAATATAAATTTACATGAACTTTGCATAGAAAATCCGACAAATTCTACATCAAACAAGTCATAGACAAAAAGAGTAGAAGGAAGAACACAGAGAACGGTCAACATCCTGTTATTTAGGGACAGGGCTGGAGCTCAGAAGCCCTCTCTCTATTTACATACCCGAGTTAAGAAAATAGTCACTAAAACGGGGAATTTTGACAGAAATCTTTGTTTCATTTACAATTGTGTGAGGTCAGTCAACATTTGCAACAACATTCCAGAAAAACGTTGGAACAAAAGAAAAAACGGGTGGAATACTTTTACTGTTGCTATGATAAGAAATTGGCTATTTTAGTGCCCTTAAACAACCGCAAAATTATCTCTTCTGCAGCAAAAGTAAAATTTGTTTCCTGAATAGCCTACCCCAAAATGTATCCTGATTCATCTTTACCACAGTAGAGGACCGCCCCCCCCCGAAAAATTTCTCCAAAGTATCCCCCGCAAAAATCCCCTCTCGGAAAATCCCCTCCCGGAAATTTTCACCCTGATAATTCCCGTCTCACGGAATATTTCATGAATACCCTACAATATATTCTGTTTCAGCTACACCACAGTGGAGGGCCAGCGCTCTACCTCCTCCCCCTAAAATCCCACACACAAAATCCCCCCCTGGGAAATACCCCTCTCGTAAAATTGACCAGCCACAGAGAAAGTACCTCAAAATGTCGATCAGATGTCCTCCTAAGAGGTAAAAAAAACGAAACATATTAAAATAGTGCTAGGACTGGGGCTGGTTGGTCTCCATTCACTTTCGACTTAAAAAAAAGGGGGGGGGGCTAAAATTCTCAATTTTCGATGAATTCAGCATCCTTCAAACTACGGCCACGAGGGAGAGGTTGGGGATTAGGATGGGCAACCCCCCGTCCTACTATATGGAATATATTATTTTAGTTTTGGGGTTTAATGTTACTCTTTACTTTCATAACAACGGTATAGACCAGAAATATTCCAAGAAATCAAGAGAGATTATAATATAAATAAGCCTGTAAATCGGGGGGGGGGGGGGGGGGGGTGGGGGTTTATAGCGATTTCCTCTGCTCTTATAATTGGTCCAAATAACCCCACCCCCACCCAGGGTAAATTGAAAATTTTTAAGACTAAAAACATGATTTTTGCGATTTTAGTACCCCTCTTCCACTTACAAATCTTCTCTTAAACCTTTTCTAACACTAATCTTCTTGTGGAAAGATGTATCGTGAAAAATTGGGAGGTTGTGATTTGGGTAGCTAGAAAACTGGTCGTGTTCTTTTCTTGTGTGTTTATATAATCCTTCACAGGCGACACTTCCTAAAGAGATTTCTTGCAATTAGGTTACTTATTTGTAAGTGGTTTTTTATTTAATTGGATTGACTAACTTAGAACTTCACAACTTTCCTTTTTCAAAAAAAAAAAAAAATAATCCTCTTTCTGACTGTCACATTAAGTAAGAAGTTAATGTCATTCCTTTTTACATTACAAGTTCGCAATGGTTTTGACTTTGTGACCATTCAATTGAAAATTTCAAGAAAGAAAGGAAGTTGAAGTGGCGAGGAAAACACGTTGGTGTCTTTAAAGGATTACGTTCCAAGACATTATCAGACACAGCGTTCACAGATAGATTTTCGGTAATTGACAATGGGTAATCATTTTTTCAAACTTAACAAGGTCTACATTTTTGCAGACTAGACAGACAGGGTAATTATGCAAATTACCCATTGTTTACAGATAGATTTCAGCAGAAAAGGCGGCCATGTTTAGTTTATGTTTTCATTATACCAATTAATACCAATAATACCTATACCAATTAATCATTAAAAAGGTATAAGTCTATATGTCTACTGATATGTTTTTGTGAGAAATAATTAGATGGCACTGATGATGTTTAAATACATATATAGAGTAATTGAAAATGGAAAAAATTGAGTCCAATTTCAATCCCACTTTTTTTGCTTTTCTTTCATTAATTATTACAATTGTGTGGTCTTACTAGTTATTCGATTAGACGTTGAAGCTGTCGTACTAATATTATAGAACGGATCGTAAATTTGCATCACATTTTGAACGTACTAGTTTAATTATTTCTCAATTAGTAATTAAGATAAATTTAAATTAGTAATTTAAAGAAGCGTACTAAATTCATTGACTTGAAATGTACAATGCATTACATACTGATGACGTACTAAAACTGTCTTACTACTATTATCAAACTTGTTGTACTATTATCAAACTTGTTGTATTATCAAACTTCTCGCTTTTTAATTTGTTGACATTCTGTTAGTCAATTATCACCCTGATAAATTTGACGAGCCACAGGAGAGAACTGGTAAAACTCGTTAAGACTTTTCTATACTGTTGACTTTACGTTGTACCCTTCTTAGGACTTCTATACCATTTTCCAAATATAGGGATACTAAGGATATTACAATATCAAGTTGAGGGCATACCTAAGGATATTAACACCTCAAGTTGAGGGTACTAAGGATATTACAACCTGATGTTGAGGGTTCTAAGGATGTTGATCCTTGTTGGTATTTTCATTGAAAAAATATTTGAAAATAGGTACAAATTTCAATAGGTCCCGTTACAGATAAACTATTGGAACAATAGTAGTCAAAATAATTTAGTCTCGAAACACAAATGCCATTTAGTTAGAATAATCAATTAAAAAAACAAGCTTTTTTTTACTGAAAAGGAGCAACACTAATATTTGAAGAGTCAAGATGCGCATAAAATTTTATGTGCATCTTGATTCTAGACAACTAGGTGTTGTCTAGAATCTAGGTGATTCTAGTTGTCTAGGGGATTCTAGTTGTCTAGGTGATTCTAGGTGAATCTAGTTGTCTAGGTGATTCTATACAACTAGGTAGTTGTCTAGAATCTAGGTGATTCTATACAACTAGGTAGTTGTCTAGAATCTAGGTGATTCTAGTTGTCTAGGTGATTCTAGGTGAATCTAGTTGTCTAGGTGATTCTAGACAACTAGGTAGTTGTCTAGGATCTAGGTGATTATAGTTGCCTAGGTGATTCCAGTTATCTAAGTGATTCTAGGTGATTCTAGTTGTCTTGGTGATTCTAGTTAATTCTAGTTATCTAGGTGATTCTACGTGAATCTAGTTGTCTAGGTGATTCTATGTGAATCTAGTTGTCTAGGTGATTCTAGACAACTAGGTAGTTGTCTAAAATCTAGGTGATTCTAGTTATCTAGGTGATTCTAGTTGTCTAGGTGATTCTAGGTGATTCTAGACTACTAGGTAGTAGCATACCTCAAGAATGGCTTGCAGGATCAAGTTAAACTTTCAGGGAGCGTTGGGGGGATCAAGTGTATCTCAAATTTTGACATGGGGAAGGGTGAGATCTAGACCAAAATACACTACGTGTATCATAGAGTGAAAATTTTTCTGGAAGTGTAAGAGATGGAAGGAGGGAGACAGGGGTACTTTAGATGTTGTATTGGGGAGAGAGATGATAATAATTTCAGTTCTCAGGTCCACCTAGACGAGTTTGCACTTAAAGCCCCTACGAGAATTGAGATTTATTCACGTCTATGTACCAAAGTAAACCGAAAGATACTATTGTTAGATTATCAGAATACCGTAAATACCAGAAATGGCTAGGGGTATCAAACTGAAACTTTCAGGGAGTGTTAAACGGCCACGTGGACCTCTATTTCTGATTGGGAAGGAAGGGCAGAACAGGGGGGAGGCTGAAAAGGAATTTTTATACACCTAATCAACCTAGAATGTGCATCAAATCTTAACTTGGGGGGGGGAGAAGACGGAAATTTTCTAACGGTTGGATTTCCAATCTGCTTAAAATGTTGGCACTAAAACCCCTGTTGGGCTACAATCTAATCCCGGAGTTGAAGCTATGTAGACCGAAAAAAAACTACGTTTACCTAGGTTATCAAAAACGCGTATCTGCATATCTCAGGAGCAGCTTAGGTGATAGAGTTGGAATTTTAAGGGAACTTTGGGTTGCCAAACCCATCAAAACAAACCATGCGCTAAGTTTATCAAAATGCCATATCTGCAATTTCTCGGGAACGGCAAGTGTGGATCGAGCTGAAACTTTCAGAGGGTTGGGGCAGAGAAGGGAGAGAAAGCAAGAGGACTTCATATTTTGTAGTTGAAAGGAGGGTATTTGGAGGCCAACAAACGTATGTTTCTGATCACTAAAAAATTTTAGGCAGTATTAGCCCTGGTAAAACTTAGAGTCTATCCACAGCAAAGTGGTGAGGTAAATTAAAAGACAGCATATTCACCAGCATATCAAACAGCGTATCTGTAATACATCAATTACAACTGGGGAACTGAATTAAAACTTTCAAGGAGTGTTTGGGGAGGGACAGGGGAATTCAAATATTATTAAGAACTGGAATAAGACAAAAATAATTGTCTCCTAAATGTTGATTCGTTCCAAAAAAAGAGCGATAATTTCCCCTTAAAACCTTGAAACTGACATCTGTAAGCTATTTTGTCAAAGGAACTCTTATGCACAACAATAATCTTGAAAAAATTAGTTTTGCCCAAAAATAGACCAAACATTTTTTTTTTTTTTTTTTTTTTTTTTTTTTTTTTTTTTTTTTTTTATCAGCTAGGACTCGAAATACTTTTGTTCAGCCGAGACCAAAAGACTAAAATATTCAGGATCCACAAAGACGGGGCTTTATCCAATCAGCTTGAAAATGTTAGTTTCAATTTTCTTGGTCAGGTTGACACCTATACAGAAAATAAACTTGAACCTAATTTTGGCTCAATAGGTTTGTGATGTTCAAAAATGAATCTAAAATTATTTTCATCTCTGATAGGTTTTTAGCTTCCGGCGCATGTAGACATCCCTCATGCCCAACCAAATCTAGTTTGGACACAAACCCCTCAAATTGGACTAGAAACATATGTTCGACTGGTTTGAACCTAAAAAGTGCTCATAAGCAAATTTTTCTGAACAGCTTGAAACTTGAAACTATAACTCCCTTATGAAGTGAACCCTAAGGACCGGAACACACTGAGCGTTTTTAAGGCGTTTTTTACCGATCGGATTTTCTGCAGCTGTTACTCTAAAATAATATGGCGTTTACACTCTCGGCGGTAAATATTCTTCCAGTCGGTAAACATTGTCGATGCCACATTAGTCGACCACAGGCAGAGTTGCCACCCCTAGTGATTTATCACTATTTCTAGTGATTTTCTATGTTTGCCTAGTGATTTTCTTCTAGATAGTGATTTATAGTGATTTTTATTCTAAAGCTGGTGATTGTTTCCTAAATCTAGTAATTTTTCACGATATTAAAAGCGCGTAGATTCATGGTTCAATCGAATAAGTCACACAAGAAGCTAATTAATAAAAAGAAAACGCAAAATAGTGATTTTCTTCAATTCCTAATATGTTCCTGATTAGTTTTATGCAAATATACCGCCATTGAAACTTCCCATTTCCCAAGATATGTCCATATCAGATATAGACCCCAGAGCGTTATCATCAAATAATAAGCGAACCTAGTTAATCACAAAATTGCGAAAATGTTCTACGCTTCCTATTTCACAACATTTGCTCAGGTCAAATTTTTGTCTTCATATTTATGGCTTTTTTTCTCTGCAATTTATCAATTTTTGTTAAAACCTTTACAAAGATTTACTTTTGTTAAAACCTTTGAAGGTGGAGTGAATGGTGGATATGAATACACCCTCTATATCTGCAAATAAAACAGACACGGAGACATTGGAAATATAGTTAGGTACATAAGCGCCAATTCCCATAAGGTTTGTGCATTTTATGGTTAAAGCACGAAAATTGGCACACATACGTAGAAAAATACGGAGAATCTGACAAGGGGCAGAACCACATTTTCTGAGCACGTTTTTCCCCGTTTCACCGCCTTTTTCCGCGCAAAAAATCGTCTATTTTTGAAATTAAAGGATTTGGACGTTTGAAGGGTGCCCATTTTGAAGGGGACGTTCTGAACATGTGCCCATTTTTGAAATCGGAACAGTAGTTTCCGAGTTATCGCCATTTTCATCATCGCGGGTCGTACTCTTTTCTGTATACTGAGGTATTAGATGAGCTTAGGGTATCTTTCATGGCTAAATTGAGTATGCTGAGTCTGAAAATGGGCTTACTTTTAATATCCAACAATCCGTTACTGAGTTATCACCATTTTCATCATCACCGGGTGAAGACTGTCTTTCATGCTTCTACATTACAAACTCTGGTTCAACTTAATGTGCCAGTGACGACTGTGGTCTGAATGAATGGATCATTTGCGGGTTTAAAAACGCGACTCGAAATACCTCATATCACTAGCAGGTTTAAAAAAGAAAAGAAGAAAATCCAAATGGCACGTAGGGGAGAGTGGGGTTGGTTCGGACGCGGGGTGAGTCTGGACAAGAGCCTCTCTTCCTACAACGCCCTCTAAAATTCACCAAAAAAATACCATAGACGTGCCATCTAGTACCCTACTTGAGTATGTAGTTTGGTTATCACACGTGCAATCGTTTTTGAAATATTTGAGAAAAACCGAAAAAAGGTTGGTGTGGCGTCCTGCATCTTTCTTTGTTTGTGATTTTATTTGGCCGTTATTACTAGTCATTGAATTTTGCTGACTGTTGCAGCGTTTAACTATGGCATTGCTAAGTTGTTTAAATTTTAGTTTTTGGCGGAATCTATAGTAGTTACAGCGTCAGTGAGGTTTCAGACTTTTTATCGCGGGTGGGGTTGCTTCGGACAACGGTAGTGGGGTGGATTCGGACATTGTCTGAACCCACCCCAGACACTTTTTTGTGGTCAGTATTTCCAACTTTTCCTCTTTTTTTCACATCGTGTACCTGTTAATATGCATTTTATTACTTGTTACTAAAAACAGTTTCTTTCAGAATGCCTCGATCATACAAAAGGAAGCGACAAGACCCTCCCGTTAACCTAGAAAACATGAAGAAAGCAGTTGGGGCTTATCTGAAAAAGGAAGGAACATTGAGACAAATTGCAGAAAACTTCGGCATAAAGAAGTCCACGCTACTGGACTATGTCAGGCGCTCGAGGCCGCAGACAGGAGAAGCGGATAAAAGTGTCAACGAAGAGCCTGGGCCACTGCAGATAAACTTCCCGACGAGACCAAAACATAACAGGCAAGTTTTTGAAAGCGAACACGAGCGAAAACTAGCCGACTACTTTCGCACTTGTTCGAGAATGAACCATGGACTGACAACAACTGAAGCACGAAAATTTGCTTACTCTTACGCCCGTGCGAATAACATTTCTGTACCAGAAAACTGGTGTTTCAATGAAGCAGCGTCAAAGGACTGGCTTCTTGCGTTTCTGAAGCGGAATTCAGACATCTCGGTGAGGAAGCCAGAAGCCACAAGTCAGGCGAGAGCCTCCGGCTTCAACAAAACTGTCGTTCAGACGTTTTTTGACAAGCTACTTGATGTCTATGGAAGGTTTGGAGCCAAACTGAGGGCTGATCGCATCTGGAACGTTGACGAGACAGGTATAGTCACCGTGCTTCCACCACCGAAAGTCCTAGCACCAACTGGACAAAAACAGGTTGGTTAGACTGTGTCTGCAGAAAGAGGTCAAAACGTGACTGCTGTATGTTTCGCCAGTGCGTCTGGAGAGACTTTTCCACCGGTCTTCATTTTTCCGCGAGTGAATTTCATACCTAGAATGACAAACGAAGGCCCCCCTGGTTGCAACCAGTCAACGGCGACTTGTTCTTGGAGGCTATGCGACACTTCACGAAAATAACCAAGCCAGATGAAGAGACTCCAATCCTACTGCTCATGGACAACCATGATAGCCATTTGGATGTACGTGTGATCGAACACTGTAAGCAAAATCACGTGACACTGTTGACATTCCCGCCCCACTGCTCCCACAAGCTTCAGCCACTTGACGTAGGAGTGCTTTCTCCTTTCAAGGGTGCACTGAAAGAGCGCTTCAATGAATGGCTGCAGTTGCATCCCGGACAGCGCATTTCAATTTATGAAGTAGCCTCACTCAGCAGGGTTCCTTTCCTGGAGAAGTTCAGTGCATCCAACATAGTCTCTGCGTTTCAAGCAGCTGGAATCTTTCCATTCAATCGCGATGTATTCCCAGAGGGAGCTTTTGCCCCATCCTTTGTGACGGATAGGCCGCTAGACCAAACAACCAGTTCGCGGAGCCCCTCGTCGCAAGCCAACTCCGAAGCTGGACCACCAATTTCTTCTTTCATAAGGTCGCCCGAAGAAGTAAGACCTTTTCCCCGAGTGGGGGCTGTTACTGTTCCGGGACGTGGGAATCGCAACAGAGGGAGGACCCGTATTCTCCTGACACCCCTGAGAAAAAAGAGATCGTAGCTAAAAAGGAAAAGAAGGCCAAGCCGACGTTATCTACAAAGAAAACGTAAGAACAGCGCGGTCCGCAAGCCTAACGAAGACGACGGAACCGATGAGGCGGAGACTCTTTCTGAACCTGTTGCCCCGAGCGACTCCTCAAGCGACGAGTCTCTTCACTGTGGGGACGTAGAAGAGGACCTTGAGCCTTTTGATATTGACCAAGCTCAAACGGAATAGCTATGTTCTGGTAAAATTCAAATTGGGCAAATCGAAGAAGTCGGATATCTTCTACGTTGGCCAGATAAAAGGAAAAACTGGAAAGCGATCTAGAAGTCTTGTTCCTTCGCAGAAATGGAGCACGGCTCATTTTTCCGGATATTGAGGACAAAGCCTTCGTCTCTTCAAACGACATTGTTCTTTCTCTTCCATCACCAACTGCCACTGGAGGGACTGAACGGACAAAGCGAGGACTCACTTTTCAATGTGATCTCAGCAGCTACAACGTGAGATAGAGCTCCTGTGAGCTTTGGTTCAAATTACTTTATTTTTTTTCTTCAACTTTCATTTTACTTGTTTTACTTTTATACATATTCAAATTTTCAGTAAATGGCGTTTTTTCTTTAATCTGTGAGGTTGCCGAACCCATATTACTGCTGTCCGAAGTAACCTCACACCATGTCCGAACCCACCCCACACCGTGGGGTAACTTCGGACAATTATTTTTCTTTTATTGTTGGATTTTTTTTGTCTAAAGACGAAAGATAAAAGTCTACCAAAATTCCTGAAAAATCTTGCACACAATCTCTTTCTTTTAAGATGAAAACCGAAGATGGATACTGATTGGGACAGAAGCTGCACCCAACCAAAAAACTTTGTCCGAACCAAACCCCACCCTCCCCTACTTTTTAAAGGGAAAGCATATTAGAAGAGAACAAGTAAAGTACAATTTACCTTCAATAAGTGTCGTTATCTTTTATAAATGTCTTCATATCATGACATACAATATTCGGAAGACTATATTTTGCCGCTCTTGTAATTTCTTGATGTTGTTTAAAGTCTCACCACGTAACTAAAGTCTTTTCTGCCTTAAGTATAAAAGCGATATGAGGTATTTGAGTCGCGCACAGACAAATTTCTTGAAACTTTGCGCACAGAAAAAATTTCTAACGATATTTTCGCTTGAAGCAGTTTTAAAAACCAGTAGAACTGTTAAAGCAAAGCAGTACCAATTAGCAACAAGGAAGGTTCCTGTTTCGGCTTTTGGCTTTCAACAGCCATGCGTTTGGGTCTAGTTAGACGCAAACTATCGAACGACAAAAAGCTTGATCAAGAGTCGACTCTTCCATTTTTTGACGATTATGGTAGTCCAGGAATTACAGGACATCTTTGTAGTGGCCACTCTTTGAGACACAGTTATTTCAACGCACGATATCGCTTTTCGTGAAGGCCTCACACTTACCAAGTATAAAAAAGGTGACACTCGTGTGCTGCTCCATGCCTTTCATCACTTCCAGTGTGACTATAACTTCATAGCCATCAGAACTGTGGATTCTGATGTAGTTGTGATTGCAACAGTTTTGTTCCAGCAGCTTCAGATTGATAACCTGTTTGTCATCTATGGGCACAGAGCAAAGACGAAAATACTGCCCATTCACGATATTACTTATCGTCTAGGACCTGACAGATCTCGCAGCCTTCTTTTTTTGCATGCCTTCTCTGGATGTGATACGACTTCTTCTTTTGCTTTTCAGGGAGCATGGTGTTTGAAAGACCTGGAAAGCTGTGGAATCCATTCTTTCCGACTTTCGTTACTCTGAGTACATCAGGAGCCCCGCTCCTAGATTGTGACTTTACAGACATCCAGCGATTCGTGGTCGTTCTTTACGAAAAATCAAGCGGCTTGTCTGAAGTGAAGTCTGCGGAAGGAGTTTTTCACACGAAAAACAGCCGGAATTGAAAGACTGCCCTCAACAACGGGTGACTTGAGCAGCATAACAAACACGCTTACTTGCAGGCCCGGATATGGGCATCATCGTGTTGTCCAGAACATCCCCCACTGGATCCAGGTTTATAGGGCTGGGTGAAACATGACGGAAGCTGGGAGCCTTTCTGGACTAATCTTCCTGAGACAGCAACAATTTGCAAAGAACTGCTCAAATGTGGCTGTAACAAAGTGCAAAAACAGGAGCAAATGTGAAAAAGCTCCCCTTAAATGCACAGATCTTTGTTCGTGCAAAGGTTTTGATAATCAGTTTCGAAATCGACTATATGATTCCTATGATCCATGTGATTGTTTAACTATTTTGAAATACCTGAAGTAGTTCAGTTTTCTACATTTTATCATCATAATAGTATGCTTCCTACATCGGAAGTTCCGTAAGTCAAGCTGTTTGAATTGAATAAATGATTCTTTTACTTAAAGCTTATTGAGGAGATCTGAAACGGTAATTAATTACTTACAGTCAAAATGTATGATCTCCTTAGGAATGTTATAGGGAGGGCATGAGTTCTTGTTAGAGTATGGCATAGAAACCGTGGTTATGAAACTGGTAAATCCTGAACCAAGAACCCGATTGCAAAAATAACCACATTTTTGGAATCGAGTGATTGGAATTACTCAAAAAAGAGATCTTAAACTCGGTCATCGCTCATTCTCAAAATTCACGTTTTTTTTCTTCGCGCGAAAAAACGCAAAGTAGCACGGAACCGCGGAGACAAATTTGAATTTGCGACTTAGTTAATTCTTCACATTTTCCGTAACATTTTCACCAGTTTCTCAGCGATTACGATGAAAAATAAAAAGTCAAAAAGCGAGAATTACTCAGAGGTGGATGGACGTAATGATGAAAATGATGATAACTCAGTAACCAGGAGTCGGACGAAAAAAGTAAGCACATTTTTGGGATCAGAAGAGACAAATTAGTCAGAAACGACCCTCTGACCGGAAAAATTTCCCACTCTGAAAGTCAACTAGTTTTTCCCGCGCTGAAAAACGCGAAACGGTGCGATAATCGCGTTGGAAAATATGGTTCTGCCCCCAGTCAGATTCTTCATATTTTTCTGCACATGTCTGCCAAATTTCATGCTTTTACCGTAAAATGCACACACCTGACGCTCAGATACCTAACTAATAAGAAGGTAGGTATATATTAAATATAATTTTCTAAATGAAAAAAGAAATAATTGAAAAAGAAAATAGGACTTAGTGCTTTTTATAATAGGATTTTTAAAATAACTGGATAGATTAAATCAATTGTAGTTTGATGATTGAAGTCGGTTGGGAGCAAGAGTTCAGTGAATGATTTATTATGTTATTATGATAAGTTGCTAAAGAAGAAGGAGAAAAATGTTTTTGGTCAAAGGTCTCAGAACCAGATCCTTGATTTGTATGATTATCGTACCCCACCTCCTGATCTATGCCACCCAGTTAGACACCTGGCTATCAGTATATTCAGGCTCAGAACAGGCAATGCTCGAATTAGGAGTGTTTAATTAAAGGGAAGTCAGTAGATTCTCCATTATGTGGGGCCTGCAATGTAGAAGAGGATGTTAGGCATATTTCAATGTATTGTAAAAAGCATGAGACACAGGGATTGCCACTTAAAAAAGCTTGCCTTAAGTACTTTGGTGGATTCACGCTCAAAAGTATCCTGGGCCATGCCAAGGCACCACCATGGGCTAGGAAAAAATCTGTGGAATAATTAGGCCGTTTTATTGTAGATACTAAGCTACACTTAGTCCTGATATATGTACTAATAATTGTATATATTTATATTATTGCTCATTAATTTAGTATTGTACATGTAAATTAGTGGTATGTATATGTATGAGTATGTGTATATATTTTAAGCCAAGCTCATCAGTTTAAATTGCCATATTAGCCAGTTGTGTTTGAATTGTAAATATGGAGGCTCAAATGTGACATCATTAGACGGAGTTGAATATAGCACTCCTAAAGGCCCTGATGAAATCGAGCCTAAAGCCCATTGAGCCTAAATTGAGCCTAATTTGCTCATTGAGCCGAAAGGCTCAATGGGCAGCCTGCCCAGGAGAGCATCAAATAAACAACATCAACAAGCTATGATTTTCAATACTGCAATTGACTAACTCAGTCAAACAGTTCGTGGTAACAAACTGTAAGTAAGGAGCGACGCGGCTCAATAGTGACCGAAATTCTAAAAAACAGAATTTTGATACCAATAGATATATCAAAAGAATCGCCTTATTATGCTGATTCCAAATATATAAGATTCATTGAGTTTAGTGTTAAATATCAAAGGCCACAATCCTGACAAAATTTTCAAAAAGGGGAAGAACAACCCTTAAAAGTCAAAGAATCTTAATGAAAATCACACCATCAGCTTCAGCGCATCAGAGAACTCTACTAGAGAAGTTTCAAGCTCCTATCTGCAAAAATGAGGAATTTTGTATTTTTTGTTAGAAGAAAAATCACGGATACGTTTTCTTTTTTTTTTCTTTTTTTTAATATCGGGAGAAGGCTCATTCAAACGGAAATTAAATGTTTTATTGCCTTTTTTAAGTGACCAAAAACATTGGAAGGCAACCATGCCCTCTCCGACGCCCCTTTTTCCCCATATCGTCTGACCAAAATTTTTAGATAGCGATTTTGTTCAGCACGGTTGAAAGGGCAAATAACTATGCCTTTGGAGATAACAATGCCCCCCCCCCCCACTGCTACTGGGGAAAGGTCTTTAAGGTATGAGATCTATCCATTGTTTACGTATAGTATTTGTTATTGGTAAGTACGCATACATTTTTCGGGTAGGGGGAGGTAATTTTCTGCTGGGAGGATTTTCAACGGGGAGAATTTTCCATGGGGAGGGAAGTTTCCAGGGAGGGGGTGAACTTTTCAGGGAAAATTTAAAACTAGGGGAATTTGCTAGAATTCCTAGACGAAATGTTTTTATTTGTCTTAATTTCTCTTTGCCGACTCAATTTTACGGGTAGAGATGTTAACGGTAATTGTCCGGGGTAAATTTTCACCGTAACGAACAGAAATTATTACGTATATGAGGAGGGTTGCCCCCTCCTCAACACCTCGCTCTTTTTGCTAGAGCTTGAATTTTGTCCCAAATCTTAAAAACGACTCCTGAAACACAAGGGTCGTTTAATCAGAAAAATAAAAGCTTTTTTAAAAGTACTAAGAAACTTTAGTGTGAAGAGCGAGGTGTTGAGGCGGGGGCAGCTCCCTCTTATACGTAACAATTTATGTTCGTTTTAAGTTTTAATGTTGCCCCTTACTTTCAGTTGAAAAACTCATTTTTTGTTTTTTAATTCAAAACAGAACAATCGATTTTTTTAGTTTGATTTGTTTAAATTCAAAAAAGAGCAAATGAATTTTTTAATTTGAATTTTTTTAATTCAAAAATAACCATGTGCTGACTCGCTGAAAATTCAAATTCAATGTTTAAGCTGTTGAGCAATAAAACTTTTTTTTTAAACTCACGTTTTTTTATTTAACACGAAAAGAGGCTGTGTGAAATAAAGACGAGCCGAAACTGACATTCCTCATCAAGTAATTTCAATCTACGGGATGGGAATTCAGATACATATACCCTATAGAAGAACAGGAATTATGCATATTTTCAATTCCCATAGATAATAGTCCCCCTCCCCTTCCGCTCAAAATTCTATTGGTTAAACCTTTATTAAAAATTCATTACGCAAAACTAGGGTTAATCTAATACTTCGACCGGATATTTTTATTTTATTCAAAATTAAAATCCAACATTTTAATTCTTTGTCTGTCAAATCTTTATACCTTTGAACATTGCCTTGCTTTCAGGCAGAATAAATAAGTGGTTTTTCATAGATATACTAATTTTGGCAATAAATTTAGTCAATTAGAAATTAGAGTGTTCTGAATAGGCAGGCGTAGGCAAGTGCAAGTAGAAGATGGAATCGTAAGCAGCCCAATGCTGCTTAAGTAAAGAGCGATGTTGGCAAAATGTATTATTATTTTTTTCTGACCAGGGCACTTCGTATAGAAGGAGTTTTCGCAGAAATAGTCAATTTGTTCAGCATACTTGAAAGGTCCAGTAATTATGTCTTTGGGGATGACAACTCCCCGCATCTCTCAAGGCAAGGGGTATAAGTGACACTAGTTGCCCATTATTAACATATAAGGTTATTATGGAAGAGGTGGTAGTATAAACTTCGGAGGAGGTTCATGCAATTGGAAATCAGAAATTCTAGTGCCCTTTTTAAGAATCAAAGGTGGTCATAGGGTAAGTAGCCCCCTCCCTCCCCAAAGGTCCTCTTTTCCCCAAATGCATCTGAGAGAGATTTTGAGAGAGCCATTTATTTCGAAATAATCTAAAGATAATAAAACAAGGCCTCCGGGGTTGAAACAACCCCCACAGCCCTGAGGAAAAGGGTCTTGAGTTATGCCCCGGGGGCATATAAGGTGTTTATGGAAGGGGTGGTCGTATAAACTTTTGAGGATAGTCATATAATTGGAAATTGAAAGTTCTAGTTTACTTTTAAGAGTCAAAAGTGAAGTAAGGATATTATGGAAGAGGTGGTCGTGCAAACTTCGGAGGAGGCTCATTCGATTGGAAATCAGAAGTTTGGTGCCCTTTTTAAGAGTCAAAAGTAGTCAGAGGGCAACTAACCCCTTCCCCCTCCCCCAAACGCTCTCTTTTCCACCCCAACCCACCAGAGCCGTGGGGCAAGGGCTGTAGGTTAAGCCCCGGGGCCATATAAGGATTTTATGGAATATGTGGCCGTATCAACTTCAGATGGAGCTGATTTGATTGGAAATTGAAATTTAGAGTGCCCTTTTTAAGAGCCAAAAGTAATTAGAGGGCAACCAGCCCCCCCCCCCACCACGCCCGTCATTTCCCAAAACGCATCAAATCAAAATTTTGAGACAGCTATTTTGTTCAGCATTGTTGAAAATTCCAGTAATTCTGCCTTTAAGATGTCAATCCTCCCACAGCCTTCAAAGCAAGGGTTGGAATTTAGGCAATTTGTTCATTGTTTACATATAGTACGTGTTATTGAGAAAAGTTGGCATGTTTGACCTTTACTTTCCTAACAGACGAAGGGCAGTCAGGTGAGCCTTTGAGAGAATGTTGAGGGGAGTTTGGAACTAAATCAAAACACGTTATGTGCATACGAGTTGTCATAAGGGCGTAACTCAGGAATGACTAAGTACTGTATATTAAATTGGAACTTTCAGGAAATGATAAGAGAGATGATCAATTGACCAAAAAGACAATATTTCCAAGCTACTACTACAGCTAATACTACTACTGCTACCACACGTATCAGGAATATTTACTGAACAGCTTGGCGTATCAAGATGAAACTTCTGTTGCATGATAAGTGGGATGTTCAACTGACCAAAAGGCAACATGTACCTGCTATTTCTGCTATTAATACTACTGCTATTACTGTTACTGCTATTACTAATACAACACTATTACTGCTCCTAATACTAACCACAACTCCTATTTTACTACTACTATTAAGGCTACGCGTATGAAGGTGAAAACTTGGCAGGATATAGAGGGGGAATTTGAACTAAATCCAAATATGTGCATGCAGATTGTCAAAAGAGCGTATCTCAAGAACAGATTTGGATACAAATTTTGAGTTTTCAGAGAATGCTTAAAGGGGAAGATGATTTGACCAGAAGTTAATATGTACAAACTACTACTAACACTTCTACCACGGCTACTTTTACTGCTTATAAGGCTAAGAGCATTAACCCTTTCAGTCCCGAATTTTAAGAAAGTTGGTAGGATTTTTTTTAATAGTCATTTCTGAGAGAGAAAAATGCGCTCTTTCTAGTGGTGTAACTTGCATCTTTGCATCACCGCTTGGTGGTGCAGAAAAAATATGTCCTCATATGTGGACGGTGGGAACTAAGGTTTCTAATTTTTCACAATTTCCAGCAGAATTATTTGCGAACAAAAGTATCATCTATTTATTTTCAATTACAAAAAACTGACACTTAGCGTGTGTGAAAACTCTCAAAACATTCAAGGCACAAAACCTGTTCACATTTCACACACTTGATCCGCGACTTGCTAGTACACGACTCTAGCGAACAGCGTCCTGCGTTGGCGGCATTCGTCTTGGTAGGCCAGTGGCCAGTCAGTCCGTCATAGCGAATCTCGGGTGCAACAATGCAATTATACTTTCGTTTTCGTGTCTGAGAAACCGACGGTGACTGGGAAGGTCTCCCACGAGGTCTAGCAGATGCTGCAAAACCAGTTTTCCCGGTGTTGATCAAAGTTCTTGCTACACTGGCCTTGAACTCCAATAGGCCAAGCTCTTTCAGTCCAGCGTCTAAATCGTGCTTTTCCATCCCTGCCTTTTGTGCCTTACGATACAGAATCCACGCATTTACAACTGCAACGTCAACGAAGTTCCAAAAGACCTTCATGTAGTATTTTTTCCCTCTCCGGTTATGGCGGTACAAAGCAATGAAATAGTCCATGAGATCGACACCTCCCATTGATTTGTTATATTCTTGAATGGCATATGGACGCCTCACTGGTACTTGCATTCGGTCTTTCTTTGACCACCTTTTGACTTCATCTTGAGGTTCGACACCAGCGTAGGTGGAAATGGTGTGGACGATCTTGTTATCAAACCAGCGCAAAATTGTGACATTGTTATTTGTGACGACAGAACTTGCTCCACGACCCTCAATCTTCAACTCTCTTTCTGGCTTCAGCTTGGAAGCTGCTTCTGCGATTCGATTCTGTCTGACTGTCCCAACGAGATGAATCTGATTTCCAGCGAGATACTCAGCTAGCGAAACTGAGGTGAAGAAGTTATCAGCATAGATTTTATAACCTCTTCCAGTCAATTTCTGGGAAAGACGAGCAACGACATCACCACCAACGCCTAATCCAAACGTTTCTTTCCCTACCGCAGCTCCTTCATACATTTCGAACTCGTGGATGTATCCTGAAGAACTAGCTATAGCCCAACATTTGAAACCCCAAGGTTTGGGTTTGGATTTGATGTACTGCTTCATTTGGGAGCGACCTTTGAAGGGTATCATCATTTCGTCTATGCTGTGGTGTTCTTCGAGAGGACCATTTTGTAAGAATGTACTCTTCAAAACGTCAAGAACCGGTCTTACTTTGAAAAATTTATCATTTTCCCCACTCTGCGCTTCATTGAAATGAAGGTATTTGGAAATTTCGTCAAAACGATTGCGAGACATTGAATCAGCAACAATCGGAATCCTCATTGCTTCGTCAGATTTCCAGTACCACTTCAGGCGCGGGTATTTGAGGTCAGTGATTACTAGGTTTATCCCCAGGAAGAGCTTCATTTCATGTACAGAAACGGTGAAACTGCTACCTTGTGAAACAGCATAGCGGGTAGATTCGAAAGCAATTTTCTCGATCAAGGCATCTGGGAACAGTCTGAGGAAAAACTCTACTGGCTCCTTCAGCAATAGAATGTCTGGCAGCAATTCATCACGGTCTGCTTGGAAGGTCGGTCGCGCTCCTGCTAATGGATGGTCAGCAGCTCTCCAAACACCCTTTCGCTTGCTTCCATTGTTAGAACTTACAGCTGGGGTCTCAGAAATATGAGCACTTGCAGATCCATAAATAACATCCTCAATAACAGCAGCGACTGTATCGCTTTCACTTGCACCGTCGAATTCACAGCCGAGTTCCGTTTCTTGATCGTCAAGCAGCTCGTAGAAGGTTTCCGCATTTCCTGGAAAGTCAGATGGATCCCATGTGGGATCGCTATCATCTTCTTCGCTTGAAAGATCAGTAACATCGAGATCGTCAAAGACGACAAGGCAATCTGCAGCACTGAGTTTTTTTCGTCTTTCCATTCCTGAAAGAAACACTATGCCGATTATTCACAGATTTCGGATTTCCGAGATGATGCGTATCGTGACGTAACACCTTTAAGTAGGCATTCCCTTCTTAGACCACACTGCCTTTCTATCACAAACGAATAAATTTCCAAATGGGGATAAATCCATTTATTTAGACAGTGGAAAAAAAAAATTTTTGACAGTGTTTTTTCACTGTCTAAATAAATGGATTTATCCCCATTTGGAAATTTATTCGTTTGTGATAGAACGGCAGTGTGGTCTAAGAAGGGAATGCCTACTTAAAGGTGTTACGTCACGATACGTCGTACATATGGGGAAATAAGACCTACCAAGTACACAACTATAAACTCAACATTTCTTTTGCAATTAGAAGACACAGAAGACATTGCCATCTTTATTACAAATTTATTTTACGTTTGGGCAATATTAAAGAAGAAAATTTACATCGAGACTTTGAATGAACTCTGTCAGTGACTTTTCTCTGAAAATAATCCAGTGAATAAGCCGGAAGTTAATTATTTTGTGAATGACCTGAAAAGTTACTTTTTTTGTATATAAATATGCTAGTTTCAGTTATATTATTTTAGTAATTCTACTGATGACGATTGCTGTATATGTAATCGAAATATCTGGACTTTTGTACCTGTTTTTTTCACTGTCTAAATAAATGGATTTATCCCCATTTGGAAATTTATTCGTTCGAGATGATGCAATCCCATGGATACGATTGTACTTATTTTTCCGGTCTTACCGTGCATGGAACTCTGAATTTCCCATTGTCCACAAACAAAGACATATGCTTATCGAATACCTTGGTGCCCTCTAGCAACAGAAATCGTAAAAACAACAAGAGACCCCTAGATGTCCCTTTGAAATTCACTACTACAGTGTCATCGGTCCAACTACCCTTGTTTCCCAGCGTCCACAAACGGGGACAAAACGCAATGGCGATGTGCTGATAACCCAGAGTTGCAAAGATGATGTAACAGTTGTCTAAGGAAAGTTTAATGACATAATTTTCTACAGCAAAAATCCCAGACTTCCAAATCCAGCCCTTATCAGAGTAAAAAAATTTATAAAAGGAAGAATTCTTACCTTTCTGATGTTTGACCTACCTGAGACTTTCTATCGGGCTAGAACGCATGGCTTACCTTAAATGGCGATACTGTGTACAGGTGAAATACTTGAAAGACACTTCTCTAACAGATGGCATGTCAGTGATTTCATTATATTTTCACTGGGTTCTGGGATGAAAGATTAAAGATTTGTCCTCAATTGTGATCGGTGGGAACGAAAGGGTTAAGATACAAATTTCAAGAAGTATATGAATATACAGGCTATCAAAAGGACATATCGGTAATGTCATAGCAACGGCTAATTGTATTAAGTTCCACTAAACCATTTTGGTTTAACAGGAAAGGCAAACAGGGGAAAAAACGTGGATCTGAGACTTTTTCACACTTTGCCTGAGGTTTCGAGAATGAAGCTCTATATAATGAATGTGGCAGAGCAACAGCGTTTAAAAAATACTTGCCAGGGGTGGACAATCGAACCGAAAAGTCAATTTGACAATTGAAGTATAAGATCGGAAATTTACCGTTGGGTAAATTTTACCTTTGGTAAAATTACCGATGGGTAATTAGGAAGGAATGGGCATTTAATCCATTTCTGTCTTCAAAGAAAACCTTAAGAAATCAATAAAATCAATAAAACTCTTGACGACTTATAAACATACTGTTTGGAAAATAAACAACCCAAATCAGGGGAAGTGGAGTTTAAACTGTAGAGACAAATACAACGATTACACCTCTACTATTAAGGTTAAATGGAAACTAATTGTAATTAACCCCAGTATCTGACATTAGTTAATGGAAAGGCATGCTGTTCTTCAACTGAACATTCAGCAAAACAATTCCATGTACGTGAAGCTATCCCAAAGTATATAAACAATTATAACTGGACAATGTGCCACGTGGTAACTATTCTAACTTCACGTTGTAACTGATTAGGTTCCATTCCAACTAGTTCATGTAAGATTACAATATTCCGAAAGCAAGATTCATTATCGAAGCCTCGGTCTTTTAGACCAAGGCCCCTCATCTCAAATACTGATTTCCAAGAGTCAAAACATCCTCAATTAAAGATCATACTCGGTGACTAGCTTTATCATTACTGTTTTGTCAAACCACAAAGTGTATAGTTCCAATGCGGCACTCTTATCCTACCTAAACTTTAACCACCCATCCTTTCCCGTCCCCAAACCAAATTCAAGAGTTGTCTATTTATATTGACATAGAGACTATGCTCAGACATAGGCTATGATATGCTCAGAGATATAAATATGCTATGCTCAGAAACAACCCAAACATCAAACCCCAATTAAAGATCAAACTCAATGATCAGCTTATGATTATTGTTTTGTCATGCTCTAGAGTTTATAGGCCCAAAAGGGCAATCGCATTACACCTTAACTGCAATCCCCTACCCCCTTCCCCTCTCCACAGTGAAGTTAAGGGTAATTTAATCAGAGTAACTTAGAGGCTATAGATTATAGTTACCTTCTACTGCTACAGACACTTTAGTAGTAAAAGGAACTCCAAGAAAAGGTAGGTCTTGTTCAAGCTCTTCAATTGTTTTTCTTCCACTATTGAGAAGTTCGTCAGCAGCTTCTGCATCTCTTAAAGCTTCTTCATATCGCTTGTCTACAACAGCGTTTAGCAGAGGATTTACCGCTTCTATTCTCTTAATGAAAGATTTTACAACCTCTACGCTGGTAACCTGCAATAGAAATAACAACAATAGCAATAGCATACTTGCACATCACGGTGGGGGATTTCTTTGTCCAAAGGACCCCATCTCCCTAAAAAAATGAAATATAGTAGCCTTAAACGCGTTTTTCTGGCTCTTACAAAACCAGAATACATCTTAACAGTTTTCATTTGCCAGACACCTACCCCACGTCCAATATAGCCGTATTGTAATCGATTGAAATGGATTTTCATCCATTACCGCCAATGAAAGCCATTCACTTACAGCCAATGAAAACTATTCTCATTGAAAAAGAATGGTTTTCATTGGCTGCCAGCAGCAAAAATTAATTGTAATAAGCTATATTGAAGTCTTGGCGACGCTTGATCAATTACCCGTTATGGGTACCCAAAGTTTATACAGAATAAAATCAAACAGTTCGTGGTAACGAACTGTAAGTATAGAGCAACCTGGCTAAATAGTAACCGAAACTCTAAAAATGGAATTTTGATACCAATAGAAACATAAAAAGAATCAGATTTTTATGCTGATTTCAAATATATAAGTTTCATCAAGTTTAGTCTTACCCATCAAAAGTAACGAGTCTGAAAAATTTGCCTAATTTTTGAAAAAAGGGGTAAAAACCCCTTAAAAGTCATATACTCTTAATGAAAGTCACACCTACTGATTCAGCGTATCAGAGAATCCTACTGTAGAGGTTCCAACCTCCTATCTGCAAAAATGTGGATTTTTTCTTTTTATTTTTGTGCCAGAAGAAAGATCATGGATGCGTGCTCATTTTTTTTTCTAAATGTGACCGTACCGGCCCAGTGATCGTAGAATATTGCAAGAGGGCTCATTAGAACAGAAATTAAAAGTTCTAGTGCCCTTTTTAAGTGACCCCAAAATTGGAGGGTAACTAGGCCTCTTCCCACGCTCATTTTTTCCCGAAGTCACCGTATGAAAATTGTGATACAGCCATTTGGTTCAACATAGTCGCAAAATCTAATAACTATGTCTTTTAGGATGACTTAATCCCCCACAGTTCCCGGGGGAAGGGTTGCAAGTCATGAATTTTACCCATTGTTTACATATAGTATTAGCTATTGGGAAGTATACAGACGTTTTCAGGAGGATTTTCTCTAATGGAGTTCGGGGGTTGCGTGTGAGGATCTATCCATGGAGGAATTTTTCATGGGGGAAGGGAATTTTTTCATGAAGGGGGGGCCAGATTTCCCAGAATTATTTAAAAAACGATCAGAATTTAAACATAAAAACAAGTTTTTTCAACTGAGAGTAAGGAGCAACATTAAAACTTAAAACGAACAGAAATTATTAAGTATATGAGGGGTTTACCCTTTCGCCAACACCTCGCTCTTTACGCTAAAGCTTTTTTAAGTACTTTCGAAAGAGCTGTTTATTCTAATTAAACAGCCTTTGTAATTCAGAGGTCATTCTTAAAGAATTGAAACAAAATTCGAACTTTAGCGTAAAGAGCGAGGTATTGACGAGGGGGCGAACCCCTTCATATACGTAATAATTTCTGTACGTTTTAATTTTTTATGTTTCTCCTTACTTTCAGTTGAAAAAACTTGTTTTTTTTACCTAATGTCTGTAAAAACCATAATGCACTAAGAATAAATCTAGCCAATGAGTAGCAGCATTGCCAGCACTTTGAGACAAAACGTACCGTTTCTCGGTCAAAATTTTTGGAAACCAATCACGAAAAACCCGTCTATTCAAGAGACCGCTATAGAGTAATGCAATGCAAGGCGTGTTTTTCATTGCGTTAACGATATTTTAACTGTTGTTTTTTGGGGTTTAGGGGGGGAAGGTACCTAAGTTAGGTTAGGCTACGTATTTAATATATGCTATGCTTTACCCCCCACCCCTAATGTGCAAATATATAGCCCCAATTTGTTTCTAAACTATTATATATTCGTCCTATTTTATTTCATTAGCATTAACCAAACTTGACTTCTTTAGCAGTATATACAAGAGTACGTTTAATACTTAAGTACCAATAATTGTAGTATTTTGGGTCAGTTTCCAGTTCAGAGATTAAACTGTAAACAAGCAAACTTTTCTTTCCGCTCATATCTTCATCATTTCTCAGAAACTAATTTTGAGGTATGTTTTATAGTACGATATTTAGTTTGAAATTCGCGGAGGTTTCTTTTGCTTACATTTGTAATAGGTGACTGTAGGAGTTCCAAAATTTTCATAAAGGTGACACTTAACCCGGCAAATGCAATCAGTCTGTTGCCAAAAGGACCCAGAAATTTTAATTTGTACCATAAAACATCCAGATTTACGGCATTGTACCAGGAACTCTAAATTGTGCCAAAAACGGTACAGCTGCGCCCTGTTGGCAACGCTGAAGAGTAGTCGTGTCAGAAGTTTTCACGCAACTAGGAATAGTCATAGAATCAGAAGTCATAGCAGGAATAGTCAGGATGAAAATGGTCATGGTAAGAGTAGTCGCGGTAGGAGTAAAAAACTGGCAGTAGCTCAGTTGTAGGATAGGTGTCGGTAGTATTTAAAGCAGGAACTTTTCTGATAGGAACACCTAGGGTAGGAGCAGTAAAAGTAGTAACATTAAGGCTGCATGTGTTCTACCAAAGCTAAAATTTTACTTTGTGCATTGGAGGCTCTTTGTAAATCTATTTTTTCAATTTCACACTAAAATGTTATTCATTAGCAGAATTTATTTTTATGCAATTAATTTCTAACAACGAGCATTAATTCATTTAGAGCCATTCGCTATATGATTAATTGTCAAAAGGGATGCAATATAATTATATGCACAAAATCAAGTGAGAGGAGACGATGTATTAATTCAAACGAAACATGCACGCTTTCAAGCACACAGCAAGTATATACGTACAGTATCCTATGCCCCCTGTGAGGTCCCTATAGCCTGGAATACATGGATACATCTTTACTAAAATGTATCTATGAAGCCTCTACGTTAAAACGGGTTAATTAGAGAATTTTCTACACGCACGGTGAAGCCCCTCGGGGCATATTCTGTAAATTTTTCCATCATTTCCACTAGTTAAGAGCTGGAAAGTAGTGACACATCTCGCATGTTTTTTTAGGGAGCGCCCTGAAGTCCCGCACCAAATCAAAATGTCTTTATATTCATTTTAATCAGATCAGAAAGCAATTCTGTGCCTCCAAGGGCGACATGATTCCACCAATCTTCTTCTTTTTGAATGTTCATAGAAATTTAGGTTAAGTCTCATTAAACCCCAAGTTCTAAGTTTTAATAAGAAAGGTCGTAAGTTCCAAAAATACGCCTGCAGGGGCGACATCATAAACACGGCCCCAAGAAAAAGGCGCCAATTTACGAAAATGATCCATATGAACAGAGGCTTCATAGATACATTTTAGTAAAAGGACATGTCACACTTTGCTTAGATCAGACTTACAATGTGTATAAGTAAAGGGCCAAGATCGGTACCCTTGGGCATGTGTACCCTCCTCCCCACCTCTTACCTTCTTTCTAAATAAACAGTAAGGTTTTTAATCTTTGCATTAAAGGGCTTAAACCGATGTTCTTAGACTCGTATCCGCTTCAATCCCCACCCAAATTTTTTTACTGAAAACGGTATTTAGGGTGTAGAAGCTCATTGATTATCAATCAGAGGTTTAATCGTTCAACACACACGTCCTGAATCAGAACACTTCAATTACATACTTATGAGGCTCTTTGTCCCTTGCAACACCCCTCCCCCTCTCCACTACCTAACATATTTAGAAACGTGTCACTTCTATCGTGTCATGTCCATTCATGTCAGGTCAAAAGAGTCAGAGAATACGCTGAGTATAAGAATAATGTTCACTTGTGATACACAGTGCTTTTCCTTATGTCTATGTTATTGGATCTAATTTCTGTCCGTAGAAAATCCGTAGGGCACTCTAAAACGATGTATATGACAAGCAGCTCAATTCAAACTATCTCAAAGGTTTTTCAAATTATATTTTTACCGATGTATATATTTTAAAATCTTTGGCAAAGCAAACAAGAAAATCATTATCTCTAAAAGCTTTTCAAACTTAATGTCTTGAAACAAGGAGAAAGTAAAAAGCAGACTTCTAGTTAAACAATCATAAATATTGCTTCTAGCGGGAATTCAAGGAATTCTCGCCAAGATTTGAACAATTTAGATGTCAAAATGACATACTGTAAATGTCTTTCTCAGATTAGCAGACGTCAGAGGACATTATGCAACATCGTAAATACTGCAAAGGATGATAAAAAAAGAAACACAATTCTGAAGCAGAATAGTCACCATTATTTAAGCCTTGTTTTTCTTTTATTATTTCAATCCCCAATTTCTACCTCCGTCTTTTGCCCCTTATTCAGCTTGTTCTCATGGAATAAAAGATAAACACAGAATGAGAAGACAAATTTAGGTGGTTCATTTTCATCTTCTGTGCCGCTTTTTAACGATATCCTCCAACTCCCTTTGGAAATTATTTTTCAACAGTTTGCATTTACGTTTTATAGTTTGTAATTTTTTATTGCAAAATTGAAATGTTACAAAATAATATTACAAAAAAATTACAACAATATTAAAAATAAAAATATTACAAAATAAGCACCTAGACCTACATCATCATATGATGCCCATCATAAAAGCCAAAAAAAAATTATACAAGTATTTATACCTTTTCAAGGTTGGTCAGCACTGATGACTGTATTCAGTATTGCCGTAGGGTTGACTGTATACAATTTGAACGACATTCTCCTCTTTTGAAGTCAATTATTTGTATTTATTTCTTGTAGCTTATACATTCTCATGGCATACAAAATTAAAATACAAATATAAATTCACGTAAGCACCTAGACCTACATCTACATAAGATTAGACCTATATAAGAAAAAGTATATAAGTATGGAATGCCTTTTTCAAGCTGGTTCAGCACTAGGCTAGTAGCTGTACTACAAATATTGCCTTGTTTACAAAAGAAAGTATAATTATTATAAAAAAGTGGAATTGAAGAGAGAAAGGAAGATTGCCTCCCTTTTATTTCATTTTATTGATACTATAATTTATTAATTTTTCAAGTTAATAAAATTATTTTTTATTACAAATTTATACATTTAATAATGAAATAAATAGTATAGTTTCATATATTGTCCTTCCATTTCACTGGTTTATTTGAGTGACATATTTTCTTAAGTAAATCACGTTTCCCCAAGAATGATAAATAAAACAAGCTTTAAAATTATTTGTTTTAGCAATTAGTCCTATATCTACGCATAATTAGATAAAAATAAGTTTTTTCAACTGAAAGTGAGGAGCAGCATTAGAACGTAAAACGAACAGAAGTTATTACGTATATGAGAGGGGTTGCTCCTCCTCAATACCCTGCTCTTTACGCTCCTTACTATCAGTTGAATTAACTTATTTTTTATATAATTTCTGATGATTTTTTTAAATAACGCCAGGAAATTTGGCTTCACCTCCATGGAAAAATCCCACCTTCCCATCGATATATTCTCTAGACAATTCAATCCTGGTGAAAATTTACCCCGGCTAATTGCCCTTAACATCTCCACGCGTAAAATTGAGTCAGCAAAGAGAAAGCAAGACACAAGAAGAATTTCGTATAGGAATGTTGGCAAATTCCCCCAGAATAAAATTTCCCCTGAAAGATTTGCCCCCTTCAAACTTCCCTTCTCATGGAAAATTCTCCCCGTGAAAAATCCCCCCAGCATAAAATTTGTCCCCCCCCCCAAAAAAAATGTAAATATATACGCCCCAGTAACAAGCACTATACGTAAACAATGGGAAAATTTTATAACTTAGATACCTTTCCCCAGAGGCTGGGGGGTCATGATATCTCTAAAGGCATGTTTATTCGACCTTATGACTATGCTGAAAAAATAGCTATCTCAAAATTTTGATCGGACGATTTGGAGAAAAACGGGCCTGGGAGGCGGTCTAGTTGCCCTCCGATCTTTTCGTTCACTTAAGAAAGGCACAATGAGCCCTCTCTCGGTATTTTACGACCACTGGGTCAATATAATCACCTCTGGGAAAAACAACAAACAAACAAAAAATACAAATAAACACGCATCCGTGATCTTTCTTCTAGCAAAAAAATACAAAATTCCAAGTTTTTGCATATAAGAGCTTGAAAACTTTACAGTAAGGTTACACTGAATCTGATGGTTCCATTTTCATTAAGGTTCTATGACTTGTGGAGGGTGTTTCCCCCTTTTTCGAAAATCAGGCAAATTTTCTAAGGCTCATAGACTTTGATAGGTAAGACTAAACTGGGTAATGATGGGTAAGAGTCATATATTAAAGACAGAATGAGTCAGTGTCTGTGTGTTTTTTTGTGTGTGTGTCGTCTATGTGTGTGTGTGTGTGTGTGCGTCTGTGTTGTTTTTTTGTGTGTGTTTTTGTTTGTGTGTTCTTATGTGTGCGTGTTTTGTGTTCGTGTGTGTGTGTTTCTTTGTTTTTGTGTGTGTGTGCGTGTGTGTGTGTTTGTGTTTTGTGTGTTTGTGTGTGTGTTTGTTTGTGTCTGTCTGTGTGTGTGTGTTTTTTTGTGTGTGTGTGTGTGTGTGTGCGTGTGTATGTGGTTCGTGTGTTTTTGTGTTTTGTTTGTGTGTGTTTTGTGTTCGTGTGTGTGTGCGTGTGTGTTATTTTTTTTTGTGTGCGTGCTTTTGTGTGTGGGTGTGTGTGTTTCAAATGTTAGAAGACGCTTACAATCACGATGGAAGGTATTGTAGGGATTCTACAGAGTACTTATAGTGTGGTACTGTGGGCTGAATTGCTCACAAAACCCGAATGAATGAGTTGAAAATAAATTTTTTAACGAGAAATGACTGAAAAGTGTTTGGAGGGGGGATGACAGTGGTGTGTCACAGGGGCAGTAATAGTGTAAAATTGTAAGGTGAAATGCTTAGAGTATCAAACACTAGCAAAGAAAGGGGGAACTTCTCTGTTTTCAAAGTGGGGGGGGGTGTCATGTGGAGAGCTTGTGCTAGTGTGAAAACAGTGTCGTAGCACCATTCCACTCTGGACAATAAGTATACTTTTTATCGGTTTGGACATCTGCCCCTCTTGCATGATGATCTTCCAAGCTCTCCCATTAGGTATCTTTTCTTAAGATATACATCGCCATTAATACGCAATACGTATGTGTACGCGGCATGCTGGAGTTCCATGGGGGCCTTTTAGTCTTGTTTGTGAGATACGCTTGCGTCATTCATATTAAACCTCATCACGGGAAATCCAGGGGTCTTCCAGAAAAACAATGTATCAATGGCTGGAATTTTGCCAGGGCACGAATCTTGCTAGCTGAGCGCTAGAAACAGGGATGCTCTGATGTTACAGGGTTGCCGTAGAAATTATATGATAACTTCCCTATTATTACTACATTTTATGTTATCTCGAGCAATAGCGTTTTTTAGCCTCTTTTATCGCCTAACCGAAGCCCGGATTCCGTCCCAGGAATGAGTAGACCTAGATCAAACTCCCCCACTCCGCGTAGGATGGCCGGATTCCATCCCCCAAAAAGAGTAGACATAGATCAACCCCCCCCCCCCCCACACACACACACACAGCGCACAGGGTGGATGGTAACAAGAATTTCTCGAAATACAATTTTTCCTCCTTTCCGTGTTATGATATTTTGGTGAGAAATGTACCCTGGGCTAAGAGAAACCGTTCAGGGGGACTGGACACTTCCCTTGAGGCGAGCAACGAGCAGGTCGGTACCTTAGTGGATGGAGGCCGGATAAAAATAAATGTACACTTGAATCTCCTCCCCCACAGACGGTTCCCCCTCCCCTGGAGTCCTCTCCCTTTGTCTTTCCTTAAATTAGGCATGTTATTCTTTATCCTTTTAAAGCCACAATAACACCTAAAAACCTACATCTATTATCAATGTATCCTCTGAAAATGAAGGCTACTAGGTGGGAGCTGGAAAATATTGTTGGGATATTGTGAAATATCCATGAATTTATCTTAATGAAAAAGAGATATTTCCTTAAAAAGCTCTTAATATGTCTTAAATTTGCATCTAATATCACTCCCCTCCTTCTCATCCTCCTGGGTTTCAGGCTAGAAGTCTCGGTTTTCTATAATACATGGTTCTTTTTGTGAATAATAAAATTAAATAAAAAAAAATAAAAAAAATTAAATAGTAAAATTAAATAGCCAAGAAAACGAGGGTAATGTCAGCAAGTGGACAGAAAAGAAGCGAAAATGACAGAAGCAGATATTTCGTCAGGAGCATCCGCCCAGCTGTCTTCGAAGCTCAAAAAAGAAGAATAACTAACTTTTTGAAGTAACTTTTAACTACTACTACCACTAACAACTCACCTCCGCATTAAGCCGCCAGAGGTCAACACAGTTAGGCATGCTCCTCCTCCAACCCAATCTATCCAAAATTTCCCTCTTTACACCCTCCCAGGAAGTTCCCATTTCCTTTAAATCTTTCTTTATAACATCCTCCCACCCCAACCCCGGACGACCTGTTTTCCGTGTAGCCCAAGACGCTTGGCCAAAAAGGACAATCTTTGGTAATCTGTCATCCTTCATCCGCAGAACGTGCCCTAGCCATGTCAACCTTTCTCTCATTATAGCCCTAGAAAGCAGGACTGAACCACACTCTTTGTACAGCCTACTGTTTGAAATACTATCAGTCAACCAGGTACCCATAACAATCCATAGGCAATTTCTTTGGAAAACATCTAATAAATCTTCATCAGCTTTTCGGAGCACCCATGCTTCAGAGCCATATTTGACCACTGTCATCACTGTAGCGTCCAGTATTCTAATCTTGGTTTGTTGACTTATCTTCCTATTTTTCCAAACTTTTTTCTAACTGTGAAAAAAACACCTTGAGCCTTGGCTATTCTACTTTTAACATCTTCCCTTGTCCCACCGTCTTTACTAATAATACTACCAAGGTAAGTGAAGCTTTCCACCTCATCAATCTTTTCATTGCCCAAAGTCACCTTTTCATCTTAACTTATTCCTAGCCTTAATGACTTAGTCTTCTTAACAGTTATTTTCAAGCCTATTCTAGCACCTTAAACTTGCAAAACTTCTAAAAGTCAATTCATTTTGATCACACTTTCATCTAGAATGCTTAAATCATCAGCATAATCTAAGGCCAGGAGAGTTTTTCCTCCCCATTAAATTCTGTGGTCTCCCGTTACCTTTCCTGTGCTTCTTAAAACAAAATCCATCAAAATGATCCATATAAAGGGGGATAGAACACACCTGCAGAGGGAGAGAACTAAAGGGGGAGAGAACTGTTCTCTCCCCCTTTATTTGGATTATTAGAACACAACCCTGCTTAACTCCCGATTTAATACGAAACCAGCTGCTAACCTCATTTCCTACCTTAACCACAGCAGTGTTATTCTAGTACATACCACTAATCACTTTAATGTATTTGTCTGGTATACCATACAAGGAGGACCAAAGGTGTTTGATAACTCAGGCCCTTCTCAATTGTTAACCTAAGAGTGAAAATTTGATTGACACATCCTCTACCTTTTCTAAACATTCAATGTTCTTCTCTTCAAACTTTGTCTACAGCATCTCTCAGTCTAAAAAGTATCATATTACTAAGAAATTTTCTACCTACAGAGAGACCAGACTAATGCCTTGATAAATACCACACTCACTCTTATAACCTTTCTTATACATTGGTTTAATTAAGGTTTCCCTAAAATCGCTAGGTACTTCCCCTTTTTCAAAAATCATATTCATAATGTTCAGTGACTATTTGTAACCTCAGAGCCACCATATTTGAGAAACTCATTTACCACACTATTGCCACCTGAAGCCTTATTATTTTTAATCTGTTTAGTAATGTTGCTAATTCTTCCTCAGAAAACAAATCTTCCTTCACATCCAAGGTATCACAAGCTTTTTCATTTTCCTCTATATCTTTTCCTGCAACTCTATCTCAGTTTAGCATATTCTCAAAATGTTCAACCCCTCTCTCTTAAACTCTTTCTTTATCACTAATTGTCGCCCCTTTCCTATCTTTAACTGGGACAAGTCCAAATTGACTTTTCCCTCTCAATTTATTAACAAGTTAGTACAATATTTTACCATTATGTTGTCGAACTGCATCTTCCAGATCTTCAGCAATTATATTCATGGCCTCCACTTCAAACTTCCTTAGTTCAAATTTTAATACTTTTTCCACTCTCTTTGCATTTCTTTTATTTTCATATGATCTATCACTCAGATAATTCTTGTACAAGCCCCTTCTCCTCTCTATTAAACATAAAGCTTTTTGACTAATATTCCTATCTGCAGTCCTAACTTTCTTCCCTAAGACACCATCAGCAACTTCACAAATTGTTTTCCTCTAATTATTTCATCCATTTTCCATCTTGTCAAATTTTAAACTCTCCAGTTTAGTATCCAACAGTTCCTGGAAAGTAATTCTCAAATTCTCATCCTAGAGTCTACCAACATTGTAACTTCCCAGGAGGTAGTTACCCTTCCGAAATTTCAGCTTTAAGTTAACCCTATCAGATGGTGATCTTTACTTTTAGCATCAACAATAGCACTCCTATACACCCTAATAACTCTTAACAGAGCAGAAGAAAGACTGGATCAAACAAACCAAGCCAGAATAAATGAAATACTATATGTCACTTAGATTGGGCAAGAATTCTCTGCTTAGTGATTGACTTAGCTTGTCTATTGACCTAATTTGCATTAAAAGTGTAGTCAGGTGATGTTAATTTAAACTGAATAAAAAATTTTATTTGAATCCTTTAGTTTTAAGTTATTGTAAATTGGGTTTATAGAGTATCTCCAATATCTCTATTTAAAGCAGGGTCTCTGTTTCTGAATTTTTTAATTTCAATTGCCTTCCTAAAAAATGTGGGAAGTCATTTACTTCAGATATAAAAATTACCTCATCAAAAAGAACTAAATGATCTGGATTTTCAATGTGGAGGACCAAAGCAGAATCAATATTCTCATTTTTGTTTTAAATTTCACATCCCAGAGATATCTTGTGTGGAAAATATTCTCTGTGGAAGAATTAGCTCCTACCCCAGGGAAATCCCTCCCTCTATTTTACACCTGGATAATTCCAGATCCTCATTATGAGGGAAATTGAAATTTCTACTCTCCTGTTTAAGTCATAGGCAATTGTATAGCCTTGCCTATAGTAAAGACTATAAGGGTTCAAAGTATGAATATTTGTTCATTTATTTTTTCCCAGAGGTACTTCCTGTGGAAGAGGTCATCAAATAAACTTTGGAGGGGGATCAGTCAATTGGAAATTGAAAGTTCCAGCGCCCTTTTCTAATATTTAGCCTGCTTTTCAACCAATTGCTACCAAATGAGTTGTTACTGACAACAGTGTCTTTAAGAAATTCGTATTCAAGTTTAACAGCCCTTGTGTTTCAGCAGTTGTTTTGAAAGAATCTTCAGATGAATACATAATTAGTTCTAAACAAGAGACAAGGAAAGGTTGGAGGTAGAAATTGATGTATAATGCTCAAGGCTGTATCCAGAACTTTTGTGTGTGGGGGGGGAGCTCTTCAAAACAGGCACAGTCACCTGAATCAGAATCTGAGTCTGAAGGAGAGGAGCTAGATTTGCCAGCAAATCTTGTTGGAGACAGTCTTAATGACTGAAAGTGGCTGAATGTTCTGCTATTATGATCCAGTGCTTTGTGAACCAATGTCATTAAAGTGTTACAAACTACTTTTTTACTTTTATTTGGTGTGTTTATAAATAGATGGAAAATAACATGTATGGTATATGATATAAGAAACGTGGCTATTTAAATATGCAAGGCTGTTAGGGTAATATTTCTTACATGTAAATGTAGCAAAAAATTGCTAACATGATTTTATCCCAAATAATGGTAAATTTGATAAATTTAACTCTTTATGCTAAAGCTTTGAAGCACCTTTAAAAAAGCTTCTTATTCTAGTTAAATTGCCCTTGTGTTTCAGCAATTGTTTTGAAGAAATTGTGATTCTTCAGTATCCTTCCATTTGATTCCCTTGTGATTAGGGACATGCTGGACCTTGAGTTCTTTTCTTTTGCTTAATAGCTTGCAAAAAATTCAGAAATTGCATTAAGATCTAGCAACTAAGGATCAGTCAAAACCAGTACATTATCTCCAGTGAGGTTGCAATGAAACTTCTAAAGCCATCTTAATTGTTTGAAGCCCTGCTAAAAGTGTGGAATAAGATCTAGGCAGAGGCAAGGTAATACTAAGATTTAAGCAGGGATGCAAGAGAAATAACTATTAAATATTCTTAATCTGAGCCATCAGAAATACTTCACAGTAATTACAGCAATGATTAGACTTCTTTTGATTTCAAATTCAATTTTCTTCTTCATTTGACTTTTTTTATTATTATTATTTGACTAATGCACTTTGTCATATGGCAGATTTTTGGAGATTGCAATGGAGGGGGGCTCAACTCCTAATGTGGTGAGCTTGCAAAAAGAGTAACTGAACTAGTAGCCATCTTTCTAGAAATGCTGATTAGAGACCTATCCAAGCAGAAAAAACACTAACAAGCTAGTTTTTTTTATTATTATTAATATTCAATTTTGTTGTTTGAAAACAATGTACAATTTGGCACATATCCAGTAAGGCCAGCTTAACTTTTTTTCATCTGATTTGTTTATTTTCAACTCTGCTTTCTCTGGGCTATTCAATTTTGCTGCATGAAAGCAATGTGCAATTTAGGTTGTTTTCTTTCTAGGTATCAATTTAAATGGATTTTAAAATGGAATTGCAATGGTAGCAATTATCTGAAAGAGCATTGAAAGTTGCATTGAATGGTACAATTGTCCTTAAGAAAGCAAGTTAATATAAACATCCCTAAAATTATCTTCAAACATTTTACAAAGCTTGGATGTAATTAAATATGATGTAACAAGGTAAATGTAAAAAATTCAAATTTTCACCCAATAATAAAACAACAATTCTGTTACTACAGTGTTTCATTAAGGTTAAACACTGAAAATTAAGGTTACTTACAGGACAGAAATATAGAAAAAAACAAAAAACACTATTGGACTCTCTAGTTAATGTTCTTCTAAAATATAACCCCAGTTGTTGCAATTGTGTCCCAAGCATCACCACCCCTCAACCACTCACCTAATGAAATGTATATAGAAAATATATAATTTTGGTTATATAACAGCACATTAAGGACAGGTAAAGCATAAAGGAGTAACAGTAAAGTGTGTTAACTACAATTATTCTTCATAATGTGAAGTAAGAATTATTTTCTTAACAAGTTTCCTTCTCAACAGTCCTATTTCTACCCAGGGTTCTAATTTTGTCAAAATCCAGGGGGGAGTTTATAGAATGGTACTATCTAATCTCCTTATAATTAAAAAGATTTTAGTCATCTAGTTGGAAAATTTGGCCCATCTGTATAGGAGAGATCTATATTTGCCAACTAGTTGACAATAAATGTTGCCCCAGCAAAACTTTCCTTTTCCAACTAGTTGACTAATAACTTCTCCCCAGCAAAAAATAATTTTTCCAACTAGTTGACTAATAAATTCTCCCCAGCAACACTTAAATTTGTCAACTAGTTGACAATAAATGTTGCCTCAGCAAAACTTTCATTTTCAAACTAGTTGACTAATAACTTCTCCCCAGAAAAAACTTAATTTTTCCAGCTAGTTGACTAGTAACTTCTCCCCAGCAAAACTTAATTTTGCCAACTAGCTAGAAACAAATATTGCCCCAGAAAACAATTCATTTTCGAACTAGTTGACTAGTAACTTCTCCCCAGAAAAACTTAATTTTGCCAAGTAGCTGGAAACAAACATTGCCCCAGAAAAGAATTCATTTTCCAACTAGTAACTTCTCCCCTTGCAGGAAGTTCCCATTTCCTTTAAATCTTTCTTTATGACATCCTCTCACCCCAGACAAGGACAAACTGCTTTCCTTTTAGCCCTGGACAGTTGGCCAAAAAGGCAAATTTTTGGCAACTTGTCATCCTTCATCTGCAGAATGTCCCCTAGCCATCTCAACCTTTCTTTCACTATAACCATAGAAAGCAGGATTGAACCACATTTTTTGTACTGTTTGAAATATGGTCAGTCAGCTGGATACCCAGAACAATCTGTAGGCAATTTCTATAGAAAACATCTAGCAAATTGTCATCCACTTTTTGGAATTTTCTTTTAGGTTTGTATATATTGATGGGATCATCAGGGAGGGAGGGTTGCTTTGTTGTCAGGATAACAACTAATATATTGAAAAAGAGCATAATAAGAACATTGTTATTTTTATTTTATTAGCCTAACATGTTTTTTGAGAAGTGCTGCTAAACTGAAATTTACCATTATTTGTAAATTTGACTAATCTACCCTTCTACTCTTATAGATGTGTGCACTCACAGTTTCAAGTAGCCCAGCCTATAATAAATAGGCCAGGGTAAAAGCCTATTGAAAAAGGGGATTCTATCCTTTGACTATTGGAAAAAATTACTTTATAAGCTTATATAGAATGTTACTATCCAATCTCCTTCTAACATCATTTTTATACAATCCTAAAAAGGGCTTATCCCAGGTTTGCCTCTCAATTACTCAGGCTTTTTCTACAATTAGCCATGTCTTGATGCCTACTGCAAAATACTTGATTTTCAATTCATGTGTTGCTGGAAACAAACATAGCCCTAGAATAAAATTCATTTTCCAACTTCTCCCCAGCAACACATAAATTTGACAACTAGTTGACAATAAATGTTGCCCCAGCAAAACTTTCATTTTCTAACTAGTTGACTAATAAATTCTCCCCAGCAACACTTAAATTTATCAACTAGTTTTCAACAAAAATATTTTTAATTATAAGGAGATTGGATAGTACCATTTTATATAAGCTTATAAACTAATTTTTTCTAATAGTCAAAGAGTGGATATCCATACTTAAGCAAATTAACCTGTTTCTCTGGACACTTGAATTATGCTGTCTTGTCTTAATTTTGACAACATTTTTTGCAGAAACCAAATTTTAGCTGGGGGGAAAACTGGGATCGGGGGGGGGGGCACCTTGGATCAGGAGGGGGCATTTGGCCCCCCTGCCCCATAGAAAATTACACTCCTGATTCTACCCCCAAAATTGCAGGAGTAGGGTATGTAGTATGTAGTGGAGAGGTAAAGTCCTCCCACTTCACCTCCACCCCTTAATATATCCATATCAGTGTAGGCTATATATCTGCACATCATGAGGGTGGGAGTAAATTTCATTTATGATGCAAATAAAGGTTATATTTAGATTCAGAATGCAATTCTGGGTATATTTGCACATTAGGGGGTGTGTTTATATACTCTGTTAATATATAGGTTCTAAGAAATTCATGATTTTCTAAGAAAAACAAGGTAAGAAGTGAAGATAAAGGTTATCCTACTGCATAATATATTAACTAGGATTATTGTGCATTTTATGAAGTAGGCTAAGAATTATTTTCTTAACATGTCTCCTTATGTGGTGGACTGCTCAAAAATCTATACCCCAGAGAGAACACACTACCCTGTGACAAGTAGACCTAGCTTAGGAAATTTCAGAAGGCTCTTGGTTGGTAGCACCCAACTTAAGTAAAAAAGAAATCAGAAACAAACCTTTCTATGCCTGATTTTGGCTGCTAATGATGTTGCACTATCAAGAAGAATTAAGTCATTGATTTCTGGGAGTTCTCTTTTAGGTTTAGGATAAATGACTTTTTGAAATATAAAGTTTGCAGCCAAGTCCCATGTCCTAAATAGTATTCGAAAGACCACTAAAAGTATTTTAGTGAATCTTTTCATTATTCGTTCTTCGTCTTCTGAAAATAATCAGCTTGATTCTAAAATGAACCGAACAGGTTATCAAACAGGAACAAGTTTCAGCTTCCAACAGGTTTTATCCTAGGTTGGGTCACGTATTCCCTATTCAAAATATTGTGGAATTAGAGACATCTATTTTATTTGCAACAGAAGTGGGGGCCATGAATCAGCTAACGTAGTTCAGAGTCTGAACTCACACGGTGTTGCCTGAAAGTGAAACAAAAAACAAGCCCGAGCCTTACGCCCGTCCCTTTGAAAACCAAGGCTACCATCATGGTCAGGTGCTGAAGTGCTAAAATTGCCCAAATTTGTGTTTCACACGAATTTTCAGTGTTATAGTCAAAATAAAATTATGCATGTGTCGCGGCTTGTGCCGCGACACGCGCATGGCTCGATAGGTGTAGTTCGATTATTTTAGATTAGTTTTTTTGTCCGGTTATTTCAAACTTAGTACCTATCTTTTGAAACGTACACGGCAAAAAGGTGGTCCGTGTTAAATCAAACTTCGCACAAATGTTTCGAAACAATACGGAAAAATGCTGCCCACATTTTTTGTTAATTCCTTAGCCTTTACAAAATCCTCATCATTTTGTCCATGACAAAATTAAAAAATGGTGTTACGAAGGGGCTACAAATTAAAGCACGTGCTACAGTACTACACATGATGAAATAGTACTAAAATAGTTTCTTTCGTGCTAAAGTCAGAAAAAGTTTTGCCCCTGATCCAACTATACTTTATCTTGCTTGCTTACCCTTGGTTCATCCTGCTCCGCTTTCACAGAAGAACAACCATTTTCTGTGATCGGCCAAAATGTATCTGTTTTTTGCTGCAGGTTTATGCGTCATAATGATTAAATAGCGGTGAACTCTTTATTAACTTTAGAACTTAATATAGCTTACCCCTATGGATACGGTGGTCTATACTAGTAACAACCACAAGCCGAAGACATACAATATCTTTGGTTTATTATCGCACACAAATTTTTGGTACAGTTGCAATACATTATTTAAAGATAACTTTACAATAAAAGTAAGGCCTGAAAAAGAAACGGGAGAACGGGGTTATATAAAAGTCTTCATAATCCCAAAATGAAATAACACGGGCAGCTAGAAACTGTTCATTAAGAAAAAGAAAAAAGAAGAAGTAAAGGGCAGGGCATGGCTAACCGAGAGAACACCTACGACAAAACAACACATTTTTTTATCGTTCAAGTAAAAAAACAAAAAAGAAAGACACATAGATCCATAAGGCACTAAGGGATTTAAGACTCAAAGGAGGCTAGGATACTATCTAGATCGACAAGATCAGTTTCTTCGACTTCAAAAATCTTATAAATATCACTATTGGAAAGCAGCATGCGCTTTGTAGGCTCAAACGCTGAGCAACAAGAGCCACATGCTGACAACCACAGCCTGAACACAAGTATTGAGTTCAACCTGGGCCAGAGCATACCGTTTCAGAGTTTGATCTTAACGATATTCATCATAGAAAAGGACGGTTCCACTATCGCATTGCTAATTGGCAAACTCAACAGGGTCAATACCCACCTGGCTAACTTATTAGAAGGAGATACCCCAACGGCATCAAGATAATAAAGGACAACTATCGAGAACTGAGAGGAGTCTTTGGGGATTGTTCTTCCACACATAAATGACCAATTAACGTCCAACACTTTCCTCCACTGATTCTCCAAGGTACTGAGATCAGTGGAAGCAACAATACTCAATGGCAAGTCTCCAAATTGGAGTCGAAACTGAGACAAGCAATTCACAGCGGATAAAAATTTCAGTTTGAGGAGCGAATCACGAGCAGGAAGCATTTGTTTAAGCACAGCTTTAGCCGCAGTTTTTAGGAACACCAAACACCGTATTTTTATCTCGCTCCTCTGTGTGTCTGAAAGTTTAGATTTTGCCAGTTCAATCAGGAACTCATGCCCGTAATCAACTTGATCTGGCGGCAAATAACTGATTTCGAAGTCCATGTTAACCATCACATACACTGCAGTTGAGTGGAGTATCCTAAGCAGGAGATTTAGTATCAAATCCTGCAGCTCTTCAGAAAAATGAAATTGGTCAGCGTTTGTTCAGAGTTAAAATAGAAAACAAAACTTTCAGTGATGAATCCAGGGCTAAATACATACTCTGGGGAAATATTGCCATTCTACTATGTTAACCCATTTCTGATTTCTATGTCTTGGAATTTTGACAAAAAATCATTATACCTTAGTTTTGAGTTTCTTTTTCTCTGGTTTGGTTCGAAAATACAATTCCCGTTATAAGAGTAGAATTTTCAGCCATATCAAAGGATTTTTCGTAAATTTAGAAAATGTATTTCCACATCTCTGAAACTTCACAAATTTGGATTGAGCAAAGTTTTCAGGCTGAAAAAACTTTTCTTTTACTTTTTTAAGCAGAAGACCTGTTCTACAAGGTCTCGCTTTTATAAAAAATAAAAGATTTTTAAAGGTCATCAAAAGTCAGTGCCCTCTATACGGAAAAGCAGTAGAGATAGATTGGTTACTTCAAAATATTTTCCCAGGACATACTTTAGTCTGTAAACCCATCCCACAAAGTTTCATTTTCGTAACCTAACCCTTTCCCAAGATAGTAAAAAGTAGCTTGCCTAGAATTTTACCATATATAATTCAGATTATATATTTTCACATTATGGGGGAGGGGTAAAGTGTAGTAAACTTGCAATTAAAAAGTGTCAACTACAATAGTCTAGAGGAGGACATGTTGAGAAGGAAATACGTTAAGAAAACAATTCATTATATGCAGAATTATTGTAGCTAACACATATCTCATGCATCACAGATATATTTTACCCTTAACTCCCCCCCCCCCCCCCCCCTAATGTGCAAATATATTGATAAGTTATATATTCCCAATGGATTCTGCCATCTATCACTTGTTTTTCTGGTTCGTGTTTTGTCACAGTTGATTAAATTTACTGGTACACTGGACGAATTCCAGCTATGTATTTGCACATTAAGGGGGGGGGGGCTGGGGGAAATTTATACCAGGGCCACAAGCAAGATATCGGCAACCATTATTTCTGTATATTATCGAATATGGATTTTTTTTCTTAACATATTTCCTTCTCTATGTATATCCTTCTCTATTCTCTACCAATACAACTAGGCTAATCTGCATATTACAAAGTATAAATTGTTTTCTAACATGATTTTTTCGCAACAGCTCTCTAATTCTAGACTTTGCCTAGCTTAGGCCACAAAAAGGTTGGGCCAGGAGATCTGTCAAATATGTCAAAAAAGGATAGATCTACATTAAATTGAAGTCTTGCCTCAATCCAAGCAGCAATGAAATTCTTTGTAGCAAATAGAATAAGAACATAATAAGAAGAATAAGAAGGGATTAGACTAGAAGAATAAGAAGGGAAGAATAATAGAATAAGAAGGGATTATACTTCACAAGTATAATCCCTTAAATTAGCACTATTCTGCTTGCATCTTAACCTAAGACCTAAAACACAGAGCCATGTCAGCCTTGTGGAAATACATTCCTTAGATGGGAAGCAATGCAGAATAGATAAAGTTCCATGGATTAAAGGAGGGCTCTTGTCGTTTTGATGTGTAGCCACGGCTGAGCCAGAGTGATTTTGGAATTTTTGTACGGTTCTGAACTTTCAGTCAAAATAAGCCCATTTAAAAAAAAAGCCCACGTTCCCACCCCACGCCCACTCCAAAATTCAGCCCGCCCCTGACGGCTGAAACAAGCCCACGGGGCGGAAAACAAGCCCATCTGACAAAACAGAACTTACCCTATATTCACCAGAGCACGGGTCTGCTGAAAACCATTGCGGATTGCGTTTTGCAGAGGAACGCATGCGTTTCTTGCAGCTCATGGTTCCTTTACACATTGCGGAAAGCTGTCCGTATACCTTCGAACGATAGTCCAGAAAACGCTACGTTTTAAGGCAATGTTTTCAAATAAATGTATCAGCGTGAATGAGGATACGTTCTAAAAGAAGTTTATTGGCTAATTTGACTCTCGCTTTAGTCCTTATACTCCAAAGGAGGCACAGAAGATAAAAATAGAAAGAAATTCAGTCTGGAACAACAAAGATTTTTATGTTCCATAGTCATGGTTTTATTCATTTAAAAAAACTTGCCAAGAATTCGTCCTGATTTGACCAAATCATCGTGGAAAGCTAGGGAGTAGGGAGGTTTTTGAAACCAAATTTTCAGGACGCTGATAAGGTAAAACGTTATGCAAAACAGCGTACAGAAGCTGAAGTTTCTGTATTTATTTTGTGCTCAACTCCCACTTATTGTAAATGAGGCAACAACTTTAAAAGCTAGTAACGAAGGTAGGTTTCACTGATTGTTATTATTTAGTGATCTAGTTTCGTAACTTAACCTAGCTTTGGGTGAAGCTGTACATGATAGGTCTATCCTCTTTTGTTTATTGAATAGTTTCACAACTTAGATATAGTGGAGAAGTTGGAATTAGAATCTTTGATTAAATTATTTGAGCAAGACTTTGAACCTTTGTATTTAAACTGAAAAAGCAAAGTTATCTATTAACAAATTCTGCATTGTAGGCTTTACTATCTTAAGCTAAACAATACCTTGAACCTTGTCTTCTTAAAAAGTGATTTAAAATCCATCTTGAAATGATTGTTTGGAATATACAACATTGCAAAACCAAAGCCTGACCACGCAGTTCAAAACTTGGAAGTCTTGCTAATCCATTCAATAGTTTTATTTAATCCATTAATCCATTCAATAGCTTTATTTGGAAATAAGATTATCTTTAGAGTCCTGAAGCTTTTGCAGTTTCATAAATAACATAAAACGCTGAGCTTCTTACGTATTAAATTACAGTTGAGCAATATATCCTGAGCATACAAAATAGCGTAAAAGACCAGAGACCAAAATTCTAAACGGAACATTTTTACCTTATTTTACATCACTATCATCATTTAAGGTTACCGTAAAGGAGTGAGGTGAGCGCAATAGCGTATAACATTATTTCAGAAACCTACCTAGTTTTTAAAGCACGAAAACGGAGTCTCAGCGCGGATTGCTAAAGCCGGACGGATTTCCGCAATGTGTAAATGAACCATCATCCTTGCGGTTTCCACAAAACTCATGCGATGAAAAAATACAATAAATGCGGTTAAAACGCTCGCGGAAAAAAAGAACATGGCACAATTGAAAAGCTGATTTTAGCTATTTAATTTCCTATTTTAGCTTGACTCAGAAGGCTTGGGAAGAGATCTCGAGAGAAACGAATTTGCCTGGTAAGGATGTACTGAGCCATGCACTAGACTGGTATATTTATTTCTTATCAATCTCATTATAGTCCTGTAATCACCAAAATTACTGTTTATTTTTTAGTGTGTTTGTTAATTCTGAGATGTTTTTAGATAAGTTAAATAGCGAATATTTGAATTTTTTTAACTTACTCTCTTCCCTGATCTCCGTAACATCAAAAGAACACCGAGTGTGTGGTTGAATGGAATAGCCAGCATTTCTCAAATTTAAATTTTTTGCCTTTGTAAATTTTTTGATGTTAACAGATTCTGTGGTTTCACCGTTGCGGCGATGCGGGGCAGAGTACGCAACACATTGTGTTTTCTGGACCACACCAGTCTGTGTGAACATTAGGTCACTCAGAAATAAAAGCTTTGCGAAGATACTATGGCGTGAATAAAGGTTTAAAAGTTTATTCATAAAGGTAACAAATCCTTTTTCATATGGTTTGTTCACTTTGAGTGCGCTTAGACTCAGATATAGGTATGTGATGATGTTTTTACTTGGCTATAGTCAAGTAAACCATACCTCTGACAAACAGCAAAAGTTTGCTTTTTGGTCAGTATGACAAAAATTGGGAAACGTTAAACCATAGCCCATCAAAGGAACTATAATATGGCTTATTAGCTTTCTAGTTCAATCCAGTTCGTCATTTATGATTGTCTGGGTAGTTGATAATCATTTCCTGCTGAGGCTTCACAGTGAAATGTAATTTAGCATTAATAGATTTACCATCAAAGGCTGCCATTATTGTCTTATAATTTTTATACTACTTTGGAAATCGTCTAAGGAACTTAAATGGTATCCTTTTCAAACACACAGAGACAGTGGTGCAAATTCAAAAAAACCCAGGGGGGGTCTTTATATTTTTTTTTCAAACAGATCGTGGTAACGAACTGTAAGTAAGGAGCGGCCCGGCTCAATAGTAACCGAAACTATAAAAACCGGAATTTTGAAACCAATTATGCATCAAAAGAATCAGATTTTTATGCTGACTTCAAATGTAGAAGTTTCATCAAGTTTAGTCTTACCTATCAAAAGTTACGCGAAAAAAATTTACTTAATTTTCGAAAAAAGGGAGAAACACCCCCCAAAAGTCATAGAACTTCAATCAAAATCACACAATCAGATTCAGCGTATCAGAGAACCCTATTATAGTAGTTTCAAACTCCTATCTGCAAAAATGTGGAATTTTGTATTTTTTGCCAGGAGAAAGATCAAGGATGCATGTTTATTTATATTATTATTTTTTCCCAGGGGTGATCGTATCGACCCAGTGGTCATAGAAAATGGCGGGAGGGCTCATTCGAACTGAGATTAAAAGCTCCAGTGCCCTTTTTAAGTGACCGAAAAATGGAGGGCGACTAGGTCCCCTTCCACGCTCATTTTTTTCCCAAAGTCACCCAATCAAAATTTTGAGATAGCCTTTTTGCTCAGCATGGTCCAATGACATATTGAAAATGTTCTGATATAGAGTATGACTCGTATCGTACAAAAATTGGCGGTTCTGAACAAGAACCACCAAATCTCAAACTTTTGCGTGCTTAACAGTTGACATGCTTTCTACTTCCAAAAATGCTTGCTCACTCTTGCTCGATGACATGTGGAAAACGAATTTGTACCATATGAAAATTAGAAAGATTCCTAGCTCCAAAAACTGATCGGTTTTCCCGTTGTACTGATAGGTTTTTTAAGCGGTTCCCTATGCGTCTGAACGGGGAGTTGGTGCCAAACTAAAATTATTGAATTTGGGGTTTTAAGACAACCCAAAATTTTTCATTGCTTCTTACCCTCATCAACGCCACGCTCTTTATGCTAAAGTTTTTTGTCGTTTTAAAAAATAGAGTTGTGAGAAATAGTCTAACTTTAGCGTAAAGAACGAGGCTTTAACCACATTTTCCGAACCATATTTTTCGTACAGCTTACTGTTTGAAATATGGTCAGTCACGCGAATACCCAAGAGAATCTACAGACAACTTCTCTGGAAAACATCTAGTAAATCCTCCTCCGTCTTTCAGAGCACTCATGCTTCATAACCATATTTGACCACTATCATCCCTTTAGCTTCCCATATCCTAATCTTAGTTGGCAGACTTATGTTCCTATTCTTCCAAAGTTTTTTTCAACTGTGAAAACACCCTGGGCCTCAGTTATTCTACTTTTAACTTCTTCACTGCAAGCATCATCTTTACTAATAATACTACCTAGGTAAGTGAAGCTGTCCACATGATCGATCTTCTATTTACCCAAAATCATCTCTTAGACATCACTTATTCCCAGTCTTAACTACTTATTCTTCTTAAACATTAATTTTCAAACTTATTTTGGCACCTTGAACTGTCAAAATCTCCGGCACTTCATTCATTTTGCTAACGTTTTCATTTAGGACACTCAAATCATCGTAATCTAAGTCTGAGAGAGTTTTACTTCCCCATTTGATTTCGTATAGGCTTTACAGTTCTCTTTAGGATAAAGTCTATCAAAACGATTGTTAAAATTGATGATAGAGCGCAACCCTGCTTAAATTCAGATTCAATACGAAATCTGTTACAAACCCCATTTCCTACCTTAAACGCAGCAGTTATTCTCGTATGTAGCACTAATCATTTTAATGTATTTATCTGGTATACCATACAAGGATAGGACCTTCGATAAATATCTTTTATCGGGTGAATCAAGCACTTGCTCATAATCTATAAAACTGAGGACTAAAGGGGTCTGACGACTTAGGTAATTCTCTATTATTAGTCTAATAGTGAAACTCTGAGCAGGGTTCTAAGCCCTTTACTTTCTAAAAGCTAGAATATAATTTGTACTTTGCTGAAAAAGATTCAAATGAATTTACTAAAAAAATTAACACTGTCAGTATAATATACATATGCTGATATTTATTCTTTAAAATCCTAATTAATTTTTGATTTCTTAAAGTTATAAAAGTGAAAACACTAAAAAAAAATTTCAGTAAAGTACAAATTATATTCTAGCTTTTAGAAAGCATAGGGTTTAGAACTCTACTCAGATTAATTTCTGCTCGTTTTGAGTTTGACTTGTTTTAATTTCTGTTTGTTTTGGGTTTCATTTATTTATTGATACTGATTTGTGGTAGTTTCATGCTTGGTAGATGTTTTTATTCTATTTTTGCTCATTTTTGGTTTAATGGAGTTCTTTACTTATTTTTGAAAAACTTATTTTGTGCAAAACGTTTTTTTGATTAATTTCTGTTCGTTTTATATTGACATAGTCTTTTTCAGGGAGAAAGACAGAGCTTCTTCTGAAGTTAAACAACCATTCCTTCCATAAAAACATTTAATACACCTTGGGCATAACTTACAACACTTGCCCCTAATCTCTGGGGTTTGTTTCAACACCAAAAGCCTTGTTATATGATATTTAGACTATTTTGAATAGAATGGCTATTTCAAAATTTCCATTAGACGCATTTCGGGACAATATGACGTCTGTGTAGGGGGGAGAGGGTAGCTGCCCTCTGATCACTTTGACTCTTAAAAAGAGCACTAGAGCTTATGATAACCAGTCCAATGAACCCCCTTTGAAGCTTATATGACCATACTTTCTATAAAAACCCTATATGTCCCAAGGGCATAACTTACAACCCTTGCCCTGAGGGCTGGGGGGATTTGTTATCCTCAAAGACATAATTTCCAAACCTTTCTGATAGGCTTAACAAAATGGCTATATCAAAATTTTGATTGGAAGTGTTTGGGAAAATGATAGGCGTGGCGGGAGACATTTGCCCTCTGGTCAATTTCGACTAATAAAAAAGGAACTAGTCCTCTCAATTTCCAATCGAATGAGCCCTTTTTGAAGCTTCTACGACACCACTTTCTATAAAAACGTTACATGCTTCAAGGACTTAACTCACGACCCTTGTCATGAGGGCTATGGGGGGGGGGGGGTGGGTTGTCATCGTCAAAGACATGATTTCCAGACATTTCAACTACGTTGAACAAAATGGCCGTATCAAAATGTTGATCAAAAATATTTGGGGAAATGATGGGCGTCGGGGGGGGGGCGATTCTCCCTATGGTTACTTTCGACAATTAAAAAGGGCAATAGCCCTCTCAATTTCCGATCGAATGAGCCCTTTTTGAAGCTTCTGCGACACAACTTTCTATAAAAACGTTACATGCCCCAAGGGCTTAACTTACGACCCTTGTCATGAGGGCTATGGGAGGAGGGTTGTCATCCTCAAAGACATGATTTCCAGACTTTTCAACTACGTTGAACAAAATGGCCATATCAAAATGTTGACCAGAAATATTTGGGGAAATGATGGGCGTCGGGGGAGGGGGATTCTCCCTGTGGTTACTTTCGACTATTAAAAAGGGCAATAGCCCTCTCATTTTCCGATCGAAAGAGCCCTTTTGGAACTTTTTATGACAAAAATTTCTATATGACATTATATGCCCCAGGGCATCACTTACAACCTTAGCCCTGAGGTCTGTTGGGGGTTGTCATACTCAAAAGCATAATTTCCGGACCCTTCAACTACGTTCAACAAAATTACTATATCAAAATGTTGATCGGAAGTGTTTGGGGAAATGATGGGTATGGGGGCGGGCATTCGCCCTCCGATCGCTTTTGACCATTAATAAGGGCGCTAGCCCTCTCAATTCCCAATTGAATGAGTCTTTTTTGAAGTTTCTACGACAATGCTGGCAAAGACCTAATTTCCAGAATTTTCAAGTACGTTGAACAAACTGTCTATCTAAAATTTTGATAGGATGTGTTTGGGGAAATGGTAGGCTTGAGAGAGGCGTTAGTTGCCCTTCAATCACTTTCAACTATTAAATAGGGCACTAGCGCTTTCAATTTCCAATCGAATGAGCCCCTTTTGAAGTTTCTACGATAACGCTTCTATAAAACCTTATATGCCCCCTGGGCATAACTTACAACCCTTGCTCTGAGGGCTGTGGGGGGAGTGTCATCCTCAAAGACATAATTTCCGGACTTTTCAACTACGTTGAACAAAATGGATATCTCAAAATTTTTATTGGATGTTTTTAGAGAACTGGTGGGTGTGGGAGAGGTGTTACTTTTCCTTCTGTCACGTTTGACTATTGAAAAGGGCACTAGCCCTTCGAAGTTTCTATTACAACGCTCTATAAAAACCTTATGTGCCCCCGCTGCATAACTTACAACCCTTTCCCTGAGGAATGTGGGGGGGGGGGGGGGTTGATCATCCTAAAAGACATAATATCTAGAACTTCAACTACGTTGAAAAAAATGGCTATCTCAAAATTTTGATTGGATGTGTTTGGGGAAATGGTGGGCGTGCCAGGGATGTTAGTTGCCCTGCAATCAGTTTTGAATAGCCTATTAAGAAGGGCAATAGGCCTTTCCATTTCCAATTGAATGAGCCCTTTTTGAAGTTCCTACGACGACATTGTCTATAAAAAAACCTTATATGCCCCCAGGGCATAGCTTACAACCTTAGCCCTGAGGGTTCTGGCGGAGTGTCATCCTCAAAGACCTAATTTCCGGAACTTTCATCTACGTTGAACAAAATAACTATCTCAATATTTTGATTGGATGTGTTTGGGGAAATGGTGAGCTTGAGAGGTGGGCTAGTTGCCCTCCAATCACTTTCGACTATTAAAAAGGGCACTAGCCCTTTCAGTTTCCAATCGAATGAGCCCTTTTTAAAGTCTCTACGAAAATGCATTCTATAAAAACCTTATATGCCCCCAGGGCATAACTTACAACCCTTGCCTTGAGGGGTTAGGGGCGTTTGTCATCCTCAAAATCATAATTTCCAGAACTTTCAACTACGTTGAACAAAATGGCTATCTCAAAATTTTGATTGGATGTGTTTGGGGAAATGGTGAGCTTGAGAGGTGGGCTAGTTGCCCTCCAATCACTTTCGACTATTAAAAAGGGCACTAGCCCTTTCAATTTCCTACCCTAGCCCTTTCAGGGCAAGGGTTGTAAGTTATGCCCTGGGGTTATATAAGGTTTTTATAGAAAACGTTGTCATAAAAACTTCAAAAGGGCTCATTCCTTTGGAAATTGAAATGGCTAGTGGCCTTTTTAATAGTCGAAAGTAATTGGAGGGCAACTAACCCCCTTCTCACGCCCACCATTTTCCCAGACACATACAATCAATGAGGTTTTTATAAAAACGTTGTCGTAAAACTTCAAAAAGGGCTCATCTGATTGAAAATTGAAAGGGCTAGTGCGGGGGTATCATCCTTAGGACCTAATTTCCAAAACTTTCAACTACGTTGAACAAAATGGTCATCTAAAAATTTTGATTGTATGTGTTTGGGGAAAAAGTGGGCGTGAGAGGGGGATTAGTTGCCCTCCGATCACTTTCGACTGTTGAAAAGGGTACTAGCCCTTTAAATTTCAAATCGATTGCGCCCTTTTCTAGTTTCTACGACAAACCTTTCAATAAAAACCTTATATGCCCCCGGGGTAAAACTTATAACCCTTGCCCTGAGGGCTCTGAGGGGGGTTATCATCCTCAAAGACCTAATTTCCAGAACTTTCAACTACGTTGAACAAAATGGTAATCTCAAAATTTTGATTGGATGCGTTTGGATAAATAGTGGGCGTGGAAGGGGTGTTATTTGCCTTCCAATCACTTTCGACTTTTAAAAAGGCCACTAGCCATTTCAATTTCCAATCGAATGAGCCCCTTTTGAAGTTTCTACGATAACGCTTTTTATGAAAATCTTATATGCACCCAGGGCAAAACTTATAACCCTTGCCCTGAGGGTTGTGGGGGGGGGTGCCATCCTCAAAGATCCAATTTTCAGAACTTTCAACTACGTTGAACAAAATGGCTATCTCAAAATTTTGATTGGATGTGTTTGGGGAAAAGGTGGGCGTGAGAGGGGGATTAGTTGCCCTCCAATCACTTTCAACTATTAAAAAGGGCACTAGCCCTTTCAATTTCCAAGCGAATGAGCCTTTTTTGAAGTTTCTACGACAACGCTTTCTATAGAAATCTTATATTCCCCCAGGACATAACTTACAACCCTTACCCTGAGGGCTCTGGGGGAGTGTCCTCCTCAAAAACATAATTTCTATCAGGAAATCAACTACACTGAACAAAATGGCTATCTCAAAATTTTGATTGGATGTGCTTGAGGAAGTGGTGGGCGTGGAAGGGGTGTTAGTTGCCTTCCAATCACTTTCGACTATTAAAAAGGGCACTAGCCATTCCAATTTCCAATCGCATATGCCCTTTTCTAAGTTTCTACGACAACTCCTTCCATTCGAAGTGTCATGGTCTAACCCCAGAAAACAAATAATACATTGTGCCAACATCGTTCTTTACTTAGGCAGCGCGATTGCGCTGCCTATGATTATATGTACCTGCATAGCTGTTATTCTCAAAGATGTATTTTCAAAAATTAATTAATTATTGATAAATATTGATTAATTCAAGAGATTTAGTTACTATCACCATGATTACATACTATCCCTATTCTTTCATAGTGGGGTATGCACTCCGTTATGAGAACCAAAGTTGTATGTGCTTTTAATTTCCATAATGTGAGTTTTCATTTCCAACACACAAACACAAAAGGAACATTGCAGCAACAGAAAAACTGACTTCATTATGTAATAACACAAAAAGAAAAAAAAATACAGGAAATTTTGGTGAACCATATTTTTCCTCAGCTACAACGTAGAAGATGACTTTCCTTTCTTCTGGTTTTCATTTCAGTGCTTCTTCTGTCTCTTTAAGGTGTTTGTGTATACCCGTTTGTGTCTCACAACACGGGTAGTTTTTTCGTGTGCTATTTTTTGTTTAGAATAAATGTGTCTTTTGTGTTTCGTTATAGTTCACTTCCAAAGGTTAGTGTTTCCTTATTTAATTTTTTCCTGTGTTGCACACATTAGGGCTTGCCAAAATGGTCTTGCCATTACATCTGCTTTGCTGTTCGCTTCGTTTTTTTCTCAACTGGCTGAACAACACCCTCGATTCTTCGTTTTTTTTATATTTTTAAATTTCTTCGTTTTCGATCAAACGTCATAACATTAGAGGTAATTACAATTAATTTTAATTTCCTTAGCGCATTTTTCCCCAACGTATCACTAATTATGGCTCCGTTTCATCATTAACTGGGACAAGTTCAGATTGATTGTTCTTTCCCAATTATTTAACATGCCACTACAATTTTGTATTATTATTCCGTCTGGCTGCATCTTCCAGACCTTCAGCAATTTTATCCATTGGCTCTATTTCGTATCTTCTCAATTTACATCTTCTTAATGCTTTCTCCACTTTCCTTAAATTCTTCTTGCTTTCATATGACCTATACCTCAAAGAATTCTTTTACAAGCCCCTCTTTCCTCTACTAAACTTGAAAATTTTTGACTTATATGCCTAGCTGAGGTTCTAACCTTCTTCCCTAAAACACTATCTGCTACTTCCCAAACTATTTTCCTAAAAGTATTTCATCTATCTTCTACGTTGTCCAATTACAGACTCCTGTTCCTGGAAAGTTTCTATCAAATTCTCTTCCTCGAGTCTATCAGGGTCATAATTTTCAAGAAGGTAATGACTCTTCCTAAACTTCAGCTTTAGATTTTTATTAAATTGCTTAGATGATTCAACTTTCTTTCAACTTCAGAAAAAAAATGAGTAAAATGTTTACAACGTTCAATAGCTCAATATTCTGATTTACTCAATATACTATACTACTACAACTACTAACAACAACTCACCGCAGCACCAAGCCACCTGAGGTCAATACAACTACAAACGCTCCTCCTCCATCCCGATCTATTCAAAGCCTCCCTCTTTATACCCTCCCAGGAAGTTCCCATTTCCTTTAAATCTTTTTTTATGACATCCTCCCACCCCAAACGAGAACGATCTGCTTTCCATTTAGCCTTAGACGGTTGGCCAAAAGGAAAATCTTCGGCAATCTGTCATCCTTCATCCGCAGAACGTGCCCTAGCCATCTCAACCTTTCTTTCATTATAGCCCTAGAAAGCGGGATTGAACCACATTTTTCGTATAGCCTACTGTTTGAAATACGGTCAGTCAGCCGGGTACCCAGAACAATCCGTAGGCAATTTCTCTGGAAAACATCTAGCAAATCTTCATCCGCTTTTCTGAGTGCCCATGCTTCAGACCCATACCCGACCACTGTCATTACTGTAGCTTCGAACATTCTAATCTTGGTTTTTAGACTTATCTTCCTATTCTTCCAAACTTTTTTTAACTGCGAAAAAACACCCTGAGCCTTGGCTATTCTACTTTTAAATCTTCACTGCTCCCACAGTCTTTACTAATTATACTATCAAGGTAAGTGAAGCTGGCCACCTGATCAATCTTTTCGTTACCCAACGTCACATTTTCATCTTCACTTATTCCTAGCCTTAGTGACTTAGTCTTCTTAACATTAATTTTCAAACCTATTCCAGCACCCTGAACTCGGAAAACCTCAATACTCGATATACTATTTATTGATTAGAATCGCAGACACATACAACAGACATAAGAAGACATCAGATGTAAACATAAATACAGATATAATTTTTCCTATAAAATCTTAATAAATAAATAAAGGTAAAATAATCCATAAGAACGGAAAATTACAAGACAATATACCAAAAAAGAGGAAAAACGTCAATAGTACCTGCTGTTCATGGAAAACTTATGTGAAGGGAATAGAGAGTGTAGATTTTAATTTACTTGCCCATATCCTTCAACAAAATTTGAATGTTTTTACTATTTTCCCGTAATTTTTTTTTCATTGTTAAGACGAATCGCCTGTATTTTACCATATGTAGAAATTGTCTTCTCCCTCCTCCAAAAATATTCCCCCTCTACTAAACGAACTTTTTAATATGTCCCTGTTGGTAAGTCATTTCCGTACTTGCATTACGTATGTAGAAAATCATTTTTGAGTTAAACACAGAAAAAGAAGCTTTCATATAAGAATTTGACAGGTCTCAGAAGTCCTTAGAAAAATACCTTAATAGAAAATATTCTAATACCTTAGAAAAATACGAAAAATACCTTAGAGGAAAACTATGAGCAAGTTTTAGTTTTTTTCTCAAAATTAATAACAATTTTTCTCTCAACTCTTCTAACTATATATAATCCCAGTCCCAAGAGCTGTAATGTGGCAAGGCTCTTGTTAGGGTTGCCCCCACCCTTGCCAAGGTTAAGTCCCTACCCTATTAAGGTTTATATTCCCTGTGCAAATTTGTTCTATGTTGTTTTTCTGCCGTGCACCAAGTTGTAACACAAGACGACAATTTTGCTATTATTTGGTAACTGTGATTCAGCTTTAACCATTAACCGAATTGCATTTCCAAAATTTTTCTTTTTTTTTAATATGAAAAAAAGGTTACGAAAAAATGCAATAATAGAAAAGTTTTCTAATTTTTTAAGCACGTTTAGATAATTCTTTAAGAAAGAGCTTAAGTAATGTCATAGTTCTAGGTCGGAGAATACGGATAAATCTGAAACAGATGAATCTTGCAATGGTATTTTTTTAAATATTTTTTCTATAATCATATTATATAATTGTATTTCTATAATTATGTAAAAATATAATCTTCTAGAATAATTTTTCCTAATAAATATATTTTTCTATAATTTTTTCTATAATAATTTTCCATAATGTAAGATATTTATTTCTATAATAAAAATACGATTTATCGTTCTGGCGAAGCAAATTGTAAACTTCTCAATATGTTAGAAAAGCTGAAGTCGAGATCCATACAAAAACGGCTTAGAATATAAGAAAATAACGTAAATAAATTTTGTAATGATAAGATGTAAACAAATAATACATTTTCAGGCAAATATTTCTCATTTTTATTTCATTAATGAGCATATTCATCAATTTTACGTTAGGCTTATTTAAAGTTTCTATTTTTTGAATCTCATGCATGACTCTCTTCATGAATATCTAAGTTCAAAAGACTCTTAACTCAACAAAACCAATTCTGTATTTTGTTTGAGTCTAGGGCTTTTAGCAAAATACATATTCTGTACTATAAAATATGTTATATAAAAAATTGTTATATAAGAACAATCGTTGACCTTTTGTTGAGAGTTGTGGCTGCAGTCTTATCACAAATAGAAGACATAAGCCTAAGCTATATTGCCTACGGATAATTCGTCTTGGCTAAAGGACGGCAGTTAATTGCCAAATGGCAAAAACTCATTAATTAATCATTAATTAATTAATTAATTATTTAATCAATCATTAATTATTCGACGGTAGCATCAAATCTAGTAATAAAAAAAATAAAGTACCTTCAAAGTTTTTTGCCGCTACAAAACACAATATTTCTATATGGTATGAGCAACCCACAAGAAATCAGACTACTTTCGCGTTCACCTACAGCAGGGCTACCACAGGGAATTTAACATCATCTCAATATTAACTTGAGAAAAAAAATCAGTGGGTTTTCAATACTAACGACATTTGTGCCTTAGCGGGAAATGTTTAATTATTTTATATATGCTTAATATACTTAGCGGGAGACTTATACTTTAGATACTTAATACTTATTTTTACATCAGCAGGGATTCCTTAATTAATTTATGTATACTTAATGTAATTTATATACTTAAAGGAAAATGTTTAGCGGGAATTTATTTTATATTTACTTAATATACTTTAAATACTTAGCGAGAGACTTTATACTCTAGACACTTTATACTTTTTTTGTACTTTAGCAGGATATGATTAATTGCTTTACATATACTTAATATACTTTAGCAGGCTTATGATATTTTCAAAATCCCAAGCTCAGAACCAAAATCCCAAAATCTAGGAAGAATCCCGAAAAGCTGCAGCATTACTTTATTGCTATTACTGAAAGTCACTGCAGCAATAACCCCCCTGAGGCCAACAGAACACCCCCCCCCCCTACCGCAATCTATTAGAAGCTTCCCTATTCAACGCTCCAAATGGAGTTCTGCTTCTTTTAAATTCTTCCTTATGATCTCTACCAGCAAGATTCGGGAATGACCAGCTTTTTATTTGGTTGGGTTTTCTGGAAAATTTTGATTTTTGTCCCAGTTAGACGTAAATAGCGACGTAGACGGGGAATCATCAACAACAAATAAACAAGAAGAACAATAGGGATTTTTTTTTCGTAAGATAGCGGGATTCCAAACTTTAAATGAATATTTCGACTCTATGTCTAAGGGCCATCCTCAACATAACATAAATGAAATACTTATATTTCAAAGTAGGATAAAGGACAGAATTTGGCAAAGATTGTCGTTGCCAGCCAAATATTTAGGACCAATCGAAAAGCAGGTCGTATCAGAATGGAGAGAGAGGTTACTCCATTCGAGAACTACCAGCTTTTCATTTGGCTGGGTTTTCTGGAAAACTTTGATTTTTGTCCTAGTTAGACGTAAATAGCGACGTAGACCACACTGCCTTTCCATCATCAACAACAAATAAACAAGAAGAACAATAGGGATTTCTTTTTCCGTAAGATAGCGGGATTCCAAACTTTAAATGAATATTTCGACTCTATGTCCTAGGGCCGTTCTCAACATAACACAAATGAAAATATAAAAGAGAAAGTTACATTAAAATGCGACTATTAATTATAATATTTCTTTAAATAGGGATTTGGACTCACTAAATGCTTTTTACACAAATTTAATTAAAAATGATTTAACAAAATATATTACAAAACCAATAGACAATACTATTGAACCTGCTACGAAAAGGCCTTTGAGGTTAAATGCCAAAAAGGCAAGATTAGCATTAATTAATTATTATTTTTTTTAATTATTTTTTTTTATTATTTATATTTTTATTATTTATATTTTTATTATTATATTATTTATTAATCATAATCATTTTTATTTCGATTCGCCTCACTTTATCTATCAGTCCCAGTTGAACTTCGTTGAAGTAGGGATGCTAGGGATATTTAAAAAAATTTTCAGTTTTAATGATTGTATTTTAATGTAAGTTTTTCCTCTATATTTTCATTTGGGTTATGCTGAGGACGGCCCTTGGACACAGGGTCGAAATATTCATTTAAAGTCTGGAATTCCACCGTCTTACAGAAAAAGAATCCTTTTATTCAACTTGTTTATTTGTTGTCCTAGTTAATCAGAAAAACAAAATCTGTCCATTGATTCGGTCTACACCCTCCCACCTTACTTTGTTCTTAAGATATTTAGAAGTTCTTCCTTTTACTAAGATTTATTACGTTCTCAAAATGAGGAAATGTAAGATAACCAAGAAAAAGGAGGATAAACCTACTATGAAAAATTTTTACATTTTTTTTTTTTTTTTTTTTTACTGACTGTGATTTACCTCGATTATCTTTGTTGCCCAGCCTTTTATCGTTTTGTAAGGCTTAGCCAACGCGGTCTCAAAATTTATTTATATATTACGTCCTCTTTTTTCTTACTTAAAAAAAGTTTTAGATTGGAACTTTCAACATCAAAGTTGAGTTTTTTCACATCTAGGATGCTCAAGCAAGATTTTTTCTTTGCATACTGCAACTAAATCAAAATTGCAAGATTTTGATTTAAAATACTGCTCTAAGAATAAAAAAAGGAACATATTTTTACTGTTATTTTACGGTTGTTAGGAAGTTATCTCTAATTTTCCTTAGTTTAAACTATGCCTGAATAAGGGTGCTGCGGGGTGATACCTCCCTTCTTGTTTTAGAGGTCATTTTTCAGATGGCTAGGACATGTTCTGCGGATGAAGGATGACAGATTGCCAAAGATTATCCTTGTCGGGGAACCGTCTGGGGCCAAGTGAAAAGCATGTCTTCCCTGACTAGGTGTGGAACTTCTTAGAAGGGTGTAAAGAGGGAGGCTTTGAACAGATTGGGATGGAGGAGCGTGCGTAGCTGCGTTGGCCTCCGGCGGCTTGGTGCTTCCGTGAACTATTATTAGTAGTAGTAACATACCACCTTTTGAATTACAGCAGCCAAGTTGACTAATATAATTTTTACCAACATTTGGAATGAAATCGATAACAGTATTTAAGTAGAAATCGATAAAAATAAAGTCTTTGCTAATAAGGCATCATTAATTATTTATGGTTTGAAAAATCTTCCAATAAAAGCACGCATGAGCATGTTTCTTTTTTTTGCAATTTTATTGACATTGTGTATGGATTTGGTAAAGTTCTTTTGATAAAAATCGGTACAACAAAATATTTTCTTGTAAATATATTAGCAAGTAGGTATCTTACATCTAAAGCCATGAAAAGCCAGATAAAGCATCTAAAGCCAGATAAAGCCATGCATGGGCACACTACTTCAGGTGATTTTGCCGACATTCACCATGGAATTAACATATGATTTAGCTAGCCAGATATCACCAATAATTCATGGTGCCTACAATTTAGCAAAGACAATACATATAGCAACGTCTGTTACTGCAATTTTTATCAACATTTGGAGTGGAACCAACATAAAGTCTTTGCTATATCATCAAGTACTGATGGTGCCAACAACCTTTCAATATAAACACGCATGGGCACGTTTGATCATGTAACTTACCTACATTATCCCTTTTTAGCCCCATATCAACAAGTACTAATTGCACCAAAAAACTTGCAAGCCGCATACAATCAAGAGCAGATGGTGCCACGATCATTGCAATAAAAAAACGTAATGACACGTTACATAATGTAAATTTATCAGTATTTAGAGTGAGACTAACACAATGCTTTTGCTAGTAGCATATATTCAAGAACTGATAGTGCCAACAAACTTTCAATATAAAGACGCATGGGCGCGTTTGATTATGTAGTTTTCTCCGACATATGGCCTTTTCTATCCGCGTATCATCAAGTATTAAGGGTACTAAAAATTTCGCAATACAAAACAAATGGTCACATTTTTTCCCGTAATGTTACCGAAAGTTGACATTTCTTTTTTTTTTTTTTTTTTTTTTTTTACCATTCCAAATGATGATGCCAACAATATTGCAATGTAAACACAAATGTGTACGCTTGTGCATGTAACTTTACCAGAATTTGTTGTGGAACTAAAATATGATCTTAGCTAGCCGCATGTCATCAACAGCTGATCGTGCCTTCAATATAAACACGTATGGACGCGGTTGATCACGTAATTTTACCGAAAGTACCCTAACCTAGCCACATATCAGCAAGTATTAATGGTGTCATTAATCTTTAATAGAAAAATGTATAAGCTCGTTTTTTTTACATAATGTTGCCAAAATTTGATTTAAAATTTGATCGTGGCTACTCATATTTCATCAAAAAATTATGGTGCCAAGAATCTTGCAAAAAGACACGTCTAGGCACGTTCCTTAATGTAATTCATATCAAAATTTTGAGCAGAGTCAACAAAGTCATTACTATTAGCAAATCTAAAAGGATTGATGGTGCAACATATTGTAACAAAAAAACGTAAATGCATATCTGGATAAATAGCCCACAGTTTCCACTTAAGTATAGAGACTTTTGAGACAACCTGTATAATTTGCAGCGTAATCATTGACAGGATATTAGCTTGTGCAAAAAAAAAAAAAAGGAAATTAATCTCGTGGATTTGAACGTCGAAAAGTTCTCGTTCTGACTTCACCTTTTGCTTTATCAGATTTGTGCTTTCCATCTTTACTCTTGATTTCACACTCCGAGTTCAAATCCTCTTGGGACACTGGGCTAATTCTTGAATGATCTGGTTCAGCTTCTGCACGAGGGCTATCTTCTTTCTGCTCAGCCCCTTTCCGTCTCATTCCAGGCCTGTATATTTCCAGCGATGGACGATCCTATAAATAAAACGAAATCAATACACATCTCCATACATGAACTTTGAACTTTGACTTTATTCAATATAAACACACACATAAAACACAACTCCAGGGACTGATCAATGATCCCTAGGGCCTAAATATAGTCCCTGGAGAACTCAAATATTCATAAAAATACTATCACTAATTATTGAAAAACAACAAATTGACAAACAAACAAACTTTGAAAAAAAAAAGAAGACTGATCAATGATCTGTAGGGCCTAAAAAACATGAAAATTTAATTTGGATTTATATTTACGGTAGACTATAGGTGTAGCAATTTGGCCAGTGGCTGCAACCCTTAGGACCATGGAGGTCTAAAATAATTATCCCTTTTATCACTGACAGCGTTATAGTGTTCTGGCTAATGGCCGTAAGTGACATTTGAATATTTTTAGGATAATTACCCCTAAAAAATTGCAAAGCAGTTCTCAAAGGGAAAATCGGTAAGGGAATGTAGATCAGAATGAGCAAAGTGTGACAGGACATAAATTGCCCTGTTTTTTCTCCACTTGAGGACAGCTTAGCATACAATTTAGTCAACTATCTCAAAAGTTTTAAATTGTCAAATAGGACTTTAAGGTACGGTATAAGAGATATATTAGCATAATTTTTTTCTTGAAACAGAAAATTCTCTTTTGCCCTTCTTCTAAATTAAGGACTAAGCAAAAAAGGCGATCCGTCTTCCTCGTTAATATCCTAGGGTAAACAATAACTTGCCAGAAAAAGTTTTTCAATATTTTAAAGATAAGTACTTGAACTAGCCGAACGAAAATCTCGGAGGATTTCAGAAAATGAGCTGAATACTTAAAATATAAAAAAAAGTTTGGAGAGATACTTTTACTCTGCTACAGGGGCGTTAGTGGGACTTTTTAGGGGGGGGGGCAAAAATTCTTCCAAAACACCAATATATTTTTTCGAAAGTTAAAAAGAAATGTTGCACTTTCTGTAAGGTTGGTATTTGGGAATTTTCTAGGGGATAAAGAAAATGTGCGTCTTTATACATAATCACTGGATAAGTATGCAGGGGGGAGGGTATAATAAATCACCTACATCAGGCGTTTCGCGATACTTAGCAACTGTTTAGAATCAGATTTAACCATTGATACGCTGGTTAAATATCTAAGACAACTATGAAAGTTGAGCTGTAAAATAAATTTAAACTGAAATCAGAGTTTTTGGTGATGAATGATGATTGACTTGGTGAATGATGAATAACTGAAAGACTAATTGATCTGATTGAATGTCTGATGCTAAAAAGTTATAATTTGTGGCAGGACGGCTATAGTTCTAAACATGTTACCTTGTTTTATGAAACCCCTATGCCATCCCAAGGCCAGAACATAATTTGCACTTCACTGAAAAAATATAAATGTTTTTACTTTTATAAATTTAATAAATCAACTAATAATAACATTTTGATTACTAAATATCAATATATGTATATTAAACTGACAATGCACATTCATTTGTGTTTTTTTCAGTAAAGTGCAAATTATGTTCTGGCCTTGGGATGGCATAGGGGTTTTGAGCCCTACTCATGTTAATTTCTGCTCGTTTTGATTTTGACTCGGTTATTTATTGTAATTTCTGTTCGTTTTGGGTTTCATTTATTTATCGATGCTGATTTGTGGTAGTTTCACGCTTGGCAGATTATTTTATTTTTGCTCACTTTTGGTTTAATGGGATTTGTTGGGACCTTTGGCCCCTTTTGTTTCAGAAAAATGCCTTTTTATAAATTTAACTTCATTTATGTTAAATATCTAAACCCCAGGAATGCTTTTATTACGATGTCTAAAGAATCCACTAATTAGCGAGTGTCTGAAAAAGCCAGTTGAGTGATGACTCATACTGCTTAAATCTAGAGTTTGAAAAGCTTCAAAGGATGCTGGGAGTTTGATTTGATTCGGCCATTCATCGCCTTTGGTCAGAGGTGCGCGCGCAAGCCTGCGTCTTGAAGAGTATTGTTCAAGTGTAATATTTTTGTCTTTAGTTCCGTTTTACAGTTCATTTTATACAGCGTGAGTGTTAATACAGTAAGCCTTTTCTATGTACTCTTTTAACTTTTCAGCTTAGGTCGAAACTAAAGGGTTAATTAGAAAATCTTATAGGTGAACTTTGGCTTTAAATGTGACCATAGACCATCCGATCACGTTAGTATAAAGGAACCGTTGGAGTAACCGCGGAAATCCCACTAATTTGGGGCCAAAGAGGGATCGTCCCCCTCCAGTAAGTGGCATAGCAACTCTTTGCGCCATTTTTGCCTTTAAAAGTGGTGACCCCGCACAGTAAACCTCCAATAAGTGGTGGCAGCAAGAACAGGAATTGTTAACAGCGTTGATAGTAAAAGAATTCCACGCTTTCGAAGAGGCGAATAATTTGGCCTAGACAGTAGCCTATTGTGGTGACATATAAAAAGACAAAATTGCGCATTTAATTAATAAAATTATGAAAGTCTATAATGGGCTGTAGGCCTTGTTAGACAAAAATAAAAAGAATAACGTCAAATTAATGAGTTGAGTCTACAGTGGGGGAATCTCCGTATTTAAAAGTATTACAAGGTTTAAGGACAGATAAGAAAACGTTGAAAGTTGGGTTATTATTTGAGTGAATTGGCAGACTTAGAGATAATCTTCATTGACGAAGGTTATAAGAGTATTGAGGACGGCAAATTAGGAGAATTTGTCAGTTTGAGCGCATATTGGACAAGGAAGGTGAGAGGCACCTGTCCTATTGATTAATCTGCCCAGGAGGAGATTATATTTGGAATACGAGTATCCAGGAAGGATACGTGATTTGTTTTACAGGGTAATTCCCCTGTTTGAGTTTAGTCCAGCTAATTCACTAGTGGAATATTCGCGCGGTTTTTCTAATTATTTTCTGGTCCAACCCCTGTTAATTCGTTTTTCGGAGATATAATTCACTCGCGTAAAACTGCTTGTTGTGAAAGAAGTCGTAATTCCCTAATGAAGTCTAGACATTCCGGTTATTTGAAAAATTGTTGAACCTCATTACACGGAGCTGATAATTCACAATAGTAATTGCGTAACTTAATTTTTGCGTGACAGTTTTTGAACTTACCAAGATTGACTAATTGAATAACATAATAAAAGAGAAGTAGACGCGGTAAAATGCGGGGGTACGAAAAAAACTTAGGAAGGATATATGAAAAAACAAAACAAACTAACCCCTCAGAGGCTGTGCCAAATGAAGGGGAATTACGAATAAAAGAAAATACGGATAGAGATAGGACAGATATAGAACAAATGAATGCAGAAAAGGAATTGAAAAGAAATAATGACAAACGAAATTTTGAAATAATGTCGGAAAAACGAAATACATGATACGCGTGTTCAAAATATTGATAATCCACAAAAATGGGATGCGGAAGTAAAAAGACCACATAATATTGAAAATAAGACGCGCGAAATTGATTTTTCAGGAAAATCTGCAAATAATAGCAAACTTGAGAACACTTTTAATGAATATGAGACGCTAACAAGTACAGGACAAAATGAAACGCTGATTGTACCAGAGAATAAGGAGACAAAATTTATCGTACGCGCTTTTCCTCGGAAAATTCGAGAAATTTTTGTAGGATATGGAAAACCAAATGTCGGAGTACAGTTCCCATTTGATGACGAAATAATTGTTTCTGCGGTTAGAATAAAGAAGACTAAAATAGAGAAAAAAGATATTAAACGGAGATACAATGAAGAAATGCAGTCAAGGATGGACACTGAAGTTCAATTCAGATTTCATGACGATTTATTTAATGCTACTACAAAACAAAAGAAAACTAAGAGAGAGAAAAGAGATATTAAACGGAGCTACAATGAAACAATGCAGTCAAAGATAGTGGACACTGGAGTCCAAATCAGATATAACGATGACTTATTATTTTTCGCGAATGACAGAATTGAGAAAAGTAGAGACGAAAAGAGGAATGTAAAGAAGAGACAAAATTTGGAGATTCAGCCTGCAGTGGCGAAAAATAAAAAAAATGTTGGATGGGCTTTGCCTTGAAAAAATAGATAATAAGGGGGAAAAAGAGGTCAAAGACCCATGGGGAATAAAAGAAGATGGTTACAAAAGAGAGATTAATGACCTACAACGGGTTGGGGGAAAGTTGGGAGATATTGAATGTCGAGTCGGATTGGAAAAATTTGGAAACGAAACTAATATTGGTCTGATCAACTCAAAAGAGGGTTTGTTCCTTTATGAGGGGGAGGAATCCCTTGGGGAAGATCCCCTGCGGGAAGACGTGAAAGATAGCCCTTTTCCCCAATGCACAACTGGCGGACAAGTTGTGATCCCTTTACTGAAGCCTTGTCTTTCCAGTCTTCAATATTATTTTCATCCCTCATCGCCGAGCATTATTCATTCAATTATTTTAGGGGATGGGACCCAGAGAAAAGCGATTCATGGTTCGCTCAGATTTTTACTTCATTTTCCTGAACCCTTATCGTTTTCACAGGCCTGTGTATTTTCGGCCTTAGACTATTTGAAATTATGCCAAGGGGCAATTTACTTTTTTATCGAGATTTGGGGTTGTTTCCACAGATGGAAATTAAGAGACTAGTACAGCCAATTTTTCACGATGGCTGGCATCATCGAAAGTGCCAGAAACTGATTCTCTGCTCCTCTCAAATGTGAATTCGTGAGAGCAAGGAAATTTTTGTTTTTGATTTGTGCTGTGCACAATGAATTCCTACGAATCTTGGGGACTTAGATTTTCAAAACCAAACGCGCATGTTAGACGATCTAGACCATGGTGGTCCTACAGTAGAGACGTGTCGAGGACGACCGATCCAGAGCCAAGCAGAGGAAGCACAGGCATTGGTAGAAGAGAAGATACAAGCCTAATGATTTTGAGTTTAATGTTATTTATTTTATTTTTTTTTGTGCTCTGACCCATCGCGTGATGGCGGTCATTTTTCTTAGGAGGGAGGTGTTGGGACCTTTGGCCCCTTTTGTTTCAGAAAAATGCCTTTAAATTTAACTTCATTTATGTTAAATATCTAAACCCCAGGAATGCTTTTATTACGATGTCTAAAGAATCCACTAATTAGCGAGTGTCTGAAAAGCCAGTTGAGTGATGACTCATACTGCTTAAATCTAGAGTTTAAAAAGCTTCAAAGGATGCTGGGAGTTTGATTTGATTCGGCCATTCATCGCCTTTGGTCAGAGGTGCGCGCGCAAGCCCGCGTCTTGAAGAGTATTGTTCAAGTGTAATATTTTTGTCTTTAGTTCCGTTTTACAGTTAATTTTATACAGCGTGAGTGTTAATACAGTAAGCCTTTTCTATGTACTCTTTTAACTTTTCAGCTTAGGTCGAAACTAAAGGGTTAATTAGAAAATCTTATCGGTAAACTTTGGCTTTAAATGTGGCCATAGACCATCCGATCACGTTAGTATAAAGGAACCGTTGGAGTAACCGCGGAAATCCCACTAATTTGGGGCCAAAGAGGGATCGTCCCCCTCCAGTAAGTGGCATAGCAACTCTTTGCGCCATTTTTTGCCTTTAAAAGTGGTGACCCCGCACAGTAAACCTCCAATAGGATTCTTTACTTTTCTTTGAAAGACTTATTTTGTGGAAAAAGTTTTTTTAATTAATTTCTGTTTGCTTTATATTGACATAGTCTTTTCAGGGAAAAAGGAAATGATTCTTTAAATCTTTTTGTTTTTTTTAAAGACTTTATAGTTTGGCCAGCTATTTGTATGCTAGAGAAAAATTTTCAGCAATTTTTAACAACATACACCCTTTGAAAAATTTGGACACAAATAGTAGTGTTTAATTTAGTTTCATACCTCCTCTAGTTGACCTGAAATAGAAAACTTCATACCATTCGCAAAAAAATCTGTTTACTTTCTTTGATAGCTTGGATACACTTACGCTAATCTGATTTGGTTAAATTTTAAGAGCAGAAGTAGCCCTGAAAGTTTCAACATAATACCCTCAGTCGTTCTTGGGATTCTGCTGAGATGCCTTCTTGGGAATTAGCATTAACACAGTGCATTTTGATTTAATCTTAAGGCAACATTTGGTTTTTAAACATAATAGGCAAATGGAAGGGTGGGCATGGGAGGGGGACTAGTTGCCCTCTAATTACTTTCGACTATTAGCCCTTTCTATCTTCTTAGCTCTTTTCGAAGTTCCTGAGACAACTCCTTCGATACGAAGTGCCCTGTTCTAAACAAAAAAAAAATAAAAAAATAATAATACATTGCACCCACATCGATGTTTACTACAAAAATGGCAAGCCTTCCAATAAACTTCGACTATTAAAAACGGCACTAGGCCTTTCAATTTCCAATCGAATGAGCCCTTTTTGAGTTTCTACAACAACCCTTTCTATAAACACCATATATGCCCAAAGGACATAAATTACAACCCTTGCACTGAGGACTGTGAGGGGGTTGTCATCCTTAAGACCTAATTTCCAGAACTTTCAACTACATTGAAGAAAATTGCTATCTCAAAATTTTGATTGGATGTGTTTGGGGAAATGGTGGGCATGAGAGGAGGGTTAGTTGCCCTCCAATCACTTCCGACTATTAAAAGGGGCACTAGCCCTTTCAATTTCCAATCGAATGAGCCCTTTTTGAAGTTTCTACGACAACGCTTTCTACAAAAACCTTATATGCCCCAGGGCATAACTTACAACCCTTGACCTGAGGGCTGTGAGGGGGTTGTCATCCTCAAAGAGATAATTTCTGGAGCTTTCAACTACGTTGAACAAAATGGCTATCTCAAAATTTTGATTGGATGTGTTTGGGGATACGGTGGGCGTGAGAGGGGGGTTACTTCCCATCCAATCACTTTCGACTATTAAAAAGGGCACTAGCCCTTTCAATTTCCAATCGAATGATTGCTTTTAGAAGTTTCTACGAAAACACGTTCTATAATAAAAAAAAACCTTACATACACCAAGGGCATAACTTACAACCCTTGCCCTGAGGGCTGTGGGGGGAGTGCCATCCTAAAAAACATAATTTCCAGACTTCTTAACTACGTCGAACAAAATGACTATCTCAAAATTTTGATTGGATGTGTTTGGGGAAAGATGGGTGTGAGAGGGGTGTTAGTTATCCTCCAATCACTTTCAACTATTAAAAAGGGCACTAGCCATTTCAATTTCCAATCGAATGATTGCTTTTTGAAGTTTCTACGACAACGCTTTCTATAATAAAAAAAACCTTATATACCCCAAGGGCATAACGTACAACCCTTGCCCTGAGGGCTGTGGGGGAGTGCCATCCTCAAAAACATAATTTCCAGACTTCTTAACTACGTCGAACAAAATGACTATCTCAAAATTTTGATTGGATGTGTTTGGGGAAAGATGGGTGAGAGAAGGGTGTTAGTTATCCTCCAATCACTTTCGACTACTAAAAAGGGCACAAGCCCTTCTAATTCCCAATCGAATGAGCTCTTTTTGAAGTTTCTACGATATCACTATCTATAAAAACCTTATATGCCCCCAGGACATAACTTACAACCCTTACTCCGAGGGCTCTGAGGGGGGTTATCATCCTCAAAGACATCCTCAAAGGGGGCTCATCATCCTCAATTTCTAAGACTTTCAAATACGTTGAACAAAATGGCTATCTAAAAATTGTGATTGGATGTGTTTGAGGAAAAGGTGGGCGTGAGAGGGGGGTTAGTTACCCTTAAATCACTTTCGACTATTAAAAAGGGCACTAGACCTTTGAATTTCCAATCGAATGATCCCCTTTTCAAGTTTCTTCGACAAAGCTTTCAATAAAAACCTTATACGTCCCCAGGGCATAACTTACAACCCTAGACCTGAGGGCTGTGGGGGGAGGGTCATGTTCAAAGATATAATTTCCGGACCTTTCAACTACTTTGAAAAAAAAAATGGCTATCTCAAAATTGTGATTGGATGTGTGTGGATAAATGGTGGGCGTGGAAGGGGTGTCTCGCAAATTTTAAAAAATCAATAACGTTTGATATATAGCCTACATATTTCGAGTCTGAATCGAAACACTTCAAAAATATTTACGAAGTTTTACCTAGAAAATACCTAAAATACCTAGAAAATATAACGTTTGATATGAAGATTTACCTATTTCGAGTCTGAATCGAAACACTTCAAAATATTTACGAAGTTTTACCTAGAAAATACCTAAAATACCTAGAAAATATAACGTTTGATATGAAGCCTACCTATTTCGAGTCCAAATCGAAATAGTTCAAAAATATTTACGAAGTTTTACCTAGAAAATACCTAGAAATCTAGAAAATATAATATGTGATATGTAGCCTACTTATTTCGAGTCCGAATCGGAATACCTTGAAAATATTTACGAAGTTTTACCTAGAAAACTCCAAGAATACCTAGAAAATATAACGTTTGATATGAAGCCTACCTATTTCGAGTCCAAATCGAAATAGTTCAAAAATATTTACGAAGTTTTACCTAGAAAATACCTAGAATAACTAGAAAATATATCATTTGATATGTAGCTTACCCATTTCCAGTCCGAATCGGAATACTTTGAATCTATTTACAAAGTCTAAAAAAAACAGTGAACGAATTCCGTTTTTCATTTAGAAAAAAACTTCCGAAATACCATCTCGCAAATTTTATAAATTCAATAAGATTGTCATATGTACCTATTTCGAGTCCGAATTGGAATACCTAGAAAATATTTACGAAGTCTGAAAAAAACAGCGAAAGAATTCCGTTTTTCATTAAGAAACTGTAAAAAGCTTCCGAAATAGAATCAGGAAGAAAATATGAAGAGCAAAAAAGCATTACAGAAAAAAAGGCGAACAGGCGTATTCTTATCGAATTGATCCTTCACTCTGGAGAGAAGTCCATAGGACAAACACAACTGTTCTTTCACATCATCAATAACCCACCGTGTTGTTCAAAGTAATGAACCATAAAGAAGCCCGTTAAACAAGATGGTCCTAGAAGCCCTTGAAAGTGCTAGAAAGACGTAGAAGCGACAGCAGTGGCAGGGCCAACCTGGATCTTGGAGTCTGTATTTTAATAAAACCAAAAACAAGAAATTCAGTCTTTACTGAAGCTACTGTTACTTCTGAAGCTACTGAAACCAATGTTTACCTAGTAAATCGGAGTAAATCCTTTCGACAGCGGTTTGCACTGACTGCAAATCTACGTTAATCATCTACGCCATCTACGTAGAGACATCGTCTACGGTCTGCACTGATTAAAAATCTACGTTAATCCTCTACATCATCTATGTCATTTACGTATAATCATCTAATCATCCACGCGATCTACGTAGATGATTTTACGTAGAGACGTCATCTACATAGGGACGTCATCTACAATCTGCACTGACTGGAAGTCTACATTAACTTTCTACATCATCCATGTCATTTACGTATAATCATCTAATCCTCCACGTCATCTACGTAGATGATTCTACGTAGAGACGTCATCTATGGTCTGAACTAACTGCAAATCTACGTCGATCATCTACGTAGATGATTCTACATAGAGACGCCATCTACATAGGGACGTCATGTACAGTCTGCAACTCTGCACTGACTGCAAATCTACGTTAATCTTCTACATCATCTAAGTATAATCATCTACATAGGAGAGATAGCTTGCGTCAATACAAGCCTCAATGAGCCGTTTTTGTGATATTTTATATGTATCGCCCTGTGTTTATGATCGCACTATTAAAAAGTGTTTACATTAGAATAGGAGCAATTACTTTAGAATTTGGCATAACCTATTTATTTGTGAAAGTTTCGAGTATCATTCTCGCTGCTAGAAATTCGCAATAAGTTGATCATTTTATTTAAAAAATAAAATTGTTTCTTGTTAAACAATAGTTTAATTCAAATTTTGTAAAACTAAACACAAGATTTTTGTCCCTGCGCAACAAATTCATTAAATAAACAATAAGCAATAAATAATAAAAAATAGTCAAATAAATATAACATTAAAACTACATTTGTGGATCAGATATATCCCCCGAGATTTTACCTGGCTATTTTCTAGTCCAGTGACGTAGGCTACGTCTACTTACCTTGTTTCTAACTCTTCTTTCCATTTTAGCGTCTCTTTTCTCCTTCTCAGTAATTTCTGTTGCAAGTCTTTCTTTTTCTTCAATTTTCATTTTTAAGAGCGTCTCAGTTACTTTTCCAACATCTTCTGTTCTCTTGTCTCCGACTTTACTGCTAATTGGCTGACTGGCTTCACCTGCTTTTGCTTTTATTTCTCTCTTTTCTTTATTGAGGAATTCTTTTACCTCTAGCTTTTGTTTTTCAGCCTTCATATTCGATTCCATTTCTTCTTTGACCTTCATCTCCGGCCATTTTTCTGGACGTACAACCGACTTTCTATCTGTAGTTTCAAGGTCTGTTTCACCAACTTCTTTTTGACCTTTAATTAGCTTTCTTTCAGGCTTCTTATCCCGCGATGCCTTTTCAATTTTATTTTCTGAGCGCTTAAATTTCTCATCTTCTTTTTTAGCAAATCTAAAAAAAAAAGGTAATCAGCATTTAAAAGCCGGATCAGCCATAAACTAAGAGGAACTAGCACAAAATGAAAAAAAAAGTCAGTATAGAGCCCCCTTAGTCGCTTCAGAAGCGTTTTGACGGGACGAATATGTCAATATGCTAAAAAGTTTAACCTTCCTCTCAAGCAATATTCAACATGATCTCTGCCAGAAATGATGCATGAAGAGTTAAAACCTCCCTCGGTTCAATAACTGTTATCAGTAAACTTATAAAAAATAATCAGAAGCATAGGAAAATGACAAAAGATGCACCTTAATTTGTCACTGAGAAGAAAAAATTTTTTTTACCTTTGATTTGCATTAAACCGTAAATAAGATAACTACTTTTGCCCAATAAGGAAATTTATGTATGTCTTGCAATTTTAATACTCCAGAAGTGTTTTGGCGTAGCGGTATGCTACACTGTTTGAGGTTTTTTTATTGAGAAAAAAAAATCAACGTCATTTCAATTTATTCACGAAAACCTTAAAATCATTTTTTTTATTCCTCTTTTACTTTTGCTTTAGATTAAACCGTACATCTCACAACATACATAAATATTACAAAAAAGGTCCAAAAGTTGCAAAAATTTGATCGAATTTTTATTCAACCTTAAGATTGTAAATGGCATGCCTTGGTATCGGTTGCAAACTTGAAATCAGGGGGGGGGGAGGGCTAACACTCCTTGTGGTTTCTAAACACTAGAACATAATTTGCACTTTATTGAAAACAAACCACAATTTAAACGTTTTCTCTTTTTTAACTTTAACAAATCCAAAATTATTAAGACTTTCAGGAATGAATATCAGTATCTACATTAAACTGTAAATCGACAATCATTTGTTTTTTCTTTTAAAAATCTTGATTATGAGGGTGATTTTTTTTTTCTTTCGTTTTGATGTTATGAGAAATAAAAATTGTTTTTGAAAAGTTTTCAGGAAAGAGCAAATTTTGTTCTGGTCTTTAGAAGGCATGGGGGCGTTAAGAAGGCATGGGGGCGTTAGTCCTACTAAAATGTTGGATTGCTTTTATTTCCAGGAATTAGTAGCCCATTTATTAAATATTCAATCTATGTTTATTAGTTTTTTTCCAGTCATCTTGATTTTTAAAGTTATTTATTTTTCGTCAATGTTTTGAAAAATTGAAGCCCACTGTTCAAATTACATATAATTTTCAATAAAACACAAATGACGCAAGGCTTAGATGCAGGCTTTAGAAGTTTAGACGCAGTCTAAACACAAGGCTTGAGGCCCAGGCCTCAGTTTAATCTTTCCTCGTTTAAAGATTTATTATTCTTCTATTAGTTTTTTCAACTGAAAGTAAGTAGCAACATTAAAACTTCAAACAAACAGAAATTATTACGTATATGAGGGGGATTGCCCCCTTTTCAAAGCCGCGCTCTTTACGCTAAAGTTTCTCAGAACCTTAAAAATTTAACTTGTTGTTCTAATTAAACAACCCTTGTGTTACAGGAGTCGTTTTTTAAAGAATTGGGACAAAATTTGAACTTTTGCGTAAAGAGCGATGTGTTGAGAAGGGGGCAACCCCCTCATATGCGTAATAATTTCTGTTCGTTTGAAGTTTTAATGTTGCTCCTTACTTTCAGTTGAAAAAACTAATTTTTTTTAATTTAATTTCTGATCGTTTTCTAAATAACGCTAAGATATCTGACTCCACCTCCACGGAAAAATCCCCCTCCCCACGGAAATATCCTCTGGATAGTTCAATCCCGCCGACAATTTACCCTGGACAATTACCCTTAATATCTTCACGCGTAAAATTGAATCGGTAAAGAGAAAGCAAGACATATAAAGAAATTTCGTATAGGAATTCTGGCAAATTCCCCCAGTGCAAAATTTCCCCTGAAAAGTTCACCCCCTGAAAACTTTCCTCTCCATGAAAAATTTTCCCTGTGCAAAATTCCCAAGGAAAAATTCTTCCTCCCCTCCCCACCCAAAAAATGTATACATACTTCCCAATAACAAATACTATACGTAAACAATGGGCAAATTTTATAGCTTAAAGACCTTTCCCCAGGGGCTGTGGGGGGGTCATGTTATCTCCAAAGACATATTTCTTGGGCCTTTCAACTATGCTGAACAAAATACCTATCTCAAAATTTTGATCTGACGATTTTGGGAAAAAAAGTTGCGTGGGAGGGGGCCTTGTTGCCCTCCAATTTTTTGGTCACTTAAAAGGGGCAGTAGAACTTTTTAATTCCGTTAGAATGAACCCTCTCCCGACGTTCTAGGCCCACTGAGTCGATACGATCACCCTTGAAAAAAAATAATAATAATAAAAAATAAAATAAAAATAAACACGCATCCGTGATCTTTCTTCTGGCAAAAACTACAAAATTCCACATTTTTGCAGAAAGGATCTTGAAACCTCTACAGAATGGTTATCTGATACGCTGAATCTGATGGTGTGATGCTTATTAGAATTCTATGACTTCTAAGGGTCTTTCCCCTTTTTTTGAAAATCAGACAAATTTTCTCAGGTTCGTAGCTTTTGATGGGTAAGACTAAACTTAATGAAACATATATTTAGAATCAGCATAATAAGCTAATTCTTTTCATATATCTATTGGTATCAAAATTCCGTTTTTTTAGAGTTTCGGTTACTATTGAGCCGGGTCGCTCCTTACTTACAGTTCGTTACCACGAACTGTTTAATATAGCAGTACATGTCATGTTTATGTTTGATATAATTATTTGTTTTAATTACTGTTTGTTTTGGGTTGCATTTATTCTCTGATAATAATTTCTGCTCGTTTTGAGTTTGAATTATTGTAGGACTTTATTTCTTCTAGTCTTAGGTTTAATATGGCTCTTTACTTTTCTTTGAAAAAAAAATCCTTTTCGAAAAAGTTGTTTTTGTAATTAATTAAAAATGAAGAACGACGTGACCTTAGTGTAATTCATAGGATCAAGGGCCAAATGCCTGATTTAATTTCTTATAGTAAAGAAGGAACTCTAACCTAGAGTAACTGAAAGTTTAGGGGAAAAAAAATAATGAACGGAGTCTAGGGAATGCACAGTTTTATGACAGGGTCATCAAACAGGGATTGACCCCAAACGATTCTAGTGTCCACACCAATGATGAAGCTATAGAACAATGTACCGAATTCTTGAACTACTTTGACCCCTTTGCTAGCCCCTGCTGCTGGTAGTAAGGTCTGTTTGAATAACAAAGCTCTTTATGTTATCCTAGCAAGGACCAGGGAATCAAAAGAAATTTTCAACTAATGGACCCTGAAAAGAGGGCTTGGACAGACCACGTATTTACTTACCCTTTCGTATTTCATTTTTACGTATTTGCCCTTGAAGACTAAATACACACAAAAACTATAAAAGCGTATAGTATACAAACAAGTAGGTCACATTTCTGGTTAAAATACGAATGTCGAATGTGCCCCAGTCTTTTATATTTAATTTTGAGATACTTATTAGTCTTCCGACATTAGTTTTTGTTTTGTTCTTTGATATAATTGAAATTAAAATACACAACTCGAAATCCAAATTACTTTCAGTAAAACCCGGTTGATACACCGGCGTTTAGACGGTTTAAGGGACTCTGTAATAATAAGTATCTAGTAAGTATCCCCATATCTAATAAGTATCCCCATAACTTCTGCTTCTACAATAAACGTTCTTTGTAAATTTGACTTAATGATTCATTTAGATTTTTATGGTTTCATTTTAGCTCAGGTTAAATCTTCTCCGTTTTAGGATAGAACTATTAGTATATAGCTGAATCTAATATCTTTACGGTCAACTAATATTCAAGATATTATTGAAAATTCACATAGACATGCCACTAATCGCTGATTTTCTCAAAAAATGTTAAAAATTACTGAGACTTTTATGAATAATTATCATTATGTATTGGACAAGCTATCTATTTTTGCTAGATCTTTCCAGTTATCGTGATTATTATGGTGATATTATTTTTCGTTTTGTTAATGCTTCGAAAACAGGGGCGTAATTTTCTATAAAGCAAGGGGCAACTACCCCTCCCAGACCTCGGATTGCCCCCCCCCCGGCCCCAATCCCCCCCCCAACTAAAATTTAGTGTCTTCCAAGATCTTGTCAAAACTAAGGTAAACCTTCATAATTCAACAGAAAAAGATCAGTTTTTTTTTAGTACATACTTATCTTTACATACTTATCTGTACATACTTACTCTAAAGTACCTTTGTAGTAATAAATAGGAGCTTTATGGTACCAAATAGTTCTTTTTTTAGTTTTTACTGTCATTTTCACTTGATTTTGGAAAATTGGCTCCAACTTTGCCCCCTTGCCCCAGGATTTTGACGAGATTACGCCACTGCTTGAAAAATAAAAACCCCACGGTTCAGGTTTTGTTCTCAATAAAATACAAATACCACAAAGCCTTTAGATTTTTTAAGTTGGAGGACGGGCGCAGTACAGCAATGATCAGGGGCGTAGTTTGTTATGAGGCGGGATGGGGCAACTACCCCCAGACTTTAGTTTGCCCCCCCCCCCCCCAGCTGAAATGTTTCCTGTGTGTGATAAAAATAATAAATAAGAATACACTGAAAGCTTATGGCTCTTAAGTACACAGGTAACGGTAGAGTGTTGCCCCTGATATAGTCAAAATTTGAAATAAAAAAACACATTTACACAATGAAAAGCAGTCTTGATAACCCTGACAAGTGTGGTCACATAAAGTTCGAAGGGGGCTCATTGGATTGGTAATCAGACACTCTAGTGCTCTTTTTAAGAGTCAAAGTGATCAGAGAGGAGCTACCCCCTCCCCTCTACACACACGTGGGATTGTCCCAAAATGTGTCTAATTTAAATTTTGAGATGGCCATTCTGTTCAAAATAGTCCAAATGTCATATAACAAGGCTTTTTGGGGTTGAAACAAACCCCAGAGATTAGGGGCAAGGGTTGTAAGTTATGCCCAGGGGGTATTTAAGGTTTTTATGGAAAGGATATTTGTTTAACTTCAGAAGAGGTTCAGTCTTTCTCCCTGAAAAAGACTATGTCAATATAAAACGAACAAAAATTAATAAAAAAAACTTTTTGCACAAAATAAGTTTTTCAACAATAGTGAAGTACTCCATTAAACCAAAAATGAAAAAAAAAAAATAGAAGCAAATAATCTACCAAGACACGTGCTTATAAATAATTGACACGTGCTTACAAATTAGGGAAGAAAAGTGCAAAAAGGACTTACTTGTCATCAGATTCTTTTTTCTTCAAGAGCGTTGTTTCTTCTTTTCCTTCGCTTAATTTGCTAGCTTCGTCAATTACTTTCTTTTCTTTCAAACTTTTCGTTTCTACCTTTTTTACCTCTTCTTTAAACGACTTTTTCTCTTTCCACGAAGGTTCCTTTCGCTTCGACTATAAAAAAAAGAAATCAGGAAAAAACTAAGATCATCTTTGTAAGTCTAGGTGAAGATTGAGTTTGACATTCCACGCATTTCTCTACCAAACCCACCCTATTCGCTAGTGAAACCCAGTGCATGAAACTTACCTAGAATCTATCTATTGACTAATTTACACAATCTACTAATCTACGGAACCTAATCTACATGAGAATCGACACAAATCATTAAGAAAATAAAAATTACTTATTTGAATTCCAAAGCATATAATTCTGATTTAACTCATATTCCCTTTTTTTAGAACCTTGCCTTAGACCTTAGTTCCTCCAGTGCCTCCGGAGGCACACAGGGCATCGGTGAGTAGCCTCCAATCCTCCCTCATGTGAGCCGCTGCATATATGTCTTCCCACCCTGGGATGAGACTCGTCTGGAGGGCTCTTCTGTCACGTTCATCAAGGAGGCACACTTGTGCCTCCTTAAAGAGGCGACCCACCAAAATGTTAAGTGATTTCCGGTCCTAGCAGTCGCAGAGAGACGGCGGTGATCGCATTTTGTAGCCTACGCTCAAACTAAGAAACATGCAAAATTTCACCCCCCCCCTCCGACTTTATCTTCATGGGGGAAAGTGGGCCGGAAGTTTCGACCCTCCCACCACAGCCCCCCTTTAACGTTGTCCGATCGGACTGAAATTTAGAGGATAAGCTTTCCTAGGGCCTGGGAGCTTATCCTCAAAATTTCAGCTCAATCTGATCAATCCTTCCCTGTTTTCCAAAAACCAAATATAGCCACTTAATGTTCATCAAATTTTTTTTTGTTAGCCACGCCTACAGGCCACAGTTGGCAACGGATCCGGGTGAATGATGACTCATTCGAAGCGGAATTCGACCTGTTAGGGCCTTTTGATATTTTCAACTGAAAAAATTATCCCCCGAATTTATATTTACGAAAAACCTCGTTGTCCTATAAGAGCCCATGTTAATTTTTCCCACCACAGCCCCCCTTTAACGTTGTCCGATCGGGCTGAAATTTAGAGGATAAGCTTTCTTAGGGTCTGAGAGCTTATCCTCAAAATTTCACCTCAATCCGATCACTCCTTCCCTATTTTCCAAAAACCAAATATAGTGTTTTCCAAAAGTCGAAAATAGATTGCAGAGACTAAAAATAACTTATCAAGAGTCTCTGATGGTACAGTGATCACTATTCCTGTCTATCATGCGGAAGACCCGGTTTCGATTCCCCGTCAGAGTAAATTTTTTATATATTGAATTTAAAGTAGTATCTCTTAAATTTAAAGTTTAAAAAGAAACTCAGTTTCTTTTTTAAATCCAATCTATTAAATCCTTCGGCTCAACAGGCGTCTCCAGAAGAATATCACATGCCGTATACCCGCATGCTAAAAGAAAAGTTGAAAAAAGAAAATCTTACTGTGCATTTGATTTGAGTATTCAGGAATTAAAAGCCTTAACAAAAGAATCTTCAAAAGCGGGGGATTTGGGGGGCGGCAGCCCCCCAACTTTAACTCCTGACACGATCAGCTAACAGTTAGTCAAGAAATAATAAGTAATAAACTGTACAAAAACGTGCAGAAATTATTTGAAAAAAACTACGTTTTCTAAAGAGTTAAAGAGGCTGAGTCACAAGTTCGAACCTTAAAACGTACGGGGATTAGGAGGTACAGTTGGGGGGCTACCGCCCCTCAAACCCCCGCTTCCGTATATGAAAGGGGCTGTGCCCTCCTCCACGCCTCGCTCTTACGCTAAAGTTTTTATTGTTTAAAAAAAGAGTTGTGAGGAAGTCAAACTTTAGCGTAAAGAGCGAGGCGTTGAGGAGGGCACAGCCCCTTTCATATACGGAAGCGGGGTTCGGGGGGCGGCAGCCCCCCAACTGTACCTTCTAATCCCTGTACGTTTTAAGGTTCGAACTTGTGACTCAGCCTCTTTAACTCTTTAGAAAACGTAGTTTTTTCAAATAATATGTCCTACGGAGCGTGTTCTTTGGCCTTCCTCGGCGACGGGTGCCTTCCAGTCGCCAGTGGAGGAGCATTTTTGGAAGTCTGTGATCTGGCATGCGGAGGATGGGTCCAAGGTATCGCCATCTGCGTTGTCGTACAACGGTTGCAATATCTGGATAGCCTGTGCGGGTACGGATCTCGTCATTGCTGACACGGTCTCTCCAACTGATTTTAAGGATTCGGGGAAGACAGTTACTTTCGAAGGCGGTAAGGTGTTTCTCCTGTTCCGCGGTTAGCTTAAGGCATTCTATAGCGTAACTCAGGACAGACAGTACATCGCTCTATAACAACCTGAGTTTCAACTTCAACGAGTATACGGTGGGTTTTCAGATTGGTAGAAGTCTCTGAAATGATGCGTTGGCCAAGGCTATCCTGGTACGCAATTCTTTTCCAGAGTCGCCACTGGAAGTGACTTTACTCCCTAAGTACTTGAAATCTGTCACCTTTTCGATGTCTTCTCCTCTTAGTTGGATTCCCATGGGTGAAGTATTGAGTATAGCAGCTTGTCTTTGTATTCTTTGTATGTCTTGTCTTAGTATTTGAAGTATAGCTTTTGTCTCTGGGGCGTTAATGTGTATTCCGAATTGTTCAGCTTTCTCTGCGAGTTTGCTCAGGAATTCCTGAAGCTTTGACTTGTCGGCTTCTATGAGCCCAACATCGTCGGCGAAGTCGACATCCTGAAGAAGTTTCCCTGCAATCCGGATTCCATGCCCATTTACCTGTCTGAAGATGTAATCTGCCACTAGGACGAAGAAGAGAGGTGACAGGACACAGCCTTGCTTGACGCCAGTCATCACCTTGAAGTAGCGTGTGTTGTCGTCCGATGTTTTAATACAGCATTCCGTCTCTTCGTACATGGCAACTATTAGACGGATTAGCTTCTCGGGAATGCCGTAAAACCGCAATACTCTCCACAAGGTTTGACGATCAACTGAATCAAATACCTTTTCGAAGTCCACGAAGAGTATAACAAGCGCTGTCTCCATTCGTTAGATTCCTCCAGCATGGTGCGTAGAGTAAAAATAATATCGACACAAGATCGTTTTGGCCGAAATCCATGCTCTTCTTCACGTAAGTGAGGATCAAGGGCTGCTCGGAGTCTTCCTAATATTATCGCCGTGAAGAGCTTCGCAGGGATCGAGAGAAGATTGATTCCTTTATAGTTGCCACATTCTTTTGCGTCTCCTTTCTTGACGAGTTTGACTAAGGTTCCTGTTCTTCAGTCTTTGGGGAACTTTTCGCTAAGCCAGAGGATCAAGAAGAAGGATAGCCAGATGGTCAGGGTTCGACGCAGGCTGAACTTGATCATTTCAGCTGAAATGCGGTCTCTACAGGGGCCTTCCCATTCTTAAGTTTTTTAGCTGCTGAGAGTAACTCGTCGGCCGTCGGATTTTCATCACTGATGTCAATACTGAAGAGAGCTTGGTCTGGTATGTCCGGCGGGACCGCTGGTGTTGGGCGATTAAGTAGGGCTTCGAAATAACTCGCCCATCGTTCCTTTTGTTCTTTCGCATCTGTCAGGAGCCTTCCATTTTCATCTTTTACCGGGCATTCTTGGATACTTGACTTGCCTACTATTTCCTTGGTAAGGCGATATACAGTCCGTGTGTCTCCACGGCTCGCTGCTTCTTCGGCTTGTTTGGCCTTTTCGTTCATGTATTGTCGTCTGTCGAATCTGGTGCTTTTCTTTACATTTCTATTATTTTCTTTATAAGCCAAGCTCTTGGTCACCTCTGAGTGACCACTTTCCCCAACGGAGCTCGACTTCAGTTTCTTGTAATTTTCTATGAGATCCGAGGTCTTCATAGGTGTCCACTGTTGCTTAGCCGGCTTTCTAAACCCGGGAGTTTCTTCGGCCATATCCGTGTAGCTTTTGCGGATCGTCTCCCAAGCTTCTTCGACGTCTTCTGACAGGTTATATAGGGCATCACATTTATTGTACAGTTTGATGCCAAACGAATATCGGACGCTTTTCTCACGTAGTTTGTCCATATCAAAGCTTCTGAGCATGTCCGCCTTCTCCTTCCAATTATTAGACTTCAGCTTCAATTTCAGTGTGATGACTACTAGTTCGTGGTCTGAACCAACGTCGGCACTTCGGAAACTTCGAACGTCTTTTAGGCTTGTTCGCCATCTCCGGCGGATCAGAAAATGGTCGATTTGGTTTTTGACGGCGCCATCCGGGTTGTCCAAGTGTATTTGCGGATATGTTTATGCTGAAAAAGCGTACCGCCGATTAGCAAATCATTCCCCATAGCTAAATGATCATTCAATATTTTTAGAACACATTCTGGCGAAACTCAACCCTCGCAGTCAGGCGAAAACTCCCAACCCTACTAGTTTACAAGCTTCACAATTTTTTTCGTAAATTCTTACCTATTTAGCAGGAGATAGGCTAACAAGCTTACCCCTCCCACAAGCTTGTGGCTTTCCTTCTGTAATATGACAAGCAAGGTCGCTCACATGTATGGCTCCTGTAATAATCTTTTCTTGTAAAATGCTACAATCTTTTCTACCATTTTTTTTATTTTAATCTTCAACAAAACCAACAAAGTTTCGGCACACAGTTCTTTCAGTTTTATCCCAGTTGTTTAGGGAGTAAGTAGTCCATTTAAAGAACAGCATGACATATAGGGATTTTACCCTTAGAGTGTGACGGTTATTCCCAATTTTGACGAAGCCAATTTAAAAACGACAGCGAGACGGTTGGACATTTTCCGTGGTTTAACTTCCGCTTGGTTTCACCCAAGCATATTTGCCCCCCTCCCAACAAATAATTTAAAAGGTGAAAATAGATATGTGTAAAATAACTAGACCCCGGCGCCGCTTCGATGAGGGAAGACCGGCGGCGGCGGGGCCAAAAACAGCACGCCACGGCGCGCCGCCGGCGTGATCAATGTTGACCGCAAACAATAATGTTTTCATCAGTGTTTCTCAAATCACAGCTTAAATTTACAACAGATTCGATCCTATTCATGAGTTCAAAAATTCACAAGTCGCTGGCTGGAAACTGGTCTTCTTCGTTATTCATCAAGAGAATTAGAAATGTGGTAGAAACGAAATGGCTCTGGTGTTTCAGAACCCTTGCATAATACGAGTAGTTGAAGTATCTATTAGTTATGAATTCTTAGCATAAATAATTATCAAAATTGGTAGTTTTTTTCATCGAGCATTACTGCATATACAACTTCAAGTACCGTATCAAAAATTCGTCAGTTATCTGGGTAAAAAACTTTGAATATAACTTTAAACTTAGAAGCTTAATTTTTTCATAATACCCTTTGCCTATATCTGTTTTGTCACCTTTAAAACAGTTGAAATGGGCGACTTTGATATTGACTGTTTTTTTTTTTTTGTTTGCTCTTTTGGATTCTTAAAAAGACTTCTTGTGTTAAAAACTAGCTTTTAATTACAATTTAAAAAAATGCATTTTAAAGTTTTTTTGGCTTCTTTATAGAATATATGTTATGTAGGCTAAGGCTGAACTGCTGCTTTTTTATTGCTTTTGGCTGCTCTTTTGGATATTATTCGTTTTTTTTTCTTTTGGGGATTCATTCCAAATTATAAATTGATAAATACCTAATATCAGTCAAATTATAAACTGCATCTAAAAGGAGTAAATTTATCAAATTGAAAAATACATGATGAACACTTCACATGAGAAACACTTCAATTACAATGAAACAAAAAAAAACACTTAATGGTTTATTCGGTATGAAGAAAAATTAAATGCCAGCTATTTTCTGGTAAAAAATGACAAGCTCATCCGTTTTAAATATAATTAAATGAAATAATATGCAGACTGAAGTAGCTCCAGGAAGATGTTGAGATTTTCATCCTAGTTCGTCACTTTTAATCCAAGCAAAATGTTAGGACACTTAGTAACAGTTATTGAGTTTAAGCTTTGATTTCCAAATGCTCACAAAAATTACAAAATTTAAGAAAGTCGCAACAATAAGTCACCTGTGGTCAAAATACTCAAAGACTCCTCTTAGATTCCCACCCAGGCTCAAAGCTTCTGCTATGATCATTTCCATGGAAATCTCCAAAGAGTTTCTTTTTAAAATAGCTTTCAAGCGTAGTTAGGGGTATTTAGCCTTTTTTGCTTTTCTTCAAAGCTTTGAAAAAGGTTTTATAATATTCCAAATGTTACATTTGTTATATTTGTGCATATTTTTGGTAATCATTTGTGGGGTGATCGAAATTTTTAAACCACAGGAGATACGTAAGAACGTTGCAACATCTAGTACCCTGAGGTCATAAGACTTTCAAAGACTCCTCCTTGAATCTCCCAAATTGAAAGCTTTTATTATGACCTGGCCTTTTAATGTAACTTGGGCACTGGACCAAGGGCGCCATTATCACTCGAGCGCAACGTTAGGTGGGGATGTCGATATCGCTTTCGTCACACCAATTCGTTTTAGTGTGAATCTGCATGGTACTTATGAATGAATGTTTTCAAATTAAACCTGTTTCATCAAAAAGAAAAACAAACGGGTTGGACGCATATGTCCCTTTCCCTTTGGACGATAAAACCATGCAAGTGCTGTATCAAGTATAACTCACGAAAATCTTGTTAATTTTTGTCAACTTTTCAACTTTTTGGCATCCCTGCTTTCAATAAAAAAAATCAAGGTGCTATCACTTAAATATAATAGCTCCCTATGCCCCCCCCCCATGGATACTATCTTGATAGGACACCCTCTCTGCTTTAAATAAAAAAATAATTAACTTATTGGCACCCCTGCTTTCAAAAAAAATCGAGTTAGTATCATTTAAATATGATAGCTCACTACCCCCCCCCCCCCCCCCTCTGGATACCACCTTGATAAAATGCCGTCTCTGCTTTAAATTAAAAAAAAATAACTTTCAATAAAAAAAAATTCGGGATATTATCATTTAAATGTAATACCCCCCCCCTACTACCCCCCCCCCCTCTGGATACCACCTTGAGAGGATACCGTCTCAGCTTTCATTAGAAAAATAAGTTACTTAATAATTAACTAGGTCACTATATGGTTCAAACAAACACGCAAAACAACGTAAAACAGCTTAGTGTTCCTTGAAAAAATTGAGGGTATGAGTAAAGGGGTACAAAGACAACAACAAAAATGTCGAAATTATTCAGATATACCTCAAATTATTGGAAAACTGAGTGATAGATTCGCCATGGCATTCCATAAGATCCAAAGAATCGAATTAAAAGGGAGCACACACAAAAGCCAAATAAGGCCAGTAGCCTATGAGAAATCGCAAAATACCCAAGACAATGAACAAGTCCCAATGGGGAGGCCCTGGGTCTATCAAAATATTTTAATGGTTTCCCGGGGAATTTGATATCATTTTCTTCTGTCTCCACTTTAAATGAAAAAAAAAATTATCCTTTTGGCATCCCGGCTTTCAATAAAAAAAAATAAGGTATTATCACTTAAAAATGATATCCCCCTATCCTCCCCCCCTATAGGCAATAATTTACAATTTATTTATGAGTCATATTTTTGGGGTAGCTTCCGAACAATTGAGTATTAAACATTCAGGCGTTCAACAATTGAGTATTAAACATTAAGAAAATCTTATCTAAAAACAACACAAAAAAAGAAATCTGTAAACTTACAATTCAGCTGTAGAAACAATCTGTCGGCTCTCAATTTCAAAATCCAACTGAGGGCTGAAGCTGTATAGTAGTGAATTCGTTCTATAATTCTATTCAACTTGCAAATAAAATTCTTGACTACGAATGATGTTAGAAATAGCGATTGGGAAACTACATTCGAAATAATTTAAACTCGTTTCATAAAAATGATACTGTTTTTTGTCAACATATGAAGAACTGTGTATATTGCAATATTTGCATTTGCATATTGCATCTGTCTGGTTTTTATGCAAAGTAACAAAAAGAAACGAAAATTAATGAACAAGAGAGCAGTGAAGAATTATGGTATACAAAGTAATATTTGGCAGGGAAAGTCACTGGTGATAAATCGCTAGGGGTGGCCGTGATTGCGTGATTTTCGGGGATTCGGGAAACCAAATTTTTTTTCGGGTTGACGAATAGATTCTCGGGGAAATACCTGAAAATTCGGGAATAGTGCATGCCCTTTTTGATTTCTAATCAGGAATATCGAAATAATAAACCACGCGAGAAGGAAAAGCTCCGACTTTGCAGCTGACGCAATAAAGAATTGCCGCGAAATTAATTTAAATCGACCGAACGCCGCCGCCTCTGTTGGCGGCGGCGCGCCTTTGGCGCGCCGGCGGCGTTACAACACTTCGGCGGCGTTCGACCGAGCCTCTCGTCGGCGGCGTTCGGTCGATCCGCCGGCACGGCGCCGAGGTCTAAAAATAACACTCACACAATATGCTGATTCTTCGTAGTCATCTTCCCATTCATCCCATTTTTCCTGTTCTCTTGACGTCTTTTTTCCTTTTTCAATAGCAGCAACTCGCTTACTTCTATCATCTTCTCGCTTTTGCTTCTTTCTAATTCCCTCTTACGCCTTTCCTCTCTCCTCTCATCACGAATTCGAGCTCTTTCTTCTATTCTTTTATTTAGGTAGTCCACTAGAGGAGTATGAACTAAACCTGAAATTGTTAATTTTTATAAATCATGGTTGCAGCAGTAGCTACAAATTAGTAAAGGACGAACACAGCCCATAGTAACCAAAAAAAACCTGAAACCCCTAAAAATGGCGTCAGTTCGAAACAAAAAGTACACCATTGGAATAGTCTTACCCTAAAACTCTATACAGGAAACTTACAGTCCCTTGGCTGAACAACAAGAAAATCCCTTGGCTTGAACAAAGAAAATCACTTTTTTTGCATGGAAAGCACATCATTTTTTTTTCATCTTTCTTTTCAAAGCATCATATATATATATATATATATATATATATATATATATATATATATATATATATATATATATATATATATATATATATATATATATATATATATATATATATATATATATAATATATATATATATATATAATATATATATATATATATAATATATATATATATATATATGTCTTTTTACTTGTCACATTTTCAGAGGCATATTTAGTTCAAACAAATTAGAGAGGACTGGTCATGATCACTGAAAGACTGGTCAAACGAAGTTCCAGTACCTACAGCTCAATGACTATCTGAAATAATTTTAAAAATTGTAGAGTTACAAATAAATAATGTAAAGACATTGATTTTAGGAGAATGTTCTGTCAGATAGCTGACGAGGTTTTGGAGAGGAAGGCTAGAGTATTGAGGAACCTTGAAGTATTATAGAAAAGGGTGAACTTAGGCAGAAACAGGAAGAGTATTTTGTAAAAAACTAAGTAACTGATCCAACGAGACAAAGAGAAAAGTAAGGGAAATGCAGAAGGCACCCAATTATGAATTAAAGAGGTATGTAATGCGGGCTATGGATAGAATTAATGAGAACATTCGAAAGAACATTTAGACGAAAAAAAAAGTTAATTGACATGTTAAGAATTTGAGGGAAAATAGTCAGTCCCAACTAGTATTAGTTAGACACAGGAATGGAGCCTGGATGAGTATTAAAGAGTGTTAGGAATGGGCTGAGCGTTCTAAGGGAGTGTTGATCGATGATGGGATTATAGGAAATATTATAGAAGAGGAATTTAATGAGGGGAGCTGAGTAAGAAAAAAGTGAGGGAATTGTTGGTAATCATAGGCAGCGCGATAGCGCTGCCTAAGTAAAGAACGATGTGGGCACAATGTATTATTTATTTATTTTTTTCTTTTTTCTTCTCCATGCCCGGGCACTTCGTATCGAAGGAGTTGTCGTAGAAACTTCGAAAAGAGCTTATTCGATTGGAAATTGGGGTGGCTAGTGCCCTTTTTAATAGTCTAAAGTGAATAGAGGGCAACTAGCCCCCCCCCCCACGCCCATCATTCCCCTAAACACATCCAATCAAAATTTTGAGATAGCCATTTTGTTCAGCGTAGTTGATTTCCAGATAGAAAATATCTTTTTGAGGAGGATACTCCCCCACAACACTCGGGGCAAGGGTTTTAAGTTATGCCCAGGGGACATATAAGGTTTTTATAGAAGGCGTTGTCGTAGAAACTTCAAAAACGGCTCATTAGACTGGAAATTTAAAGGGCTAGTGCCCTTTTTAATAGTCGAAAGTGATTGGAGGGCAACTAACCCCCCTCCCCACGCCCGTCATTCCCTAAAACACATCCAATCAAAATTTTGAGATAGCGATTTTGTTCAGCATAGTTGATTTCCAGGTAGAAAATATGTTTTTGAGGAGGACACTCCCCCTACTACCCTCGGGGCAAGGGTTTTAAGTTATGCCTTGAAAGCATATAAGAACTATGTTGGCATAATGTATCATTTATTATCTGTTTTCCTTTAGAGCAGTGCACTTCGTATCGAAGAAGTTGTCGTAGAAACTTCGAAAGGGGCTCATTCAATTAGAAATTGGAGTGGCTTGTGCCCTTTTTAACAGTCGAAAGTGATTGGAAGACAACTAACACCCGTTCCACGCCCACCATTTCCCGAAACACATCCAATCAAAATTTTGAGATAGCCATTTTGTTCAGCGTAGTTGATTTTCACATTGAAATTATGTTTTTGAGGAGGACACTCCCCCACAGCCTTCAGGGCAAGGGTTGTAAGTTATGCCCTGGGGGCACATAAGGTTTTTATAGAAGGCGTTGTCGTAGAAACTTCAAAAAAGGCTCATTCAATTGAAAATTCAAAGGGCTAGTGCCCTTTTTAATAGTCGAAAGTGATTGAAGGGCAACTAGCCCCCCCCCCACGCCCATCATTCCCCCAAACACATCCAATCAAAATTTTGAGATAGCCATTTTATTCAACGTAGTTTTAAGTTCTGTAAATTAGGTCTTTGAGGATGACAACCCCCTCACAGCCCTTAGGACAAGGGTTGTAAGTTATGCCCTGGGGGCAAATAAAGTTTTTATAGAACGCGTTGTCGTAGAAACTTCCAAAAGGGCTATTTGATTAGAAATTGAAATTGCTAGTGCTCTTTTAATAGTCGAAAGTAATTGGAAGGCAACTAACACCCCTTCCACGCCCACCATTTCCCCAAACACATCCAATCAAAATTTTGAGATAGCCATTTTGTTCCACGCAGTTAAAGTTCAGGAAATTATACCTTTGAGCAGAACCCTCCCCCCACAGTCTTCAGGGCAAGGGTTATAAGTTATGCCCTGGGGGCATATAAGTTTTTACTGAAATCTTTGTCGTAGAAATTTGAAAAAGGGCTTATTCGATTGGATATTCAAAGGTCTAGTGCCCTTTTTAATAGTCGAAAGTGATTTGAGGGCAACTAGCCCCCCTCTCGCCCACCTTTTCCCCAAACACATCCAATCAAAATTTTTAGATAGCCATTTTTTTCAGTGTTGTGGATTTCCACTAATAAATTAAGTTTTTGAGGAGGACACTCCCCCACAGCCCTCAGGGCAAGGGTTGTAAGTAATGCCGTGGGGGCATATAAGGGGTTTATAAGAAGCGTCGTCGTAGAAACTTCAAAAAGGGCTCATTCGATTGGAAATTGAAATGGATAGTGCCCTTTTTAATAGTCGAAAGTGATTGGAAGGAAACTAACACCCCTTCCACGCCCACCATTTCCCCAAACATGTCCAATCAAAATTTTTATATAGCCATTTTGTTCCACGCAGTTTACAGTTCAAGAAATTATACCTTTGAGCAGGACACTCTCCCCACAGTCTTCACGGCAAGGGTTATAAGTTATGCCCTGGGGGTATATAAGGTTATTATTGAAATCTTTGTCGTAGAAACTTGAAAAAGGTCTCATTCGACTGGAAATTCAAAGGGCTAGTACCCTTTTTAATAGTCGAAAGTGATTTGAGGGCAACTAACCCCCCTCTCACGCCCAACTTTTCCCCAACACATCGAATCAAAATTTTTAGACAGCCATTTTATTCAACGCAGCTGAAAGTTTTGGAAATTAGGTCTTTAAGGATGACAACCCATCCCCCCCCCCACAACCCTTAGGGCAAGGGCTGTAAGTTATGCCCTAGGAGCATGTAAGGTTTTTATAGAAAGCGAAGTTGTAAAAACATCAAAAAGGGTTCATTCAATTGGAAATTGAAAGGGCTAGTACCCTTTATAATAGTCGAAAGTAATTGAAGGGCAACTAACCCCCCCTCTCACGCCCACAATTTCCCCAAACACATCCAATCAAAATTTTGAGATATCCATTTTGTTCAACGTAGTCGAAAGTTCTGGAAATTAGGTCTTTAAGGATGATAGCCCTATCAGAGCCCTCAGTGCAAGGGTTGTAAGTTATGCCCTGGGGACATATAAGGTTTATATAGAAAGTTGTTGTAGAAATTTCAAAAGGGGCTCATTCGATTGGAAATTGAAATGGATAGTGCCCTTTTTAATAGTCGAAAGTGACTGGAAGGAAACTAACACCCCTTCCACGCCCACCATTTCCCCAAACATATCCAATCAAAATTTTTAGATAGCCATTTTGTTCCACGCAGTTTACATTTCAGGAAATAATACCTTTGAGCAGGACACTCCCCCACACAGTCTTCAGGGCAAGGGTTATAAGTTATGCCCTGGGGGCATATAAGGTTATTATTGAAATCTTTGTCGTAAAAACTTGAAAAAGGTCTCATTCGATTGGAAATTAAAAGGGCTAGTGCCTTTTTTAATAGTCGAAAGTGATTGAAGGGCAACTAACCCCCCCTCTCACGCCCACAATTTCCCCAACACATCCAATCAAAATTTTTAGATAGCCATTTTATTCAACGCAGTTGAAAGTTTTGGAAATTAGGTTTTTAAGGATGACAACCCATCCCCCCCACAACCCTAAGGGCAAGGCCTGTAAGTTATGCCCTGGGAGCATGTAAGGTTTTAATAGAAAGCGAAGTTGTAAAAACATCAAAAAGGGTTCATTCAATTGAAAATTAAAAGGGCTAGTGCCTTTTTTAATAGTCGAAAGTGATTGAAGGGCAACTAACCCCCCCTCTCACGCCCACAATTTCCCCAAACACATCCAATCAAAATTTTGAGATATCCATTTTGTTCAACGTAGTCGAAAGTTCTGGAAATTATGTATTTAATGATGACAAACCCCACAGAGTCCCCAGGGCAAAGGTTGTAAGTTATGCCCTGGGGGCATATAAGGTTTTTAATGATAGAGTTGTCGTAAAAACTTCAAAAGGGTCTCACTCAATTGGAAATTGAGAGGGCTAATGCCCTTTTTAATAGTTCAAAGTAATTGAACGGTTGTAAGTTACCCCCCTCTCAAGCCCACCATTCCAACAAACACATTCAATCAAAATTTTCACATAGCCATTTTGTACAACGTAGAAGAAAGTTCTGGAAATTAGGTCTTTGAGGATGACAACCCCCCCCCCCCAGCCCTCGGGGCGAGGGTTGTAAGTTATCCCCTGGGGCATATAAGGTTTGTATTGAAAGTGTTGTCATAGAAACTTCAAAAGGGTTCATTTGATTGGAAATTGAAAGGGCTAGTGCCTTTTTTAATAGTTGAAAGTGATTGGAGAAAGACTAACGCCCCTCTCACGCCCACCATTTTCCCAGACACATCCAATCAAAATTTTGAGATAGCCATTTTGTTTAACGTAGTTGAAAGTTCTGGAAATTAGGTCTTAGAGGATGACAACCACCCTCACAGCCCTTAGGGTAAGAGTTGTAATTTACGCCCTGGGGGCATATAAGGTGTTTATAGGAAGTGTTGTCGTAAAAACTCAAAAAGGGCTCATTCGATTGGAAATCAAAAGGCCTAGTGCCCTTTTTAATTGTCGAAAGTGATTGGAAGGCTTGACATTTTTATAGTAAAGATCGATGTGGGTATAATGTATTATTTTGTTGTTGTTGTTGTTGTTCAGACCAGGGCACTTTGCATCGAAGGAGTTGTCGTAGGAACTTCGAAAAGGGCTCATTCGATTGAAAATAGAAAGGGCTGATGCCCTTTTTAATAGTCAAAAGTGATTGGAGGGAAACTAATCCCCCTCCCACGCCCACCCTCATATTTGACTTTATGTCTAGAAACTAAATGTTGCCATAAGATTAAATCAAAATGCACTGTGTTAATGCTAATTCCCAATAAGGCATCTCAGCAGTATCCCAAGAACGACTGAGGGTATTATGTTCAAACTTTCGGGGCTGCTTCTGCTCTTAAAACTTAACCAAATGAAAATGACGTAAATGTATCCAAGCCTTCAAAGAAAGTAAACAGATTCTTTTGCGAATGGTATCAAGTTTTCCATTTCAGGTCAACTAGAGGAGGTATGAAACTAAATTAAACACTACTATTTGTGTCCAGATTTTTAAGAGGGTTTATGTTGTTAAAAATTGCTGATAATTTTTCTCCAGCATACAAATAGCAGGCCAAACTATAAATTCTTAAAAAAACGAAAAGATTTAAAGTATTATTTTCTTTTTCTCTGAAAAGACTATGTCAATATAAAACAAATAGAAATTGATTAAAAAAAAATTTTTCCACAAAATAAGTTTTTCAAAGAAAAGTAAAGAACTCCATTAAACAAAGCAAAAATAAAATCAAATAATCTACCAAGCGTGAAACTACCACAAATCAGCATCGATAAATAAATGAAACCAAAAACGAACAGAAATTACAATAAATAACCGAGTCAAACTCAAAACGAGCAGAAATTAACATAAGTTGGACTCAAAACCCCTATGCCTTCCCAAGGCCAGAACATAATTTGCACTTTACGGAAAAAAAATACAAATGAATGTGCAATGTCAGTTTAATATACATATACTGATATTTAGTAATCAAAATGTTAATATTATTTGATTTATTAAAGTTATAAAAGTAAAAACATTTATATTTTTATCTGTAAAGGGCAAATTGTGTTCTGGCCTTGGGAAGGCATAGGGGTTTTGAACCCTATTCATGTTAATTTCTGCTCGTTTTGATTTTAACTCGGTTATTTATTGTAATTTATGTTCGTTTTGGGTTTCATTTATTTATCGATGGTGATTTGTGGTAGTTCCACGCTTGGTCGATTATTTGATTTTATTTTTGCTCATTTTTTGTTTAATGGAGTTCTTTACTTTTCTTTGAAAAACTTATTTTGTAGAAAAAGTTTTTTTTAATTAATTTAGTAGTAAGGGAAGGCATATTTACTAAGTAAGAGTTGCATAAGGTATTCAAAAGATCAAAAATGATAAGATGGCAGATCCTGATGTAATGATAAATGAGCTTTTGAAACACCTTGGATTAAAAGTTAGAAACAATAAAATGAGCATTTTATTCCTGAAAATATTCCCAAACGCAGTACTTTCAATGAATTTCTAGTGGTTACTTTTAACGGTTATCCATGTCACAGCAATCTTTAACATTTACGCCCATTGCTATACAGACGATGTCGAGGAGAGCGACTGCATATAGCACATATTGTATTTGTGCTAGTTTGGTTCGGAGAAATTTATGTTCGGAGAAATTATCTTTGGAACTAAAGACAGTCTGGCAACACTGAAATAGGCAGCGTCCCTTCTCATTTTACGAAATATCTATTTTTTTTTCTTATCATCCTTTTTTAGTTGCCTATTGAGAGGCGAGTGAAATGCCAGAAAAGAACGATAAAATCTTGAGGCAGTTGAAGAAACATGAAAAATTAGTAGTAAAAAAAAACTATGCTATTGAAATGATCATGCACTTGCATAGGAGAGGTATTTCAGATCCCAGCCTCTTCTGAAATACTTAAGATTCATTTTTCTGACAATTCCTTATATTTAAAATATAATCTACCTATTTTTGTGTTATTTCCTAATTTACGACACTCCCACGCAGTGCACCCCCCATCCACCAAAAAACGCCTTTTATAGGTCTTATGTTATGATAAAACGAATTTAGGAGCCGAGCAAAATAAGTTCTTTTCTGAAATTCTAAAACCTCTCATTCCCTTGTTCCTTTCATTCAAATGTTTCAAGATCGCACAGCAAGATCGCACAAAAGACAAAAGATCGCACAGCAAGTTTACTTTGGAGCTGAAAAGCTTGATAAACAGTGACTTTTCTGGCTAATGTATTTTAAAAAATCTAATAGTTAAGACTATTAGTGCGTTCGAGCATTCCAAGATTAATCCGACAACCCCGATTACTTATCCTTAGGGTTTCACGAGATTGTATCCTTAGGGTTTAGTAGGGTTAGTACTTGAAACGGCCTGGATTAGTTGTCGGGTAAGTTACACCTGCCAACCCTGGAAAATGCAGGATAACAGAGGATAAGTGAACTCATATATAAACAAAAAATTCAATCTACAACAATGGAAAAAATATATGAAATTCTATGCAGAGAACAAAAGGGACAATAATTGTGAAACGTGGCACACCTCCAGGGGTTTGTAAATAAGCTTGGTTTATAGTGGAGTCCAGGTGATTAATGTTGTTATTCGCCTAGTTGCCTTTAGCGTTTCAGTTGACAAGTTGTCAAATAAGTATTTATTGTTACCTTATACAGATTGTTCCCAAAGAAGTTAATATTAAGCTGATAAGCCGGAAAAGGGTTGCTCCAACGGCCCCTGTGAAAAATTTATTTTAATTTAAACAGAAAAATTACGATCCAACTGGTCACCAGGAACGGGAATGGCCGCCATTTTTATTCAAAGAAGTTTTTTGTAAGGAAAGGCATTACCATGAGGATAACATTCTGCCAATCATGACAAGCCAATGACCACGAGATACCTCCTACCATAACCGTCTGTTGAGACATGATGATTTTCAAGTGACTATAAATATATGTTTTAATTCTGTTTTGTATAGCAGACAGTTGATTAAGAGGTGCCACACTGGTTACTCTGTAATAGTGCTATTGTCCAGTGTTTCTCATAAAAATGAGGACTTCAACGTAAAACACTGTTGTCAGTTCCTTACAAAAATAAAATCCTTTTCGTTGGCTAAATCGTGCATGTTCTTTTCCTTTACAAAACGCAGTTGAATTTTGTTGTTTGTCTATTTGGTTTTAAATGTTCGAAGTCTATCCAGTAGACTCGTTAATTATTTTGGATAATCTTTCAATGCTTTTTCTCTAATATTCAGTATGAAAATCCTTCTTAAGCAGATAAGAAGGAATTGATCATTTTTTATTTACAATTATGAATGAATGAATGATTTATTTATTTATAACCCGTCATAAAAAACAAATTATCGACAGAGTACGGCACAAGCAAATATACGAAAGGAAACAAAACAAGAAGAAAACTTCTACTTCTTCAACGGGTGCAGAGACAAAAACATTTATTTCCTACTGTGGCCATTATCTTACTGCTGTAAGATATGGCTCCATTCGTGTAATAGTTTATCGTTAGAATCCACAATACTTGTTGTAACGGCAGTACATGGAACAGTTATATTATAGCAATTAGACACAAACGAGTTTCGGGTGGGAGGCGAAAGAGATATTTTGGAAAACCGTAATAGCACAACCTGACTTGATTAATGTCTGTACGAGTAAAAATTCTCCAAAACTATGCGACATACAATATCTGCAGCAAATACGTGCAATACAATATGGCTGCAACACTGAACACATACAATATATGCATCAATTATGTGCAGCCATACAATATGGCTGCAACATTGAGCATATACAATATGTCCATCAATTATGTACAGCCATACAATATGGCTGCAACATTGAACACATACAATATGTGCATCAATTATGTACAGCCATACAATATGGCTGCAACATTGAACACACAAAATATGCGCCATACAATATGGCTGCAACATGAACACATACAATATGTGCATCAATTATGTACAGCCATATAATATGGCTGCAAAATTGAACACATACAATATAGACATCAATTATGTGCAGCCAGACAATATGGTTGCAACATTGAACACATACAATACTGCATCAATTATGTACAGCCATACAATATGGCTGCAACATTGAACACATATAATATGTACAGCCATACAATATGGCGGCAACATTGAACACATACAATATGTGCATCAATTATGTACAGCCATACAATATGGCTGCAATACTGAACACATACAATATGTGCAGCCATACAATATGGCTGCAACATTGAACACATACAATATATGCATCAATTATGTACAGCCATACAATATGGCTGCAACATTGAACACATACAATATGCGCCATACAATATGGCTGCAACATTGAACACATACAACATGTACATCAATTATGTACAGCCATATAATATGACTGCAACATTGAACACATACAATATATACATCAACTATGTGCAGCCATACAATATGGCTGCAACATTGAACACATACAATATGTGCAGCCATACAATATGGCGGCAACATTGAACACATGCAATATGTGCAGCAATAACATTGAACAATCTGGCAAGAATTAGATGGTTAAATCACAGCTTATTTGCAACAATACTCTCATAGGCACCTGACCTAACACCTATTGGCAAACCTAGGTAAGTCACCGAAGCACTAGGTGTGATGGTCGCAAGCACGAGTGTAGCACCAATATCCTTCCTCTCTGATCTAATTAAACAAGTTCCTATCTAATTAATTAATTAACTAATTAATTAATTAATTCCTCTCTAATTAAACAAGACGACACCTGGTTTTACAGCATTGAAGCCTAATCCTATTTTAGCATATTCATTTCTCAAAAGTGTAGATAACGTTAAAAATAAGCCTGACAGATGGGGGTACCAACATCCAACTCCTTTCCCTCCTGTTTTATGATTATGTAATCACGTAAATTAAACAAAGCAAAATCGTGATAATTGAAAACCAAACCTGCCTGATTACTCGAACAAACAGCCATATGCGGGATAGGTGTACAACCTTTTGAATAAAAAACGAATAAAGCTTTAAAAATAGAAACAAGTTACCTTTCTTCTCTTTGTTTCTTTCTTCTAGTTCTTCTAAGATAACTTGGGCGTTTGGAAGCACAAATGCTTCTGGGTTTTCGAGAGTTTCCAAAAATTTGATATACTCTGGTTCATTTTCAATTGTATTAACTTTATCATCTTTTTTCTTCCCTTTTGGTGTTTTCTGATATGGAGCAAATTCAACAATGGCAGGATATTCATTACCTACAAAAGAATAGCTCAAATATTCAAAAGTGAGCCTACGCATGCGTACGAAGGCAAGCTTGTAAATGGGCCCTGAATGTGGTCCTTGATGTTAGTTAAACTATCGAAACGGTATTTTAGTAACACAAATGTCACTGACAATAGCAAAACGCTATGAGAACTAAGAACAAACTGATTCATTTGAACTAAAACGCCGAGTCACTCTTTATTCCCAGGATCAAGGTTTAACTCCCTATTGTACTGCTTTTACCCTCTTCTAAGTCAATATGCTCCCCAGTTTTTTCAATAATTTTTTTAATCTCACATTTTTTTTTCTATGCATGCATTTTCTTATATTTTACATATCTGTTTCCTATGTTTCACTTATATTTTCTTAGCCCACAGTAACCGCTAGTGTTTGTATATTCATTGCAGCTCTCGGTAAATTGTTTTTGTGTCAATACAGCCCAAAAGCATAAAAAAGTCTACCACTAAAACAGCAACCACTACTGCTACTACGTTAACTATTACCAACTACGGCCTACTATCAACAACTACTACAACCACTGTAAAACCATTTTTAGTTCAGGCAATGTTTCTAAATTTCGTGAATTTTTTTTTTTTTTTCAAATTGCTGGCGGTAATCCCAGTCATAACTCCAACGCAACTTTGAATGGAAATTTTGTATTATTTGCACAGATATTCAACCTTTATTTCCTCTTTTAAATTGGGAGGGTGTGAGGTAGAGCGTACAGGAGATTCAAATACATTATACCTAATTGAAATTGTTTGTTCTTACACATTACACTTCGTTTTTACTGAGAAGCTGAATGGTTTAAACGAAAAGCTTTCGGAAACAGCGTATCGGCGTTTGTCGCCTCACCACGATTTAATCCGTTTGTTTTATTATTTTTATTATTTAATATTATCGTTAATTAATGTTATTACTGATTAATGTTATTATTTAATGTTAACGTTGTTGTACAACGTTTTTCGTTTGTAACGATTTTTGTTTTGTATCGTTTGATTACGTTTGTCGGTTTCGTTTTGTATTGTGTTTTGTGTCGTTTGTTTTCCACTATTTATCTTTTGAAGTAAGTGGGCTATAAATAAATATTATTATTGTGAGTACTTCAGTTTTTTTTTCTTGTTTTAACTAGTCGAACGTGCTTAGTGAAACAAAGAACCCAATTTAATGAAAAAAAATGAGGAGGGGGGGGGTCGATAACACAGAAACTGACCTTTTTATTTCATGATTTTTCCATGAGGATGGAAACTAATTTGGGTTACTCTCAGGAGGGGGAAGAGTTTGTTGACTGTTTTCAGATATGTATATGTATCCTTCGGGCACGTGTTTCCCAAGGGGCGTCTTTAATTGACAATGAGACTCATTTTCTATAATGCTGCTTTTTAGAATAGGATCAGGTATGTACAGAGAAGTTTTCGGGGGGGGGCAATAATAAACATTTCACAGGGGGCACCATGACAGAAAAAATAATCATTTGGTAATTTTAATAAGTAACACCGCGAGACTTAAAGAAAATTCGCATTTCGGGGAGGGATGGTCCCCGAGGCATCCTCCTGTGTACGGCCCTGGGAAGGATACAAAACTTGGTTGTTTTTGGTAGATAGTTAAGCTAGCTAGATTGATCCTGCTGGTCTTAACAAGCATTCAAGTTAACAGTGGGCTTGTCAAACCGTGCGACTTGGATTTTATTACAAATTAGGAAAAAATCAGTTGACAAATGAAATGATGATTGCAGAAAATTGTTTCAACAAATGGTTTTCTGACAGATAGTGTAAAGGAGACTTACTTTGACAAATAAAAGTAAATGGTATTTACTTCTATATATATATATATATATATATATATATATATAATATATATATATATATATATATATATATATATATATATATATATATATATATATATATATATTATATATATATATATATATAATATATATATATATATATATATATATATATATATATATATATATATATATATATATATATATATATATATATATATATATATATAATATATATATATATATATATATATATATATATATATATGTATAAACTTCTATATTACTTCTATATTATCTATATTATACATCTATAATACTTCTATATTATACTACATTATACGGTATTTATTTCTATATTAAAGGCCGCTGTCTATGTAGCTTTCAGATATTTAAAACAAAACTTCATTTGGTAAAGAGTCTAAAGGTCTTGACAAACAAGACTCTACTCGAGGCCACAATTGCTGTTTTTTGCCAAATCAATAAGTTTTTTTTGCTTTTTTACGACATTAAATTTTACAAATGATTCTACTGGAACAAATAAAACTGCTTCACACCTATAGAACCAGCACCTTTTAAGATGATCAAAGGCTTCCTTAGTTCAAAAAAAATTCTAACTTTTAAAAAAAAATTGAACATTTACCCTTATAGAATTTGTAATAGTTTATATAATATACAAGGGTTAATGTCCATTAGCAATGAGAAGTCGGTTAAAATGACATCCTTAAGGGACCCTAGATAAGACCTCACGGGGTATTTCTGAATTTTCGAGTAGAAAAAATATTAAATATTAGGATTTGAAGTGTCTTTAAACACGTCCTTAAAAATGCCCAAGTAAAATGTGGCAAGTATGACCATTGGGCCCAAGACCCAAAGTGGAACCCTCCGGCTATGCAGAGCCCTCAAATTTTTATTTTGAGCTTTTTTATTTATTTTTTTCACTTAACTGCGTTTTGTAGATTTTAGACACAAGATTAAATTGTCCTTGCGCTTTTATTTGGCATATTCCCTTTCAATTCTGGGATTTTTAATTCATTCTGTTATTTTTTACAATTTTCTCGACCTTTTGATAATTTTTTTTCTTGGCCAAGCCCTTTTATATTTCCTTCTTTTTTTGCGTGTGTTTACTGACACTAACATAGGAATTCGGACTATCTTGGATTGCGATAGCTATTTTTCAGAAATAAATCTTATCTTATGCATATTAAAGATCCGTGTATGACTATATGCCTAGTTTTAGCAATATGTTGTATGTTCGCCATTTGTGAAACATGTGCTTAAATTGATGACTCATTTCCGCCTTGGATATGAGTCACCATAATCATCCTCATATTTTACAATTTTATAGATTTCAACTATTAGATTAAAGTAAAATTTTAATCAAATTCAATATAATGAAAATTCGATTTCATAGATTGAATTGACATTTTTCGTTGATTTATTTTTTCATAGATTTCACTGATTGAATTAGAATTTTATAGACTGAAATTGAATTTCAATATAATGAAAAATATAAAATTTTACAACTTTTCAGTTTTATAGGTATATTCAGGTTTAACAGGAATTCATGAAAAAAAATGGGTATTCCCCTTTCTGCATACATGGTAAATAACAAACTAACCAGCTAACTAAAAAAGGATCCGGATTATTTATTTTAGATTTTGTAAATATTTGTTGTTTCTTCCACCTTGGACGAAAAGCCAAATTTTATTAGGAATTTTTTTTGTTGCTGATATTACAGTAAAACAAGAATTACTGCGTAGGAAGCTCTCCAACGCAGCTTGAGTTCGTATTTCTCTGCATCACTGACTTATGAGGTTCTTTCTGCTAGGAATTTTGTTCGTCCTTATATGTTTGTTTTTAACACTTTTTTTTTATTTGTTACTCCACGTCAAAACAGTATCCAGGGGGATAAAGGTACGGGATTTGATCCCTCCCCACTGATATTTTAGTCCGTCTCATAAAACCGTAACGAAAATGCATATAAAATAACTTTTGATGCGTTTTTGAAGCTTTTTTTACCCTCCCCCCCCCCCCCCCCCCGACGATAACCCTGAATACGGCCTTGCTCCGTGTATTATACTATTGCAGAGTGTGGGTTAAAAACAAATAAAATAGATTCAATTATGTGCAAGCCTTACGAGTGGGAGTGGGGCGTATCATAGGATTTTTTTAAGGGAGACGCACCAAAAAGTGCATTTCAAGGATTGAATTTTATAGATTTTCTGAAAAAGGTCTTTAGGACAAGTATTAAAATGAGATTCGGTTAATATCCGACTCCTATTTTCCGAATCCCTTATATCCCTTTTTTGCAGGGATTTGGAAGCTACCTAGAAAAAAAAATTATTGAATGAGTACAGCCTAAAATATAGCCTAAATATAGATACATGTAGTCCAGAGCTTTCGAGGGGCCCCAACATTTTCCCAAGAAAACTGATGCCTCAAACAGTGGGTTTTATTTTCGGAGCATCCTAGTTCCCTCTAGTTTAAGAGCCTAGTCTTAGGATCCCTCTGGGATCCCGTCTATTCTTAGGATCTCTCTGTCTGTAAATAACAGAAGAGCACCAACCTAAAACTCACCTTTTGCATCTACAAAGACGTAGCCATCAAACTTGTCTCGGAAAATGTAGACATCTTGAGTATTTTTAAAGTTGAAATATGCCCGTGAATATGAAGGTTGGACCATAGTATCAAACGGCTCAAAATAGATAAAGTAATCATTAGGTGGAATGGGCTGAATCTGTTCTAAAAACTCCTCTTCTTTCATCGTTGGAGGGAGACATCTCACAACTATCTATAAAAATAGATTCCATAGATGTTAATGACTGCATAAATACGCAAAATACATGAACAGAGCAAAATAATAACTGGAAGTAGAAAATTCTGAGGTGTAAGTGTGTGTAAGGTAGCGAGATGTGAGGTGTAAGCTAGATTTTGAAATCCTTATTTTTCACGAAAACATGATGAGACACTGTTAGGGACTCGAACAGAAATATACAAAGGGAGAAATAAAAATTCCTTTAAGCATAGTCTTGTGTTAGAACACTGTCACATTATGTGTAATATTATGGTATTGTGTATCCTATATCACAGGTATCTAGAAGGAGGGGAGAAGAGGCAAAATCGGCATTAATCCACTCCTCCCCTCTTACCAGAGGTTTAATGGCAAGATAATTTTTAGTAACTTAAAAGAATTCTATTCCATTGAATAATAAATTCAGAGCTCCCTTTTAACGAAAATTTGTGAATTTGTAAGTAGGTCTACTATGCTAATATTTTTTTTAAGAGAACTTGGAACAGAGAGAACACAGAAGAAGCTAAAAGCGCATGCATAAAGAGAAACTTAAACAGCCTATACCTCAAATTACCTTATAAGAGTAAATATAGGCCAACGAGAAATATCAAACAGTTCATGGTAACAAACTGTAAGTAAGGAGCAATGCGACTCAATAGTAACCAAAACTCTAAGAAGCAGAGTCTTGATAACAATAGATACGTCAAAAGAATCAAATTTTGATGCTTATTCAAAGTATATGAAATTCATCAAGTTTAATGTTACCCATAAAAAGTTACACGCCTGAGAAAGTTTGCCCAATTTTTGGATAAGGAAAAAAACACCCTCAAAACATCGAGTGATCTTAATGAAAGTCCCACCATCAGATTCAGCATATTATAGAACTTTACTGCAGAGGTTACAAGCTCCTACATACAAAATGCGGAATTTGGCATTTTTTGCCAGAAGAAAGACCCCGGATGCGTGTTTTTTTTTCGGGATGATAGTGACAACCCAGTGGTCCTAGAATATCGGAAGATGGCTCATTAAAGCAAAAATTAAAAGTTCTAGAGTCATTTTTAAGTGACCAAAACCATCAGAGGGCAGCTAGCCAATCTCTCACACCCTTTTTTCCCCGAAGTCGCATGTCTTTAAGGATGACTTGACTCCCTAGTGTCCCTGGGGTAAGGGCTGCAAGCTATGAACTTTGCCCATTGTTTACATAGTATTGGTCATTAGGAAGTATATAGAAATTTCTTTAGGGGGGTTTTATGGCGGGGGGAGGAGGTTACATAGGAGGATCTTTCCATGGAGGAATTTTTTGTGGGAGAAGGGAATTTTCCATGTAGTGGGAAACGGATTTCGGAGCATTACTTAAAAAACAATCTGAAATTAAATAGAAAACAAGCTTTTTCCAACTGAAAGTAAGGATCAACATTAAAACTTAAAACGAACAGAAATTATTGCGTATATGAGGGGGATTCCCCCTCCTCAATACATCACTCTTTACACTAATTTTTTGGGGAACTTTTAAAAAAGCTTATTATTCTAATTAAGGAGGTGGGGTCGCCCCCTCCTCAATGCCTCACTCTTTACACTAGTTTTTTTTTAACTTTTAATAAAGCTAATTATTCTAATAAAAGAAAAAAAGATAGAAATTTGTCCGTACACGAGGGGCATGTGTTTTAGCAGTCGTTCTTAAAGAATTAGGAGAAAAACTCAAAGTTTGTAGTTTGAATCATCAAATTTTTACCACAAAATCAAATTTTACTTTCCTTTTGCCTAATTTTCTAATGTCTGAGTCATCAAACCCCTATAGTCCTTAGTTTTACAGATTTTTAGCAGACCTTAGATCAGATGATAGAAAAGCTTTAGTGAAGGTACTGTCCCTGTATGGCATACCATATAAGTACATTAAAGTGATTAGTGCTATGCTCAAGAATAATTTGTCTGCAGTTAAGGCAGGAAGTGAGGCTAGTAGTTGACCCCCTCCCCCCCCCCCCCCGAAATGTTTGTCTGACTCGCAAAAAAATGGATATAAACAAATTTTTTATGTGTTTTTGAGGGTTTTTTGTGTAACCCCGCCCCACCAACCCCCGGAAAAAAAATCCTGGATACGGCCCTACAATCGGGTATGGGTTTTGAACAAATTCTCCATGCGTTTTTATTTTTTATTTTTTTTTCAACAAAAAATCCTGGATTTAATCTTTAAATTTAACAACCCTGTCTTAGGTACTCATTTGACTGACTGTAGAAGCTGTAAAATTTCTACCCCTTCAAGAACCCATCGCGACCCCTCTTCCCTCACGAACACTGTGTTCTCATGGACTTGGAAACATACTGTACTAGGTGAATAAAACCTTCATAAATAAATCCGAAGTCCAAACATGTGTCAGTAAAGGTAATTTCAACCTTATACTTCCATCCCATCTCTATAAGTAATGATTGAAAGTTTCTGGGAAAGTAGAGGCTAGTTTGAACAGAATTGAAATTAGAATCCAGCAAAAAACATGAAATTATCTTGCCAATACCTAAAGTTCAGCAGAGACAGATTTGAAGCCAAACGATGCATGAACATGTCAACAGCCACCATATACCCTTAATTAAATCTCACAAGTTCATTAACCAATTTTTGAATTATAAATTGAACAGATTAGTTGGCTTGCAAGCTTAGCTGCAGTTCGTTTACTTTATAATTCAAAAATTGGTTAATGAACTTGTGAGATTTAATTAAGGGTTATGGGCCGGGGGTTAGCTGACCTTTTTTGTTTTGGTTTAAGTATAAATATATTCTTCATTTTTGATATATTTCCATTTATATACCGTGAGAAGGCGAGTTGAATCATTATAGACATTCGATTTTGTTTATACGCCATGGAAGTGTTTATTTAATATGTGAGTTTTGTTTCCTATTTATTTATATTTTTCTTTTGTTTTTTTTTTCTTTCTCTCTATGTGTTTAGTATGTTTTATTTTGATGCAAGTTAAGTTTTTTTAAAAAGAACATTTTTTGTTTCATTTCCCCTTTTTTTCCTTTGAGAAAGGCTCCCGGACGTGGGGCCGAAATATTCGGAGTATGTTTGTCTAATTAAGTGTTTTTTTTGTATTGTATTCACTGCTTTATAAAAATTAAAACCCGTTTTTCTTGCTTAATTTTTCGAAAATGGAAAAAGCAGTGTGGTCTAAGAAATTATTTACGTCTGGTCATTAACTTGAGCTGTGGATCTATTTATAAAAGTTTCATTCATTGCACTCCACAAATTTCCAAGATATCAAACAAGCCCAAAGCAAGGGTACGTCTAGACTTTAATTTTTCCAAGCTCAAAATAAATCATTATCAGAAGGTTAAAAAGAGTGCTCAAGGAAGCCTTTCTAGGCTTTACTTTGGATGGTAGATCCAAACCTTTAAGTTTTATTCATGCATCTCATATGCTTTCAAGCAGACCCCGGCGCCGCGCCGGCGGATCGACCGAACGCCACCGAAGAGAGGCCCAGTCGAACGCTGCCGAAATGTCGTAACGCCGCCGGCGCACCGCAGGCACGCCGCCGCCGGCAGAGGCGGCGGCGTTCGGTCGACTTTAAATTATTTTTACGGCAATTCTTTATTGCGTCAACCGCAAAGTCGGAGCTTTTCCTTCTCGTGTGGTTTAGTATTTCAATTTTCCTGATTAGAAATCAAGCAGAGCACTATCCCCGAATTTTCGGGTATTTCCCCGAAAATCTATGCGTCACCCCGAAAAAAAATTTGGTTCCCCGAATCCCCGAAAATCACGGTGTCACCCCTAGTGATTTATCACCAGTGACTTTCCCTGCCAAATATTACTTTGTATACCATAATTCTTAACTGCTCTCTTGTTCATTAATTTTCGTCTCTTTTGTTACTTTGCATAAAAACCAGACAGGTGCAATATGCTATTGCAAATATTGCAATATATATAGTTCTTCATATGTTGACAAAAAAAGTATCGTCTTTATGAAATGAGTTTAAATCATTTCGAATGCAGTTTCCCAATCGCTATTTCCTACATCATTCGTAGTCAAGAATTTTATTTTCAAGTTGAATAGAATTATAGAACACATTCACTACTATACAGCTTCAGCCTTTTGTTGGATTTTGAAATTGACAGCCGACAGATTGTTTCTACAGCTGAATTGTAAGTTTACAGATTTTTTTTTGCTGCTTTTAGATAAGATTTTCTTAATGTTTAATACTCAATTATTGAACACCTGATAGAAAATACAATCTTCTTTCTGGAACATTTTACCCCCCCCCCCCAAAAAAAAAAAAAAAAACAGCCTTCGGTTGAGACCAAATTTAGCTATAGACTAAGCTATGTACAAGGTTGGGGAATTAAAGATTAAATCGGAAGTTACCCCAAAAATATGATTCATAAATAAATTGTAAATTATTGCCTATAGGGAAGGGGGATAGGGGGCTATCATTTTTAAATGATAATTCCTCATTTTTTTATTGAAAGCAGGGATGCCAAAAAGATAATTATTTTTTTCATTTAAAGTGGAGACAGAAGAAAATGATATCAAATTCCCTGGGAAACCATTGAAATATATTGATAGACCCAGGGCCCCCCATTAGGATTTGTTCATTGTCTTGGGTATTTTGCGAATTTTCATAGGCTACTGGCCTTATTTGGCTTTTATGTGTGCTCCCTTTTAATTCGATTCTTTGGATCTTATGGAATGCCATGGCGAATCTATCACTCAGTTTTCCAATAATTTGAGGTATATCTGAATAATTTCGACATTTTTGTTGTTGTCTTTGTACCCCTTTACTCATACCCTCAATTTTTTTTTCAAGGAACACTAAGCTGTTTAACGTTATTTTGCGTGTTCGTTTGAACCATATAGTGACCTTGTTAATTTTTCGGTAAATTATTTTTCTAATGAAAGCTGAGACGGTATCCTATCAAGGTGGTATCCAGAGGGGGGGGGGGTAGGGAGGTATTATATTTAAATGATAATAGCTCGAAATGTTATTTAATGAAAGCAGGGATCCCAAAAAGTTCATTTTTTTTAATTTAAAGCAGAGACGGCATCCTATCAAGGTGGTATCCAGAGGGGGGGGGGGTATTGAGCTATCATATTTAAATGATAATACCTCGATTTTTTTTTAAAGCAGGGGTGCCAATAAGTTAATTATTTTTTTTTTATTTAAAGCAGAGACGGTATCCTATCAAGATGGTATCCTGAAGGGGGGCATAGGGAGTTATTATATTTAAGTGATAGTACCTTGAATTTTTTATTGAAAGCAGGGATGCCAAAAAGTTGAAAAGTTGACAAAATTAACAAGATTTTCGTGAGTTATACTTGATGCAGCACTTGCATGGTTTTATCGTCCAAAGGGAAAGGGACATATGCGTCCAATCCGGTTTTTTTTCCTATTGATGAAACGGGTTTACTTTGAAAACATTCATTCATATGTATCAGGCAGATTCACACTAAAACGAATTGGTGTGACGAAAGCGATATCGACATCCCCACCTAACGTTGCGCTCGAGTAACAATGGCGCCCTTGGTCCAGTGCCCAAGTTACATTAAAAGGCCAGGTCATAATAAAAGCTTTCAATTTGGGAGGTTCAAGGAGGAGTCTTTGACAGTCTTATGACCTTAGGGTAATAGATGTTGAAACGTTCTTACGTATCTACAGTGGTTTAGAAAATTCGATCACCCCACAAATGATTACCAAAAATATGCACAAATGTAACATTTGGAATATTATAAAACTTTTTTCAAAGCTTTGAAGAAAAGCAAAAAAGTCTAAATACCCCTAACTACGCTTGAAAGCTATTTTAAAAAGAAACTCTTTGGAGATTTCCATGGAAATGACCATACCAGAAGCTTTGAGCCTGGGTGGGGATCAAAGAGGAGTCTAAGTATTTTGACCACAGGTGACTTATTGTTGCGACTTTCTTAAATTTGCTAATTCTTGTGAGCATTTGGAAATCAAAGCTTAAACTCAATAACTGATACTAAGTGTCCTAACATTTTGCTTGGATTAAAAGTGACGAACTAGGATGAACATTTCAACATCTTCCTGGAGCTACTTCAGTCTGCATATTATTTCATTTAATTACACTTAAAACGGATGAGCTTTTCATTTTTTCCCTAAGAAAATAGCTGGTACTTCATTTTTCTTCATAGCCAATAAACTATTAAGTGTTTTTTGTGTCATTGTAATTGAAGTGTTCTCATGTGAAGTGTTCATCATGTATTTTTCAATTTGATAAATTTACTCCTAGTTTATAATTTGACTGATATTAGGTATTTATCAGTTTATAATTTGGAATGAATCCCCAAAAGAAAAAATGAATAATATGCAAAAGAGCAGCCAAAAGCGATAAAAAAGCAGCAGTTCAGCCTTAGCCTACATGACATATATTCTATAAAGAAGCCAAAAAAAAATTTAAAATGCATTTTTTTAAATTGTAATTAAAAACCAGTTTTTAATACAAGAAGGCTTCTTAGGAATCCAAAAGAGCCAAAAAAAAAAACAATCAATATCAAAGTCGCCCATTTCAACTGTTTTAAATGTGACAAAACAGATATAGGCAAAGGGCATTATGAAAAAATGAAGCTTCTAAGTTCAAAGTTATATTCAAAGTTTTTACCTAGATAACTGACGAATTTTGTGATACGGTATTTGAAGTTTTATATGCAGTAATGCTCGATGAAAAAAACTACTAATTTTGATAATTATTTATATTAAGAATACATAGCTAATAGATACTTCAACTACTCGTATTATGCAAGGGTTCTGAAACGCCACAGCCATTTCGTTCCTACCAGATTTCTACTTCTCTTGATGAATAACGAAGAAGACCAGTTTCCAGCCAGCGACTTGTGAATTTTTGAACTCATGAATAGGCCCGAATCTGTTGTAAATTGAAGCTGTGATTTGAGAAAGACTGATGAAAACATTAATGTTTGCGGTCAACATTGATCGCGCCGGCGGCGCGTCGCCGACATCTTACCGGCGGCGCGCCACCGGCGTCTTATCGGCGGCGCGGCGTGCTGTTTTTTGTCCCGCCACCGCCGGTCTTCCCTCTTCGCTCGGCGCGGCGCCGGGGTCTACTTTCAAGCACATGAAAAAGATACTGTCCAGCATATTCTGTTTGTATCTTTAAAAAGATACTGTCCAGCATAAAAGATACTGTCCGGCATATGAAAAAGATACTGTCGAGCATATCAAAATCTTTAAGTTTTATTCATGTATCTCATCAGCTTTCCAGTATATGAAAAAGATACTGTTCAGCATATCAAAGATACTGTCCAGCTTTCCAGCATATGAAAAAGATACTGTCCAGCTTTCCAGCATATGAAAAAGATACTGTCCAGCTTTCCAGCATATGAAAAAGATACTGTCCAGCTTTCCAGCATATGAAAAAGATACTGTCCAGCTTTCCAGCATATGAAAAATATACTGTCCAACTTTCCAGTATATAAAAAAGATACTGTCCAGCTTTCCGGCATATGAACAAGATACTGTCCAGCTTTCCAGCATACGAAAAAGATACAAATTCAAAAGAATTTGAGTGAATCTCCTCTCCCCCTTCTAAAAGTATACCTTTTCATCAATTTGCAAGTCTGTCTGAGTAAAAACACTTTACATTTGCCATAAACGATTGCGTTTTGGCTAATACTTTCTTCAATTTGTAATCAAACATATAAAATTGTTATAAAACAAAAAACTCATTTTTTATAAAACTCTCATAAAGCCATTTAAAAAGCTAATTTTTTTATCGAACTCATAACACTAAGAAAAGAATTACAAAACAATTTGCATTTCCCTCTGTACTTTGCCCTCTAATACCCAATAAAATGGCAAAATCTTCACTTTCAAAACTTTTAACAGATTAAACCCCTCTTGCAATTTAATGCAAAGATTCAGCCCCATTTCAGCCTGCAGAATGAAGTTGATGAAAATGACAACTCAGTAGAAGCTTTATAGATTTAGTGTGCATTTAGTACCAGGTTTGTTACAAATGCAAGACGAAATATTTGGCTTTTCCATGAAGCTTCACATAAACTTTTTGCTTCAAAACACACTCAAGAACAGTAGAATATTGGAAGCTACAGTAATGGCAGTGGTCAAGTAAGGATCTGAAACGTCTTTGTAAGGTTCTAAGGTCAAGTAAGGTTCTGAAGTAAGCTTCAGAAGATGACGGATGATTTGCCAGAGGAAATGTCTACAGAGAGTTTTAAATACCTGTTTGACAGACAATATATCAAAGCAAAACTGTACTAACATTGTAGTTCCATTTCAATTTCTAGGGTTATAAGGATTGAAAGGTGGAGATATAAGGAGAGAACACATTTTGCATATAAACAATGTTGGATTGTCATGTTTCGTTCTTTTTGGCCATCCATCTAGTGCCAAAGGAAAAGTAGATAGTCCAAAAATAGGGTGAGCAGAGGTTGTAATGGAAGGTTTAATAGCAACTTGGAATTTTTGGGAGGGGGTAAAGAGTGAAGCTTTGAATATATTGGGGTGGAAGAGGAGCATGCACAGCTGTATTGGCCTCAGGCAGCTTGGTTCTGTGGTGAACTGTTAATAGAAGTAGTTTGTGATCCTGCTAATTAAACCTATCTACATCATGTCTGTGCTGTGACTTTCATCAATTTTAAGGACAGATATTAGATAGAAAAAGAAAAACATGTCATTTGATTCCACATTCAATGCCCTTTTCTTATACACTTCAAAATTCCAAAATCACTGCCATAATACTTGAATCCCAGTGCACCCCTCCCCCCTTAATGACACCAGACATAAGCTTAACCCTAGGCTATACACAAATTTTAGCTCATTTTACTTTTAATTTTTTTTTTAATTCGATTTAGGCTATTTGTTATTATGAACCAATAAGAGAAATAAACACAAAATAAAGTAAATATTTACATAATCCTATTTCTGACACAGGAACAAGGTGAATACACCAGTTGATGCCTTTTTCTTGCTCTTTTCAAATATAATAAACATTTCACTTGTAAATGCATTCCATCCATGCACCTTATTAAACCTGTGTATAATTATAAAAAATTCCATATCTATTGAATATCAAACATTATTTAAAAATGGTTTATGAACATGGATAATAATCAATGAACAATGTCAGAACAGTGTGTATTTGTTTTCAGCTGTGTACAAACCTATATCCCAGAGCTATATGGGGATATACCCCAGGGCTATACGGGGATAGAACCATTTTAGTGGTTATCCCCTTCTTTAATTACTTTAATTTTCACTTTGAAGTGAAATAAGATCCAATGATGAATCTGTTGTTGAGATGGCGATTAAATCACATTACACAAAATGTGAAAAAAGATGATTTTGAGTGTGTTTATTACTCAGTGACATGCCTTCCAACTAGAAGAGTGCTAGGATAGATACATTTCAAGCTCCCTTGGTAACAATGACCATAGATAGGTATGATCAAGGGAATTATTACTCTGTAGTTTAGAGTAGACACTGCCACACAACACCCATTTCTGATAGAGTATGCAAGTTGGTTAGGTATGACAAGCAGTATCAGCATCCTAGCCTAACTCCTTCATATATATATACATACATATTAATCACTATTTATGAGACACGGATGATGGGCAGCTCCAGACGGTTTGACTTCCCAGTCTTTGTTGAGTCTCCTTTTAAAAACTTTTGCTGATGTCAAAGACACAGTTTCCTCACTTAAACAGTTCCAGTCACTGCCCATCCTGGGCAGATGACCTTTTGGCTAAAGAAGTCTTTTCTGGTTCTGCAATCAACCCTGGGCTTGTGGAGCTTCTTAGAGTGATCTCTTGTTTGTCTTTCTCTAGTTAACTCAGAAAGAGCTTATTTTGGGGTTGGTCAACATATTTATATGTGAGTAGCTTGTCACTAAGCCTCTGCTGGAAGGTCAAGGAATGAAGTTTTAGGGTAGATAGCCTCTCACTATATAGTTTCTTGCAAAGTCCAGAGATAGGATGGCACTTGGTGGCCATCCTATGCCCACCTTCAATCAGCTGTACATCACTTTCGTAAAAAGGACCAGTAAGGCAGATTCCGAAGTCAAGAAGTGGTCTTGTGGAATCTTCAAGAAGATTCCACATGATTGGCTAGTAATTGTTCTTTTAATAAGTCCAAGGCCTGAATCTGCTCTGGAAACAGTTGGTGCAGAGTATTCATAGAACTTTAGAAGGTTATCTATAGTGAGTCCTAGGTCTTTACCACTGGTAAAAATTCTGAGAGGAATGAGGCATGATGTCTAGTTATCATGCATATCGGTGCTATCATGTATATTGGTGCTGAGAATTATTGTGACCAAAATGAATGGTGACACACTTGATATATTACAAGAGAGAAGCCACATTGTATTGTATTGATTTGTTGGGTACACCAAATAGCTTTGAATCATCAGCATAAAGGGTTAAGTGATTGCTGACTTTGGGTAACATATCATTAATATAAAGAAGAAACAATGTGGTTCCAAGAACAGTTCCCAGGGAACCCCACTTAGAACTTTACAGGGCTGCAAGTAGGTAGATTAATTACATATAAACCAAGTCAACATACCACCCAATGCCTTTTTTATGCTCTTTCTGAATATAATAATTGCTTTGCTCACAGATTCAACCTTAAGCTCTTTACAGACCCTTGAAGATGATACCTTTTACTCTTTATTTACATATTGCTTATATTCCTCTGTTAGTGTCAATCTTGTTAAAACCAGTAAATTGAATCAATGGTGACAAATTGAGAAATAATAAATAAATGGGAAATATTAAATATGGGCCATAGCCTATATTTGGGTAAGGTTAGTAATCTTAGGTTAAGTTAGGTTAGCTGGTGAAATTCTAGGAGCAGTCCAGTACATATGGAAACATGTTAAGTAAACAATGCTTACTTCATAATACACAGAATAATCCTACTCAACATATTTTGCAGGGGAAGAAACTTTATCTTCACTTTTTTCACTGTTGTAAAATTCTTTTTAACAAAATTCTGAAAAATATTCAACTGCATTTCCTGTTTTCAAATAATCTAAATTTGAAGGTAGACACCATCAATGTCACCTACCAAAAACAATCTTTTTAAAACCAGTAAATTGAATCAATGGTGACAAATTGAGAAATAATAAATAAATGGGAAATATTAAATATGGGCCATAGCCTATATTTGGGTAAGGTTAGTAATGTTAGGTTAAGTTAGGTTAGCTGGTGAAAGTCTAGGAGCAGTCCAGTACATATGGAAACATGTTAAGTAAACAATGCTTACTTCATAATACGCAGAATAATCCTAATCAACATATTTTGCAGGGGAAGAAACTTTATCTTCACTTTTTTCACTGTTGTAAAATTCTTTTTAACAAAATTCTGAAAAATATTCAACTGCATTTCCTGTTTTCAAATAATCTAAATTTGAAGGTAGACACCATCAATGTCACCTACCAAAAACATATTAATAGGCAAATACTGATAAGGTTAGATTAGTTAGATGGCACTTGGGTGTTTGCTTATAAGGGATTTTCAAACTTAGAGAATAGACACAAATATTTAAAAATATGATAGAAAAACCATAAATAAAAGGAAAGAAGCGAAGATAAAGATTCTCCCCCTGCAAAATATGGTAACTAGGATTATTCTGCATATTATGAAGTAAGAACTGTTTTCCTTACATGTTTCTTTATGTACTGGACTGCTCATAGATATGCACCATTTAACTTAAAATTGAATTTGCAGGTAAAGCAATTATTATATTTGGAAAGACCATATCGTATTTGTAAACAATTAAAGTGTAAATCCAGATTAAGCAATAAGTTTTGAGAAGTTATTTATAGCCTACATTAGCCTACAGTGAATTAACATTATTCTGGATTTTTAGTGTTGCTAATTTGTTGATCATAGATTTTAAGCCTAGCGCCAATCTTTGTATTTAGGCCTGGATTTGGCTGTAGTTAATATTAAATACTGTTAGCAATGCCACCAAAAAGACCCAGAGAAAGTCCAAAAAAGGGAACAGATAAGTGTGCTGCTTGTGACTATAATTTGGATGAGGAATCAGCTGCAATTAACTGTAATGTTTGTAAAAAGTGGTTGTGCAGTGATTGCCTAGATATAAGCAAACCTGAGAACAATCTTCTCACTAAAATGACCAGGCATTTAGACTGTGATTGGAAGAGTCCAGTCTGCAAAGGTAGCACCAGATCTGATATTAGTGAAGCCCAAATTCATAACATTATCAGCAAGACACTAGAACAACTTCAGATCACTATTGCTGCTGTGCAGAATTTAAACACTAAGATCAAGGAGGCTGTGAAACAAGCCTTTTGTGAATTTAAAGCTGAGTTACAGAAAGACATTGACAACAAAGTTCATAGATGTTGAAGCACATGCTGCATCCTTAGAGCAAGCATTTGGTGCCCAATCTGATCCTAATGTACTTTGTAAATTAGTTGAATATGAAGCAGAGGCTTTAAAAAACAGTCTTAGTGATCAATTAGAAAGCCAAGTAAAGAGGCTTATCATTGAGGACAGAGATCGTCAAACCCCCCTGAGGTTGGCACAAGTACCCAGAACCACTCTCCTATCATGGTCCCTTTTGCTGACTTCAGAACCAAAAAAATGATTTTGCAGAAATCTTATGGAAAAAGGAGCTGGACAAATACAGTTCCATAATGATGATTCCAAGGCAGACCATATCAGAAGAGCACATCTGTATGTTGAACTCCATTCCAGACAAGCCAATTATGAAGGTAATCTAGTGATTCAAGGAAATAAGATTGTTTCAAAAAACTGTCTGCAGCCTGCAGCATCAGCTGCAATGCAAGTAAACCCTGTGAGTTTTCCACTCAATGCTGTAAATGACAGTGATGGATTGTCTAGCGCTAGTACTCATAGCACACATGGAAAAAAATACTGTGTTGCAAATTTATTTTAGTAATGTTGACTGTTTAACCTCAAAATTGCAGGAAATTAAATGTGCAGTATCAACCAACAGGGTGAGTGTCTATGGTTTTTGTGAAATTAAGCCTAAACACACAGGTATTCAACTGAATGACCTGGACTGACATGGCTACCTGGACTTAAATTGTACTCCAACCTAAGTAAACAGGACAGAAGAGGAATATCCATTTATGTAAAAAACTCAATTAAGATAGGAAACATTGAAATTAATTCTGATTATGAATCATATGTAGAACAATTGTGGATAAATTTTGATCTGCCTTGTGAGCCTTAAGAATTGGTTGCATATATAGAAGCCCTATTTTCCCTATCCTTGAACATTCCCTCCATGCTTTAACTAATTCAATAGCAGTGTTACCAAGATATACAGGAGCGTGATTTTGGTTGGCGATTTTAAACTCTTGTTAGTTCAATAGATAGATGGTTGTGGTCACTCAACAAGTGACTCTCTTATGCCTTTCCTTGAATGTCTAAAAAATACATTCTTTGTACCAGAGTTTAAATTACCCAACTATATACAGGGATAGCCAAATGAATTCATTGCTTGATCTTGTTCTAATTGGTAATCATGAGTCAGTCCTGAGTGTAGCACCTTTACCACCACTTGGTGCAAGTGACCATATTATCATAAGCTGCAGGTTTAGACTATACCCAAAAAGGTTGTTATTTAGAAAACATGTGTATACTGATTATAGTCTAATCCAAAGGGAACTAGCAGAATTCAATTGGTCCTTCAATGATGCAATGAGTGTAGATGATTCGTGGCATGCCACTAGGAGTTTCTTGCTTGATGTTGTCAATAGACATTCATCTACAAAATGGATACACAAACCCAAAACCCTCCAATTTATGTCAAAGGAATTAAAAATGGTCTGGAACACAAAAAATGGTTTGATGGGTCCATTCACAGAATGTGAATAATGCATATCATTACCAAAGATACATTCAAGCTGGCAACCAGATGAGAAATATCTCTAGAAAGATTTCTGAGTAGTATGAGGAGACAATAGCTGCATCAGCTAAATTAAATCCTAAGAACATTCGGAATTATACTTCAGATAAAAAGCCTGGAAGACATTCAGGTACCCAGCTGGCACATTAGGCTGTAAAATTGATGATCCCCAAGCAATAGCAAGTTCCCCCAGATCCCCCCAGATATGAAATAATAAGGATACTGCCACCTATTAATATCAATAGAGTTAACCTTAAAACCCAACTTAAAAATCTGAACCCAATAAGTCAGTTGGACCAGATGGCATTTCCCCTTGACTTCTTAAAGAAGCACATGCTGAACTGTCTCTTCCTTTTACCCAGCTTTTCCAGAGGTCTCTAGATTTAAAGTGTATACCTGCAGAATGGAAGTTAGCACATACTACCCCAGGGCACAAATGTGGTAAAAGAGATGAGGCAGTTAACTACAGACCAATCAGTATCACCTCTGCTGTTAGAAAAACACTCAAAAGCAAAGTCAACTCTGCAATCATTCAACATCTGATAAAAAATAAGCTTTTGTCCACATGCCAGCATGGTTTCTGTTCTGCTACATCCATTGAGACCTTATTGATGCATATGAATATGTCACCAAACTCATAGGCAAGGACTTCCCAGTTTACAAGATTTTGCTGGACTTTGCTAAAGCATTTGGTAAGGTGTGCCACAAGCAACTGCATATTAAGTTTGAAGCTATTGGTATTTATGCAGAAACTATTGACTGGGTAATGTTTTTCCTTAGAAATAGAAAACAAGCAGTTAAAGTGTTGGGAATAATGGAAAATCCTTTCTCTCTGATGTTGTGGAAACAACAAGCGGAGTACCTCAAGGCACAGTCCAAGGCCCAACTTCATTTAGTATTTTCATTAATGATGCACCTTGTAACATCAAAAATAAAATAAGCCTTTATTCAGATGATTCAAAGGTAATTGGTTTATTTGAAAGTTCAGAAAAATAGAAACCATTCAAGCAGACTTGGACTCATTTACTTGCTGGACAGGGACTTGGAAGCTGAAGTTCAATGTCCAGAAATGCAAGGTTATCCGCTTTGGTAATCAAAACTCAAGACACCAGTACTCAATTGAGTCAATGGAGAAAAGGCAACCTATTGTCAGTAGTAATGTTGAACATGATCTGGGTCTATTAGTTGATGAACAGCTAAAGTTCAGTTTGCATACCCAAACTATGGCAGCAAAGGCCAGTCACACTCTCAGTATCTTTGGTAAATTTGCAGGTGGCACAATAATTTAGCTAGGATGAAAGTCAAAATGTCATTTGATGCCTTGGTTTATGCTCTTTCATAATACAATAATTGCTTCGGTTGCAAATTGCATCTTGAGCCCTTAAAGGGGTCCCAAAGGTATTTTACATGAATTATGAAAGAGCATAAAAAAGTGGTTACAAAAAATGAAATGCCTTTGGGGCCACTTTAAGTGCTCAAGATGCAATTTGCAACAGAAGCAATTACTGTATTATGAAAGAACATAAAAAAAGGCATCAAATGACATTTTCACTTTCATCCTTGCTAAATTATTGTGCCACCTGCAAATTTACCATATATTTAAGAGAACTTTCACTAATCATTCACCCTTAGTTGTTTCAAAGCTCTATAAAGGTTTAATAACTAGGCTAGGGTTTGGCATGTGCATTGCCAACCTAATTAATAAATCTGACCCAGCGTACAACTAAATACATACAAGATTTATTTATTATTTATTTATTAATCAAAAATGGAATAAGCCATAGGCTTGTCTCATACAGCACAAATTACATACCATGAACCACACTTATAAACAAGGAAAACAAAAACTATAAACTTCCTAATAAAACCAAAAACCAAAAACGAAGATGCCCTACAACAACTATACACTCCACAGTCCTAGGTACTGCCTTTCATAAAAAGAGGTCTCAACTAATGCTGTTTTGAAAGCTGTAACATCATTCACCAGAACTACTCGGTCGGGCAACGTGTTCCATGATTTTACTGAACAATTTACAAAGGAACTCTGTCCAACTTTCCTTGATACCCTTGGCTGGTACAATTTTAAAGAGTTCTGCCATGTAGATGGATAATGACCAAACTCAAAGAAATCTTCCCAAGACACATGGTCAATACCCTTTATGATGCAGAAAGTGTTGACGAGGTCCATTCTGTCCCTTCTGAATTGCAGAAATGGTAAGCTCAGGCTACTCAATCTGCACTCATAAGGTAGGTATTTCAGATAGGGGACAAACTTGAACGCTCATCTTTGCACCTTTTCAATCAACAGTGAATCAGATTTTCTAGTCAGATACCACACAGATGAGCAGTATTCAACAACAGGGTGAACCATTGTCTTATACAATGTGGTAAAACTTCTCAGGTTAAACCTTCTGAAAGCTCTTTTGACGCAAAGCAAACGATAGTTTGCTTTACGCAAAACAGCTGATGCTTGCTTGTCAAACCTCAGCTGATCATCAAAAATAATACCAAGATCCCTAATAGAGTTAACAGGGCACACTAACACATCACCAATGAAGTACCAGTATGCCACATCTTTCATGAAGCAATGTATCACATGACAATTCTTCTGGTTAACAAACATAAAATTTAAATTACACCATTCAAACAATACTTCCAAATCTCCCTGTAGAAGCATCACATCAACTGGGGAGGTGACACCTCTGTATAGCTTTACATCATCTGCAAACATTTTAATGGTTCTGTGTCAGATTACCTGCAGTAAATCATTTATAAATAAACAGAATAAAACTGAGGCAGCTACCCTGAGGGACCCCACTTAGAACTCCACACCCTTCAGATAAGTGCCTCACCAACCTTCACTTTCTGTTTCTGATAAGTTAGGTAATCCTTAATCCAAGTCATGCTTCTACATCCAATCCCATACTTTCGACATTTTTCCACCAGCAAGGATATCAAAAACCTTGTCAAATGCCTTGCAAAAATCAATATAAATACAATCAAACTTTAGGCCTGAATCAGCCATATCTTGAAAATCATTGATTATTTCTGTTAACTGCATGTTACACAATCGATTTTTTCGAAAACCATGCTGTGCCATGCTCCACAATTTATTTTTTCAAAATAATTTTGGATCCAATACACAATTACTTTTTCCATAATTCTCGAAAAAATCGACGTGTTCGAGATAGGGTGATAATTCGTAAAATCCTACCTTGGTCCACCCTTATGAAGAGGTTTTATGACTGCCTTTTTCCATGCAGCAGGGCACTTACCAGACTCCAAACAAAGATTAAAAAGAAATGCGAGTGGAGCCGCAAAAGAATAAGCCAGTTCTCACATAATGACATTTGAGACACCATCTATATCAGGGGCTTTATCAACAGAAAGCTCATGGATAATTTTTTGGATGAGCTCAGGCACTACATCAGAGTCATCATATTGTGACTCATTCTGTAACAAAGAAGCTTCTGGTGCCATTGATAAATTAGATACCTTATGGGTAGTAGGATTAATGAAAACAGATGAAAAGGTTTTGTTAAAAATAGCTGCTTTTCTTTTATCATCATCAACAGCTTCACCAGTGACTGGGTCATTGAGGACTGTGGACAATGGCGACTGCTCTTTTTTGCCCCTATTCCCATACTTCCAATACCTTTTTGGACAACTTTGCATGCAACTAATTATTGACGATTCCACTGACTCAGTGAGTGACTACAGGATAATTGTCACCCTATTTCTCAACCTCTTGTAAGCATGCCAAGATTCATCATCACTAGCTGATAAATAGGCTCTCCAGTGTCTATTTTTTGCAGATATTGCTTCAAGGACAAATTTTGGCAGATTATTATATTTTTCTTGTAGCCTACCCTCTCTAAAAGTATACCTTGGAATAAACTTCTCATGTCCTTCTACTGCAACTTCACGGATAAACTCAAAAGCTATATCTACATCTACAGAACTACGCTGAAGCTCACTAACAATATCAACATAATGTACAAAATCTCTAAATTTGTCATAACTACCTCTAGAATCATCATATAACAATTTGACTTAGGATTTAATGGAATGCTCACATTAACACAGAAAGACAATATCATGTGATCACTTTTACCTAGAGGAGGCAGAAATTCTAAATTCTCTAGGTCAGCTGGCTGCTTAGTTATAATAAGGTCTTAGGTCTAGTGGGCTCAGTAGCATGCTGATGGAAAAAGCTATCACCAAGTGTCTGTACTAGTTTATGCCTGAAACTTAAATCAGATAATGTTGTACTGTGTGATAACCAATCTATACCAGGAGTGTTAAAGTCACCAACGATCACAATTTTAGACGAAAATGACGAAAGGTAAGTAAGGTAGCTAAGTAGGCCCTTGTATTTAAAAGTACTATCAATACGCTTAGACAGGCTCCAGTAAACTGCTACAATAGGCACACTTTGGGACCAACTTGGATGTCTCAGCCCAAAACTAACTACCTCATGTCCTTGACTTGTAAACTCAGAATCAACTTCTTTATATTTTAAACTCAGGGAAGAACAAACATAAACACAAACTTCTCATTCATAGTTAATATTATGCACAGAATTGTATCCACTTAGTTGCCTAAAATGGACAAAGGGGTCACCACAATTCTTGGGCAAAACTTTGGTCACAACAATTATGTGGGGTTTCCGGCTTTGAACAAGTGCAACAAATTAATCCCACTTTGACAATAAACAATCTGCATTTGTATATGCCACAACTAACTGTTCACTATGACATCTCTGATTCGTTTTGGGGACAAAAAAGTCTCTCTTTGCACACTAGTTCTGGCCCATTTTTCTGTGTTTTGATTTTCCAACCAGTTTCACCTGCAGCTACTTTCCCAGTAAGCTCCTTTTTAAGTTCATCATACTTCTTCTTCTCAGCCAACTCTGCATTGCTTCTGTCATGTGCAACATGGAAGTTCAGTATGTAAGCCTTAATATTCTCAATCCTGCTCACAAGGAAAAAAGCCACTATATCATGATCAAGGGGGGACTTGAAAATCGCCTTTGCTGGTCTATTTCTACTCCTTGTTTTTGTCCCAGGCATACAGAAAATGCACACTTAGCTGGACACTCATTCAGCAGAACTTCATTGGCATACTTAAGATCACTTTTGTTCTGAGCTTTCTGGCTTATTGCACTCGTCTCCTCCAAGCCAAACAAAATGAGGTTTTTCTCTTTTTGTACTAAGTCACCAATTCCACACTGAGTTACTTGACTCGCAACTACGGAAACCTGCTGGTCTGAAACCGAACCAATCTGGCTATAAAGTTTGTTGAACAGGTTAGTTTTCACTTTAGGGATAACTTGTGATACTGCTAAGATAACCTTGTTCTCCAGATCTGACTGAGAACACTTTTCCTGTAGTTCAGTTTCCAAGACCTGAATTTTTTCACTTAGAGGTTTAAGAACTGCCTGAAATTGAGCATTCCTCCTTCAAGTCCAACTGGAATTTTGCAAAAGAATCAGTAACAATTCTCTGAATAACTTCCGGCAAAGCAGGTGTTCCTTTTTGCTTACATATAGGACAATACCAGGTTGATCTTAAGTGACAACTCATTTCTGTAAACAGTTTGTATTTGGGGTCTGACATATCCAAACATTCAGTGCAAACCCACGTTTTGCAACCATCACATAGAAGTGCATAGCTTTCATCTTGCAGGCTAGCGTCACAGGATGAACAAAGATCGAGTCCTTCTTGGGGCAACTGATAAAGTCTCTTCAAAGCAGCACTCATTTTTGGGCAAAAAAAATTTCCAGCCCAATTTGGCTATATTGTGATAACTTTGTAAAAACCAACATAGCAACACTGCATGTCTAATTTTGGCATCAGACAAGATACACACAGAAATGGTCACCAGCAACCCTGAACACAGGAGTAACTTTCTGGAGCTTTTATGTTGAGGAAAACAAGGGAAGCATAGAGCCCTGCTACTTATTCCCCTATAGTTTAAGAGTCAAAGGACCTGGCAGGTACCTCTACAACTGTTGCAACAGGTGCCCTCCCCTCTTTTGCTCATTTTCCTCCCAAGAATAGCCTCAAATCTGGCTAAGACAATAAAATACTGGTTTGTGCCTTGACCTCTAGATGGATCTCTGATGTAGGCCTTTGTAGGAGAGGTGTACCCTAGGTGAATGAAACAGGAGTGATATCAATGGGCAATAAAAGTGCTTAAAGCTGTTATTGTTTGGCATTGTAAAGATACTGGAAATTTTGGTTAATGGTAGGGATTTTAATTTTAAACAACAGAGAACAGTGTCCTGAAGATGTTTCTTTACTCTAGCATCTGATCTTTACTTTAATTGTAGGTAAATTTCACTATTCAAAGACTCTGTATACATATATATATATAATATATATATATATAAATAAATATATATATATATATATATATATATATATATATATATATATATATATATATATATATATATATATTTATATATATATATATACATAATATGAATGCACTCTAGAATCCACTATTGATAATTATTATAGATGATGCTGTTTTGCTTAAATTAGCAAAGAGCATAAATTAGTAATAATGTTATAAGGCAACTCCAGTTAAATAAATCTATTCTTCAACACAAATTATATGAGAAGAATTGAAAACTATGTTTTCTTACAGTTCCTGGGATCACAGAATCCAAATCAAGCACAACCTTGGTTAAAGAATCAAACTATTTCCATAAAAATTTGACTTATTTCAAACTTGGTATTTTATTTGCTTCTGCTGATTAGAAACTTACTATAAGATTAGAAACTTACTATAGAGAGCATTCATGTCATTTTTCTTACAGTTCCTGGGATCACAGAATCCAAATCAAGCACAACCTTGGTTAAAGAATCAAACTATTTCCATAAAAATTTGACTTATTTCAAACTTGGTATTTTATTTGCTTCTGCTGATTAGAAACTTACTATAGAGAGTGTTCATGTCAGTCTTTTTAAAACTTTTTTTTTTAAAGAACAGTGGCGATGGGCCAAAATCAAAATATGAACACTTTAAGACCGGCATGAATGCTCTCTATAAAACAACTTATTAGGGGGCAATTTATAGGGGCAATTTAAAGACTTAAGCAACGTGGTACTTTTAGCATGGGTTTTGGAAACTTTTTCTCTTAAGCTGGAAAAAGAAGGATTTTTAGTGGAAAGACTTGATGATAAAGGTTCTCCCATTGGATAATATAAGAACTAGGATCATTATACATATTTTAAAGTAAGAATTGTTTTCTTAACATGTCTCCTTATCAGGTGTCACAAGGCTAAACAAATACCGACTATTTACCTAAAACAATTGGCCTAGCAAAGCCAAAAAAGTAGCAACAAATTTCTTATAATTCTGAGCTATATATGGCTCTATTTATCTGAGGAGGGAGAGGCTAGGACACAACTGTGACAGTAATAAGTATTTTATTTGAAATGAGCATTGAGCAGAGAGTCTAATGGTGCATTTCTTACTTTAGTAGGCTATTTGAGTTCTATCCTATAAATACCCTTAGACCCTTAGGAACTGCTTATTGACCATTCCCAAAACAAATATCATAGCCTAAATACATCTAACTCAAACTGAAAAGCCTTTGTAGTCCTAGGCTATGCTTGGACAATCCAACATAGTCTTAAGTGGTACAAAAATAGTATCTTTATAGAAAAAAATCAGGTAAACAATTCATTTACCTTTGTGAAAGTTTTATCAGCTGCTGTTTTAGCACTTAAAGTTTTATCCATTTCTGAAAGTCTGTGGTCAATCTCGGCAATACCTCTCCAAAAGAGAATATTGTGTAGGTCATTTAAATATATGTGCCATTAGCACGCGTCATTTCTGAACTTCTTGTGGCTTGATTCCACACAAGATTGTAAATTTCTTTTAAAGAAATAGATAAAATAACAAGACACAGAACATAAGTAACTTATCTCAAAATGCTATCTATAGTATTGAGTGAGATTTTTTATAATGATACTGGGCTATAAAATTAACTTGGAAAGAGGTTTCTAACGTAGCGTTTGATTTCAATAAACGTTATTAGCGACACGTTTCCTTATGTCATCAATTCGTCTAAGATTGAAGGCCGTTGTTAAATCCAAGCAATAAGTCCCAAGATTTTGTATGGAAGCCCTGAATGACCAGAAGACTAAAAAAGATTAACGAGAGCAGCTAAATGAAAGACTATTGAAGATCATGAAAGAAACACGACCTATTTAGCCCAACGGACATTGGTCAGCTTGTGTTGAGAAGTGGCAGGGCTATATATAAGCCAGCGGAGTTCGTTCTCTGCCATAATTCAGCCGGAGACAAGCCATGGATTACCCAAGAGATCATTAAAATGAGCAAAAAGAAACGAACTCTCAGAAACAAAGACGATTAAGAAACTAAGGATAGATTCAAGCAACTCAAGCTTCAAATCGAAAAGAAAACTCTTCGGGCAGTTAAAGATATGATAACCAAAAAGTCTCAGCAGTGCAAAGTTGACTTTCAAAGGGTTAGCTCATACTTCATGTTCAAACGTGGGAAAGAGCTAGCAAATAATAAAAATACGAAGTGCCTGGGTCTCTTGGATAAAAATGGGTGCAAAATTACGACTCGTTCTAGAATCTGAGATCGTTTGAAAGAGTATTCCAGGAAAAGCTAAATCTCACAGTATATCCAAATCCTGAAGCCCCCCAGAAGTTTCCAGCACAAGTAAATGAGGAACCAACCCCATCACCCAGAAAATCAGAGGTAGAAGCCGCTCTGAAATCCCTCAGATCCAACAAGGCACCAATGATAAACGGTATACAAGCAGATTTGCACAAAGAAGAATATGACGTTGTAATCGATCTATTCTATCAAATGATAACAGCTGTATCGGAAAAAAAGTACTACCCCGAGTTCTGATCCACATCTGTCATAGTCTCCTTACCCAAAAAAAGGATCCAAAAGCAATGGTAACAACTACAGATCCATATCGATTACTTGCAAACCCACTAAAACCCTCCCAAAAACACTCCTAGATCGCATAAGAAACATGAAAAGACATCTCAAGCTAAATTCCTTCTGAATATATCCACTATAGACTAAATATTTGTCAATAAACAAATTATGGAATGATATTTGGAATTTCGGTAAAGAACCATATCAACTGTTCATTGACTTTAAGCAAGCCTCCAACCTGATCTGGCGAGATGGTCTCTGGCATATCTTTGCTCAATTTTATAAGGAGCATGGATTAGAACGCGAGTAGCCTGGTGAAGACTAGTGAAGGACTTATTTAAGAGTTTTCTGCCTCTACAGGCGTTCTCCGAGAATGCCTCCTCTTTTCCCCTGTTTTCTGCCTATCCCTAAATGGTGTGCTGGTACTTGTCCCTAATGATACGGGAATAGTCTCGAGAGGGTACCTTTTTGACCTAATTGCTTGTGCTGATAACATTAATCGTCTGAATGGAAAAATGAAGGAGCTCCAAGCCAGCCCAAACACCATCAACGGTATAGCTAGTTCATATGGGATAAAAATCAACGCAAGCAAGACCAAAGTGATGAGAGAATCATGGCACGCAGAGACTGCCCCCCCCTCTCCCCAACAAAAGCCACTCTCCGATGCAAGGAAATCAAATTGATAGACCAGTCTTTTTACCTAGGAAGTATGTTGACGTCTACAATGACTCCTCAAAAAACATCAAACGATGTCTGGCTCTTGCTTCAGCATGCTTCAAGTCACTACACTCTATTTAGAGAAATAAACAGCTTCCCTTGGAACTGAAGGTGCGAATTTTCTGTGACTTAGTTATTCCAGTTGCAAAATGTGGAGCAAAGACATGGATTCTAAAAACCATTGACATAGTTGACTGACGGCATTTGAAACGAAATTTGAAAGCTCACTGGCATCATTTACCATAACAACCATCAAACAAACGACTACTGTCCTGCTTGAATTACCCTCAAACCACCATGCAGACTATCCAACTCCAACAACTTCGATGGTTATGACACGTTCAAAGTATGTCCCCAGCATAGCTTCCCAAAATAGCCTTTGAAGGAAGAATAAATGCCTCTAGCCCAAAGGGACGCCCTCCCAAGCACTGGTGGGGAAACTTTTCTGACCACTCTATCCCAGTACTGCTGACGACTGCAACAAACAGAGAGGAGTTCTAAAGCATTGTTATGATGTCATTAGAGGAGAAGCCTCGAATCGGGCAACCCGGCTGGATGGGAGTTAAGATAGTAAGTTAAGTTAGTTAAGTTAGTAATGGGAGTTAAGTTATTAGCGTCACAGTAAGTAGCACGATAAAAATGGACTTTCAGAAGCTGTCTAAATTCTAAGCTTACCTCTTCTTTAGCACTGAATGAATTTGAAAAACAAAAGCTTGGATTTTAGAAGAATGAGTCTCATTCTGATAAAACAATCTAAGTTTTTCTTTTCTAATGTTAAATATAATCTGTTCCCCCTAACATTAGTTTCAAGACAAGAGTAACATTAAAATGTCGGAGCTGATTAATCCAATCGGAAATTTTAACGATGTTTTTTGTCAGCTTACTTTAGTCTACTTACTAGCTACAATAATTACACTTATTTTGCTTTATTATTACACTGATACAATGCTAAGTAACACCAAACTCTAGATGGCATTGCCGTTTATTATTGCTGACACTGTCAGTTTCTACTCCTCTTTGCGTCCATCCAGAAGCCTTTATAGTATTAATTTGGTAGAGCAGAACCTAGAAAGCCTATTCACACTGTTCCGTAAAAAACCTACGTTATGGATTGGATAATACAAAATGGTGTACAATTCGTTAGCTAAAGTTAATCCACTAATCAGGAAAAAGTTTACATATTAAGGATTTTATGCAAACTACTATTATAAGCCTATTTACCTTGCTGCGTGATAGCTTACTATTTTATCAGACAAGCTTAATAAACCTACTTCCATTAGGCATCTATCCACACCTATTTTTTGTCAAAAAGCAACTAACTTATTCAGCATCAAAATTTACATTTCCTTTTAATAATATGAGAACCGAAAACTGGAGGAACTCGTTACTCTGTGAGAAAAAAACAGCCATCAATGGCATCTAGTGTTATAGAAAAATCATAGAACTAAATATCAAAAGCTATATAAAGCCATTTGTAGTAATTTTTGTTTATCTTTTTCCTTTTGAGCTTCCTTATAAGTTCCTACTAGTGGTGAGAAGGACTGTGACAAATTTCCATCAAAGTGCTCTCGTATTCGTGGAAGGAAAGATGGGGTAATGTCTTGGTAAGTGACTAATTTAAAAAACTTTTTCCACAAAACTAGTCTTTCAAAGAAAAGTAAAGAGCTCCATTAAGCCAAAAATGAGCAGAAATATAGTCAATTAATCTTCTAGGGGCAAAACTACCGCAAATCACTATCAATAAATAAATGGAACTCGACAGGAACAAAAATTACATTAAATAGCCAAGTCAAACTCAAAACGATCACAAATTACCATGAATAGGGCTGATAACTCCCAAGCCTTCTCAAGACCTGAAAATAATTTGCCCTTTACAGAAAAAAAATGAATGTGGATTGTCAGTTTAGTTTGCATATACAGATATTTGTTCCTTCAAGTTTTAATAATTTTTAATCTATTAAAGTAAAAAAGTTAAAATGTTTAAAGTGTATTTTGTTTTCAGTAAATTGGAATTTTTTTTTTCTGATCTTGAGAAGGCAGAGGGTTTTCAGCCCTACTCATGTTAATTTTTGCTCGTTTTGAGATTGACTCGACTATTTATTGTAATTTCTGTTAGTTTCGAGTTCCATTTATTTATTGATAGTGATTTGTGGTAGTTTTCCCCTTGGAAGATTACTTGACTATATTTCTGCTCTTTTTTCTTAATGGAACTATTTACTTTTCTTTAAAAAACTTGTTTTGTGACATAGTATTTTTCATAGAAAAAAAAACGTTTTATATCATTTAGGAGTTTTTTTTTATAAGAATCCATAGATTGGCTTGCTATTTATGTGTTGGAGAAATTTTTTCAACAATTTTTAATCCTGACAAAACAGAATTTTTTAATTTAATTTTATATCTCTTCAAGTTGACCTGAAACATAAAACTTATTATCATTCCCAAAACATTATATATATGCTTTCTGATAACCTGGATACACTGACACTCTTTTTATTTATTCAAATTATAAAAATAAAAGTAGTAATAGTAGTAGCCCCGAAACTTTCAACTTAATACCCCCAGGCGTTTCGACATATTGTCGAGGTGTCTTATTGGCAACCATACGCACAATACCTCTTGATTTAGTTTTAAAGCATAATGGACCAATTGAATAACTGGGGAAGGGATTGAGGCTGACATGCCCAATATCCCTAAAGACATAATTGCTGGACCGTTCTACTATGCTCAACAAAATGGATGTCTCAAAATTTTGACGGGATGTGTTTGGTAAATGAATGGACTTGAGAGAAGGGCTGCTTGCCCTCTAATCTCTTTTTACTCTAAGACAGGGTACCAGAACTTTTAGTTTTGAATCGAATTAGCTCCTTTAAAAGTTTCAATCATATTTCTACCTATTACAGAGTGGTACTGCCTTTGTTATAGCTTATATGCCATTTTGAAAACTTACATGCATAATTTTTTCGTTTCATTAAAACTCCCTCTAAACGTTCCCAAATATTTCACGTTAATACCCTTAGCGTCATAAGTTACAGTAACGGCAGTGGCACTATTTATAGTATACACGTAGTGCCTTCTGGCTAGCTCAGTATCCATGCAGACTTACCCTTAAAAGTCTAACTTAATAATGTAATTGGTTCATGAGATATTGTTTTGTCACCTTTTTGAAAGTCAATATGCTCATAGTTCGTTTTGATTTAGTTCAATATCCGCCTAAATATTCCTTAAAAGCTTCTTACTAATACTTATAGCTTACATAGTAGCAAAAGTTGCGGTAGTAATAGTAGCAATATGCGCATAGCATCTTTGGTTTCTTCAACATCCCCTTCAATACATGCTGAAAGATTCAACTTAATACCATTAACCGTTCCTGAAACATTTCTGATACGTCCTCTTTACAAACTGTGTGGGCATAGTGTGTTTCGATTTAGTTCCTAAGAGTTTCAATCTAACCCAAATTTTCGCATTAATACCCTTAGTTTCAATATCAGTAGTTGTAGCAGCAGTATAATTAGTAATAGTAGCCTTAGCTTTAGAGGTAGTAGTAGTAGAAGTAGTAATAATAGTAGCAGTAGTAGTAATATCATCAGAAGCATTAGTATTGAGATGGAAATATTTTCTTTTGGTTAGTTCAACATCCCCCACAATAAGCCCTGTAAGTTTCAACTTCGCACATCAAGCTGTTCCTAAGATATTGCTGTTACGCACTTTTGACAACTTGCATACAGACAGCGTGTTGTGATTCAGTTCTCCTTCCCTCCTCAAAATTCCTTGAAAATTTCACCTTCATACCCTTAGGCATAATTGTAATAGTAGTCACAGTAATAGTATTGATATTACTAGTAATAGTATCATAGGCAGCGCAATAGCACTACCTGAGTAAAGAGCGATGTGGGCACAATGTATTATTATTCACTTTTCAGTTTTTTAGACCAGGGCACTTCGTATTGAAAGAGTTGTTGTAGAAACTTTGAAAAGGGCTCATTCGATTGGAAATTGAAAGAGCTAGTGCTCTTTTTTTTATAGTCAAAAGGGATTGGAGGGCAGCTAACCCCCCTCCCATGCCCACAATTTCCTCAAACACATCCAATCAATATCTCGAGATATTCTTTTGTTTAGCGTAGTTAAAAGGTCTGGAAATTATGTATATGAGAATGACAACCCCCCCCCCCCCGCAGACCTCAGGGCAAGGGTTTTGAGCTATACTCTGGGGGGGATATAAGGTTTTTATATAAAGGGTGGTCCTATAAACTTTGGAGGGGGCTAATTGGATTGGTAATCGGAAGTTCTAGTGCCTTTCTTAAGATTCAAAGTGATTGGAGGGCGGATACCCCCCTCGTATTTTGCCGAAATGCATTCGATAGAAATGCATTTGACCAGTTGTTGTTGCAGAAACTTCAAAAAAAGTTCATTCGATTGGAAACTGAAAGGGTTAGTGTCCTTTTTGATATTCAAAACTGATTGGAGGGAAACAAGCACCCCCCCACACCCATCATTTCTCAAAACACATATAATCAAAATTTGGAAATAGCCATGTTGTTCGGCGTAGCTGAAAGTTCTGGAAATGATGTCTTTGAGGATGACATCCTCCCCCCCTCCAGAGCCCTCAGTGCAAGGGTTTTAAGCTATGCTCCGAGGGCATAATAGGTTTTTATGGAAATGGTGGTCGTATAAACTACGGAGGGGGCTCAATAGATTTGAAATCAGATGTTCTAATCCCTATTTAAGCGTCTTTTTCACAAATGCATCCAATAGAAATTTTTAGATAGCCGTTTGTTCAAAAATAGTCCAAAGATCATATAACAAGGCCTTTGGGGTTGACAAATATAATAAGGCCTTTGGAGTTGGCCCTAGAGGCATGTAAGGTTCTTATGGAAGGGGTGGTCGTGTGAACTTTATTCATTGGAAATGTATCGTTCTTGTTCCCTTTTAAGAATCAAACATAGATGGAGAGCAACTAGCCCCTCCTCCCTGACATCCTCTTTTCCCGAAACACATTCAATTGAAATTGTGAGATAGGCATTTGTTACCAATATTCCAGATATCAGGTAACAATGTCTTTAGGGTATACAGAATTTCCCAGAGTGGAGGTCGTAAATTGTGACCCTGGGCATTTAGGTTTTATGTAACGGGTGGTCTCATAAACTTTGGATCAGATGGAGCTCATTTGATTGTGTCAGAAGTTTTATTGCCCTTTTTAAAAGTCAAAAGTGAATGGAGGGCAATCACCACCCCCAGGCTTATCATTCCCCAAAACATATCGAATAAAAATTTTAAGAAAACTATTTTGTTCAGCATTGTTGAAAGGTCCAGTAATTATGTCTTTAGGAATGTTACCTTCCTCACAGTCCTCTGGCCAAGGACTGTAGGTTAGACAATTCGTTCATGGTTTAGACATAGTATATGTTATTAAGAAAGGTATGCTTATTTGAACTTAACTTTTCAAAACGACAAAGGTCATTCAAGTGGGCCTTTCAGAGAATGTTGAGGGGAGTGTTGAACTAAATCAAAACACTTTACGTGTATACGAATTGTCAAAAGGGAGTAGCAAAGGAATAACTAAGTATATAAATTGTGAAGATTCGGAAAATGATAAGGGAGACGATCAAAGAGGTGTAAGGTTGCCCCTACTTTCAGGGCTAAAATTTGGTAGCGTGTTATAAAACTGAGGCTTTGGGTAAGATCGGTACTCAGAAATCAGTGACAACTGATATTTATTACAAAAGAAGATAAAAAGAAAAATATTCTAATTCTAACTATTTTGAATACTTCTAAACCTCTTCTAGGTCTGATGTCTATGGTCTACTTGTTCAATCCACAAATGTTTACCGAAAAGAAAAAGATTAAGTTAATTCTAGGCTATCGAATGTTTCTAATTAAAGGAGTTACACTTGAATAGCTAGTCAAGGCTTGAGTTCTGGGGTATTAAAAATCCTTTAGTTCAAATTATTGTTTCTCGGCTGAGCCAAACTAAGAATAACCGTACTTGATTTGTTCTAATTTATTACATTAACCCAAACCAAGAGATCCTATTGTTATTTCTTGTAAAAAGGGGTTTATATTGCTTGAACCTTTAATAGGCTTTAACTTTAGCAATGAAGAACTCTCAATTGAATATATCTGGACATAAAGGTCTGGAAATTCTTAGATTGACAATATTATTCCCCTTTTCCCTAACCTATCTGTATAAACATTGAGGCCACCTTTGTAATAAAAGTTGGTACGGGTTTAAAGAAATGAAAGAATGATTAAAAAGGGAACAGGGTTCTCCTTCGTATAAACTTCTGAAGACTGCACAAGGGGGAAAGTAATATTGTTGTCCGATAATTCCAATTTTCTTGGTATAAGGTCTTTATAAAAGTCAAGCTAAGTTCCAAGGAACTTTAGGCTGAAAAAGGGAAGCACAAAAGGCTCTCCTAACGTTGACTTCTTGGTTAAGGTTCCTTCCCCTCTTTGAACACTCGGTTATTCGAAGCTTCTTCTACAAGTTTTAAATTTCTGGGAAGAAATTAATTTTAGCTTATTCTAACCTTAAAATGTTGTCTATTGTATAAATGGCCCAAGCCTTGGCTAATTATAATATACTAACCGAATTATAAACCAATCACCATATAGAATAAAATCTAGAGTCCTAAGCTATTTACGCCTCTAATCAATTTTAATTAGATTACACATCCTTTTATTAATCACAAAGGACCTCAGGATTACATCACTATTAGTAACATTCAAAACCCTCTATAAATCTATTGGCAACCCTCAAAGGGAAATTTTCGCCCTAATTACAGTTTGTGTGGCTTAAATGAAAGTATTAAATTAATTCAAAGTAGGATCTTGATTTAGTCTAAGCGACAGAAATCTCTCTGAAGTTTGTTGCTTTATGTTAGTGTTATTCTCAAAGGAAATTTATGCAGGCTAGTAGTAGTTTTTTTTATCTTAGTTAAAAAGAAGACACTTACTCATATTCCTTGGTTCCGAGCCAAAACTACCCCGATTTGTCTCTCATCCGTAAGTTATATTCATTTTGCTACTTGATCCGTTTAGCGACCTTCCCTGCTCTCTTAGCCAATCAACCACTTTTTGTTAAAAGTAGTTTTTTTTCCAGTGTTTCAAGGCCTTGCATTCCTTTTTGTTTTATAACCAAACTGGTCTAAATTAGGTCTTCAAATATTTATCACGGGTTCAAAGATCGTTCGATTCTTGGACAAAGAAGTGTCACTACAAGGTTTATGACTACTTACGCAATGTGAAGCTATTTTCAAATTCAAGCTAATTTGAAATTGTCGCTTTATTTCTGATCTATTGAAGCGAAAGGGAATTCCAAGCTTTACTAAAATTGAGTTACCGAATTACACAAATTTAAGGCCTCCTTACAATCTCCTCCACTTAAAATCTTAGTATAATTTTTGTTTTAAAAGGAATAAACGAAAGGAAACACAAATTTACTAAGATCCATTGTAACTCAATGTCTCCTTATACTACTTCTAAAAACTCCTGAGACTTTTAGTCTCGATAACCTGTATATAAATTTCTTATTTTCTGAAAATCAGTCCTACTGAAAGAAATCCTATTATATATATATAAAGAGTGTAAAAATGCTATACGTTGATGTCCAATATGTTGTTACATCTTTCCCTTTTTCTTCTTGCAAGGAAACTCGTATTTGCCTCACTTCATCCAGGCCAGTGGTTGAACTAAACCTATTCTAAAAGTAAATAAAAGGTAAATATTCAATTTCGTCTTCCTAATGTAGTAGAACTTATGCAAAGTTCTCAGCCAGAATCCTTATGAGTTCATGCAGATATTTTTATTCTACGGTTTTTTTTGTCGTTTCACGGCATCCGAAATCAAACCCCTGCTCTTGTGTTGCTAAGCACAGATGAATCGACTCTTTGATTATTTTAAGTTTAAAATTGAGCTCAGCTTTAATAAAAGGAATATATATTAATTGACCTCTACGAGCAGCTGAATGCTATTTTCTTATTTGGGCCTTTTCAAACTTTATTCACAAATTTTTTTCAAATTATGATTGAATACTCGAAAGAGTATTTAAAGGTGCCAAAAGGTCTAGTAACAATGGAAGGCTTGAAAAATCAAAGGCAAATACATTCTACGATGAAAGAAAAAAATCTGTACCCGTTGTCTAAAAAAAATACGAGTTATGAAATTTTGAACCTTTCGAACATTCTGAAGTCATCTCCTTTGTTGGAGACAGAAAATCACAAATTATTACTATTTTAAGTTATTGTATGGCTGCATTATAAGGAGTCTCTTATATAATTCCTATAATTCTTATCCTTTATTTGACGGATATTTTAAATCCTATCGGCAGTGCTTTTTATTTTCAACAATACTGTAAATGTTACGAGCAAAGCGTTTACTCTCATATTTTTTTTTGGATGGTGCTACTACTATATTTTTACCAATATGCATTTGTCACCATTCACGCATTTTTCAGTGCAATTTCAAGTTGCAATTTTCCTGTGGTATCACTTGACCGAATGTGAAAGAGGTCATAAGGGAAAATATTACCCCTAAGAGTGGGGTAACTAACGCTAACTTTAACTCTTCTCAAACAGAGTTCATAATTCTTTACTGCCTCTTCAACCTGGCAGTACATATATACAAAGACACCATATTGTCTTAATTTATTTAAGGTTTTGACAGCTCCCATCTTGGCCCCCTGAAAAAAGGACTTGAATGTAGGAAACGGACGACTCCATTAACTAGTTTTTTTGATAAAATTATCTTAAATTGACGTCTTTTTTTCTTGCCAGAATCATCCAGTGTATACAATTAGCCATTCACGGGAACCAAACGGAGATCTCCTAACCTTTTCCTAAAAAATGGTATTTCCTTTCTTTCCTAAATTCGAAATTTTTGGTTCTGAGCTCTACCCAAAATGTCAAATCTTGGAAATTTTCCGGTATTCTGCTTAATTTAGAAGCCATTTCAGCACTGTGCTCGCTTTCTTTGTCTCAATTTTTAGCCTGGGAGACTCCAATCCAGGTTCGTGATCATGAATACTCTGTGAGTATATGCATATGCAGCCTTTGTGCGTTGGGATACAACTCTTTTTCGTATCCCTATGGATGCAAACATTTTTTGCTTCCTTAAGAGGTAGACGCAACCCTTTCTTGCATCCTTAAGAGGTGGACGCAACCCATTTTTGCATCCTTGAGAGGTGTCCTCTCAACCTCCCTCTGAAGTACATGACTCCCTGTCATGACATGTCCGTGACTCCTAGTCACACTAGGTCTACTCCTAACGGGTAACCTATATCTACAAAACTACGGAATCTGGGCCTGTGCCTTCCGGTGGTTCCCTAACCGTCGCTTGGAAACCGCAGTGTTTTCGGCAAAAATTGACCTAAAAATTTTCTTCGGGTTGGTTTATAGTTGCTGGGGCTAAACAATATTTTGCTTTGTGTCCTGTTTCACCACAGCGGGTACAGGTTGGAGGTTTTTCACATTCCGACTGTCTATTTGGACCCCCGCAAGTCCAGCATTTTATGCGAGTGTTTTTCTTTCATTAAATTTATTCCTGGAATAATTACCTCTAGTTGGTCTTGACATATCTCTTCTAATATAGCTAGACTCACCAAAGTTCAAACATTTCTTTGGGTTATCTTATATTCTACTCTGTGGTTAACTTTAGGTTCTTTAGTGGAATTCTTGTCTCTTGAGTCTAAACCGCTGCTCCCAAGGACATATCCGAGAAGTTCCTATATATTAAATCTATTGCTTCGAATCTTTTTGCAAGTGCTAATAATTCATCCTGGTCGTCTGAGGTCTTAGATTGTTCTAGTACTCTTCTTCCAATGGAAGGGAGCATGCCACTTTTAAAAATACTCATCGTAATGTCATTCGCTCTTATACCAGGAAAATGTTTTGCATAGTCTATTGCCTTTCCCCTGATCCGGGAGTAAAATTGGTGTACTAGCTCAGATGGCCTTTTTTTCTCGGAGAGCAGTTCTTGTAGTTTTTGTGCGGCTGGTTTTTCATGTAAAAAGGCTTCTTTTAGAAGTTTTTCTAAATGGTCTAAATCTTTTATTTTAGGAATGTCTAAGCTCGTTGCGAATCTTTATATTTCTCCTCGTGTATAACAAATAGCTTGATTTATCATAGCAATATCATTTTTCCCTAAACTCCTTCGTATTTGCTTAAGGGTGGTAATCCATGAATGGATTTCATTTGGATATGTCAGTAACGAGATGGGAGGCGCTTGCTAGGCTTTGAAGCCTACTTGTGACTGTGGCATCTCTATATTGCCCTTCTAGAGCATTTATTCTAGACTGTGCTTGTTGTAGTGCAATTTCTAACTCTTTGATTTTGTTTTCATTTGAACTCATGATTGTTCTATCCTTATAAACTCTTAATGTGGGAAACGTTTGGAACCTTTAAATTGTTTTAAACTACTAAAATGAGTTAGTTTATAAATTTCGTAAGAATTAGCTCAATATCTTGATTTAAATTAACCCTCAAGGCTAATAGTATCATTACACTTTTGAAGATGATTAAACTATGACACTAGTGTTAAATAGGATTTAAGCAAGCTACACATGATATGGACACTAAAACTTGTAACAAAGAGAAAGAAAAGAGAAGAAAGAAAGAATCTTAGGAAGATAAAAGGCTGTCTGAACTTCCCTTTAAAGTCAAAAAATTTCTTTAATGAACGCTTTTTCAAACTTTTCTGTCTCTGATAGGTTTGGAAAACTGAACACACACTTTCTTGTGAGGAACAGAGGACTAAATTTTACCAAACTTTATCAATTTTATTAATCCCCCCCCCCTTAAACGAAAGTTGCACCGAACTTGAGTGCCGCTGCGACCAGTTGTAAGGTTGTCCTTACTTTCAGGGCTAAAATTTGGTAGCGTGTTATAAAACTGAGGCTTTGGGTAAGATCGGTACTCAGAATTCAGTGACAACTGACATTTATTACAAAAGAAGATAAAAAGAAAAATATTCTAATTCTAATTATTTTGAATACTTCTAAACCTCTTCTAGGTCTGACGTCTATGGTCTAGTTGTTCAATCCACAAATGTTTACCGAAAAGAAAGGATTAAGTTAATTCTAGGCTATCGAATATTTCTAATTAAAGGAGTTACTCTTGAATAGCTAGTCAAGGCTTGAGTTCGGGGGTATTAAAAATCCTTTAATTCAAATTATTGTTTCTAGGCTGAGCCAAACTAAGAATAACCGTACTTGATTTGTTCTAATTTATTACATTAACTCAAACCAAGAGATCCTGTTGTTATTTCTTGTAAAGAGGGGTTTGTGTTCTTTGGACCTTTAATAGGCTTTAACTTTAGCAACGAAAAACTCTCAATTGAATATATCTGGACATAAATGTATGGAAATTCTTAGATTGACAATATTATTCCCTTTTTCCCTAACCTATCTGTATAAACATAGAGGCCACCTTTGTAATAACAATTGGTACGGGTTTAACGAAATGAAAGAATGATTAAAAAGGGAACAGGGTTCTCCTTCGTATAAACGTCTGAAGACTGCACAAGGGGGAAAGTAATATTGTTGTCCGATAATTCCAATTTTCTTGGTATAAGGTCTTTATAAAAGTCAAGCTAAGTTCCAAGGAACTTTAGGCTGAAAAAGGGAAGCACAAAAGGCTCTCCTAACGTTGACTTCTTGGTTAAGGTTCCTTCCCCTCTTTGAACCCTCGGTTATTCGAAGCTTCTTCTACAAGTTTTAAATTTCTGGGAAGAAATTAATTTTAGCTTATTCTAACCTTAAAATGTTGTCTATCGTTTAAATGGCCCAAGCCTTGGCTAATTAAGATATACTAACCGAATTATAAACCAATCGCCAAATAGAATAAAATCTAGAGTCCTATTTTCGCCTCTAATCAATTTTAATTAGATTACACATTCTTTTATTAATCACAAAGGACCTCGGGATTACATCACTATTAGTAAGATTCAAAACCCTCTATAAATCTATTTGCAACCCTCAAAGGGGAATTTTCGCCCTAATTACAGTTTGTGTGGCTTAAATGAAAGTATTAAATTAATTCAAAGTAGGATCTTGATTTAATCTAAGTGACAGAAATCTCTCTGAAGTTTATCACTTTATTTTAGTGTTATTCTCAAAGGAAATTAATGCAGGCTAGTAGTAGTTTTTTATCTTAGTTAAAAAGAAGACACTTACTCATATTCCCTGGTTCCGAGGCAAAACTACCCCGATTTGTCTCTCATCTGTAAGTTATATTCATTTTGCTACTTGATCCGTTTAGCGACCTTCCCTGCTCTCTTAGCCAATCAACCACTTTTTTTTCCAGTATTTCAAGGCCTTGCATTCCTTTTTGTTTTATAACCAAATTGGTCTAAATTAGGTCTTCAAATATTTATCACGGGTTCAAAGATCGTTCGATTCTTGGACAAAGAAGTGTCACTACAAGATTTATGACTAGTTACGCAAAGTGAAGCTATTTTCAAATTCAAGCTAATTTGAAATTGTCGCTTTTTTCTGACCTATTGAAGCGAAAGGGAATTCCAAGCTTTACTAAAATTGAGTTACCATATTACACAAATTTAAGGACTCCTTACAGAGGCAATATTTGCATGCTTCCAACACTACTACAAACTCCAACACTACTACTACCACACTACTCAAATTACAATATTGTGGGGAATTTCTAAAAAAATTAAAAGACGCTTTATGTATACACACTGTCAAAATAGTGTATCTCAAGAACTGATTTGGGTATTGAGTTGGAACTACAGATAATACTTAAAGGGGAAGATCATCTCAACAAAAGGAAACGTGTGCACATTACTGCTAATGCTACTATTTCTGCTATATTTATTACTACTACTACTGCTACTACTTCTATTGCAAAAAAATTTACGGTTAAGAGTACTGAGATGAAAATTTCAAGAAGTTAATAAAGATATAGGTTATCAAAAGGACATACAAGCAATTTCATAGCAATGTCTAATTGTATTAAGTTGAAACTTCCAGGACTTAATGAGAGGGGTGATCTACTGACCAAAAAGCAATATGTTACTACAACTGCTGCTAGTAGTACTACCGCTAATCATAGTATTACTAGTAATATCAGTACTACTACGGTGACTACAATTACAACTATGTCTAAGGGCATAAAGGTGATATTTTCAAGAAATTTTTATTGGGGAGGTGAGCTGAATAACAATACGCCGTCTTTTTTTTTTAAATTAAATAAACCCACCTCCTCTCCTCTCAGTGACGACAAATTTTAAATTCAAAATACATCAAAGTTTAACTTTAGACGTCACCTACTCTTTTTGTTAAATAGTAGCCGAACCGGACACACTTCAAGTCACCATATACTACCAAAAACCATCCAATAAAAAAAGAAAATTTTTGCCATTCCCGTGGAAAAGGGCGTCCTCCCCCTACAGGAAGCCCCTCATACGGTGGCTATTTCTTACCATACCTCTAAACTCTTCCGGATGGTAACCCTACGTGTCTCCTATAAATACAAATAATAATAAAAAAAAAATTCAAAATAAACTAATTAATATAAAAATAATAAAATAAATAAACCAAATTATCTATCAGCAAAACTTTCTGTTACAAAAAAATACACCAACATATTTACAAATTACAAAGACCTCAAAGAAAGTTATAATGATACCACATTTCAACTTTATCTTTTCATATATCCCTTTTAACTATACTTCGGCTACTGTTTAACTCCAAAAACAAAACAAAAGCAAAATTACAAAAAGTGGCAACGTTGTTTTACCCATTGCTACTCACACTGAGACACACACTCACAACATATATCCTCAAACATAACCTACATCTTTCCAATAAACTCTTCAACCAACAACTCCATCCACTTAATATCCACTCGTTCTTTCCACCTTTCAGTTTCACTTAAACGCGCTATCATTCTCCTGAAATCATAACCAAACCATCTTAACTCAATCCCTTTTCTCTTCTTCCTTCTTTTCCATACATATTCACATAGTTTCATCACAATCAACACCACAGCTCGCTCTCTCCTCTCATTTTCAGGAATTTCTAAATTCAGTTTAATCAACCTTATCTTATCTTCCTCCGTATTCCAAATTACTCCACGATCTCTTAAGGCACTAAAACACTTATCTACAATTCCTTCATTATTGTTACAATTGAAAAATTCGTGCTTCAGGCCATTTATCAATAATTCGTCGCAAAGCTTGCACTTTGGACCTTCATATTGGGTAAAGCGGCTTACCCGGTCTTGAAGCGGCAGTATCTCATGAATAAACAGAAACATTAATTCCTTTATAAACTGACTATACGGTACACTATGCATTTTCTCAAACGATAGCTTAAAATTCACAAATGGTTGTTTTGTTTTCACGTGAAAAACCACTTCTTCATCTTCCGTTTTCTCTAAATATCCATCCACTGTCTTTTTCCTTTCGGCATTTTTCACCTGATCACTCAGCAAGCCTTGGTTTTTCATTTCTCGAATACACCATATTACTTCATGGAGTTTCTCTGGCACATCCCTGATCATTTTTGTTTTGCTAGTTCATCCTTCTCAGTACGATACACCGTCCTTAAGTAGAATGTCAAAAGGGTGCAACAGCAACATCTTAGGAACAGTTTGGTGTGTGAAGTTGAAAATAACAGGGCTTGTTGTGAGGGATGTTGAACTAACCAAAAGAAAATATTCGCATCCTAATGCTGCTGCTTCTATTCATACTACTCCTACTGTTGCTATTATTACTACTTCAATTACTACTACTACCACTAAGGCTTAGGCTACGGCAATTAATTCTACTGCTACTACTACTACTACTGCTTTTAAAACTAAGGATATTAATTGGAAAAATTTGGGATATATAGAAATTGTATAGAACTAAATCGAAACACACTATGTCCACACAGGTTGTCAAGGGGACGCATCTGAAATGTTTCAGGAACGGTTGATAGTATTAAGCTGAAACTTTCAGTGTGTGGTGAAGGAGATGTTGAAGAAACCAAAGGTGCTATGCGCATACTACTACTAATGCTGCTACAACTGTTGCTATTACGCAAGCTAAGGGTGTTAAGGTTAAACTTTTAAGGAATATTTAGGCAGAGGTTGAACTAACTCAAAACAAACTTTGAGCATTTGGACTTTAAAAAAGGTGACAAATCAATATCTGAAGAAGAGCTTATGTTATTAAGTTAGACCTTTAAGGGACAGGTTCTGGTGGATTTTGAACTAGCCAGAAGGCACTATGTGTATACTTTTAATACTACCACCACAATGAGAGTAACAAATGATGCTAAGGGTATTAGGGTGAAACTTGTAAGGAACTTTTAGCTGGAGTTTTAATTAAATGAAAAACTGTATGCATGCAGGTTTTTAAAAGGGCATCATAGGCAGCACCACTCTATAATAGCTAGAAATATCATTGAAAGTTTTAAAGGAGCTTATTCGATTCAGAATTAAAAGTTCTGGTACCCTTTTTAAAGTAAAAAGAAATTAGAGGGCAAGCAGCCCTTCTCTCGAGATCATTCATTTTCCAAATGCCTCCAGTCAAAGTTTTGAGACAGCCATTTTGTTCAGCATATTAGAACGGTCCGGCAAATATGTCTTTTGGGATATTGGGCATGTAAAACCCTGACAGTTATGCAATTGGCTCATTATGCTTTAAAACTAAATCTTACTTTAAACTGAATCAAAAGGTATTGCGTTTCTGGTTGCCAATAAGACACCTCAGCAATATATCGTGCACGACTGGTCATATTAAGTTGAAACTTTTGTGACTACCAATGTTACTACTTCTGCTCTTACAATTTCAATCATAGGCAGCGCAATAGCGCTGCCTATGTAAAGAACGATGTTGGCACAATGTATTATTTATTTTGTTTCTTGGTCTTAGACCAGGGCACTTTGTATCGAAGGAGTTGTCGTAGAAACTTCGAAAAGAGCTCATTCGGCTAGAAATTTCAGTGACTAGTGCCCTTTTTAATAGTTGAAAGTGATTGGAGGGCAACTAGCCCTCCCCCACGCCTATCATTCCCCCAAACACATCCAATCAAAATTTTGAGATAGCCATTTTGTTCAGCGTAGTTGATTTTCACATAGAAGATATATTTTTGAGGAGGACACTCCCCCATAGCCCTCAGGGCAAGGGTTGTAAGTTAAGCCCTGGGGTATATACGGTTTTTATAGAAAGCGTTGTCGTAGAAACTTTAAAAAAAGCTCATTCAATTGGAAATTCAAAGGACTAGTACCCTTTTTAATAGTCGAAAATGACTTGAGGGCAACTAACCTCCCTCTCACGCCCCCCTTTTCCCCAAACACATTCAATCAAAATTTTAAGATAGCCGTTTTGTTCGACATACTTGAAAATTTTGGAAATTAGGTTTTTGAAGATGACAACCCCTCCACAGCCCTCAGGGCAAGGGCTGTAAGTTATGTCCTAGGGGCATATAAGATTTTTATAGAACGCGTTGTCGTAGAAACTTCAAAAAGGGCTCAATTGAATGGTAATTGAAATGGCTAGTGCCCTTTTTAATAGTCAAAAGTGATGGGAAGGCAACTAACACCCCTTCGACGTCCACCCTTTCCCCAAACTCATCCAATCAAAATTTTGAGATAGCCTTTTGTTCCACGCAGTTTGAAGTTCAGGAAATTATGCCTTTGAGCAGGACACTCTCCCCCCCCCCGCCACAGTCTTCAGAAAAAGAGTTATAAGATATACCCTGGGGGCATATAGATTCTTACTGAAATCTTTGTCGTAGAAACTTGAAAAAGGACTCATTCGACTGGAAATTCAAAGGTCTAGTGCCCTTTTTAATAGTCGAAAATGATTTGAGGGCAACTAACCCCCCTCTCACGCCCACCTTTTCCCCAAACACATCCAATAAAAATTTTTAGATAGCCATTTTGTTCAGCGCAATTGATTTCCAGATATAAATTAAGTTTTTGAGGAGGACACTCCCCCATAGCCCTCAGGGCAAGGGTTGTAAGTTGTGCGCTGGGGGCATATACGGTTTTTATAGAAAGCGGTGTCGTAGAAACTTCAAAAAAGGCTCATTCGATTGGAAATTCATAGGGCTAGTGCCCTTTTTAAGAGTCGAAAGTGTTTTGAGGGCAACTAACCCCCTTCTCACGCCCGCCTTTTCCCCAAACACATCTAATCAAAACTTAAAGATAGCCATTTTGTTCAACTTAGTTGTAAGTTCTGGAAATTAGGTCTTTGAAGATGACAACCTTTGAAGTTATAATTTTTATTTAATATTTATTTTTTATTTATTTTTTATAATTTTTATTTAATAATTTTATTTAAATTTTTATTTAAACAACGTCTTTGAAGTTATGTCGTTGGGGCAAATAAGGTTTTTATAGAACGCGTTGTCGTAGAAACTTCAAAAAGGGCTTATTCGATTGGAAATTGAAATGGCTAGTGCTCTTTTTAATAGTCGAAGTGATTGGAAGGCGACTAATACCCCTTCCACGCCGACCATTCCCCAAAAAAATCCATTCAAAATTTTGAGATAGCCATTTTGTTCCACGCAGTTTAAAGATCAGAAAATTATACCTTTGAATAGAACATTCCCCCCACAGTCTTCAGGGCAAGGGTCATAAATTATGCCCTGGGGGCATTAAGTTTTTATTGAAATCTTTGTCGTAGAAACTTGACCAGGGCACTTCGTATCGAAGGAGGTGTCGTAGAAAGGAGTTGTCGTCGTCGATTGGAAATTCAAAGGGCTAGCGCCCTTTTTAATAGTCTCGAAAGTTATTTCAGGGCAACTAACCCCCGTCTTACACCCACCTTTTCCCCAAACACATCCAATCCAAATTTTTAAATAGACATTTTATTCAACGTAGTTGAAATATTTGGAAATTAGGTCTTTAAGGATGACAACCACTCCATCCCCACACCCTCAGGGCGAGGGTCTTAAATTATGACCGGGGGGGATGTAAGATTTTTATAGAAAGCGATGTTCTAGAAACTTCAAAAAGGACTCATTCAATTGGAAATTGAAAGGGCTAGTGCCCCTTTAATAGTCGAAAGTGACTGAAGGGCAACTAACCCCCCTCTCACGCCCACCATTTCCCCAATCAGATCCAATCAAAATTTTGAGATATCCATTTTGTTCAACGTAGTCGAAAGTTCTGGAAATAAGTTTTTTTTAGGATGACAACCCCATCAGAGTCTTCAGTGCAAGGGTTGTAAGTTATGCCCTGGAGGCATTTAAGGTCTATATAGAAAGTTGTTGCAGAAATTTCAAAAAGGGCTCATTTGATTGGAAATTGAAATTGCCCTTTTTAATAGTCGAAAGTGAGTAGAGAGTAATTAACCCCCCTCTCACGCTCATCATTTCCCCAAACACATTTAATCAAAGTTTAGAGATAACCAATTTGTTCAACTTAGTTGAAAGTTCTGGAAATTATGTATTTAAGGATGACAAACCCCCTAAAGCCACCAGGGCAAAGGTTGGAAGTTATGCCCTGGGGGCATATAAGGTTTTTATAGATAGAGGTGTCGTGAAACCTTCAAAAGGGGTTCATTCAATTGGAAATTGCGAGGGCTAGTGCCCTTTTTAACAGTTGAAAGTGATTGGCGGGTAAATAATTCCCCTCTCACGCCCACCATTCCCCCAAACACATCCAACCAAAATTTCCAGATAGCCATTTTGTTCATAGTTGCAGAAAGCTCTGGAAGTTAGGTCTTTGAGGATGACAGCTCCCCCCCCAGCCCTCAGGGTAAGAGTTGTAAGTTATGCCCTAATGCCTTTTTTAACAGTTGAAAGTGATTGGGGAGCGACTAACGCCCCTTTCACGCTCACTATTTTCCCAGACACATCCAATCAAAATTTGGAGATAGCCGTAATTTATGCCCTTGGGGCATATAAGGTGTTTATAGAAAGCGTTGTCGTAGAAACTCAAAAAGAGCTCATTCGGTTGGAAATTGAAAGGCCTAGTGCCCGTTTTAATAGTAGAAACTGATCGGAAGGCTTGACATTTTTATAGTAAAGATCGATATAGGTATAATGTATTATTTTTTGTTGTTGTTGTTGTTTAGACCAGGGCACTTCCTATCAAAGTAGTTGTCGTAGGAATTTCAAAAAGGGCTCATTTGATTGAAAATAGAAAGGGTTGGTGCCCTTTTTAATATTCGAAACTGATTGGAGGAAAACTAATCCCCCTCCCATGCCCACCCTCCCCGTTTGCCTTTGTGTTTAAAAACTAATGTTGCCTTAAGATTAAATCAAAATGCACTGCGTTAATGCAAATTCACAGTAAGGCATCTCACCAGTATCCCAAGAAGGACTGAAGGTATTATGTTCAAAATTTCGGGGCTACTTCTGCTCTTAGAATTTAACCAAATCAAAATAGCGTAAGTATATCCAAGCTATCAAAGAAAGTAAACAGGTTTTTTTGCGAATGGTAACAAGTCTTCCATTTCAGGTCAACTAGAGGAGGTATGAAACTAAATTAAACACTACTATTTGTGTCCAGATTTTAAAAGGGTGTATGTTATTAAAAAATGCTGAAAATTTATCTACAGCATACAAATAGCAGGCCAAACTACAAATTCTGAAAAAAAACGAAAAGATTTAAAGTATTATGTTCTTTTTCCCTGAAAAGACTATGTCAATATAAAACGAACAGAAATTTATTTAAAAAAAAACTTTTTCCACAAAATAAGTTTTTCAAAGAAAAGTAAAGACTCCATTAAACAGGAAATGAGCAAAAATAAAATAAAAAAATCTATAAAGCGTGAAACTACCACAAATCAGCGTCGATGAATAAATGAAACCCAAAACCGAACAGAAATTACAATACCTAACCAAGTCAAACTCAAAACGAGCAGAAATTAACATAAGTTGGGCTCAAAACGCCCCTATGCCTTCCCAAAGCCAGAACATAATTTGCACTTTACTGAAAAAAAATACAAATGAATGTGCATTGTCAGTTTAATATACGTATACTGATATTTAGTAATCAAAATGTTTATATTATTTGATTTATTAAAGTTAAAAAAGTAAAAACATTTAAATATTTTCAGTAAAGTGCAAATTATGTTCTGGTCCTGAGTTAAGCCCCTTATACAAACCGTATACACATAGTATTTTCTTATTTAGTTCAACACTCCCTTCGATATTTTCTGAAAGGATCATCTGAATGTCCTTCGTCTTCTTGGAAAGTAAAGTTTAAACATCCATATCTTTTCAATAACATAGAGCATATGTAAAGAATGAACGAATTGCCTAACTTACAGCCCTTGTCCTGAGGACTGTAGGGAGGTTGACATCCCCAAAGACATAATTACTGGATCTTTCAACAATACTGAACAAAATGGATCTCTTAAAATTTTGATCGAATGCGTTTTGGGGAATGATAGGCTTAGGGGAGGGTCTTATTGACTTCCTTTCACTTTTGACTCTTAAAAAGGGCTCTAAAACTTCCAACTTTTAATCAAATGAGCCTCTTCTGATTCAAAGTTTGTACGGACACCCGTTCCATAAAAACCTTATATGCCCCGGGCATAACGTACAGCCCTTGCCCCTGGGCTCTGGGGGGTTGTGTCTACCCTGTAGACATTGTTACATGCTCCTTTGACCATTGGCAACAAACTGGCCATGTCACAATTTCAGTCGAATGCGTTCGAGGAAAGGGATGTCAGGGAGGGGTGGGCTGTTTTCCCTCCATCCAGTTTTATTCTTAAAAGGAAAATAGAACTAAACATTTCCAATTAAATGAGCCTTCTCCTCTGAAGTTCACACAACCACCACTTTCATAAAAAAAAACTTACATGCATTCGGGGCATAACTTGCAACCTGCACCCCAAGACTTTGAGGTGTTGTGTCAACCCAAAAGGCAATCTTAAAATTTCTGTCGGATTTATTTGGGGAAAATACGACGTGGGGAAGTATCTGCCCTCTGATCACTTTGACTCTTAAAAGGGCACTAAAACGTCTGGTTTTCAATCCAATGAACCCCCTCCGGAGTTTATATGACCACTCTTTCAATAAAACCATATATACCCTCGGGGCATAACCTACAACCTTTGGCCTGTGCTTTTTTTTTTTTTTGGGTGGGGGGGGGGGGGGGGTCATCCTCTTTCCGGACCTTTCAGCTACGCCAAACATAATGGCTATCTCAAAATTTGGATTGGATGTATTTGGGGAAATGATAGGCGTGGGGGGGCTGGTTGCCCTCCATTTTCCAATCGAATGAGCCCTTTTCGAAGTATCTACGACGACAAATGACACTTCAAAATTGCTGTCAGATGCAGTTTGGGAAAATACGACGAGTGTGTGTGTTTAGTGGGAAGGGGATATACGCGCTCTGATCACATTGACTTTTAAAAAGGGCGCAAGAACTTCTGATCACTAATCCAATGAGCCCCCTCCGAAGTTTTTACAACCACCCTTTGTATTAAAAAACCTTATATGGCCCCAGGGCATAACTTACAGCTCTTGCCCTGAGGGCTGTGGGGGGGGGGGGTGTCATCCTCAAAGACATATGTTCCGCACCTTTTAAGTACGCCCAACAAAATGACTGTATCAAATTTGATTGGATGTGTTTGGGGAAATGATTGACGTTAGGGGGGGGGGCTGGTTGCCTTTCAATCATTTTTTACTATTAAATTGGGCACTAGCCCTCTCGATTTTCAATCGAATGGGCTCTTTTTGAAGTTTCTACGACAACGCCGTCTATACGAAGTGCCCTGATCTAAAACCAAAATAAAATAAATAATACTAATAATAATACATTGTGCCCACATTGCTCTTTATTTAGGCAGCACTATTGCACTGCCTATGATAAGCGTTAGTGACGTTATAGGAGCGGTTGACAATAAAGAGGACTCTCTGTGCTTTTGCATCCATAGAGTCTCGGGTCACCGTTAAGCGCAAAAACATAAAAATAGGAAAAATTCCCAGAAAGCTTACCAAATGACCTGAGTTAGCTGTGATGCAGTGTGAAAAAAAGAGTTGCAACATAGCGGAAGTCCACCACTTGTGATGTAGTAATTGCCACTGTGTTGTGTAGTACACCGAGTGGTAGTGAGCTGGCTATCCTCCAGAGACGACTTTCTATTTTTTTTTAATTTCTACTTTATATTGGGCTTCAGGTAAAGGAAATGCTTTTGCCACAAAGGCACAATAGGAATATTTTTGTATTTTTTTTAAATAGTCTGAATTATACATAATTGTCGAGCCAAACCATTTCACAAAAAAAAATACAAAGGAATCCATAAAGAATATTTAGACGGTTCGTTAGCTGTTATCTTTATTGTTGTATACGTATAAAAAAAAAATGTCGATTAAAATTGTAACCGAATGTCGACCATTGGAACATGCTCAGGGAAGTCCCCCCATCCATTTACGATTTGTTCCATAATCCGGTTATTGTCAGTGGCGTAATGTTCTGTGGGTCAGGAGAGGGGGGCAACTTCCCCTCAAGACCCCAGTTTTCCACCCCTCCGATCCCAGCCCCCCCCCTCAAGCTGAAATTTAGCCTGCATAATTAAAGCATACAGAGAAACTGGTCAGTTTTCTTTACAATATCTTTGCCTCTATTGGACTATACGGCTCATTTTTCAATTTTCACTGTCATTTCCGCTTAATTTGGGTAAATAGGCTCCTACTTTGACCCCCCCCCCAGGATTTTGACGAAAGTACACCACTGCTTATAATATGTTTGTTTCTGTTCTGACCAAAATGCAAATGATAAAAGACCATTCATATAAGAGTAGCACTCGAGAGGCACCTCCAAAAACACCTTACCATTCCAAAGGCCTGAAATGAATTTAAGAATTAAAAGTTAACAGCCCTTGGAGTAAAGAAAGTGATACAATCGAGTTTACCAACTCCAATTAGGCAGTCATTCAGGGTAAATTGATTATTGATTTACAATATTGTAAGTAGTTACAAATTTTGAACAGCGGATAAATCTCTGCTTAGCAGTAAAGGGCCTGGGGTTCAATCTTAGCTGCCAAAGGGCACTGAATTGCATGCAGATTATGAATTAGCTTCTCCAAATAACCAAATAAGCTAAAGAAGAAGATATTTGGAGAGTTATCTAATGACAAGAAATATAATCCCAAGAACAAATTTGAACATTTAAGCAATAAGTATAGAATAGAAAAAATAGAATAGAATTTATTGGCGCTAAAAGAATACAGCAGTTTTGAGCTGGTAATTTTTTTACTGTTAGTAACTGGGATTTAAGAATAGCTTCTTCATTATTAAATCAATTGAAATAAATTGACTTTACAGCTTGATTTTGTATGGTTTGAATTCTCTTAAAGTTATAGCTGAAAGAAGTATCTCAAACATAATAACTATTCTGTATATAAGAATAAACTAGTGTAAAATAAAAGGATCGCAAAAATTTTTGAAGAAAGAATTTTTTCAGTCTATACAGAATACTAGTTCTTCTTGTAATTTTTATAGATAATTAAGTTGTATGTTCTTCCCATGACAATTATTCATGTATGATTACGCTCGAAGTATTTAGATTTTTAAACCTTATTGGTATTTGCTAAATAAACAAAACACACTCAAGAATTACGCTTAGTTTAGGTCCCAGAGAACTGCTTTCTTAGCAACAAAGACATGGGACGGGTGATAGAATGCATTGGGCTTTTATGATACAGGTTATATATTTGTACACTACGGGGAGGGGAGGTAGGTTGGGTTAGAGGCGCTGTCCAAACACTTTACCCCACCCCCGACCTCTAATTTGCAAATATATAAACTAAAAAAAATCAGCGCCCTAATAAACTAAAAGTTATATAAAGAGTTAAATCTCGTTAGGATTAACCTAACTCGTTTTCTCGGGTGTGTTTCGTTTGATTAACAAGTTGAACTCAGTTCAGTATTTACCTTTTTAATAGTAGAGAAAATCATCTAACTTTTTTTTCTTAACGTTTATCAGAAAACGATTATTCCTAGTATATTTCATTAGATTATTCAACGCGTTTTCCATCATTTTAAAAATATACCCATATAATATAATGCCCATATTATATAATACCCATATTATATAAATATAATATACCCATATAATGCTCATCAGGGATTTTTTTTGGAGATACCCCAAACATGAATATATACATGACAACTTTCAGAATTATTTAAAGTCAAAAGATGTGTTTACAAAAAATAAATAAACAGAAAAGTGGCGAACGTGGGCCGGTCTCCCTATATCTTCGGCTACTTTGCAATCTATTTACCATCTGGGTCATAGAAGGTGTTTCATCTGTACGTTTTAAAGGCCCGAAGAGAGGCCCTTCCACTTCTATCTTCAACCTTATTGCCTGCCTTACCTCCCTTACTGTACTCTTAGTCTCTTCGAACGATTTCTAAACAAAATTATTTTCTGTTAAACAAACCGAATTCAAACCGAATTTTTCTGTTAAAAAACAAACAGACAATGCTAAAACGTATAAATTAATGCTTAGTATATTTGATACGAATATGTAGCATACTCGGGAACATTAGCTACTCTAAGGTGACTCTTCCATCTCTAACGTGAATGTAAGAAAGTACCCATTCTAATACTTGATGGTTGGAACAACAGATAGTTTAATTGATGGTTACAAGCAGTGTCGCTGATTGTGTTGCTGAAAGAAGACGAAAAAACAATGTCTTGGTTTGAAAACGCTTTCTATAAAAACCTTATATGCCCTCAGGGCATAACTTACAACCCTTGCCCTGAGGGCTGTGGGGGAGTGTCCTCCTCAAAAACACAATTTCTATGTGGAAATCAGCTACACTGAACAAAACGGCTATCTCAAATTTTGATTGGATGTGTTTGGGGAAATGATGGGCGTGTTAGTTGCCTTCCAATCACTTGCGACTGTTAAAAAGGGCACACACCACTCCAATTTCCAATCGAATGAGCCCTTTTCGAAGTTTCTACGACAACTCCTTCGATACGAAGTGCCCTGGTCTAAGACCAAGAAACCAAAAAAACAAAACATAAGTAATACATTGTGCCAACATCGTTCTTTATTTAGGCAGCGCTAATGCGCTGCCAATGTTATGTTGGAGCGATATTATAGTACACTATTTGACTGGAAATAAAATATTCTGTTTCAGTTCCATCATTTCGGTATAATTTGAAAAAACATTTTCTTTCTACTAATACACATGAAGAGTTGGGGTGCTACCATTTCGAATAACCGTCACAAGCACTGAACGTCATTTCGTCGACAAGGAAAATCCGTCATAACCACTAACCGTCAGAATGTTGACAGTCTTAACATCGACACGTCAGTTCATCGAAAGTGACAATCGCTACCCGTCAGAACGTCGACACGTCATAACATCTAAAAAAGTTTTAGATATTATGATGTGTCAATGTTATGACTGTCAACGTTCTGACGGTTAGTGGTTCTGACGGATTTTCGGTTCACGGAGAAGTGAAGTTTGGTTAATACTAATGAAATAAAACAAAACAGAATAAAAATATAATAGTTTAGAAAAAAATTCGGCTATATATTTGCACATCAGGGGGGTGGGGGTAAACCATAGCATATATTAAATACGTAACCAAACCTAATGTAGGTACCTTTTCCCCCCTAAACCCCAAAAAACTAAAGTTTAAATATAGTTTCCATTTTCGTTATGAAAAAAATTTTAGATGTTATGACGTGTCGATGTTATGACTGTCGACGTTCTGGCCGTTTGTGGTTCTGACGGATTTTCGTTATGAAATTTTTTTTAGATGTTATGACGTGTCGAAGTTATGCCTGTTGCTGTTCTGACAGGTAGCGATTGTGACTGTCCATGAACTGACTTGTCGATTTTATGACGGATTTTGTAGTGCTCCTGACGGTTAGATGTTACGACACCTACACAGAGTTCTGAGTTCTTTATTTAACAGTAAAAATTATAAACAAAAAACTACTTCAACAAAATCTTCCCCATAAGGCTCCACGGCCGGGAAAGAAGAGGGGAGAAAAAACCAGCACACAAAAAAAAAACATAAACAAAATCCAAAAAAATCCAGCCGCCCAATTTAATAATCCTCAGAATGACAAGCTAGGCAGGGGGTAGCACATGATTTCACCAACTCAAATTACTATCCAACTCAAACCCATAAGGGGGATGCGGGGGCACCATCCCCTCTGTCAGAATAACGCTACCTTATAATTGTTTATTTTTGTTTTGATATTTCTATTCTACAGCATTGGAAGAGCCAATTAGACCAGGTAAGCCCCCCCCCCTAAAATTCACCTTATGGGTGCCCATGTTCGCTTCTCTTTATTTATTTTTAATTTTTTATGTTAGTGTTGTTGTTTTTGTATAGTTTTCTTTATTTTTGATATGTTACCGACCATACAAGCTATTAAATAAGTTTAGCTATTTATCTATAAAAAAATATATTAAGCGCACTATGTTTACATAAATCTTAAGCACGACATATTTCAGCACTCTAATATAACTTCTAAACTTGTAACTCCTAATTCTAAAATAAATTCTTTGTGAAGTTATGACTTATCGTGGGACGCTTGATTGGGGTGGAAGAATGTCGTAAGGAAAGATTTAAGGGGATGAGAACTTCCTGGGAAGGTGTACAGGGGGAAACTTTGAATAGATCGGATTGGAGGAGGAGCGTGCGTAGCTATGTTGCCCTTAGGTGGCCATGGTGCTGAGGTGAGTTGTTAACAGTAGTAGCAGCAAGTTAAAGGAATTTAATTGACTTCATTTTCTATATTTTACCCCAAGCTCTATTTGTGGGCCCACTGGCCTAGATGAGCCTTCAGCCTAAATATACATAATATAATTTTAATTGAATTTTTTGTTCTGAACAATGAGATGAGCAGTTTCGACCACCGAGGTTTTAAAGTGTACTTGAATCATCTTGCAACGCTAACGATGACTAAAATTGGATACGCGAAGTGCTATGAAAACATCTCTTCTTCTTCTTCTTCAAAAATAGTGCTATGAAAACATCTCTTCTTCTTCTTCTTCAAAAATAGTGCTATGAAAACATCTCTTCTTCTTCTTCTTCAAAAATAGTGCTATGAAAACATCTCTTCTTCTTCTTCTTCAAAAATAGTGCTATGAAAACATCTCTTCTTCTTCTTCTTCAAAAATAGTGCTATGAAAACATCTCTTCGTCTTCTTCTTCAAAATAATGCTATGAAAACATCTCTTCTTCTTCTTCTTCAAAAATAGTGCTATGAAAACATCTCTTCTTCTTCTTCTTCAAAAATAGTGCAATGAAAACATCTCTTCTTCTTCTTCTTCAAAAATAGTGCTATGAAAACATCTCTTCTTCTTCTTCTTCAAAAAACTTCACCCCCATGCTGAAATCAGATTTTGGGGAAAATAAACAAAAATCCAAACCCTTCGGTGGAATATTACCTTTATAAGGATTTCTGATGCTGAAATATCTTCTGCAGCTCCCCAACTTATATTTTAGTGCAGTTTACCAATTTATATTCTACAGTCTGCATGTAGCATCAAATTAGCCTAGAATTTGCAGAAAAAAAGAAAAACTTAATAGAACAATCTTTTAATTGACCTTTTGGAAATAAAAATTATAACTAAATAAATAGTATCTATTACTTTTGCAATTTACAACAACAAATATAATAACAAATTCAATCTGCCGTAATATCACGAAGAGACCTGACAATTCTTAAAAATGTTGCCATATCAAGATTCCCCATAATTTCTTCCCATGTGTTATGTAATCCTCCAAAAAGGCTTTTCTCTCCATCTCTTCCAGTCGAAACAAAGGCGCTTTTTGAAAATGTATAGAAGGAACCGCCACTGAAAATAATAAAAGATATGTAATTAGAATGAACTGTTCAGGTCTAATGCGGCCAATGAGCCTAAGCATGAGTTTTTGCTCATACAAAGTTACAGGTGCAGAAATTAGCGGAAATGTAAAGGTGAGGGGCACGAATTTTTTTTTTTTTTAACGAAGATACAGAATAAATTCTAACAATCTAGGAGGCGAGGAGATTTGTTTTTTTCGGCTTTTTTAAAATAAAAGTGCACACAAAACGTATTTTTCTAAAATTGGGGGACAAGTACCCTCCCCTGCTCTCCTAATTAGCTCTCCTTGGATGTCAATAAGCTTTTTAACTGTATTTACTAATGTTTTGAAGAATACACAGAGCAAAGAAAGCTCTAAGACTGCTAATGACTTCCTCCAAACAAGAGCGACGATCAGAGAGGATTATAGATTGGTCAAAAAGAACTCATTGCCTCCCCCCCCCCTCATGAAAATCAATACAAGCTCTTGCTGAATAAAGATATAGGAAAATTCAAAGGAAAATTTATAAGGTTCAATGACTCAGCAAAAAAAGAACGACGTTCAATCTATTTTGTGTAAGGTATGGCTACGGTGCAGATCATGCAGTTTGGGGAGGTCAGGCCTGGAGACCCACTTTCAGATGTGCTGGAATTTAATTGAAGTTATTAAATGTGAAACAAAGCTATTATCCGGTAAAAATTACCAGTTATGTAACTAGTCTTACATATGTCTTGTACAGGGGTAAAAACTAAGATTCCATATAACGTAAGCCCACGCATATTGCAACACTTCCAAGAGACTACTCTTCCCATGACTTCTTGAAATTAAGAAGTAATTGAAACAGTAAAGAAAGATGCATGACTGAAAATACTCAAATATGTTTGTTTAAGAACAATATTGGTTCTGCTTCTTAAAATCGAATACTACTACCGCACGACTACTCCTGTCACGACTACGTCTACCCCAACTATGTCTACCACGACCATGTTCACAAAAACTATTCCTTCTGACTTCTCCTGCCATGACTCCCAACCTTAATTATTTCTCAATAATTTTACTTACGCAATAGCATTGACTTTAATATAGAGCGATGTGTGTTCCTGGTTTCAGTAGGAGGCGAATTACATGGTAAAGGGCCAGGCACACGTAGCTGATTTCTGGAACTGATTTCGGCATCAGTGGACAAACGATAGCGGTAAGAAAAATTTGTTGAAAGAAAAATTTATTGCGCAAAGTTTTCAAAACGAAAAACCATGGACACAAATAGTCAACTGGAGTTTATTGATAGTTGCTTGATTGATCTCAGCTTAGTTCTCAGTTTAGTTCTCAGCTCAGTAGTGGGGTCTTTCATCACAAATACCTCTGGCTGACCATTTATTTGTATCCCTATTTTTTTGTGATGATCATGATGAAAATCAGCGCTGATTTTGTGAATCGGCGCCGAAAACTAGAAAGTTTTTCAAGCTAAAATCGACGCCGATTTCTTTTAAAATCAGCGCTGATTTGGAAATCAGTTCCCGAAATCAGCTACGTGTGCCCAGCCCTTAAGGGTATTTCTTAATTCTCACCGTGTTTAGTTAAGATCTAACAATACATTCTGGTAGTTATCCTGATAAACAAAATTCAGGCCTTTCTCCTCTTCATATTCTAATTGGTTATTGGAATCTTGTAAAAAGAGGGTTAATGGCTCATTTGAGAGCTCATGCTCATATCTATATGTGTTTTTTTACAAATTGGGCATAATAGCGCCAGAGCAAAGTGCCATTGATACGAAAAATTGATCTCATCATATGAAAAAATCCTCAGAGAAGCTTGAAAAAGAACTCTTTCAATCATGAATTAAAAGTTTTAGTGCCCTAGGAACTACTCTCAAAAGAGATCGCTCTTTCCATCACTTCTTTAAATTAAGAAGCAAATACCTTTAATGAAGCCTGCATTTATGCATTAAGATGCATAAATGGCTATGATGACTCCGGACTAATTAAATGTAGTCATCATTTAATTATGTTGAGATACATTTCGTTCCAATGGAATATTGTTTTGTATGGTTACCTCATTCCTCATCCGCCCCCTCACCCCCTGGATCCACCACTGTTACTGCATTCCTCTTGTACTTTAAAATTGTCACTTATTAACACAGTTTATATAATTATCCAGTATGATCTTTCCCTATCTCACCCATTATAAAAACCCGGACCGAGGTGCGAGCGCTCCAGAGAACGTTTTTGCCGATATAAACATAAGCGGCATTAGATCTTTTCACGGGTAGACAAAGAATAATCACCTACGGAACAAGTACTGACAAAACCACTTGGTCGGCTCACCAATAAGTGGACAATAAGTGCAGAAATAAGTGGGAGGAGCTTTTTGTTCGCACCGAGAATGAAGAGCCAGAAATCATCTCCGGTAAACTTACTGGATAATTATATAAACTGTGCTTATTAATGACAATATTGCTTGATCTCAGAGCGAAATATTCATGGTTAAATTTGATTTGGCTTGACGCTTTTGTTTGTTTTGCTTTTTTGTATCTATAGCCTTCCTTTTCTATTTTTGAATTATATTTAATTCAAAGGAATTTTTGAATTAAAATCAAACTGCTATCAAGCCATGTCTAATTGGAGAAAAAGCCAAGACAGATAGTCTGAGTGAGAGGCAAAGCTGGCATAATCCTTTTTGAGGATTGTATAAAAATGATGTCATTTTCACTTGTTGATAGATAGTCTGTCATCCATCCATCCATCCAAGGGCAGAACTAAGGTAGATAGTCATAGAACCAAGGGATGATCGAGATTTTTAGGTTGACTCATGACGGATGATGTCGACTAGATATATGATTCACATATGATTTATTTAAATATATATGTTTTATAACTATAAAATATAGTTTATGCTCCGTAAGAGAGCTAAAAACATCGACGAGATGCAAGACCAAAGCAAGTATAGCCAATATATACAAATATGCTAGAAATATATGCAAACCAAACATTTTGCAAGATTGTTCGTATAACTATCACTGAATCAGAAAAGTGCTTATTCATAGGAATTCGTATTTCATATATAATGTAAAATGTGTGGCCTTCGTGGCTAGTTACACGAAGAGGTAGGAGGCCACATCCTAGATATAGGGTGGGCAGCCTCTGGTTGTAAAATACGTTCACTGATCATCGTGACAATTATTGATAAAGCCACTTAATAACTGGATCGCATTTATAAAATTCAACAATAAAATTTAATTTAAACATTTTAAAGTAATTTGTTAAATACTTTTATAATGTAATAGCAGCTACTTAATAAATAATTTAACAAGTTTAAGTACTGTTTAAAGGTTATAACTAAGTTGGGAGCTTGCTAATCTCAGGGTTCAAAGGTATCTAAATTCGGGAAAGTAGCTAATGCTACCCCGTGAAAACTAAAAAAAAAGTCTGTTACCCTGTGAAAACCATTAAAAAAAGATATGGCCGCATAGGCCCTAGAGCTTAATGATTAATTATTTTTATAAATTTTGCTCCTAGTTTTATTTTTCTAACGAATTAGTTCTTCTTCTTTTTATGCAGGGTATAGCAGACATCAATACTTTTTAGGGAAAATACATATTTGAATTTTAGGTCCCTGTAGGTTGGAGTGTAGGTCCCTGTAGGTTGGTCCCTGTAGGTTCCAACCCTGTAGGTTGGAACGCTGATGCGCCAACAAACATTCCCCCCTATTTTCTTTTGTATATTCTATTAGGTTCTCTTTCCTAGCGAAACGGTTTTTACCAAGTAATCATCCTATGGGCGCCAAACTGAGTGTTTTCGCCAATACTATGATCTTACTTATAGTTTAGTAGTGATGAGGGGGGGGGGGCAAAACCGGCATTTTCCCCGGGCACTGAAAACCCTAGCTACGCTTTTGATCCCTATTTTAATATAGCTTTAAATATCCCCTGTACCAAAATTAGGAAGCTTCTGCCGTGACTTTAAAATAAACAATGATCAATACGAGTACCAAGAATCGACCTACGTTTTCCCGCTGCTTAAAAGCCCCCTGCGCGCCCTTCTTAATCTTGAAGCAAGTTAATAACAAGGGAGAATAAAACTATTCTTACCTGAAGATGAGTATGATAGCCGTAATAATAAAAGCAGACATGGCGAGAATTGAGATAATGCCAGTGAACCCATCAAAAGAGCCATTTGATGGGTCAAAAGTTGTCTTTGATAAGGGTTTTGGGTAATAATAGGGATCGTACACTGGAGATAATCTAGAAGAACTCAAAGAAGGGTCCTAGAAATATATAGCATGTAAGTTTATTTCCTTTATTTAGATTTTATTTATTTGATTAAGTTCGTCTGGTTACATGGTCTCGCCAACTATTTCTTTAAAAATTCAACTTTATTCTACTTACTAGTTTGCTCCTTGTCATTTATTGGTAGCATGCCCTTAAAAAATTCTGAGCTGCTCATTGATGTTTTATTCAAACAAATTATTGTAATGCTACCAACGAATTTTAATTAACTATCAAATCTGCGATTCAGAAGTTACCCGTCAGCCTCAGTTCTGAATTGAACAGACCTCTGGTACTAAGAATTAGGATGACGGAGCACAGCCGGTGGGCTATTTCTCCCTAAAGTTTCAAATTTGACACTGATGCCCGTGCCACATCATAGTCATATCTATCGATAAACAAAGCCAAATATCATGAATGACATGGCAATTTTCTTAACTTTAACGTCACACTTGTATTTAAAAAGTAAAAAATTAAAATTGCAAGAAATCAGTTTAAAGAGTTTGCACCAACAGTAATTTGTGTCCAACTGTTCCCTATTAATACTAAGTCTTCTTAACTTCTGTCAGATTCCTCTCCCAGATAAAAAAAAGCTGTTCTCATTTTCCATCTTTTCTAGTTTTAAAAATTATAGTTTAAACCTTGACTCTGAACAGTCAGTCAAGAAATTTATGTTTGAAAGTTGAACAATATTTAATTCGAAAAATTACGAACGGCGAACATAATTGGCGCTGTAGTTGCGATAATTTTGATTTTATCGACAAGTGTAACTATAATGTGGCACGGGTATAATACCTGTTGAGTTTATAAAGTTCTAGGCTCATCCCTCTCCGCATAGGTCAGTGATGGAAAGTAGGACATAAGCGTTATTGGTGACGTGCAAACGCAATGGGTAACTTGTTCTGAAAATCAGTTGATAAGAAGATGTTAATGAAAATACAATCCCTAAGCCCCCAGAGGCCTTCACATACTTAATTTGCTCTCTTGAAAAATTATGACAAACATTATGCACATTGATGCGGGCATTGGCACGGATTTTATTTAATTGCGGTGTTCTTCAGGCGTGGGCCGGGATTGTATCTACATTGTAGATATAAAATGTAGAGATACATTTTATATCTACATTGTATATAATGTAGATTATATCTACATTTCTTACTGCTTGTTGTACCTTGGCTGTACATCACAGCATAAAATTATAAACGAACACTAGCTAAAAGTTTCTTCAAAAATGACACACATCATAGCGCGCTGACTGGAAAGTTCCCAGTACGCCAGAGCGACAGTTTCAGTTGCTACTTGGTTTTCTATCGGGTAACAGCGCTAAGCATTTATCATTCCGCGTGCGTGTGCGCGAAGAGGCAGAGTCATGAAGGGAAGTCTAGACTCTAGACTCATGAGTTTTAAAAATCTTTAAATTGGAGATGATAGGTATTTTCGCTACTGTTCATATATATACTTATGCTGTGCTATGCATCTTCAAGAAAGAAGTACTTTTCATAGATTAGTCACATTGAAAAAAATGCAGTTTTTACCATGAAAACTATTTTGAACGGATTAATGCTTATGAATTCAATACAAATTCTCGACCTCAGACTTTGGATTAAACTAATAATATCAGTGCAAAAGCGATTTTACTTCAAAAGAAAATTAAAAAAATTTAAAGGCAAATACAGCGTAAATAATTATTATGATCATCATTTTAAATGTCTTTGTTTGGACGTGTGTTAAATTTCAACCACAAAAGCGTCACTTGGTTTTATGTTTAAACGGCATGTGTTGTAAAGCACGGCTTTTGCCCAAGAAAATCGAAAAGACATTTTATTACAATAGTTTGCTGTCAAGTACCCTTCTGCGTGTATGGACAGAGACATACGTGGTTCTTCAAAATAATAAAACCCTCTGCCTGGTCAAAATATATACATAACAGAAAGCAGTAAAGTGAACGAACGGGTCTTCATTGACTTTTCAGAATTCTTACAGTTTAAGAGCGGAAAATAAGAAATTCTCGCTTGAATATGATATTCTCATCTATATTTACTACTCAATAACTTATTTTAGCAAAGGAAAGTAGGAATGTGCCATGGGTAGCAAAAATAAAAAAATAAAAAAAATGTAGGATTAAAAACTGTTTGGTACTTGTGCATTTTGCGGGCATCGGTGTATACTGTATCAAGGAAACCAGTCATGAAACCCGTTAAACGGGCTATTTGCAAGAAAGTGCTAAAAATAAATGGTTGCAAAGCCGAAGTTTCTCAATGAGTTAAAATAATTAAACGATCGTTTTTTTTTTGGAATTAAGGGGTAAAAAAAGGTACCTAGGTTAGGTTATGTTACATATTTAATATATGCTATGCTTCACCCCACACCCCCCCCCCCCCTAATGTGCAAATATATAGCCAACATTTGTTTCTAAACTATTGTATATTCATCCGATTTTATTTTATTTCACTAGCATTAACCAAACTTGACTGCTTCGCGGTGCCCGCATAATGCACCAGTACCAACTGTTTGAATCTACCATCTATGAACTAAGTTTTGGAAGTCACTACCTCTTTTCTACTCTTAAAGGGCAAGCTTTCATAAATTTTTATAAAAGTTTTAGTTGAAAGGAAAGCTAAAAGGAAAAGTTGTAGTTGAAAGGAACAGCAGAGCAACAGTAATTATACAGGATTTGAATATCTAAGGAACATTTTACCAAAGAAAAATGTATGTGAGACATTAAGATATCTGAGGCTTTGAGGTATAAAGCGTCAGGCGACGCAAACACGTGCGATGAGGAATTATTTTTAACTCACATAGTACTTTTCTACTGATAAAATAGGGCACTCGATTGAAGTGGAGAGGCACCAATGAGTTTATTAAAATTGAAAGATTACTTAAATGATTGTAGAATAAGAGCACGTAGAGCTTCTAAGATTGTTGGCCGTTTATTTTGATTAAAAAAAAATCAAGCATGTTGGTTACAGCACTAACCGTCTACTGTCGCAAATGGCGCAAACTAATTAAGGATTGGTTTGAATCAATATAGTGATGTTGTTGCACCGAAAGTCGCACAAGGAGTTGGAGCAATTCGACATTTTAAGAATTTTTTACCACCACAAATTTCATTACTTTTATATAATGCTTTAGTCCACCCTTACATTTCATATGGATGTGTGTTGTGGTCAAGCAACTTATATTCAAATTTTAAACGAGTAAAAATTCTTCAAAACAAACCTATAAGACTTATTGGTGGATACTTGGAAAAAGTCAATGACACTGAGGGATGTTATGATAAACTTAAAGTGCTTAACGGCGGGCAACGTCGTGACTACCAAGCAGGAATATTCCCGAATCAGTGTTGGAATAGTATCAGTCCTGAGATATTTCATATTTTTTACAGAGAAAATAAATCACTTCATAGTTATAGTACCCGCAATGCTAATAATCTAGTCACTGAATACAGAAGTAGAACTAGAGTTCTGTCAGATATATAGGTCCTAAGGTTTGGAATTCTCTTCCAGTGAGCATTCGGGCGGAGGAGCACCTTGGTTTGTTTAAGAGAAAAATGAAAAATTTTCTTTTGGGTCTTGGTTCATAGATGATTATTTTTTTTATGATTAGAGATTGGTCATAATTTGGTTGTTTATTTATTTCCATTTTTTGTTTGTTTTATTCGTTTGTTAAGAGTTTTGTTTGTTAAGTGTTTGTTATATATGCGGTCGCCTAGTATCAAGTGCTTTTATGTGTTTCTTTGGGAAGCCACTTGGATTACTATTATGTGTTAGGCTATATCATTTTGTAATAAACAGAATTGAATTAGAAAACAAATTGAATTAAAAAATCAAAATACTTGTTGGGAATAATTCTCTTTTTGAAACTAATTCTTAATGGATCATTTTTATTACAATATAAGTTACCCAATAAACGTAATTGTGTAAAAAAGTTTTATTTAGTTTTATATATCTGGAAAGATTACGAATCTTATTGAAACATAACATTAAACGAACAAACTTCTGATAATTATGTTTGCGTTTGGAACTCCTACGTAGAAATCAAACTTCATGATATAATTCTGAAAGCGTTGCCATTCATTTTTTTTCCTTGTTTCTCAATGGGTTAAAAATATATTCTTGTTTCTGTTGATAAAATATATATTTGATTAGAATTGCGAGGCAACCCCGAGAAGGGGCATTTTGTACCCCTTGATAGGTGCCAATAAAATAAAGTTAAATAATTATAAAAATAATTTTCAAATAAGAGCTTGCAGAGCTGCTAAGCTTATTATTCGTTTATTTAGACCTAAAAAAAAACAAAAAAACAAACAAACAAGCATCCTGGTCACAATACTAACGATCTAGTCAAAACTGGCACTTGACACACACTAATCAAAATTAAAACAATATTTTTGAACTTTTATTTGGATTCATTCTTTTTTTTAAACTAATTCTATATCTGCCCCTTTTTTAAGGCAGCAGTGACCCAAATCAACTGAGTGGTAACCAGGGTCGTATCCAGAATTTATTTCTAGGGGAAGTGGGGGGGGGGGGGTACAAAAAGATTTTATTTGGGGGGGGGGGTACAAAAAAAACTTACACATCCAAAATTTGTTTATAGATTGGGATGGAGGAGGAGTGTGCGTAGCTGTGTTGGTCTCATGCGGCTTGGTACTGCGGTGAGTTGTTAGCAGCAAGCTTTTGAAACTTAAGCTTAAGCTTTTGAAACTTACTCGACAGTGCAGTAACAATGAACGTGTTTTAAATATTTTTATCACGTTACGATTGTTTTTTCTTTACTATCAAAATAAGGGATTTCAATGTAAAAATGTTTCTGTAAAAAAAAAAAAAAAAAAAAAAAAAAAAAAAAAATACAAATGTGTATTAATTAGTTTTGTTACCTGATCAGCCCTGGAAAATTCCATTGTTTCCGTGGTGTCACTGCTTTGACAAGTTAAAATTATGGCAGAAACTAGGATTATGTATATGTGTCTGATAAAATGCATCCTGAAAAGAAACTGCTAAAAAATCAATCAAAATATAGAAAATAGTTGACAATACCAAACTAAATGGGTGCTTATTTAGAATCCGATAAACACACGAGAAAGACCGCATTGAAATCTCAAAGATTCTATAGGAAAAACAGGTTTCCGCTGCATAGTGAGGTATTGCTCACTCCGTGACAAAGATTTAAACTTGGTGTTTGGTGTTGAAGGGGCAAAAAAAGGTACCTAGGTTAGGTTACGTATTTAATATATGCTATGCTTTACCCCACCCCCACCCCTAATGTTCAAATATATAGCCTAGATTTATTCATAAACTATTATATTTTCATCTTATTTTGTTTTATTTCATTAGCATTAATAAAACTTCACTTCTCGGGTGTTTATCGGATTCTAAATAAGTACCACTAAATGTAGGACTTCTTCCTTTCAATGAAAATAAAAAAGGCCTTTCAACCCCCTACCTTTGAAAAAACCTCCTCCTTGACGTTTAGGTTTTATTTTTATGTAAAATTACTTCGAGAATAAGGGGGTATTTAAATACAGCTACCTTAGGTAATAAAGACAGTGTTTTCCTAAATATACGAGGGGCTGCCACCCCAATAAACATTCGGTTTTAATCTAAAGTGCAACCTTTTATGATAATGCTTTGATATTCAAAATTACAGTGTAACATAGTAGTCAGGGCGCCAGGTGTTGAAAATGTGAAACATACTACGACGGAATAGGGCAGGTACGAGAATTAGCGTATACCCTCCCCCCTAAATAAATCATGCTGATTCGAAAAATACCAACGGCCCTTGCTTGCGAGAGGTGGAACACTTCGAAACTTGACATTTTATTATATTTTAGTGGTTCATGTAAGAAAATGTATCTTCCACAATGTTTGAGGTACAGTTTTCCGCTCAAATAGGAGATAGAATTTCCTAGAGGTCATAGAATGTCTTCATAACAAACTAACACGATTATTTAGAAAAAATGGCAGCAATGACGCAGGTAAACAAACTAAACAAAATCAGAATTAACAGTATTTATTTAATACTTACATTCCCAAATTCATCACGGTTTTTTCCCGCGTATCCCTCCATTTCAAGTCACGCACAGTTATTCCTCGTCTAAATCAGCCTGGGCTTCGCAGCACTTCCCACAGCAAGAGCACAAAATACCGCAACCTCTATCTGTTCATGGACATTTTTGTCCAGAAGATTTACACTTGCAATATGGCGAAGTTTTCTGAATAGTGGATGGCCAAGCAGGAAGGGTTGATTTAATGGGTACTATGCATCAGTGCTTCATCTCCCATCCAAAATCAAGCGGAGGAAGGTCCGAGGGGTGAGGCATAAGGGCCTGCAGCATAATAGACCACTGGTAAATGCACCTTTTCAAATGTAAGCCAAAGGATTTGTTGGTTGTAGGCATGCTCTTCGGCATTTCCGGCGAGGGAACAAGTGAGCGCGGAGGTCATTCAAACACGAAAATTTCTCTGACTTTCTGTATGAGGCGATCAAAATCTTGCAACACAGCTTCATAGTATCTTCCTCAAGCTTAACTACTCGGTCGATTTGTTCCAAAATCTGTTCAGTAAGAGCAGATATTCGAGGTAACCACGTCACAATTGCTCTAAGGATCATCTTCTTTCCTTTGGAGAAAATTAAGCTCACTGTATCAAAACCATGAAACAGTGCAAAAACGCAATTGAATTGACTAGAGACGGTGGGAGTCTTTTTGCAAGTTCAGTGATCGAAATGATTTTGTCCTGCAAGTGAACCAAAACATTAAGCTTTGATTTTCAATCGTCTTAAAAGATTGAAGCAAGATGACCACAATGTCTGTGTCATTTGCTTCCATAATTACATCCGTCCTGACACATAAACCTGTGTGAAGAGCGAAACGGGTATCCGCTTCTTCATATATGCTGCTCAGTTCATTGGCGATTTTCTAGCAGTTTACAGTCTGATTACCTGGAAACAGCTGAACTACTCCAATTCTATCTGCAAATCTTCCTGATAGATACACTGAAAAGCATGGGCTTTGCGGTCAGTACCGGTCCAAAGGTCAAACATACATTCTATAAGCTTTGCTTTACTCTGGATATTCAGCAGGATAGAGTCCCAGCTGTCGAGAATCATATCCGGTCGAATTGAAAAGGATTTTCCAGGCCTGTTTCCACGCCGTTCATGGCAACCACTACTGTCTTTCAAAGAAACAACTTCACAACCCTCAATGCCTTTAAATAGTCCATCATAATGGTCTGCTACAGCATGCAGCTGAATTGTTTGTTTGGGAAGTTTCCCTAGGAGACTCGTAAAAATCCTTTTAATAAAGTCTAGTAAAATGTCATCCCTCCTAGGAGGTTGGCCTCTTATAAAGTGTATAAAATCAACAACAACTCCCACACTTTCTGCCTCTTGAAAACTCGGTACTTCAGCTGGCCACTCTTCGATGGTAAGAGAGCCTTTCAGAAATTCTAATAAAGCACACTTACTGCCAGTTCTTAAGACAGTGTTTCCACTTTGCATAACCTCAAACAGTGCCGGTGGATATGAAATAAGCTCACGACTTAATATTTTCTGCAATATATCAGTGCGTGAGCCATGGTCAGTATCAACAGTGACCATAATCCGTTTGAACGCATCTACTTCCGTATTGGCATGCACTGTACTACGTGATGACTTTTTGGGTACCTTTTTAGAGCTTTGACACGTCTTTACTTTCACTTTTAAAAATGCAGCAGCATCTCCATCGATAAAAGCACCAATAGCATTTAAGCCAAAAGCTTCGGCATTCAACAAACTTTCGGTGACACCGGTTTCCGCAATTTCTCCAGTTATAATATTGTCCCTATCGGAGGAGAAAGGGTCAACATGATCCTGTGCAACAGTCACTAATTTTCTAAATAATTCTTCATCTCTTTTTTCTGAAACACATGTTGAATACTGGCTATCGTCGAAATCACTTAAGCTTTGCAACCCATATTATTAGTTCCCCCTGTAGTATAGGATGCAGGTGTCCTACTAATAAACCCAGAATATACAATAAGAAGTTATTTGTTTGTATCCTATTTCTACTAGACAGTATCTGGTTATTAACTGAATGACTATGCCCAATTGACTGAACAATATACAATAAAATATAAGTTGTTTTTTAACCTGGGAAACTAAACTGCACCTGTACCAAATTTAGAAGATATGTCACTGGTGGGACTCCGCACATCCTCTAGATTATATAAATCAGGATTTTTGGGGAGACGATGGAATTTGGGGCCAAGTTACAGGTTTGTCGGTGGGGTGGCGTAGACCCCAAATTCCGAGATAGCTGAAAATTAAAGCGAAATCATTCTGGTAACTGAAAATTCCAGAACCTTCTAAATTATGTCAAATGATTCAGATAGAGGTTTAAAATATGAATCACATGGCCTGTTTATTTCATATCTATCTCATTATGGCCTGACTGGATGCAATCCTAGAGAAATTACCCAATGAGACTAAGTGATGACATACAAAAAAGGCCTTACTCACAAATAACATCACATGCTATGCAATCTCCACTGAATTAACCAAAAACTATCACCAGGAACTTCTTTCTCCGCTTCTGGTGTCTTGATACTAAAACAACAGCAGTCAAAACAACATCAATCTTGTTTCTTTTCTTCTAAAGGACACTGGAAAATGACGTCTGAAACCGGAATTTGCAGCTTTTGTTCGCTAAATGTCACTTTTCGGGAAATATGAAGTTCAGATCCAAATTTAATAGACTACCTCTTGTTTTAAAATGCCGTTTTTTATTTTCGGTATCAGCGTTTTTTAGCCTATCTTTTGGTATATGTTTCATAAAAACCCCATTCCGTTGTACCTCCTTCTTGAAATAAGCGAGATAGCCAAGGGTGGCACCCTGACTATAGGAGACCTGTTGTATCCTGAACATTCTCAGTAAAAACATATTCCTCTAAACGAAGAGAAAACAGGGTATATCCACTTGCATACCGATCTGAAGGACCTTTCTTGGCAGCTTTGAAAACCTGCCCCTAAAATACACGTGGGTCAAAAATTCGTGGGTCAAAGGGTCATAAATTCTGACCCTTACAACTCATCCCCCACCAAAAAAAAAGAAAATTTATATTTATTTTTGGAATAGTGTTACTGTAGGATTACTGTAGGATTTGGATAGTGTTACTGTAGGAACAGCTATAGTAACCGTCCATTTTGTGTGGGGTGCTTGGACGTTAGGCACCAATATGCCATCGCGTGACAATGTGGGATTGCTACTTATGTCTGTAAAAATACCCAGCAACTGAAATGTTGATTAAACGCCCTATGCCCCACAATGGCTCTGAAGGATATTTGTCCTTTATCCTCAAAAGGGACGGGAGGAGGTCATAAGACGGGATTTGAGGGAAATAGGGATTTTATATAAGGGAGTAAAATTTAAACATACTGAGGTAAAGGGGGAGTGAGCGGGTGACAGATTGCCGAAGATTGTTCTTTTCGGCCAACCGTCTAGGGCTAAACGGAAAGCAGGTCGTCCTCGTCTGGGGTTGGAGGACGTCATAAAGAAAGATTTAAAGGAAATGGGAACTTCGTGGGAGGATGTAAAAAGGGAGGCTTTGAATAGATTGGAATGGAGGAGGAGCGTGCGTAGCTGTGCTGGCCTCAGGCGGCTTGATGCTGCGGTGAGTTGTTAGAAGTAGTAGTAGTAGCTGTGATTAGTAGCAATGAAGAGCAATGATGAAGCATTAAAGATCAGGTGGCTCCAAAAGCATAATAACATGATTTCCGAAAAAAAGTAGGTAATAGATGTAGGGACTACAGTTAACGATCCTACTGTACCGATTGATGACTTCTGTGGCATTTATAAATATAATCATTTCGATTTATCCATTTTGAAAAGACAATATTTACCCTTATTTTTTAGGCAATGTAGTAGCTTCAATCTGTAGTTATTTAAGACATTTTTTTTACGCATGGATTGTCTTTTGATTTTGGGCATAAAGGGAAATAAAAGTCTCTTCGAACACCAACATACCTCAGGTTAATCTTTATTCCACTTATAGAATTAAATCCGCGTTCCACTATAAATCATATCCAAAAATGTACTGAGCTTATTGATAAAAACAATAACGGTAAAACACATACCAACTTTAGTTAATACTCAAAATAGGATTTTTGACTAAGTAGGTAAAGCTGTGTTAAATCAACCGTGAAAAACACCAAAATCTCATTTCACTTTGTCGAAAATGATTGCGGTTTTTCTGATTTAGTAGTTAATATAAAGATAAATGTAATTATGTAGTTTCTCATTTGATGGTTTCAAATAACAAGTTTAGTTGGTCTAGGTCGCTATATTACAATAAACATTGATATCTTTTTAAATGCTCATTGCAGTCTAAGACGTCCAAGGCCGATACATTAGCAAACGATCGATCCTACTTTATCACCCCCATTTTCAGATCTTTTGCCAAGAACACATCCTAAGAGATCAAAGTTTTAGGGTTGTTTTTTACAGGACGAAACATATGCGCATAACTGTTTATGTTTTACAGAATCAGCCCACTAGCGTTGACTTAGTAAAGAGCGAAGTGACTCCTACGTATAATTTTTTTTCACTCCCACTTTGTAAGGAAGAGCTGGTTGTTGAAATTTCAAAGGGGCTCATTCAATCCAAAATTGGAAGTTCTAGTGATTTTAGAGGGACAAATGTGATTGGAGGGAACCGGAACCACCTTCCGTCCTCTTTTTACTACCCAACCCCTTCCATGCCCCTTTGCTGCCCAGTTACCCCGTTAATCCTCATGGAATCAGGTCAAAGTTTCCAGATATCAATTTTGCATTGAACAGTCTAAGAGCCCAATAAAAATGCTTCAAGGGATGACATGACCAACATATCACCAAGGGCAAGGACTTACAAGGGCTTGCAAGGGCAAGGGCTAAACATGATGCAAACTGTGCAGCCTACAACTAGGTCTTACACTGAAAACACAACATGGGTTTGTTTGATCTTGGCTATCATTTTCAGGGATTGTTCTATAGGCAAAAGAAATCACACGTTTTGTAGAAGGGGGAGGGTTACAGGGGGACTGGAAATGAACCACCGAACTTCTTATCCTTGCCAAGTTTGAAACTTACAGCCATAATCCCTTGGGACATGTGGAACCAATGTACAAAATGGATTAGTTTGAGTACATGGGAAATCAAAAGATGTTTCCTGAAATTGTTTGTTCTTATGAATATTCCCACCTCTAATAAAACTATGTTAGTTAAACAGCAAAAAAAGTTAAATAAAAAAAAGGTTTTCAAGTAGTAAAGTGCAAGGTTAAGAGCGATGATAAAACTTAAAACGAGAAAACATAAATTATATAATATGTTACAGTTAAAAGACAACAATTGCTATAAATGAATAAATTAAGCACAAACACGAATTACCATCAATAAAGCTGGGACTACTGTCCTCTTACGCCCTCAAAAGGCTAGAGTGCCATTCGCACTTTGTTAAAAATAAAATATATCTCAACAGTTTTTCTTTTATCATTATGATATTGAGAAACTCAAAATTGTTGAAGTTTCAAGGAATTCTTTTTTTATGTATATATTTAATACATATTTTTTTATACATTATATTTTTATATATTTCTTTTTTATATATTTTAAGTAATCAGTCTGGTTTCATGAGTCTAATTTGCAGTGAATTCTTATCAATATTTTCTTTCTTTTAAACACATTCTCCTTAAATACATAGAAAATCAATTGGCGAGTGTCGATTAGCTAATTCAAAATATTGTTTCAACAAATTATACAGATTGCTTCAATCGAAGTAAATGTCTTCAATGAAAGTAAATCGAAAGAAACTTTTGATTGAAGTAAAACTTAATGTAACTAAAGGATTTCTTAGACCGCACTGCTTTTCCATTTACATAATTTAAGAGAGAAAAAATGGTTAGAAACAAAACAGTGAAAAAAAACCCAACAAACTTGAAATAATCCAAAAAGATGGTTTCTAAAATAATAGAAAAAAGAAAAAAAAGTTAATGGAACTGGAAACAATAGAGGAAGATGAGTCAAATGAAAAAGCTAATTACCTAACTTTACCGTATATTCCCATTTTGTTACAAACATTAAGAAAATAACTAAAAAACATAATACAAAAACAGATTTTAAATCCCAACTAACTATAGTTTTTTTTCACTGAATAAGGGAAAAAATATGGTTCCGAAAAATATACTTAGTGGTGTATACAAAAATCCTTGTTCTTGTAGTAAATTAATTAAAAAAACTTTTTCAAAGAAAAGTAAAGAACTCCATTAAACAAACAATGAGTAAAAATAAAATCAAATAATCAACAAAGCGTGAAACTACCACGAATCAGCATCGATAAATAAATGAAACTCAAAACGAACAGAAATTACAATAAATAACCGAGTCAAACTCAAAACAAGCAGAAATTAACATAAGTTGGGCTCAAAACCCCTATGCCTTCCCAAGGCCAGAACATAATTTGCACTTTACTGAAAAAAATATAAATGTTTTTACTTTTATAACTTTAATAAATCAAATAATACTAACACTTTGATTACTACATATCAGTATATGTATATTAAACTGGCAATGCACAATCATTTGTATTTTTTTTAGTAAAGTGCAAATTACGTTCTGGCTTTGAGAAGGCATATGGGTCCTACGACAACTCCTTCGATACGAAGTGCCCTGGTCTAAAGAATAACAACAACAAAAAATAATACATTATACCCACATCGATCTTTACTATAAAAATGTCAAGCCTTCCAATCACTTTCGACTATTAAAAAGGGCACTAGTCCTTTCGATTTCCAATCGAATGAGCCCTTTTTGAGTTTCTACGACAAAGCTTTCTATAAAAACCTTATATGCCCCCAGGGCATAACTTACAACCCTTACCTTAAGGGCTGTTAGGGTGGTTGTCATCCTCTAAGACCTAATTTCCAGAACTTTCAACTACGTTAAACAAAATGGCTATCTCAAAATTTCGATTGGATGTGTTTGGGGAAACGGTGGGCGTGAGACGGCGTTAGTCACTCTCCATTCACTTTCAACTATAAAAATGGCACTAGCCCTTTCAATTTCCAATTAAATGAGCCCTTTTCAAATTTCTACGACCACACTTTCAATAGGAACCTTACATACCCCAGGGCATAACTTACAACCCTTGCCCTGAGGGCTGGGGGGGGGGGTGTCATTCCCAAAGACCTAATTTCCAGAACTTTCTGATACGTTGAACAAAATAGCTATCTGAAAATTTTCTTGGATGTGTTTGGAGGAATGGTGGGCGTGAGAGGGGGGTTAGTTACCCTCCAATCACTTTCGACTATTAAAAAGAGCACTAGCCCTCTCAATTTCCAATACAATGAGCCCGTTTTGAAGTTTTATGACAACTCTATCTACAAAATCCTTATATGCCCCCAGGGCATAGCTTACAACCTTTGCCCTGGGGGCTCTGGGGGGTTTGTCATCCTTATATACATAATTGCCAGAACTTTCAACTACGTTAAACAAAATTGCTATTTCTAAACTTGTGATTGAAGGTTTTTTGGGGAAATGGTGGGCGTGAGAGGGGGGTTAATAACTCACCACTCACTTTCGACTATTAAAAAGGGCAATTGCAATTTCCAATCAAATGAGCCCTTTTTGAAATTTCTACAACAACTTTCTATATAAACCTTATAAGCCCCCAGGGCATAACTTATAACCGTTGCACTGAAGGCTCTGAGGGGGTTATCATCCTAAAAGACCTAATTTCCAAAACTTTCAACTATGTTGAACAAAATGGATATCTCAAAATTTTGATTGGATGTGTTTGGGACAATGGTGGGCGTGAGAGGGGGATTAGTCGCTCTCCAATCACTTTAAACTATTAAAAAAGGCACTAGCCCTTTCAATTTCCAATTGAATGAGCCCTTTTGAAGTTTCTACGACAACACTTTCAATAAAAAGCTTATATACCCCAAGGGCATAACTTAAGACCCTTGCCCTTAGGGCTATGGGGGGATGGTTTGTCATCCTTAAAGACTTAATTTCCAAAACTTTCAACTACTTTGAATAAAATTGCTATCTAAAATTTTGATTGGATGTGTTTGGGGAAAAGGTAGGCGTGAGAGGGGGGTTGGTTGCTCTCAAATCACTTTCGACTATTAAAAAGGGCAATATCCCTTTGAATTTCCAATCGAATGAGCTCTTTTTCAAGTTTCTACGACAAAAATTTCAAAAAAAACCTTACATGTCCCCAGGGCATAACTTATAACCCTTGCCCTGAAGACTGTGGGGGGAGTTTATTGCTCAAAGGTATAATTTCCTGAACTTTAAACTTTGTGGAACAAAATGGCTATCTCAAAATTTTGATGGATGTGTTTGGGGAAATGGAGGGCGTGGAACGGGTGTTAGTTGCCTTCCATTCACTTTCGACTATTAAAAAGAATACTAGCTATTTCAATTTCCAATCGAATGAGCTCTTTTTCAAGTTTCTACGACAAAAATTTCAAAAAAAACCTTACATGTCCCCAGGGCATAACTTACAACCCTTGCCCTGAAGGCTGTGGATATTGTAATCCTCAAAGACCTAATCTCCATATCTTAAAACTACGTTGGATAAGATGGTTGTCTCAAAATTTTGACTGGATGTGTTTGGGGAGAAGGTGGGCGTGACAGTGGGGTCAGTTGCCCTCCAATCACTTTCGACTATTAAAAAGGGCACTAGCCCTTTGAATTTTCAATCGAATGAGCCTTTCTTGAAGTTACTACGATAAAACCTTCTATGAAAATCTTATATGCCCCTAGGGCATAACTTACAACCCTTGCCCTGAAGGCTGTGGGTGAGTGTCTTCCTCAAAAACACAATTTTTATTTGGAAATCAGCTACGCTGAACAAAATGGCTATTTCAAAATTTTGATTGGATGTGTTTTGGAAAATGGTGGGCGTGGAAGGGGTATTAGTTGCCTTCTAATCACTTTTGACTATTAAAAAGGGCACAAGCCATTCGAATTTCCAATTGAATGAGCCCTTTTGAAAGTTTCTACGACAACTCCTTCGATACGAAGTGCCCTGGTATGAAAAAAAAAACAAAACAAAACAAAAATAAATAACACATTGTGCCAACATCGTTCGTTACTTAAGGCAGCGCGATTGCGCTGCCTATGATCAAATTAAAAAAAACTTTTTTTCAACTGAAAGATTTTTGAATACCCCACTCAGTTTTCTTCGAAATAATTTCTTTTCGATTATTCAGTTAAGAGCCTACAGTTAGTTAGGATTTAAAATCTGTTTTGTATTATTATTTTAGTTCTTTTCTTAATTTTGGTGACAAAATTGGAATATTCGGTAAAGTTAAGTCATTAGCTTTTTCATTGGAGTCATCTTCCTCTAGTGTTTGCGGTTCCATTAACTTTTTCTTCTTTTTTTCTATTATCTGAGAAATAATCTTTTTGAGATTATTTTAAGTTTGTTGCTTTTTCTTCACTGTTTTGAATACGTTATACCCGTTTTTTCTCTCTTAAATTCAGTAAATGGAAAAGCAGTGTGGTCTAAAAAATTATGTAATCATAGGCAGCGTGCTAGCGCTGCCTAAGTAAAGAACGATGTAGGAACAACGTGTGTTTTTTTTCTCAGTCGGTAACTTCGTATCGAAGGAGTTGTCGTAGAAACTTCGAAAAGGGCTCATTCAATTGGAAATTGGAGTGGCTAGTGCCCTTTTTAATAGTCGAAAGTGATTGGAAGGCAACTAGCCCCTCCCCCCCCCCCCCCACGCCCATCATTCCCCCAAACACATCCAATCAAAATTTTGAGATAGCCATTTTATTCAGCGTAGTTGATTTCCAAATAGAAAATATGTTTTTGAGTAGGACAATCCACCACAACCCTCGGGGCAAGGATTTTAAGTTATGCCCTGAGGGCATATAAGAGGGAAGTTGGCACAATTTACTGTAAAGAACTAAAAGAAATTAAAAGTAAAGAACTCCACTAAACAGAAAATGAGCGAAATTAAAATCAAATAATCTACCAAGCGTGAAAACTACCACAAATCAGCCTCGATAAATAAATGAAACCCAAAACGAACAGAAATTACAATAATTAACCGAGTCAAACTCAAAACGAGCAGAAATTGATATAAGTTGGGTGCAAAACCCCTAAGCCTTCCCAGGGCCAGAACAAAATTTGCACTTTACTGAAAAAATACAAATGAATGTGCATTGTTAGTTTAATATACATATAATGATATTTAGCAATCACAATGTTAATATTATTTGATTTATTGAAGTTATAAAAGTAAAAGCATTTATATTTTTTTCAGTAAAGTGCAAATTTTGTTCTGGCCTTGGGAAGGCATAGGGGTTTTGCGCCCAACTTATGTTAATTTCTGCTCGTTTTGAGTTTGACTCGGTTAATTATTGTAATTTCTGTTCGTTTTGGGTTTCATTTATTTATCGAGGCTGATTTGTGGTAGTTTCACGCTTGGTAGATTATTTGATTTTAATTTCGCTCATTTTCTGTTTAATGGAGTTCTTTACTTTTCTTTGAAAAACTTATTTTGTGGAAAAAGTTTTTTAAATTAATTACATTAAGTACGGCCGGCTACAATAGCCTACACTGGTTTGTAACCTAGAACATAGCCATAGTTCAGTTTAATGGGCAGCCAATCTATTTGTGTGCGTATGTGGGGAGGAGATTACATTAAAAAAAAAAATAGCCATGACTCCTGTGTACGCCAAATCATCCCTTGTATTTTGGGGATAGTTCAATCAATCCTTGTTTAAAAACATTCATATAAAATTAGCCCTAGGCCCGAGGCCAAGGGTATTCAAAATAAAAGGAAATAGTTAATTTTAGCCCCTGAAAACAGATCTACCCTTCTCTTTTTGGTTCTACATTATAAAGTGAAAACATAAACCGTAATGTTTGAGATGCGTTTCAGTTGTTTAATAATTTTGGATCGGTTCAAAGTTAGGGATGTCTTTTTCATTCAAGAATAGGCGGGTCGACTTCTTGACATGTACATAAGTATTAGGCCTGTACCACATCATTTTCTATCGTCTATCGATAAAGAAAGCCAAAATCATGAATGGCAAGGCAATTTTCTTGATTTTAGCGTCACACCTGTATTTAAAAAGCAAAAAATTAATATTGCAAGAAATTAGTTTGAAGAGTTGCACCAACAGTAATTTGTGTTTAATACTAATACTAATTGTGTCTATACTAATACTAAGTCTTCTTATCTTTTGTCAGATTCCTCTCCCCAGATAAAAAAAAACCGCTATTCTAAGTTTTCATCTTTTCTAGTTTTAAAAATTATGCCTTAAACCTTGACTCTGATTGCTCAGTCAAAAATCTTATGTTTGAAAGTTGAACAATGTTCAACTCGAGAAATTACGAACGGCGAACGTAATTGGCGCTGTAGTCGTGCGTAATTTTGATTTTATCTTGATGTCTGGAGAGAAAGTAAGGTAGAAACACTTTCTATTGAAATTGAGATTGGTATGAGGCTTGGTGTGAGAAAAATTATTCTATCAGTAGTTTATAAACCTCCAAGTGCGTCGTATGAGGAATTCACAGAAGGTTTCCAAAGTCTTCTAATGATAGTTCAGAAGTCACAGCAAGAGTTCATATTTATGGGTGATTTTAATTTTGATCTTTTATCTACAGGTAGTTTTAATTTAGATTTTTTAAATTTTATGGTTTCTAATGATCTTTTTCCCACTGTAACAATTCCTACTTGGATCACGGGCCATTCTGCTACCCTGATTGACAATGTGTTCGTCTCTTCAAAGTATATCCGAAAGGCGTTTCCTAATATTGTAGTGAATTCGGCATCTGATCATTTTCCAGTGGTATTTAGTTTAGATTTACAAGTGTCACACCATAAAAAGCAAAAAAAAAAAATTGTTCGAGATACTAAGCCTGAAAACATTCGGAAGTTTAAAGAAGAAATAAATGCAACATGTTTTGAATCTGTGTTGAACCAGAATGACCCCTGTGAAGTTTTTGAGCAATTTAGTAGCATCATAACTACTGCATATGACAAAACTTGTCCGCTGAAGACACTCATACAGAGAACAAATATGCCGAGAAAACCATGGGCCGATGAAGAGCTAGTTAATTTATTTGAACAGCGTGACAGTGCATTTCAGGATTATCTGAGATCTTAAAAGGAGGAAGATAATGCTCATTTTAAACAGCTTCGGAATATGGCGAACTCACTGAAAAGGAAAAAAAAAGAAACAATATTACTCGGCACTTTTTGATGAAAATAAAGCAGATCTGAAAAGAACTTGGACAGTTACTAATGAACTGGTTAGTGGGCCTCGGAGAATTCAAGACCCTCAAATTGAAATCAAAGGAGTGGTTGTAGAGGATAGACAAGAGTTGTGTGACAAGTTTGGTGATTATTTTACTAGCATTGGAACGAAGACACAAGCGGAAACTAGAAATTCCCAAGCTCTTGTTGGTGGCAACTCGTATGCTGATGGGAGGGGCGAGGGAACGGAAATAGAATTTCGTCCCTGTGATTCATATGAATTAACAAAGATCGTCAGCTCGATTGGATCCAACAGTGCCGGGTTAAATGGTGTTAACCTGAAGACTATTCGATCAATTCTGGTGTACATTCTTCCTGTGCTAGTGCTCCTAATAAATTTATCAATGGAGAAGGGAGTATTTCCAAAATTAATGAAAAAAGCAAAGATGCTCCCTCTCTACAAAGGGGGGAATCAAAGGGATATATCAAACTGGAGGCCTATTTCTATTTTGCCAGTGTTTTCGAAAGTCAATGAAAGAGTTATCCATAGAAGACTTTATGATCACCTCACGAGCCTGCATGCATTGTATGATGGCCAGTTTGGATTCTGGAAGGGCCATTCGACTTCGCATGCTGTACAACATCTTTTAGAAAATGTTAATTTAGCTTTGGAAAAGGGTGAATATTGTATTAGTATTTTTATAGATTTTAAAAAAGCGTTTGATACCGTTGATTTTAGTATTTTATTGGATAGATTAAGGGATTTGGGTGTAAAAGGGAGCTGTTTGGATTGGTTTAGTTCGTATTTAAATAGTAGGTCAGTTAGGGTAAATCTAGAGGAGAAGTTTTCTAAGTTTTTCCCTGTTTCTTGTGGAGTTCCCCAGGGTTCCGTTTTAGCACCCCTGTTGTATTTAGTGTATGTTGACAGTATGCGGTTTTATATTCCTGGTGCATCTATGACATCTTTCGCCGACGATAAAGCACTTGTTGTGGCAGCGAAGACTCTTGAAGAATTGGTCCAGAAAGCAAACAGAGCTCTGCAAGGGTTGAGTGACTTTGTAGGTATTAGCTTACTTAGCATTAACGCGGCAAAGAGTAAATATATTCTGTTTGGTCGGACTGGTGTATCTCCAAATCTTCCCAGTAAAATAGCAATAAATGGTGATGTACTAAAGCGGGTTGAGGAAGTGCGTTACCTAGGATTCATTCTCGATCAGAACCTCAGCTGGAGAAGACACGGTGATGTGGTTGCGTATAAGGTAGCCCGTGGCCTTGGGATTTTAAGACGTTTTCAACATTTTTTACCTCCTCATATTTTAGTTCTTTTATACCATTCTTTGATTCCGCCGTATATACATTATGGATGTATGGTTTGGGCTAGTAATTTTACGCGCAATTTTAAGCAAGTGCAGATTCAGCAAAATAAAGCAGTGAGATTAATTGGTAAGTATGATACAGGAGTTTTAAGTACAGAGTCAATTTTTAGGAAACTTAGGATTTTGAATGTAGGTCAGATTAGAGATTTTCAGATTGGTATTTTTGTGTTTCAGAGTTTGAATGGTTTAATGCCTAATGTTTTTAGTAATTTTTTTCGTTTTAACTCATTTTATCATGGATATGCTACGAGAAATGCTGGAGACCTGGTAAGTGAGCCAAGAAGTACGGTTTCTTCTAGCCATGTGGCAAGGCACTCGGGTCCGGTGGTCTAGAATACTTTTCCAGACTCAATTCGGGAACCGGAAAGTGTCCCGCAATTTAAAAACCGGTTAAAGAAGCATCTCCTTGCGGGCGGTTGGTGAGTGTGGGGCTGGAAGACGAAAGAGGACAAATTAAATAATTTTGTTTTTTGTTCTGTTATTAATATATTCATTTTATTATATTATTTTTTTTTATTGTTTTTTCATAATTTATTATTCAGTAATTATTACTATAATATTTTTTTTATTGTAATATTTTTATACTATAATATTTTATAATATTTTTATACTATAATATTTTTTTTTTACTATAATATTTCTTTATTTGTATTTATTTCAGTGATCATTTGGTTAGTTTTATAATTTAGTAGATGTGTACTGGTTGCGTTTTTCAAGCATATATGTGCTTTATTTGTAACCGGTCGTCAACCCGGCATGAATCATTTTTAGTAAAATTGTTGAATCTTGAATCTATCGACAAATGTGACTATAATGTGGCACGGGCATTAGAAAAAAGACTTGCATGAAGCACGGCAGACAGCAATACAGGGAGGGGAGTCAAATTAACGTAAATACTTCTTATTAGCCATGACTCATGTCTGCCCAAATCTCTCTCTGGTATATAAGGGGAAGTAAAACCCTCCCATGCAAAAAAAAGGAAAAAACAGCATGGACTTCGTATAATATGGTAAGCATTCAGTTTTCAGCTGAACACTTTTGGAGAGATAAAAGTATATACGTATTAAAAGTTACACCGGTCGAATACTCAAAATTAGGTTTGATAAGCTTCTTACCTTTTATGATTTAGATTCAGAATTCATAAATACAAAGAAGCATCAGATCTTAGTTCTTCTAGAATCACTGCTGGCACGAAAGGTGGTGACAAGGCATCTCCATTCGTCTCCACAGCAGTGGAGCAGCGAAGTAAAGCCCAAAAATTATTGAATCCAAGGCTTTTCCAGAGAATCGTACGATTGATTATAGCATAGGAGCAACAATAAAAACACCGATAATTCCAAACGGTTTTATGGCATAATTTTATAAAATAACTTTTATATAGGGGTATATAGGGGCGGGTAAGACAATTACCCACCCCTATGAGCATATGTCCATAATGACCACTGATGCATTGTCGAGGTTTGAAAGAGTTTAGGTGAGTAAGCAGACTTAAGGTTGCCGCTAAAAAAAATTTTGAAAGAAAGGAAAAGTTTCAAGAAAATAAGGGAGAAAGGAAAATATTACCCAGAAAATACTGAAACTACTTCTTTCTTTTGTTTACTTTTTTTATGAAACAAAATATCTATCAATAGCTTGTTTTGTCTGCAAAATATGTTTATTTTTGCCCGCTTACAAAGTTAAAAAGAAGCCGAGTAAGGAAAAAAGGAAATAGGAAAACAAAGACAGAATTTACTTGTAAACATAACAAATGCAACACGCAAAATCAATCCTAACAGTCCCCGCAAATAATGCTCCATGACAGAAAAGAAAACAAATATTTAGAGTCGTACTAAACACTTCGAAATCTATATAACTCACGACATCTAAGGGTTGGGAAGAGTATATCTTCTCAAAATGAAAATTGTTTTACTTAAAAATAAATAAAAAAAAGTAAAATTAAATATTTTGATAATGGAAACCAAACAAAAACAAAGATTACTGCTTAGTTCAATATTGAGTCAAGGCATATATCAGCCTTTCCCCCCCCCAAAAAAAAAAAACAAAAAAAAAAACAAGAATATATGTTAACCGCTAATACACTTCCACAAAAAAAGAGCCCTTACTAATCCCCCTCTCCTGCCTCTACAAGACAGAAAGTCAGCAATTCAAAATATTAATAGAATTATTTATGGGGCTCGAATGATACCCTCAGTCATACTTAAAAACCCATCATAATAACTGACAAATAACATACACCGAATCGAACACACGGGTCTATTTCTCTTTTAATAGCTTACAATCATATACTCACCTCAAAATCAATGCCTCAAGAAACCACGCAATTCCGCAAGGACCTTCTTATCTTTCACTTCCAACGAAATGAACTCAAGGCCTTTATACCTTATCGAAACACAAATCTAGTAGTAATTGGTGCTGTAATTCTAAGCAAATCAACATTTTTAGTCTCACAGCGATACTCATTCTTTATAAAAACCTGTTAACTAGTTAGAAAAAAAATACACACAAACAAATTAACATAAAATTTAACCAAACCCAAAAGAACAGCACAAGTTTTAATTTTTGAAACCTCTCACTGGATCTTGGGATAATCCTTTGTCAAAACTCTTAAAGCTTTGTTTTGTAACTGATGGAGCGGGTATAAATGACTAGTGAACATCGAAAACCAAACTGGAGCTCAATACAGCAAATATGTATAAATAAGAACAGACTAAAACACCCAGATAGCCCTTTTGGGGAAAAAAAATCCTTCAACATCCCCTGAAGTCCAATATTCTCGGCTATTTGGCACTTATGAATGCGGCAAGATCTTTGAAACTTAGTCATTTATCTACCATGATACCGAGTAATTGACAAGAACTGTCCATTTTATTTATCTTCTTTCCAACTCAATTCCTTCAAACCAGGGACAGGAATTTACATTACTGCCGTATAACATGAACGTTGTTTTCTTCTAACAGGAAGTTGAGTTCTTCGCATCTATCTTATGATAGATGCCGTTATGATCTTATGATAGATGCCGTTCTGTCTTATGAAGGAACACCATTCCTTGTTTGAAGTCATTTGTCAAATCAGCTGCTGTTTCAGCCACTGTAAACTGGATATTATCAGCGTAACTTGAAAGTATTGCCCACAAATGGCCGTGATAATACCCTATCGTTGATATTTCTTTAACTATTAACTAGTTTATTTACAAAACATTTATTTAGATTATTTGTATATAAAAATCGCTGGACAACCATTTCCTTTGATAAGACTGTGCCCAGCCGTACTCTTTGCGTTCTAGTTCGAGAGATGACCCTGTCAATTTTAGACCTTTAAAAAGTATTTCCTTTAAAACAAGTTCCCAAGGTTAGGCAGCAAAGTCCCGTGGTCAACGCAATCAAACGTCTTCATAATACCTATATAACTTGATGCGACTTGTAAACCTGAATCTAGACAGTCATTAACAAACACAGTAAAATATAATAAAATATTTCCTGTAGATCAAACTCGATTTCACCCCTAATGCCCCTAAAACCAAACTGACTGGAGTGACAAAAAACCACTTTTTGCAAAATAATCCATCAATCGATTTAAATTTTTTTTTTTTTTTTTTTGTTTAATACGACAGATCACTGTATTTGGACAGTTATTTTTTTTATCTTCCTTCCACCTCCTTTATACAGATAAATAAACAAAGCAGTTTTCAAGCAATTAGGATATACTCCAGATTTAAAAAATGATTAAGAAGGTACAATAGTTGAAATAATTGGACAAACACTTTGCACCATTTGAACAGTCATATAACCCATTCCAGCTATGGATTTTTTTTATAGTTTTCAGTGTATTCTCAAGTTCTTCCGGTCTTGCTAGTTGGGGATAAATTAGTGCATCACTTGCGGCACAAAGAATAATCTAGCCTTAGAAATTGGCCCAAGAAACTACAAAACAACGGGAAACTTGACAAAAACTTTAAATAATGACAAAACTCCGAACGTACCTTCAACTCATCAGTTGTAGACAGCGAATCCTATATTGGCGAGAAACCTACAGCGCCTTATGCATATATAAAGTTAGATTTATTTATGACGAAACTCATATAATAATACAATATAATATCCCTCCAAAGGCTCTTTGGACTGTAAAGAAGGGGGAAAACAAATGAGTAACTTACTCAGAGAAAAAATGATCACTTACTCACAGAGAGAAGATCAAAAAGGAGAAAAAAAATGAAGAAAAACAGTAATAAACAAATAAATACAAATAAAACCAAAACTATAGAACACAAAACTAAATAGATTGAATAGACTAAATTAATTAAGTATATTAAATAGACTAAAAAAAAAATAATAATATATAAGACAAAAATAAACAAATAGATAAGAATAGCTTCTAAGAAGCCAAAAATTTTTAAGTTTTTTGCTTTTTTTTTAGAGCCTGAAAAAGAGGCACCTTTGAGCTGATTCAGGCAACTTATTCCATACTTTATGACTCGCCATTAAAGGATTAAAATCTGACCGTACACAATGAGTAAAAGGAATTTGAATAGCCAGGGAGCAATACAGTTTAGCAAGTATACACTTGCTATAACTGTGCTTAGTACAGCAAGTTAGGCATATCTGGTTCCGATACCTGTTATGGCATGTTCTATAATAGGTGCACGAGTACTCTGCTTATCTGAATCATAAACGAAGCCGAGACATTTTAGCAGAGTGGACTCTACAATTGCTATGCTCGCAACTACATCAGATACATACGATTTTATTTTGCCGCAGTCATTGTAAACAGGAACTCAGTCTTTGGTGCCTAAACCACAAGTCGTAACAGCTTATAAACAGAAATCAGCGAGCTAAAGTTTACCTAACAAATCGTCCACGTAAATCATGGCCGACATTCTCGTAAGGCATTGGCTAAACTCTATTCAACATATTGCGACCATTCCATTCTTTTTCTGTCAGGTTTGCGCCCGTTTTTTAATACTAGTGATAAGCAGGATATTAGAGTTTTGTAGTTTTGTAACTCCAAGTTAAAAGATGAGGCCTGCAAGCGGTTGGGTCCTTTTCATCCTCTTGTACGATTGTTCTGTTTTGCATTTGTAGTTCTTTATATTGATATTGTTTGCATGTGTTTTTTTATACGTCTTTTCCTTTTATTTTCTTTTGTGACTCCACTTTTTTATAATGTTAGTGGGTCAAAAAAAAAAAAAAATTATTATTATATCGCACAGGGGAATATAAATTCCAACGTTAATCCTCCTGGTCATAGTAGTTGTAAAAATGTTAAACAGCAAGACTCTGAATTGAACCTTACCCGGGTCCTCCAACGACACAGGTAGACCTACTAAAAAGATCCTTTTCAAGTTTGTCCTGAGCTTTTGGTTACGCTTCAGTAGGCGATGAGTACACACAATTCTGGTGCTTACAAAACCACAAACTGTCCGTAAATTAGCACACACATACACACCAATTCAGACCAGCTAAGACTCTCCAGAACCTTACCTGAAACACTAGAAACAGGAACGGGACCTAAATATACTACACAAATTAAAGTGTGTATCTATTTTTGAATATTGATTATAACCCCAGAAATCAATAAGACTAGATGATAGCACTATAAAAATAAAACTGCAAACCTGACCTCTGTTAATGCACATTTGTAATTGGAGCGTCAGAGGGTTAATCAGTTGTGCACTTGCGTTCTTGAAGTGGTGGGGTGTGAGCCGTCCAGACCGAGGGCTTTATGGCGGCTTAAACACTCGATTACACGTAGGGCGCCACTATTAGAAACAATAAACATGTTACATTTACGCTAAAACGGGTCAAGTCCATTTTTTTAACATGAGTCACGTCCAGTTTCTCGATTTGTATTGGGCAAGCCGAACACAGCGGAAGCATGGCACATGTGTTGCTCCTGAAATAATAGTTTTCCTATCTATTTCCTATCAATAACTTGCTTTTTTTGAGAAAAACTTTAAGTATCTTCACTAAAACAAATTTATTGATAACGCGGGAAATCTTACTCCGCGTTATTGTTATGGCCATAAAGTTGGTGCCTATAAATATCCCCCCAATTTGTCCTTGGCTCTGAAGCCTTCTTCGGTATCCCCTAATATTCATATAAATCTTGCTCAAACTAAATCAGCTTTTTGACTGCCGTTAACTAGCTGACTTTTCTACCAGTCACCGGGCGACTTTTTTTTTCTTTTTTTTTACGCTGAAAGATCGATTTGTAGCTTTGACAGTTCTCTGAAGAATATCATATCACATAATCCAGGTAGAAAAAGGTCTTGTTTATTGGGCCCTTCCAGCACCTACTTACTTACTGGGAGTCGATTACTCGAAGTTGCCTAACTGCTCCTTAACGTACGAACATTCCCCTGGGTCCAACTTTGGTCTATTTATACCTGAAAAGCACCATTTTTTAGTGTTTTTCTTCAGACTGAGTGAAAATTATGAAGTTTTAAAGCTGCATCTTATTTTGTAGAGCCACGAGCAATCTGTTGATTCGAAAAGACTACTACGTCTTAAAATGAAAGAAAAATCTTCTTAACCTATTTGGTGCAATACAGTTTTAGCATATTTTATTCTAACTTTTTTTCCTTTTTTTTTTTTTAAGTTGGCACCCATTACTACCAAAAACTGCAGCAGTGCGTCTGGAGCTATTTTTCATCATAAAATGAATTCCCGATTTTTCCTAGTATTTCTAGATATATACGGTGTGTAAGTTTAGCGAATTTATGGTGTGTAACTTGGCCCATTTAAACAATCAGAATTATGAAGTTTTTAGGGTAGCATAACAGTACCACTGTTTTACTTTCACTGTTCTTGGTACTTTAAAGCCTTTATTTTTTATGGCATCAAGTTGCTCGGTTTTAAGACTTTCTTGTCGTCACGAAAGCTGTCAATAAGTCTTACGCTATCTTTCAAACACGAGTTAAAATCACTAAGAAATTCCAAAATTGAAGTTCCTTAAGGTACATGTTCCCTCTAAAAAAAAAACGATTTTGTGACAGGCCTAGAGCTGTAAATTGCACCAAAATGTCAAAATAGTTATATCATTGGCTTCATTAATTTCAGATTTATCCATTAACCGCGCCAGAATGGTGATGTTGCTTAAACTTTTGGAGAAGGATTAAAAACAGGGAAATAGTGATTTTTCAACCAATTTTCAAAATTTTGCCAAGCTAAACAGCGCACCAAATTTTAAAAATCTATATCGGTAGATGGAAGGTACTGAAACTTAGCTATGGACTAATAGTAAAATGTTCGTTTTTTCTTGATAAATTAAAGCTGTAGGAGAGCAGAAAAAAGTATACAAAACATGCACGGGGAACATAGTATTTAAATAGTATCTTAAACTACAGAGAGAAATATTGTAGCATTGGAAGGGGTACTATTACCCTCCAACACCAAACGCGGCTGATAAAGGCGTACACTACAATTATTCCTGTATATCAAGAGGAATCATACACCAGTTCCAAAATACCACCCCACCTCCTCAATAAAATGCGTTCTATATTCGGTGGCTGGTGTTTACCTCCCCCCAGAAAATACCCCCCGCGGAAAATATCCCCCCCCGCGGAAGATACCCCCTGTGGAAAATAAGGCTTTCCAAGTTTTAGAATTTTATTTGAGTTTTATTTTTTTGATTTCCGTAGGGGGGAAGGAATTTTGGTACTTGTGTATTATGCGCCACTCACTCAAGTTTACGCTGGAAAGAGTAGTGTTTAATTTAGTTTCATACCTCCTCTAGTTGACCTGAAATGGAAAACTTGATATCCTTTGCAAAAAAAGAATCTGTTTACTTTCTTTGACAGCTTGGATACACTTACGCTATTTGATTTGGTTAAATTTTAAGAGCAGAAGTAGCCCCGACAGTTTGAAAATAAATACCCTCAGTCGTTCTTGGAATACTGTTGAGATGCCTTATTGGGAATTAGTATAAACACAGTGCATTTGATTTAATCTTAAGGCAACATTTAGTTTTTAAACATAATGGGAAAACGGGAGGGTGGGCGTGGGAGGGGGATTAGTTGTCCTCCAATCATTTTCAACTATTGAAAAGGGCATCAGCCCTTTGTATTTTCAATCGAATGAGCCCTTTTCGAAGTTCCCACGACAACTCCTTCGCTACGAAGTGCCCTGTTCTAAACAACAACAACAAAAAAATAATACCTTATACCCACATCGATCTTTACTAAAAAATGTCAAACCTTCCAATCACATTCGACTATTAAAAACGGCACTTGGCTATTCAATTTCCAATCGAATGAGCCCTTTTTGAAACGACAGAGCTTTCTATAAACACCTTATATGACCCCAGGGCAGAAATTACAACCCTTACCCTAAGGGCTGTTAGGGTGGTTGCCATCTTCTAAGACCAAATTTCCAGAACTTTCAACTAAGTTAAACAAAATGGTTATCTCAAAATTTTGATTGGATGTGTTTGGGGAAATGGTGGGCGTGAGAGGGGCGTTAATCGCTCTCCAATCACTTTCAACTAAAAATGGCACTAGCCCTTTGAATTTCCAATCAAATGAGCCCTTTTGAAGTTTCTGCGACAACACTTTCAATAAAAACCTTATATGCCCCCAAGGCATAACTTACAACCATTGCCCTGAGAGCTGGTGGGGATGTCATTCTCAAAAATCTGATTTCCAGAACTTTCTACTACGTTGAACAAAACGGCTATCTGAAAATTTTGATTGAATGTGTTTGGAGGAATGGTGGGCGTGAGAGGGGGGTTAGTTACCCTCCAATCACTTTCGACTATTAAAAAGGGCACTAGCCCTCTCAATGAAAAAGAGCAATTTCAATATCCAATCAAATGAGCCCTTTTTGAAATTTCTACAAAAACTTTCTATATAAACCTTATATGCGCCCATGGCTTAACTTACAACCCTTGCACTGAGGGCTCTGAGGGGGTTATCATCCTAAAAGACCTAATTTCCAGAACTTTCAACTACGTTGAACAAAATGGCTATCTGAAAATTTTGATTGAATGTGTTTGGAGGAATGGTGGGCGTGAGAGGGGGGTTAGTTACCCTCCCATCACTTTCGACTATTAAAAAGGGCACTAGCCACTCCAATTTCCAATCGAATGAGCCCTTTTCGAAGGTTCTACGACAACTCCTTCGATACGAAGTGCCCTGGTATGGAAAAAAAACAAAAAAATAAATAATACATTGTGCCAACATCGTTCTTTACTTAGGCAGCGCGATTGCGCTGCCTATGATTATCAATAACTGATTTGTACTTCTTTTCTTAAATTACATTTTGTTGGGCAAAGAAGAAGGATGATTGGCTAAATAATTTTGAGTAGCTCAAATTAGCGCTGGCTAATCCTCGGTGTTACTAAAAAATCAATATAGATGGGCTTTCAGCCGTTTTCTTCCTTCTGGTATTATTTTATGTTCTGCTCGAGGGAGATGTCTCTGTTGCGCTCGTATAAAATCTCGCTCAAAGCTTCTCCGAGCTACCCTTACATGAACGCCAAGCCTTATTTCACTGCGAAGCATTTTAGTTTTTCTTTTTTCTTTCAGAACCACTGAGTCAACTAAATCCATGAGTGAAAGGTGCATGTTTGCTCCTACTTGTTCTGGGATTACACGTGTATCGACAATGGGCTGTCTCAACTTTAAGATTCACACGATCTTTTTTTTTTACATACATGTTTTGATTGTGAAATAGCTCTATCAACAAACTTGGTTTTAGCGACTGAAACATCACGGCGTGAATGTTACAACCCATATTCGGTTCCTGCCAATGAATCTTACAACTTCACTAGACAGAGAACCTACATTTTCTCTGGAAATGTGACAGCCTGAGTTTAACTGGTGGTCAGGTTGTTGGGTTCGTTGCCCTGGTAACCTCCAGTGTTGTTAAGTCTAGAAGATGGTCCTGGCCTCAACAATTTTGTTTAGGTTGGTTTCTAAACTTTATCCAAATTAAAAAGGTTTTGGGGGTAACTGTGTTCAAGGCGGACAAAGTTTATAAGCACTATTCTATGAGCATAAGGGACTGTGTGTGGTTAAGGCCAAAAACGGTAAGCGAGCCCTTTTATGGACAAATAGTCCATAAAACGACTTTCTGTGGACTGTTGAAGCCGTCAGTCATTATAAATTTATGCTTTGGCGCCGGACTTACCACTAAATGCACTTAAAAATCGGAGTCTTTTCTGTTAATACTGAAGAAGGAGAGTTAGCAATACCAAATTTTTGAGTTAATTTCGACATCTCAATTTACTGCTAAAGGACTTGACCATTAGAAATTTAGCCTTTTAAGTCGTACTTAGGACTTCGGAGTCTGTTTTGTTATTGTTTTTGTATATTATTTATAAGTGGAAGAATTAATATTTGTAACTCACCAACTCTACATTCCAATGGATTTAGTCATTTTAAATTTAGGAATGGGAACCGAACTTACCACTTACTACATTTTAGAATCGGAGGTAGTTTTGTTATAATAGAATTACTTACTTACCTTAGCTCCATCCATCCTTATTGGACGATTTGAGGCTGCTCCTTTCAAAATTTCATTGAACAATGCTCGATTTGCTGCTCTGGCAGGGGCAGTTCAAGATAGTTCAAAATTTATGCTTCGGAGGCAAACTTGTCTCATAATACACATAGGAAACAGAGTTGTTTTTTTGTTAATGTTAGGATTGAGATAGAAATAATGCCATTCTAGGAGCTGCAGTCCATATTTGAGAGTTACCAATTCAATAATTCTGGTTGAATCAGTGGTACCATTTACCACCAAAGAAGTTAGTCAATTAAAATCTTAGCTCTGTAGGCAAATTTACCATTTAGTAAACTCAGGAATCAAGAGTCTGCTTTGTTAATATTTAGGAGCAAGTGAAAAACAATACGATTCTAGGAGTCACAACCAATGAAATGTAACTTACCAACTCGAAAATCCTTTTTTTGTCGTTGGTATTATTTACCAAAGAGGAGGAAGTCCCCTGAAATTTAGGCTTTGGAGGCGGAGTTAGTTCTCGTACATTCAGGAGTCAAAATCTGCTTTGTTAAAATTTAGAAGAAAGCTAAAAATAATATGATTCTAGGAATCACAACCAATATTTTGTAACTTACCAACTCTACAATCCTTTTATTTTTTGTTGGTATTGTTTACCAAAGAAAAAGGAAGTCCTCTGAAATTTAGGCTTTGGAGGCGGAGTTAGTTCAGGAGTTAGTTCTCGTACATTCAGAAATCAAAATCTGCTTTGTTAAAATTTAGAAGAAAGCTAAAAATAATATGATTCTAGGAATCACAACCAATATTTTGTAACTTACCAACTCTACAATCCTTTTATTTTTTGTTGGTATTGTTTACCAAAGAAAAAGGAAGTCCTCTGAAATTTAGGCTTTGGAGGCGGAGTTAGTTCAGGAGTTAGTTCTCGTACATTCAGAAATCAAAATCTGCTTTGTTAAAATTTAGAAGAAAGCTAAAAATAATATGATTCTAGGAATCACAACCAATATTTTGTAACTTACCAACTCTACAATCCTTTTATTTTTTGTTGGTAGTTTTAGTGAAGTTGGTATCAAAAGAACTTGCGTACAAAGTGTTTAAAACTAAATCAAAATTAGCTGGATCCGGAATTTATGTTAGTGAATTTCTTACAAAACGTAGAAAGGCAATATTAAATAGTGCACGGGACAAGTTCGGTGTGAAAAATGTTTGGATAGACAAAGGTCGCATTTTCGCGAAATTATCCAGCCAAAGCGCACCGCGTCGGCTCTATAGCCTAGCTGATACTTACTGAATTTTTCATAGTTGATTTAGTTAGAAGTGTCCTTTTTTGTTGCTTTTCTTTTTTTTTTTTTTTTTTTTTTTTTTTTTTTTTTTTTGAGTGGATGTTGTAAGGATAATGGGTGATATTTCTCACTTGCGTTTTCTAGAGAGTACTCCTTTTAGAGTGGGAGATGTTCTTTATGATGATTTACTTCCAGAAAGTATAAATGCTGATTTTTCCCCGCAGAGATAGTTGTTATGTGGATGTGATTTCTTCAGGATTAGAGGTGAATGCAAGATCGTTTTGCCTGTGTCATTGGAATTGCCATGTAACTTCAACGTATTATGAAATTCTCCAGTTAATTGATAATGTAAATAGTAAATTTGATGTAATTGGCCTTTGTGAAACTTTTTTAACTTCTGAGCATGTTCTGTCGTTATATAATTTTCCAGGATACAGGCTTATTGTAAGGAATAGAGAGAGAATGGGACGTGGAGGTTTGGCATTTTTGGTTAAGGATCATTTTGTTGCTAAAACAAGGGAAGACCTATCAGTTTGGATAGAAGGTAAGGTGGAATCTCTTACTCTTGAGCTGGAAGTTGGTGGAAAAGATATGTTGATTACTGAGGTTTATAAGCCGCCGAGTACAGTTTGGGAGGAGTTTGAAAATGGTTTTAGTAGTTTAATGGATGCAGTAGAATTGAGTAATCTGGAGTGCATTTGCATGGAGGATTTTAATTTTGATCTTTTAAGTTTATACAATGATAATTTGGATTTTTTAAACCTTTTCTCCAGTTATGATTTTTATCCATTAGTTGGGATTCCGACTCGTGTTACAGGACAGTCAGCTACACTTATTGACAATATTTTCGTGCGATCCCGGGTATTACATAGCTGTTATGCTGACGTTATAGTAAATGAGGTTTCCGATCACTTTCCTATAGTAGCAGTAACTTCATATCAATATGCGATAAAGCACAACAGGACAAAGGTTAAAGAAGGCAACTAAAAAAAGAGAACCTACAGAAGTTTAGAGAGGAACTAAGTATCGTGTCATGGAAACCAGTTTATGATGAATCTGAAAGTGCTTCTGTGGCATTCGATAAGTTCATGGACATATTGCAGCCAATATTTGAGCGAACTTGCCCAGTGAAGAGCATAAAGGTGAGGAAAAAGGAACCCCGGAAACCTTGGGTAACTATGGAGCTACTCGACTTAATTATAAGGAGAAATACATTGTATTTGAGTTACTTAAATAGTAACCATAGTCAAGATCTAACTGAATTTAAACAAATCCGTAATAAAGTAAATCGGCTAAGGCGGTCATGCATCCGCGAATATTATGGAGAGAAATTTAAGGAAAACAAAGGCAATACGAAAACGATTTGGAATATTATAAATGAAATCGTAAATAAGAAGAAAGAGACCGAGATTCCTGCTAGTCTGATCACTGATGACAAATTTGTTGATGGAAATGATGAGGTGGCTAATTTGTTTGGTGGATATTTTTCTAAGATTGGTGAATCAATAAGTGAGAATCCATACGATGAAAATAATGAAATTAATGAGACGTTTAGTGATGAAAGGGGAGTTGGATTGGAAATGTCTGCAGATGAAACGAACGTTGAAGAATTAAAACAGATAATAGGATTGGTAAAATCAAGTTCTCCAGGGAATAATGGAATTAATCTGAAAGCGTTCAAGCATGTTATGGTATATTTGTTGCCTTGTATTGTTTATTTGATTAACCTTTCTTTGAAGAAAGGTGAATTTCCTACTCGTCTGAAAGAGGCTAAAGTTATTCCGCTTCACAAAGGGGGTTCAAAAACTGATCCGTCTAATTGGAGGCCGATTTCAATATTGCCCCTATTTGCTAAGCTGTATGAAAAAGTGATGCGTCGACGACTTTATAACCATCTGACTACTTACGGTTTTCTTAGTGATACCCAGTTTGGATTCAGGAAAAACCACTCTGAAATACATGCAGTCCAGCACCTAAGAGATTTCATCAATGGTGCTCTCGAAAAAAGTGTACTGGTACTTTCAGTATTTATAGACTTTAGAAAGGCTTTTGACACGGTGGTTCATAAAATTTTATTAAATAGGCTAGGCCGTTTAGGGATCCAAGGGGTTATTCTGAAATGGTTTCAATCTTATCTTAACCAGCGTATTATTCGAGTCTCTATTAAAAATTCTCTTTCAAAAACTTTTATCGTTAATTCTGGTGTGCCTCAGGGTTCAGTGCTTGGCCCACTTCTTTATCTAATTTACGTTGATACCATGCGTTTTTATATATCAGATGCACTTATAACGTCTTTTGCTGATGACACGGTGTTTACGAGTACAGCTACTTGTCTGAACCAGTTAATTGAGAAGACAAATAAGGCACTCGCTGAATTGATAAGTTTTACAAATTCTAGTTATTTGGTAGTGAATATTTCAAAAACAAATTTCGTGACATTTTGTAGAAATGGAGTTTCATGTGTTTTAGATAATAAATTGTTTTTAACGGTGAATTTTTAAAGCATGTAAATAGTGTTAAATATTTGGGCTTTAGTCTTGATTTTAATTTAAGTTGGAAATCACATTGTGATCTTGTGGCAGTTAAGATTTCAAGAGGGTTGGGTGTGATAAGAAGACTGAAAATCAACTACCGTCAAATGTTTTACTTTTACTTTATCATTCCGTTGTTAGCCCTTATTTATCGTATGGTTGCATGCTATGGACTAGTAGTTTTATTTCAAGTTTTAGAAGGGTCCAAATTTTACAGAATAAAATAGTTCGTATTTTAGGTAATTATATTCAGTTTGAAAATAGCACGTTGAATTGCTTTACAAATTTGAAAATTTTAAATATTTATCAGTTACGGGATTACCAGTTAGCAATTTTTATTTATCAAAGTTTGAATAAGTGTTCACCGGAGGTATTTTGGGAAATTTTTAAAGCTAACTCATCTTATCACTGTTATGAGACTAGAAATGCGAATGACCTTGCATCGGAACTCCGGAATACTCAACGTGCTGCGTTTCTGCCTCGTTTTGCGGGACCGGGGGTGTGGAATTCCCTCCCGGATGCTATTAGACAAGTTGATAATGTAAGCCAGCTCAAGAGTAGATTGAAGCGTCACCTTTTGGGTTATAATCTGAATGATTAGAATTTTGAATTTGATTAACGTTTAGTATGAAAATTGTTTGGACAGACAATGGTCGCATTTTCGCGAAATTACCCAGCCAAAGCGCACGGAGTCGGCTCTATAGCCTAGCTGATACTTATTGATTTTGTCATAGTTGATTTAGTTAGATGTATCTCTTCTTTTTTTTATTTTTTTTTATTTTTTTTACCTCTGTTGTTGCTTTTTTTTTTTTTTTTTTTTTTTTTTTTTGAGTGGATGTTTTAAGGATGATATGTGATATTTCTCACATGCGATTTCTAGAGTGTAATCCTTTTAGAGTAGGAGATGTTCTTTATGTTGATTTAGTTCAAGTGTTGATTTTTCCCCTTAAAGAGATAGTTTTTATGTGGATGTAGAGCTTTATAATAATGGATTTGCAGCCATCGTTAACAAACCTTCGGGTTTTTGTAGATGGCCGCTGGAAATTTGTTTGTATTTTTTTATGCTAAATAAATTAATTTGAATTTGAAAAAAAATTGTTTACCAAAGAAAAAGGAAGTCCTCTAAAATTTAGGCTTTGGAGGCGGAGTTAGTTCAGGAGTTAGTTCTCGTACATTCAGAAATCAAAATCTGCTTTGTTAAAATTTAGGAGAAAGCTAAAAATAATATGATTCTAGGAGTCACAACCAATATTTTGTAACTTACTAACTCTACAATCCTTTTATTTTTTGTTGGTATTGTTTACCAAAGAAAAAGGAAGTCCTCTGAAATTTAGGCTTTGGAGGCGGAGTTAGTTCAGGAGTTAGTTCTCGTACATTCAGAAATCAAAATCTGCTTTGTTAAAATTTAGGAGAAAGCTAAAAATAATATGATTCTAGGAGTCACAACCAATATTTTGCAACTTACCAACTCTACAATCCTTTTATTTTTTGTTGGTATTGTTTACCAAAGAAAAAGGAAGTCCTCTGAAATTTAGGCTTTGGAGGCGGAGTTAGTTCAGGAGTTAGTTCTCGTACATTCAGAAATCAAAATCTGCTTTGTTAAAATTTAGGAGAAAGCTAAAAATAATATGATTCTAGGAGTCACAACCAAAATTTTGTAACTTACCAACTCTACAATCCTTTTATTTTTTGTTGGTATTGTTTACCAAAGAAAAGGGAAGTCCTCTGAAATTTAGGCTTTGGAGGCGGAGTTAGTTCAGGAGTTAGTTCTCGTACATTCAGAAATCAAAATCTGCTTTGTTAAAATTTAGGAGAAAGCTAAAAATAATATGATTCTAGGAGTCACAACCAATATTTTGTAACTTACCAACTCTACAATCCTTTTATTTTTTGTTGGTATTGTTTACCAAAGAAAAAGGAAGTCCTCTGAAATTTAGGCTTTGGAGGCGGAGTTAGTTCAGGAGTTAGTTCTCGTACATTCAGAAATCAAAATCTGCTTTGTTAAAATTTAGAAGAAAGCTAAAAATAATATGATTCTAGGGGTCACAACCAATATTTTGTAACTTACCAACTCTACAATCCTTTTATTTTTTGTTGGTATTGTTTACCAAAGAAAAAGGAAGTCCTCTGAAATTTAGGCTTTGGAGGCGGAGTTAGTTCAGGAGTTAGTTCTCGTACATTCAGAAATCAAAATCTGCTTTGTTAAAATTTAGAAGAAAGCTAAAAATAATATGATTCTAGGAGTCACAACCAATATTTTGTAACTTACCAACTCTACAATACTTTTATTTTTTGTTGGTATCATTTACCAAAGAGGAGGAAGTCCTCTGAAATTTAGGCTTTGGAGGCGGAGTTACTTCAGGAGTTAGTTCTCGTACATTCAGGAGTCAAAATCTGCTTTGTCAAAATTTAGGAGAAAGCCAAAAATAATATGATTCTAGGAGTCACAACCAATATTTTGTAACTTACCAACTCTACAATACTTTTATTTTTTGTTGGTATCATTTACCAAAGAGGAGGAAATCCTCTGAAATGTAGGCTTTGGAGGTGGAGTTACTTCAGGAGTTAGTTCTCGCACATTCAGGAGTCAAAATCTACTTCGTTAAAATTTAGGAGAAAGCTAAAAATAATACGATTCTAAGAGTCACAACAAATATTTTGTAACTTACCAACTCTACAATCCTTTTTTTGTTGGTATTATTTACCAAAGAGGAGTAAGTCCCCTGAGACTTTAGGCTTTGGAGGCGGAGTTACTTCAGGAGTTAGTTCTCGTACATTCGGGAATCAAAATCTGCTTTGTTAGAATTTAGGAGAAAGCTAAAAATATTATGATTCTAGGAGTCACAACCAATATTTTGTAACTTACCAACTCTATAACCCTTTTATTTTTTGTTGGTATTACTTACCAAAGAGGAAAATGTCTTCTGAAATTTAGGCTTTGGAGGCGGAGTTACTTCAGGAGTTAGTTTTTGTACATTCAGGAGTCAAAATCTGCTTTGTTAAAATTTAGGAGAAAGCTAAAAATAATATGATTCTATGAGTCAAAACCAATATTTTGTAACTTGCCAACTCTACAATCCTTTTATTTTTGTTGGTGTTATTTACCAAAGAGGAGGAAGTCCTCTGGAATTTAGGCTTTGGAGGCGGAGTTACTTCAGGAGTTAGTTTCTCGTACATTCAGGAGTCAAAATCTGCTTTGTTAAAATTTAGGAGAAAGCTAAAAATAATATGATTCTAGGAGTCACAACCAATATTTTGTAACTTGCCAACTCTACAATCCTTTTATTTTTGTTGGTGTTATTTACCAAAGAGGAGGAAGTCCTCTGAAACTTAGGCTTTGGAGGCAGTTACTTCAGGAGTTAGTTCTCCGTACATTCAGGAGTCAAAACTTGCTTTGTTAAAATTTAGGAGAAAGCTAAAAATAATATGATTCTAGGAATCATAGCCAATATTTTGTAACTTACCAACTCTACAATCCTTTTATTTTTTGTTGGTACTTTTTACCAAAGAGGAGGAAGCCCTCTGGAATTTAGGCTTTTGAGGCGGAGTTACCATTCATAGTACACTCAGGAGACAGAGTCTGCTTTTTCAAAATTTAGGAGAAGGTTTAAAATACTACGGTTCTAGGAGCCGCAGCCAACAATTGTAACACACCAAATCTACAAACCTGTTTTTCTGAATCATTTTTATTATTTATCTGAGAATAGGAAGTTCTTTGAAATTTCGACTTTGAAGACGGATTTACCACTTACAGTACGCTCAGGAGTCGGAATCTATTTTGTTAAAATTTGGAAGTGAATTAGAAATAATCCTGTTTTTCTGAGTCAGTGTTCCTAATTAACCAATAAAAGAACTAGTCGTTAGATATTGTAATTCTGCAGTCAGACAAAATAGTTTACTTAGAACTCGGAGTCTGTTTTTACTAATATTCAAGATTGACAGCTTAAAATACTACAACTAGGATTCGCGGTTGATATATTACTTCACAATCCAGACTATCTGGATTCAGTTTAAAAACCTTTAGAGTTTTTACCTTTAGAGCATATTTCGACTACCTTAACTTTCAGATTTCGGATTTTTCGTGAACAAAGAAATAATAAGGATCTGAGAATCCTAATAGGAGCTTAGGCCGAAACAAAAAAAAATCTCTTTTGGTTCAAAATATTCGGACTTTTTCACATTTGAATATCGGAAATACTATTGGAAAATACAAATAGATTCAAATATCCGTGTTGTTTCTAGTTATCACGTATTTTTTAAAATGTTTTCTAATTTTAATTTTTTTTTTTTTTTTAACTTGTAAATGCTACATGCACTTTTAAAACAGTTCTAGGTAGTCCAAAACATCCGTGTTTTTCAACATTTAAATGTATTTTTGAACAATGCTTATGAAAACTCAAAAGCCTTAGAGAAGCTCTAAACGGATCAAATATTCAGATAGGAAATCTTGAATTTTTCTCTTTGTTTGTTACTGTTTTTTTTTATAAATGGTAATTCATTTTTCTTAAAAAACAATTACCATTAAAAAGGCGTTTAGAAAGTCTAATATTTTCGAAAATCTAAATTTTTGCAAAATTAATTTTTTGTCAAAAAATTTTTACACTGAGAATACATTTGAAGCATTCTAAATAGATCCAAATGTTCGATTTTGTGAACAGTTTATCTTAGATTATAATAGCTAGGTTTTTTCTACCCTCCAGCACAAAAAAATACTTATAAGACACTGCTAAGAATTTAGGTTATTTCTTCTTAAAAAAAAAACAAACTAAAAAATAAGTATTACTTTAGACTAAACAGACCTCATTTATCATTTCACAGTTCATCGTTTCGGCACTACCGAAAACGTGGTGCTGCCCAAAAAATTCAATAATTTTGAAACGGCCAAGAGAAAAATATTCGAAAATCATGTTTTTCAGGTATGAATATTGAATAGACCTAAAACGGTCCAAGGGGAAAAAACACTTTATTTTAATGTTTTTGGTGCTTCGAAATGTTCCCTAGAGTTAAAATGTTCCCATCTCAGATATGCCCATTCTAGTTAGATTAAAGCCTGTAATATGAGTTCTTAGAAATTTAAATAAAAATAATACAAGAAACTTGACATACTAACAGATTTATTTATTCTTTATATTTTATTCAAAGAAAAGGGCAAGCAAATAATAAATCAGGTTATTTGATTTGGGAAAAGTCATGATTAAAATTTCTAAAAAATATAACAGTCACACAAGAGAGCATAAATGACAACACTGTTCGGAGGGATAGTTTCTATTTCAACCAGGATTAACCAAGGCCATGGTCATCGAAGAGTCCTTGAGGTGTTTCTTCCTAAAAAGTGAATTGACATATAAGAATGGTTCTATGAAGAGTGTTTCCCCAAAATATTTCTCCAAGAACGTTTTTTTTTCGTTTATTTTACTTAGACTATATGGTTTCTTTCATTCACTCTCTGTCTTGCATATTCAGATCATTTTTGAAAGTTTTCATTAAATTTGGTCTGAGTAATCAGGAAGCATAAAATGTAATGATTAAAGCTTGGAGCCGATATTTTACCCCTTGCCATAGGTCCAATGAAGCAAAAATTTTGCATGTACATTTCTGAAAAGAAAATTCCCTGGAGTGGGTCCGTGGCACCAGCCTCCCCACACCCCTCCATCCCACAAAGTTAACCTTAGGTTTACCTAAGGACTACATCTGCAGAAGAAAACATGATTAAAAATCTAATACCCGTGTTGCACAGTTGCTATGCCTATTTGCTATTTTCGAGAAGAAATAGATGCACCCCCGGGTTGGAACATAGCATCTCTAGCACGAATCCTTAGTAGTAAGTATATTGAGCAAAAAGTTATGACCAAGTGTGCAAAAGCTGAATGCAATATTGAATATATTCAATTCAATGTTGAGTAAAGCTGAATACAATATTTAGTACAATACAATATTTAATGTTTAAAAAATTTATATAGGTAGTTCACGTATTGGAACATATAATACATATTCGCAACAATACAATGAACCTGTGGCCGGCACCGCATCCTGAATCGCTCCAGCACCCACCAGGGGGCTGTAGCACCCATTTCGGGCTACAAAATCAGAGAAAAGGACATTATTTAACATTTGTGTAATGGGTTCCTTTTTAAGATTGGTCGGGTACCATGTTTTTGATGGCCTAGATATCTAGTCCTTTTAATCTAAGATTTAATGGGTCGAACAACACAAGCTGGCTTGATTCAATATTATGTTTTCACTTCCAACACCAGTACCATGAGATAAACAGCCCAGTAGGTTGTATTCTGTTTTCCATAGCACTCACACACAGTACGGATCCGAGGAAAACCGCTGCATATTGCGTTCTATGAGGAAACGAAAGCCTACCTCATCGCATATTCGTGCGTTTATCCACAAGACCCATGCGTCTTGCTGCTTAATCAAGATGACTGGAAAGAACTGCAGAAAATTGCTGCATATTGCGTTCTATGGGGAAATGTAAGCCTACCTCATCGCATATTCGTGCGTTTGTCCACAAGACCCATGCGTCTTGTTGCTTAGTTGAAATGACTGGAAAGAACTGAGGAAAACTGGTGCATATTGCGTTCTATGGGAAAACGCAAACCTACCTCATCGCATATTTGTGCGTTTATCCACAAGACCCATGCGTCTTGCGGCTTAGTCAAGATGACTGGAAAGGACTGTAGTAAATTGCTGCATATTGCGTTCTTAAATACATTCTAAGACCACACTGGCTATACATGACAAATGAAACTCAGAGAGGAAAGAAAATAACAAAATGAAAAATAAAATAAAAAAAAGGGTGAAAAAATGAGGATTTTGTCAGCCAGTGGCGAAGCATGAAGACGAAGAAATAAGCAAATATTTCGACAAGGACCTCCGCCAAGTCGTCCTCAGTGCTAAATAAAAAAGAAAGAAAAGAAAAAAGAAAGAGGAAACCAACGAAAATCGAAAAAACGAAAGTCATACTTCCTAATAATGTAAGTTTTTATCAAAATTAATGGGTTTTCTGAGATTTTTGGGAAAGTAGGTGTCAGCTACTTTCTGTAGTTTATTCGGATCTCTTATCTAAACTCTAAAAGGTGTAGCAAGAACGCCCAATCAATTCCAAATAGTTTGGCTACTCAAACTAAAAGGTTCATAATAGACAAAACAGGCTGATATTTGAAGGTAGCGCATTCCCTTAAAATGCATCCTCAGGGAAACAAGAAACTGAGAAGGAACTTCAGTATCTCAAACTAAAAGGTTCATAATAGACAAAACAGGCTGATATTTGAAGGTAGCGCATTCCCTTAAAATGCATCCTCAGGGAAACAAGAAACTGACAGAGGACTTGTATGAGAAGGAACTTCAGTATCTTTAGCTGAAAGATCACAAATTTTATAATCTTGCCTACACATTCGAAACTAGTGTTGGGCGATATTTTGATTAATCGGTATATCGATATTTTTACTTCCGATATTCGATATATCGATATTTCGGATGTTTTTTGCTATCTCATGGATTTGCCGAAGTTCAGTAACGCAATAAAGGGTATTTTGTGTAACTTTTTTTTCAAAATTCAGATAATATAAAAAAAAACAATAAAAATAAACTTCGAATACATAAATGAATATAATAAAACTCAGATTTGGAATTATTAGGGCTCAGGAAAAAAGAAAAATAAACTATTCGCTATTCAAAAACATGAGCAAGTCAATGCTTTTCCCTGCGAGTCGGTTCCGCCGTTCAGTGATTATCTGACCAGCCTTGGAAAATATATATATATATATATATATATATATATATATATATATATATATATATATATATATATATATATATATATATATATATAATATATATATATATATATATATATATATATATATATATATATATATATATATATATATATATATATATATATATATATATATATATATATATATATATATATTATATATATATATATATATATATATATATATATATATATATATATATATATATATATATATATCAATAGTAGAAAGGGGGGTACCAGCGCGATCCCTCACCCCTGCTGCCATCTACAATGTAGTCTAATGCTGACAGTTTCCGAGAACTTGATTGCGTAATCGATTGGGAATTTGGAACACCTGTGCTGTCAGTCATTAATCAAATTGTTTCCGGCAAAGTTTATTAATATCTTTGGAGTTCGACCAGAATTGTTTCCGGGGCAAAGTTTATAAATAACTGAAAGGTGATGGCAAGGTTAATTGTAACTCCGGCGAATGTTTTGATCTTAGAGTTTAACGCGGGAAAAGGTTTCTTAGTAATTTCAAATGTGACAGCGCAGGGATGCCAAAAACAAGGGGAACACGATGAAATTACGTTTAGAGATTATTTGGGCGAAACCGTTTTAGACATTTTAGGGAATTATTTCGGCGAAACAGTTAGAGACATTTTAAAAGATGATTTTAGAAGATGTTTTAGAAGAGGTTTTGAGTGTGGTCGTTATAATACACAAGTTCTATTTAAACAGTGTCGTGAGGTCCCATACCCCAACCCCAAAGGGCCCCGATCCCCCTACCCCGACCCAAACGGCTCCGATCCACATACCCCAACCCCGAAGGAAGCCCCCGGCCCCCAAAGGTTCCCCCGAGCTCCCAAAGGGTCCCCCGGGTCCCCGGCGCCCCAAAGGCCCCTGAGCCCTCATTTTTTAATACTTTTTTAAGGCTTTTTTATATCTTTTCAGAACAATTTCCTTTCTTAATGTCCCTCCTAAACCTATTTTACAAGTTGAAGTACTTATGTTTTTCAACCACAACTATACTTTACAGCTTTTTGGTTACCTCAACAACAAGAAATACTCTTCAAAGACCATTTCAGAGCAAGTTACTTTCTTAATGTCCCTCCTAAACCCACTTTCCAACTTGAAGTACTTATCTTTTTCATCCACAACTACGCACTTTACAGCTTTTTGGTTACCTCAACACCAAGAAATACTTTTCAAAGACCATTTCAGACAAAGTTACTTTCTTAATGTCCCTCCTAAACCCATTTTCCAACATGAAGTACTTATCTTTTTCACCCACAACTATACTTTACAGCTTTTTGGATACCTCAACACCAAGAAATACTTTTCAAAGACCATTTCAAAGCAAGTTACTTTCTTAATGTCCCTCCTAAACCCATTTTCCAACATGAAGTATTTATCTTTTTCACCCAAAACTATACTTTACAGCTTTTTGGATACCTCAACACCAAGAAATACTTTTCAAAGACCATTTCAGAGCAAGTTACTTTCTTAATGTCCCTTCTAAACCCATTTTCCAACTTGAAGTACTTATCTTTTTCACCCACAACTATACTTTACAGCTTTTGAATACCTCAACACCAAGAAATACTTTTCAAAGACCATTTCAGAGCAAGTTACTTTCTTAATGTCCCTCCTAAGCCCATTTTCCAACTTGAAGTACTTATGTTTTTCACCCACAACTATACTTTACAGCTTTTTGGATACCTCAACACCAAGAAATACTTTTCAAAGACCATTTCAGAGCAAGTTACTTTCTTAATGTCCCTCCTAAACCCATTTTCCAACTTGAAGTACTTATCTTTTTCACCCACAACTATACTTTACAGCTTTTTGGTTACCTCAACACCAAGAAATACTTTTCAAAGACCATTTCAGAGCAAGTTACTTTCTTAATGTCCCTCCTAAACCCATTTTCCAACTTGAAGTACTTATCTTTTTCACCCATAACTATACTTTACAGCTTTTTGGATACCTCAACACCAAGAAATACTTTTCAAAGACCATTTCAGAGCAAGTTACTTTCTTAATGTCCCTCCTAAACCCATTTTCCAACATGAAGTACTTATCTTTTTCATTCACAACTATACTTTACAGCTTTTTGGATACCTCAACACCAAGAAATACTTTTCAAAGACCATTTCAGAGCAAGTTACTTTCTTAATATCCCTTCTAAACCTATTTTACAAGTTGAAGTACTTATCTTTTTCACCCACAACTATACTTTACAGCTTTTTGGATACCTCAACACCAAGAAATACTCTTCAAAGACCATTTCAGAGCAAGTTACTTTCTTAATGTCCCTCCTAAACCCATTTTCCAACTTGAAGTACTTATCTTTTTCACCCACAACTATACTTTACAGCTTTTTGGTTACCTCAACACCAAGAAATACTTTTCAAAGACCATTTCAGAGCAAGTTACTTTCTTAATGTCCCTCCTAAACCCATTTTCCAACTTGAAGTACTTATCTTTTTCATCCACAACTATACTTTACAGCTTTTTGGATACCTCAACACCAAGAAATACTTTTCAAAGACCATTTCAGAGCAAGTTACTTTCTTAATCTCCCTTCTAAACCCATTTCCCAACTTGAAGTACTTATCTTTTTCACCCACAACTATACTTTACAGCTTTTTGGTTACCTCAACACCAAGAAATACTTTTCAAAGACCATTTCAGAGCAAGTTACTTTCTTAATGTCCCTCCTAAACCCATTTTACAAGTTGAAGCACTTATCTTTTTCAACCACAACTATACTTTACAGCTTTTTGGATACCTCAACACCAAGAAATACTTTTCAAAGACCATTTCAGAGCAAGTTACTTTCTTAATGTCCCTTCTAAACCCATTTTTTCCAACTTGAAGTACTTATCTTTTTCACCCACAACTACACTTTACAGCTTTTTGGATACCTCAACACCAAGAAATACTTTTCAAAGACCATTTCAGAGTAAGTTACTTTCTTAATGTCCCTTCTAAACCCATTTTTCAACTTGAAGTACTTATCTTTTTCACCCACAACTATACTTTACAGCTTTTTGGATACCTCAACACCAAGAAATACTTTTCAAAGACCATTCCAGAGCAAGTTACTTTCTTAAAGTCCCTCCTAAACCCATTTTCCAACTTGAAGTACTTATCTTTTTCAACCACAACTATACTTTACAGCTTTTTGGATACCTCAACACCAAGAAATACTTTTCAAAGACCATTTCAGAGCAAGTTACTTTCTTAATGTCCCTCCTAAACCCATTTTCCAACATGAAGTACTTGTCTTTTTCACCCACAGCTATACTTTACAGCTTTTTGGATACCTCAATACCAAGAAAAACTTTTCAAAGACCATTTCAGAGCAAGTTACTTTCTTAATGTCCCTTCTAAACCTATTTTCCAACTTGAAGTACTTATCTTTTTCACCCACAACTATACTTTACAGCTTTTTGGATTCCTCAACACCAAGAAATACTCTTCAGAGACCATTTCAGAGCAAGTTACTTTCTTAATGTCCCTTCTAAACCCATTTTCCAACTTGAAGTACTTATCTTTTTCACCCACAACTATACTTTACAGCTTTTTGGATACCTCAACACAAAGAAATACTTTTCAAAGACCATTTCAGAGCAAGTTACTTTCTTAATGTCCCTTCTAAACCCATTTTCCAACTTGAAGTACTTATCTTTTTCACCCACAACTATACTTTACAGCTTTTTGGATACCTCAACACCAAGAAATACTTTTCAAAGACCATTTCAGAACAATTTCCTTTCTTAATGTCCCTCCTAAACCTATTTTACAAGTTGAAGTACTTATCTTTTTCAACCACAACTATACTTTACAGCTTTTTGGTTACCTCAACAACAAGAAATACTCTTCAAAGACCATTTCAGAGCAAGTTACTTTCTTAATGTCCCTCCTAAACCCACTTTCCAACTTGAAGTACTTATCTTTTTCATCCACAACTATACTTTACAGCTTTTTGGTTACCTCAACACCAAGAAATACTTTTCAAAGACCATTTCAGACAAAGTTACTTTCTTAATGTCCCTCCTAAACCCATTTTCCAACATGAAGTACTTATCTTTTTCACCCACAACTATACTTTACAGCTTTTTGGATACCTCAACACCAAGAAATACTTTTCAAAGACCATTTCAAAGCAAGTTACTTTCTTAATGTACCTCCTAAACCCATTTTCCAACATGAAGTATTTATCTTTTTCACCCACAACTATACTTTACAGCTTTTTGGATACCTCAACACCAAGAAATACTTTTCAAAGACCATTTCAGAGCAAGTTACTTTCTTAATATCCCTTCTAAACCCATTTTCCAACTTGAAGTACTTATCTTTTTCACCCACAACTATACTTTACAGCTTTTGAATACCTCAACACCAAGAAATACTTTTCAAAGACCATTTCAGAGCAAGTTACTTTCTTAATGTCCCTCCTAAGCCCATTTTCCAACTTGAAGTACTTATCTTTTTCACCCACAACTATACTTTACAGCTTTTTGGATACCTCAACACCAAGAAATACTTTTCAAAGACCATTTCAGAGCAAGTTACTTTCTTAATGTCCCTCCTAAACCCACTTTCCAACTTGAAGTACTTATCTTTTTCACCCACAACTATACTTTACAGCTTTTTGGTTACCTCAACACCAAGAAATACTCTTCAAAGACCATTTCAGAGCAAGTTACTTTCTTAATGTCCCTCCTAAACCCGCTTTCCAACTTGAAGTACTTATCTTTTTCATCCACAACTATACTTTACAGCTTTTTGGTTACCTCAACACCAAGAAATACTTTTCAAAGACCATTTCAGAGCAAAGTTACTTTCTTAATGTCCCTCCTAAACCCATTTTCCAACATGAAGTACTTATCTTTTTCACCCACAACTATACTTTACAGCTTTTTGGATACCTCAACACCAAGAAATACTTTTCAAAGACCATTTCAAAGCAAGTTACTTTCTTAATGTCCCTCCTAAACCCATTTTCCAACATGAAGTATTTATCTTTTTCACCCAAAACTATACTTTACAGCTTTTTGGATACCTCAACACCAAGAAATACTTTTCAAAGACCATTTCAGAGCAAGTTACTTTCTTAATGTCCCTTCTAAACCCATTTTCCAACTTGAAGTACTTATCTTTTTCACCCACAACTATACTTTACAGCTTTTGAATACCTCAACACCAAGAAATACTTTTCAAAGACCATTTCAGAGCAAGTTACTTTCTTAATGTCCCTCCTAAGCCCATTTTCGAACTTGAAGTACTTATCTTTTTCACCCACAACTATACTTTACAGCTTTTTGGATACCTCAACACCAAGAAATACTTTTCAAAGACCATTTCAGAGCAAGTTACTTTCTTAATGTCTCTCCTAAACCCACTTTCCAACTTGAAGTACTTATCTTTTTCACCCAAAACTATACTTTACAGCTTTTTGATTACCTCAACACCAAGAAATACTTTTCAAAGACCATTTCAGAGCAAGTTACTTTCTTAATGTCCCTCCTAAACCCATTTTCCAACATGAAGTACTTATCTTTTTCATTCACAACTATACTTTACAGCTTTTTGGATACCTCAACACCAAGAAATACTTTTCAAAGACCATTTCAGAGCAAGTTACTTTCTTAATGTCCCTCCTAAACCCATTTTCCAACTTGAAGTACTTATCTTTTTCATCCACAACTATACTTTACAGCTTTTTGGATACCTCAACACCAAGAAATACTTTTCAAAGACCATTTCAGAGCAAGTTACTTTCTTAATCTCCCTTCTAAACCCATTTTCCAACTTGAAGTACTTATCTTTTTCACCCACAACTATACTTTACAGCTTTTTGGTTACCTCAACACCAAGAAATACTTTTCAAAGACCATTTCAGAGCAAGTTACTTTCTTAATGTCCCTCCTAAACCCATATTACAAGTTGAAGTACTTATCTTTTTCAACCACAACTATACTTTACAGCTTTTTGGATACCTCAACACCAAGAAATACTTTTCAAAGACCATTTCAGAGCAAGTTACTTTCTTAATGTCCCTTCTAAACCCATTTTTCCAACTTGAAGTACTTATCTTTTTCATCCACAACTATACTTTACAGCTTTTTGGATACCTCAACACCAAGAAATACTTTTCAAAGACCATTTCAGAGCAAGTTACTTTCTTAATCTCCCTTCTAAACCCATTTTCCAACTTGAAGTACTTATCTTTTTCACCCACAACTATACTTTACAGCTTTTTGGTTACCTCAACACCAAGAAATACTTTTCAAAGACCATTTCAGAGCAAGTTACTTTCTTAATGTCCCTCCTAAACCCATATTACAAGTTGAAGTACTTATCTTTTTCAACCACAACTATACTTTACAGCTTTTTGGATACCTCAACACCAAGAAATACTTTTCAAAGACCATTTCAGAGCAAGTTACTTTCTTAATGTCCCTTCTAAACCCATTTTTCCAACTTGAAGTACTTATCTTTTTCACCCACAACTACACTTTACAGCTTTTTGGATACCTCAACACCAAGAAATACTTTTCAAAAACCATTTCAGAGCAAGTTACTTTCTTAATGTCCCTTCTAAACCCATTTTTCAACTTGAAGTACTTATCTTTTTCACCCACAACTATACTTTACAGCTTTTTGGATACCTCAACACCAAGAAATACTTTTCAAAGACCATTCCAGAGTAAGTTACTTTCTTAATGTCCCTCCTAAACCCATTTTCCAACTTGAAGTACTTGTCTTTTTCACCCACAACTATACTTTACAGCTTTTTGGATTCCTCAACACCAAGAAATACTCTTCAAAGACCATTTCAGAGCAAGTTACTTTCTTAATGTCCCTTCTAAACCCATTTTCCAACTTGAAGTACTTATCTTTTTCACCCACAACTACACTTTACAGCTTTTTGGATACCTCAACACCAAGAAATACTTTTCAAAGACCATTTCAGAGCAAGTTACTTTCTTAATGTCCCTCCTAAACCCATTTTCCAACTTGAAGTACTTATCTTTTTCACCCACAACTATACTTTACAGCTTTTTGGATACCTCAACACCAAGAAATACTTTTCAAAGACCATTTCAGAGCAAGTTACTTTCTTAATGTCCCTCTTAAACCCATTTTCCAACATGAAGTACTTATCTTTTTCATTCAGAACTATACTTTACAGCTTTATGGATACCTCAACACCAAGAAATACTTTTCAAAGACCATTTCAGAGCAAGTTACTTTCTTAATGTCCCTCCTAAACCCATTTTCCAACATGAAGTACTTATCTTTTTCACCCACAACTATACTTTACAGCTTTTTGGATACCTCAACACCAAGAAATACTTTTCAAAGACCATTTCAAAGCAAGTTACTTTCTTAATGTACCTCCTAAACCCATTTTCCAACATGAAGTATTTATCTTTTTCACCCAAAACTATACTTTACAGCTTTTTGGATACCTCAACACCAAGAAATACTTTTCAAAGACCATTTCAGAGCAAGTTACTTTCTTAATATCCCTTCTAAACCCATTTTCCAACTTGAAGTACTTATCTTTTTCACCCACAACTATACTTTACAGCTTTTGAATACCTCAACACCAAGAAATACTTTTCAAAGACCATTTCAGAGCAAGTTACTTTCTTAATGTCCCTCCTAAGCCCATTTTCCAACTTGAAGTACTTATCTTTTTCACCCACAACTATACTTTACAGCTTTTTGGATACCTCAACACCAAGAAATACTTTTCAAAGACCATTTCAGAGCAAGTTACTTTCTTAATGTCCCTCCTAAACCCACTTTCCAACTTGAAGTACTTATCTTTTTCACCCACAACTATACTTTACAGCTTTTTGGTTACCTCAACAACAAGAAATACTCTTCAAAGACCATTTCAGAGCAAGTTACTTTCTTAATGTCCCTCCTAAACCCGCTTTCCAACTTGAAGTACTTATCTTTTTCATCCACAACTATACTTTACAGCTTTTTGGTTACCTCAACACCAAGAAATACTTTTCAAAGACCATTTCAGACAAGTTACTTTCTTAATGTCCCTCCTAAACCCATTTTCCAACTTGAAGTACTTATCTTTTTCACCCACAACTATACTTTACAGCTTTTTGGATACCTCAACACCAAGAAATACTTTTCAAAGACCATTTCAAAGCAAGTTACTTTCTTAATGTCCCTCCTAAACCCATTTTCCAACATGAAGTATTTATCTTTTTCACCCAAAACTATACTTTACAGCTTTTTGGATACCTCAACACCAAGAAATACTTTTCAAAGACCATTTCAGAGCAAGTTACTTTCTTAATGTCCCTTCTAAACCCATTTTCCAACTTGAAGTACTTATCTTTTTCACCCACAACTATACTTTACAGCTTTTGAATACCTCAACACCAAGAAATACTTTTCAAAGACCATTTCAGAGCAAGTTACTTTCTTAATGTCCCTCCTAAGCCCATTTTCGAACTTGAAGTACTTATCTTTTTCACCCACAACTATACTTTACAGCTTTTTGGATACCTCAACACCAAGAAATACTTTTCAAAGACCATTTCAGAGCAAGTTACTTTCTTAATGTCTCTCCTAAACCCACTTTCCAACTTGAAGTACTTATCTTTTTCACCCAAAACTATACTTTACAGCTTTTTGATTACCTCAACACCAAGAAATACTTTTCAAAGACCATTTCAGAGCAAGTTACTTTCTTAATGTCCCTCCTAAACCCATTTTCCAACATGAAGTACTTATCTTTTTCATTCACAACTATACTTTACAGCTTTTTGGATACCTCAACACCAAGAAATACTTTTCAAAGACCATTTCAGAGCAAGTTACTTTCTTAATGTCCCTCCTAAACCCATTTTCCAACTTGAAGTACTTATCTTTTTCATCCACAACTATACTTTACAGCTTTTTGGATACCTCAACACCAAGAAATACTTTTCAAAGACCATTTCAGAGCAAGTTACTTTCTTAATCTCCCTTCTAAACCCATTTTCCAACTTGAAGTACTTATCTTTTTCACCCACAACTATACTTTACAGCTTTTTGGTTACCTCAACACCAAGAAATACTTTTCAAAGACCATTTCAGAGCAAGTTACTTTCTTAATGTCCCTCCTAAACCCATATTACAAGTTGAAGTACTTATCTTTTTCAACCACAACTATACTTTACAGCTTTTTGGATACCTCAACACCAAGAAATACTTTTCAAAGACCATTTCAGAGCAAGTTACTTTCTTAATGTCCCTTCTAAACCCATTTTTCCAACTTGAAGTACTTATCTTTTTCATCCACAACTATACTTTACAGCTTTTTGGATACCTCAACACCAAGAAATACTTTTCAAAGACCATTTCAGAGCAAGTTACTTTCTTAATCTCCCTTCTAAACCCATTTTCCAACTTGAAGTACTTATCTTTTTCACCCACAACTATACTTTACAGCTTTTTGGTTACCTCAACACCAAGAAATACTTTTCAAAGACCATTTCAGAGCAAGTTACTTTCTTAATGTCCCTCCTAAACCCATATTACAAGTTGAAGTACTTATCTTTTTCAACCACAACTATACTTTACAGCTTTTTGGATACCTCAACACCAAGAAATACTTTTCAAAGACCATTTCAGAGCAAGTTACTTTCTTAATGTCCCTTCTAAACCCATTTTTCCAACTTGAAGTACTTATCTTTTTCACCCACAACTACACTTTACAGCTTTTTGGATACCTCAACACCAAGAAATACTTTTCAAAAACCATTTCAGAGCAAGTTACTTTCTTAATGTCCCTTCTAAACCCATTTTTCAACTTGAAGTACTTATCTTTTTCACCCACAACTATACTTTACAGCTTTTTGGATACCTCAACACCAAGAAATACTTTTCAAAGACCATTCCAGAGTAAGTTACTTTCTTAATGTCCCTCCTAAACCCATTTTCCAACTTGAAGTACTTGTCTTTTTCACCCACAACTATACTTTACAGCTTTTTGGATTCCTCAACACCAAGAAATACTCTTCAAAGACCATTTCAGAGCAAGTTACTTTCTTAATGTCCCTTCTAAACCCATTTTCCAACTTGAAGTACTTATCTTTTTCACCCACAACTACACTTTACAGCTTTTTGGATACCTCAACACCAAGAAATACTTTTCAAAGACCATTTCAGAGCAAGTTACTTTCTTAATGTCCCTCCTAAACCCATTTTCCAACTTGAAGTACTTATCTTTTTCACCCACAACTATACTTTACAGCTTTTTGGATACCTCAACACCAAGAAATACTTTTCAAAGACCATTTCAGAGCAAGTTACTTTCTTAATGTCCCTCTTAAACCCATTTTCCAACATGAAGTACTTATCTTTTTCATTCAGAACTATACTTTACAGCTTTATGGATACCTCAACACCAAGAAATACTTTTCAAAGACCATTTCAGAGCAAGTTACTTTCTTAATGTCCCTTCTAAACCAATTTTCCAACTTGAAGTACTTATCTTTTTCACCCACAACTATACTTTACAGCTTTTTGGATACCTCAACACCAAGAAATACTTTTCAAAGACCATTTCAGAGCAAGTTACTTTCTTAATGTCCCTCCTAAACCCATTTTCCAACTTGAAGTACTTATCTTTTTCACCCACAACTATACTTTACAGCTTTTTGGATACCTCAACACCAAGAAATACTTTTCAAAGACCATTTCAGAGCAAGTTACTTTCTTAATGTCCCTTCTAAACCCATTTTTCAACTTGAAGTACTTATCTTTTTCACCCACAACTATACTTTACAGCTTTTTGGATACCTCAACACCAAGAAATACTTTTCAAAGACGATTCCAGAGCAAGTTACTTTCTTAATGTCCCTCATAAAACCCATTTTCCAACTTGAAGTACTTATATTTTTCACCCACCACTATACTTTACAGCTTTTTGGTTACCTCAACACCAAGAAATACTTTTCAAAGACCATTTCAGAGCAAGTTACTTTCTTAATGTCCCTCCTAAACCCTTTTTTCAACTTGAAGTACTTATCTTTTTCACCCAAAACTATACTTTACAGCTTTTTGGATACCTCAACACCAAGAAATACTTTTCAAAGACCATTTCAGAGCAAGTTACTTTCTTAATGTCCCTCCTAAACACATTTTCCAACTTGAAGTACTTATCTTTTTCACCCACAACTATACTTTACAGCTTTATGGATACCTCAACACCAAGAAATACTTTTCAAAGACCATTTCAGAGCAAGTTACTTTCTTAATGTCCCTTCTAAACCTATTTTCCAACTTGAAGTACTTATCTTTTTCACCCACAACTATACTTTACAGCTTTTTGGATTCCTCAACACCAAGAAATACTCTTCAGAGACCATTTCAGAGCAAGTTACTTTCTTAATGTCCCTTCTAAACCCATTTTCCAACTTGAAGTACTTATCTTTTTCACCCACAACTATACTTTACAGCTTTTTGGATACCTCAACACAAAGAAATACTTTTCAAAGACCATTTCAGAGCAAGTTACTTTCTTAATGTCCCTTCTAAACCCATTTTCCAACTTGAAGTACTTATCTTTTTCACCCACAACTATACTTTACAGCTTTTTGGATACCTCAACACCAAGAAATACTTTTCAAAGACCATTTCAGAACAATTTCCTTTCTTAATGTCCCTCCTAAACCTATTTTACAAGTTGAAGTACTTATCTTTTTCAACCACAACTATACTTTACAGCTTTTTGGTTACCTCAACAAAAAGAAATACTCTTCAAAGACCATTTCAGAGCAAGTTACTTTCTTAATGTCCCTCCTAAACCCACTTTCCAACTTGAAGTACTTATCTTTTTCATCCACAACTATACTTTACAGCTTTTTGGTTACCTCAACACCAAGAAATACTTTTCAAAGACCATTTCAGACAAAGTTACTTTCTTAATGTCCCTCCTAAACCCATTTTCCAACATGAAGTACTTATCTTTTTCACCCACAACTATACTTTACAGCTTTTTGGATACCTCAACACCAAGAAATACTTTTCAAAGACCATTTCAAAGCAAGTTACTTTCTTAATGTACCTCCTAAACCCATTTTCCAACATGAAGTATTTATCTTTTTCACCCAAAACTATACTTTACAGCTTTTTGGATACCTCAACACCAAGAAATACTTTTCAAAGACCATTTCAGAGCAAGTTACTTTCTTAATGTCCCTTCTAAACCCATTTTCCAACTTGAAGTACTTATCTTTTTCACCCACAACTATACTTTACAGCTTTTGAATACCTCAACACCAAGAAATACTTTTCAAAGACCATTTCAGAGCAAGTTACTTTCTTAATGTCCCTCCTAAGCCCATTTTCCAACTTGAAGTACTTATCTTTTTCACCCACAACTATACTTTACAGCTTTTTGGATACCTCAACACCAAGAAATACTTTTCAAAGACCATTTCAGAGCAAGTTACTTTCTTAATGTCCCTCCTAAACCCACTTTCCAACTTGAAGTACTTATCTTTTTCACCCACAACTATACTTTACAGCTTTTTGGTTATACTCTTCAAAGACCATTTCAGAGCAAGTTACTTTCTTAATGTCCCTCCTAAACCCACTTTCCAACTTGAAGTACTTATCTTTTTCATCCACAACTATACTTTACAGCTTTTTGGTTACCTCAACACCAAGAAATACTTTTCAAAGACCATTTCAGACAAAGTTACTTTCTTAATGTCCCTCCTAAACCCATTTTCCAACATGAAGTACTTATCTTTTTCACCCACAACTATACTTTACAGCTTTTTGGATACCTCAACACCAAGAAATACTTTTCAAAGACCATTTCAAAGCAAGTTACTTTCTTAATGTCCCTCCTAAACCCATTTTCCAACATGAAGTATTTATCTTTTTCACCCAAAACTATACTTTACAGCTTTTTGGATACCTCAACACCAAGAAATACTTTTCAAAGACCATTTCAGAGCAAGTTACTTTCTTAATGTCCCTTCTAAACCCATTTTCCAACTTGAAGTACTTATCTTTTTCACCCACAACTATACTTTACAGCTTTTGAATACCTCAACACCAAGAAATACTTTTCAAAGACCATTTCAGAGCAAGTTACTTTCTTAATGTCCCTCCTAAGCCCATTTTCCAACTTGAAGTACTTATCTTTTTCACCCACAACTATACTTTACAGCTTTTTGGATACCTCAACACCAAGAAATACTTTTCAAAGACCATTTCAGAGCAAGTTACTTTCTTAATGTCCCTCCTAAACCCACTTTTCCAACTTGAAGTACTTATCTTTTTCACCCAAAACTATACTTTACAGCTTTTTGATTACCTCAACACCAAGAAATACTTTTCAAAGACCATTTCAGAGCAAGTTACTTTCTTAATGTCCCTCCTAAACCCATTTTCCAACATGAAGTACTTATCTTTTTCATTCACAACTATACTTTACAGCTTTTTGGATACCTCAACACCAAGAAATACTTTTCAAAGACCATTTCAGAGCAAGTTACTTTCTTAATGTCCCTCCTAAACCCATTTTCCAACTTGAAGTACTTATCTTTTTCATCCAAAACTATACTTTACAGCTTTTTGGATACCTCAACACCAAGAAATACTTTTCAAAGACCATTTCAGAGCAAGTTACTTTCTTAATCTCCCTTCTAAACCCATTTTCCAACTTGAAGTACTTATCTTTTTCACCCACAACTATACTTTACAGCTTTTTGGTTACCTCAACACCAAGAAATACTTTTCAAAGACCATTTCAGAGCAAGTTACTTTCTTAATCTCCCTTCTAAACCCATTTTCCAACTTGAAGTACTTATCTTTTTCACCCACAACTATACTTTACAGCTTTTTGGTTACCTCAACACCAAGAAATACTTTTCAAAGACCATTTCAGAGCAAGTTACTTTCTTAATGTCCCTCCTAAACCCATATTACAAGTTGAAGTACTTATCTTTTTCAACCACAACTATACTTTACAGCTTTTTGGATACCTCAACACCAAGAAATACTTTTCAAAGACCATTTCAGAGCAAGTTACTTTCTTAATGTCCCTTCTAAACCCATTTTTCCAACTTGAAGTACTTATCTTTTTCACCCACAACTACACTTTACAGCTTTTTGGATACCTCAACACCAAGAAATACTTTTCAAAGACCATTTCAGAGCAAGTTACTTTCTTAATGTCCCTTCTAAACCCATTTTTCAACTTGAAGTACTTATCTTTTTCACCCACAACTATACTTTACAGCTTTTTGGATACCTCAACACCAAGAAATACTTTTCAAAGACCATTCCAGAGTAAGTTACTTTCTTAATGTCCCTCCTAAACCCATTTTCCAACTTGAAGTACTTGTCTTTTTCACCCACAACTATACTTTACAGCTTTTTGGATTCCTCAACACCAAGAAATACTCTTCAAAGACCATTTCAGAGCAAGTTACTTTCTTAATGTCCCTTCTAAACCCATTTTCCAACTTGAAGTACTTATCTTTTTCACCCACAACTACACTTTACAGCTTTTTGGATACCTCAACACCAAGAAATACTTTTCAAAGACCATTTCAGAGCAAGTTACTTTCTTAATGTCCCTCCTAAACCCATTTTCCAACTTGAAGTACTTATCTTTTTCACCCACAACTATACTTTACAGCTTTTTGGATACCTCAACACCAAGAAATACTTTTCAAAGACCATTTCAGAGCAAGTTACTTTCTTAATGTCCCTCCTAAACCCATTTTCCAACATGAAGTACTTATCTTTTTCATTCAGAACTATACTTTACAGCTTTATGGATACCTCAACACCAAGAAATACTTTTCAAAGACCATTTCAGAGCAAGTTACTTTCTTAATGTCCCTTCTAAACCCATTTTCCAACTTGAAGTACTTATCTTTTTCACCCACAACTATACTTTACAGCTTTTTGGATACCTCAACACCAAGAAATACTTTTCAAAGACCATTTCAGAGCAAGTTACTTTCTTAATGTCCCTCCTAAACCCATTTTCCAACTTGAAGTACTTATCTTTTTCACCCACAACTATACTTTACAGCTTTTTGGATACCTCAACACCAAGAAATACTTTTCAAAGACCATTTCAGAGCAAGTTACTTTCTTAATGTCCCTTCTAAACCCATTTTTCAACTTGAAGTACTTATCTTTTTCACCCACAACTATACTTTACAGCTTTTTGGATACCTCAACACCAAGAAATACTTTTCAAAGACGATTCCAGAGCAAGTTACTTTCTTAATGTCCCTCATAAAACCCATTTTCCAACTTGAAGTACTTATATTTTTCACCCACAACTATACTGTACAGCTTTTTGGTTACCTCAACACCAAGAAATACTTTTCAAAGACCATTTCAGAGCAAGTTACTTTCTTAATGTCCCTCCTAAACCCTTTTTTCAACTTGAAGTACTTATCTTTTTCACCCAAAACTATACTTTACAGCTTTTTGGATACCTCAACACCAAGAAATACTTTTCAAAGACCATTTCAGAGCAAGTTACTTTCTTAATGTCCCTCCTAAACACATTTTCCAACTTGAAGTACTTATCTTTTTCACCCACAACTATACTTTACAGCTTTTTGGATACCTCAACATCAAGAAATACTCTTCAAAGACCATTTCAGAGCAAGTTACTTTCTTAATGTCCCTTCTAAACCCATTTTCCAACTTGAAGTACTTATCTTTTTCACCCACAACTATACTTTACAGCTTTTGGGATACCTCAAGACCAAGAAATACTTTTCAAAGACCATTTCAGAGCAAGTTCCTTTCTTAATGTCCCTCCTAAACCCATTTTCGAACTTGAAGTGCTTATCTTTTTCACCCACAACTATACTTTACAGCTTTTTGGTTACCTCAACACCAAGAAATACTTTTCAAAAGACATTTCAGAGCAAGTTACTTTCTTAGTGTCCCTCCTAAACCCATTTTCCAACTTGAAGTACTTATCTTTTTCACCCAAAACTATACTTTACAGCTTTTTGGTTACCTCAACACCAAGAAATACTCTTCAAAGACCATTTCAGAGCAAGTTACTTTCTTAATGTCCCTCCTAAACCCATTTTCCAACTTGAAGTACTTATCTTTTTCCCCCACAACTATACTTTACAGCTTTTAAATACCTCAACACCAAGAAATACTTTTCAAAGACCATTTCAGAGCAAGTTACTTTCTTAATGTTCCTCCTAAACCCATTTTCCAACTTGAAGTACTTATCTTTTTCACCCAAAACTATACTTTACAGCTTTTTGGTTACCTCAACACCAAGAAATACTTTTCAAAGACCATTTCAGAGCAAGTTACTTTCTTAATGTCCCTCCTAAACCCATTTTCCAACTTGAAGTACTTATCTTTTTCATCCACAACTATACTTTACAGCTTTTTGGATACCTCAACACCAAGAAATACTTTTCAAAGACCATTTCAGAGCAAGTTACTTTCTTAATCTCCCTTCTAAACCCCTTTTCCAACTTGAAGTACTTATATTTTTCGCCCACAACTATACTTTACAGCTTTTTCGTTACCTCAACACCAAGAAATACTTTTCAAAGACCATTTCAGAGCAAGTTACTTTCTTAATGTCCCTCCTAAACCCATTTTACAAGTTGAAGTACTTATCTTTTTCAACCACAACTATACTTTACAGCTTTTTGGATACCTCAACACCAAGAAATAGTTTTCAAAGACCATTTCAGAGCAAGTTGCTTTCTTAATGTCCCTCCTAAACCCATTTTCCAACTTGAAGTACTTATCTTTTTCACCCACAACTATACTTTACAGCTTTTTGGTTAACTCAACACCAAGAAATACTTTTCCCGGAAGAAGAAAAGGCCCAAGACATAAAAAATTTAAAGTTCACTTCTAAATTTTTCCGTAGAAGATAGAAAAAGTTATACCATGATTGTGATTATTTTCTATGAAGATAAAAAGTTTCACTTTAATTCTAAATTTTCTTAAATTCAGTTCCAACCTTTCTCAAAGAGATGAAAAAATTTAAAGTTCTGTTCCAAATATTTCCCCGGAAGAAGAAAAATTCAACTTCGATTCTGAATTTTCTCAATGAAAATGAAATAAGTTATTGATCAATTCTATTTTCTCAAAATATTATAAATTTTCCACTTCAATTCAGATTTTTCTCAAAGAGATGAAAAATTTAAAATATTGTTCCAAATTTTTCTTAGAAGATAGAAAAGTTCAATTTCTAATCTGAATTTTACCAAAGAACATAATTCAATTCTAATTTCTCAAGAGAAAATAAAAAGCTTCCACTTCAGTTTTAAGTTCACCAAGACATAAAAAATTTAAAGTTCAGTTCTAAATTTTTACATAGAAGATAGGAAAAGTTATACTATGATTGTGATTATTTTCCATGAAGATAAAAAGTTTCATTTTAATTCTAAATTTTCTTAAATTCAATTCCGACCTTTCTCAAAGAGATGAAAAAATTTAAAGTTCTGTTCCAAATATTTTCCCGGAAAAGAAAAGTTCAACTTCGATTCTGAATTTTCTCAATGAAAATGAAATAAGTTATTGATCAATTCTATTTTCCTAAAATAATATAAAATTTTCCACTTCAATTCAGGTTTTTCTCAGAGATGACAAAATTTAAAATATTTTTCAAAATTTTTCATAGGAGATAGAAAAAGTTATACTTTGATTGTGATTATTCTTCATGAAGATATGGAGCTCCACTTTAATTCTAAGTTTTCTCGAAGAAGTGCAAAATGTACAAGTTCTCTTCTGAATTTTCTTAGAGGAGAAAAAAAAAGTTAGCTCAATTCTGAAATTTACCAATGAAAATGAAAAAGCTTCCATTTCAGTTCATAATTTCTCAAAGACATAAAAATTTAAAGTTCAATTCTAAATTTTTCCATAGAAGATAGGAATGGCTATACTATGATTGTGATTATTTACCATGAAGATAAAAAGTTTCACTCTATTTCTAATTTTTCTTATATTCAGTTCATTCATCTAACCACCAAAAACAATAGGTTAGGTTAAGTTAGGTATAAATAAACATTAATAAATAATTAGAAACATTTCTCCATGTTTAAGTTAGGCTAGTTAGGTAACTTATCATGAGCGCTCATGATAAGCTAACCTAACCTAACTTAAACATGGTAAAAAGATTAAATTAGGTTAGGTTAGATTAAGTTAGGTCAGGTTAAGTTAGGTTAGGTTAGGTTAGCCTACGTACGCGCGCGTACGTAGGCTAACCTAACCTAACCTAACTTAACCTGACCTAACTTAATCTAACCTAACCTAACCTAATTTAATCTTTTTACCATGTTTAAGTTAGGTTAGCTTATCATGAGCGCTCATGATAAGTTAACCTAACCTAGCCTAACTTAAACATGGAGAAATGTTTCTAATTATTTATTAATATTTATTTATACCTAACCTAACCTATTGTTTTTGGTGGTTAGATGAATGAACTGAATTTAAGAAAAATTAGAAATAGAGTGAAACTTTTTATCTTCATGGTAAATAATCACAATCATAGTATAGCCATTCCTATCTTCTATGGAAAAATTTAGAATTGAACTTTAAATTTTTATGTCTTTGAGAAATTATGAACTGAAATGGAAGCTTTTTCATTTTCATTGGTAAATTTCAGAATTGAGCTAACTTTTTTTCTCCTCTCTAAGAAAATTCAGAAGAGAACTTGTACATTTTGCACTTCTTCGAGAAAACTTAGAATTAAAGTGGAGCTCCATATCTTCATGAAGAATAATCACAATCAAAGTATAACTTTTTCTATCTTCTATGAAAAATTTGGAACAATATTTTAAATTTTGTCATCTCTTTGAGAAAAATCTGAATTGAAGTGGAAAATTTTATATTATTTTAGGAAAATAGAATTGATCAATAACTTATTTCATTTTCATTGAGAAAATTCAGAATCGAAGTTGAACTTTTCTTTTCCGGGAAAATATTTGGAACAGAACTTTAAATTTTTTCATCTCTTTGAGAAAGGTCGGAATTGAATTTAAGAAAATTTAGAATTAAAATGAAACTTTTTATCTTCATGGAAAATAATCACAATCATAGTATAACTTTTCCTATCTTCTATGGAAAAATTTAGAACTGAACTTTAAATTTTTTATGTCTTGGTGAACTTAAAACTGATGTGGAAGCTTTTTATTTTCTCTGGAGAAATTAGAATTGAATTATGTTCTTTGGTAAAATTCAGAAGAGAACTTGAACTTTTCTATCTTCTATGGAAAATTTGGAACAGTATTTAAAATTTTTTCATCTGTTTGAGAAAAATCTGAACTGAAGTGGAAAATTTTTATATTATTTTGGGAAAATAGAAATGATCAATAACTTATTTCATTTTCATTGAGAAAATTCAGAATCGAAGTTGAACTTTTCTTCACTTCTTTGAGAAAAATTAAAAATTGAAGTGAAACTTTTAATCTTCATAGGAAATAATCAAAATCATAGTATAACTTTTCCTATCGTCTATGTAAAAATTTAGAACTGAACTTTAAATTTTTTATGTCATGGTGAACTTAAAACTGAAGTGGAAGCTTTTTATTTTCTCTGGAGAAATTAGAATTGAATTGTGTTCTTTGGTAAAATTCAGAAGAGAACTTGAATATTCACGATCAAAGTATAACTTTTCCAATCTTCTATGAAAAATTTGGAACAGAACTTTAAATTTTTTCATCTCTATGTGAAAAGTCGGAACTGAATTTAAGAAAATTTGAATTAAAGTGAAACTTTTTATCTTCATGGAAAATAATCACAATCATAGTATAACTTTTCCTATCTTCTACGGAAAAATTTAGAACAGAACTTTAAATTTTTTACTGTCTTGGTGAACTTAAAACTGAAGTGGAAGCTTTTTATTTTCTCTGGAGAAATTAGAATTGAATTGTGTTCGTTGGTAAAATTCAGAAGAGAACTTGAACTTTTCTATCTTCTATGAAAAATTTGGAAGTATTTTAAATTTTTCATCTCTTTGAGAAAAATCTGAACTGAAGTGGAAAATTTTTATATTATTTTGGGAAAATAGAATTGATCAATAACTTATTTCATTTTCATTAAGAAAATTCAGAATCGAAGTTGAACTTTTCTTCTTCCGGGAAAATATTTGGAACAGAACTTTAAATTTTTTCATCTCTTTGAGAAAGGTCGGAACTGAATTTAAGAAAATTTAGAATTAAGGTGAAACTTTTTATCTTCATAGAAAATAATCACAATCATGGTATAACTTTTCCTACCTTCTACGGAAAAATTTAGAACTGAACTTTAAATTTTTTATGTCTTGGTGAACTTAAAACTGAAGTGGAAGCTTTTTATTTTCTCTGGTGAAATTAGAATTGAATTGTGTTCTTTGGTAAAATTCAGAAGAGAACTTGAACTTTTCTATCTTCTACGAAAAATTTGGAACAGTATTTTAAATTTTTTCATCTCTTTGAGAAAAATCTGAACTGAAGTGGAAACTTTTTATATTATTTGGAAAAATAGAAATGATCAATAACTTATTTCATTTTCATTAAGAAAATTCAGAATCGAAGTTGAACTTTTCTTCTTCCGGGAAAATATTTGGAACAGAGCTTGAAATTTTTCATCTCTTTGAGAAAAGCCGGAATTGAATTTAAGAAAATTTAGAATTAAAGTGAAACTTTTTATCTTCATAGAAAATAATCACAATCATGGTATAACTTTTCCTATCTTCTACGGAAAAATTTAGAACTGAACTTTAAATTTTTTATGTCTTGGTGAACTTAAAGCTGAAGTAGAAGCTTTTTATTTTCTCTGGTGAAATTAGAATTGAATTGTGTTCTTTGGTAAAATTCAGAAGAGAACTTGAACTTTTCTATCTTCTAAGAAAAATTTGGAACAGAACTTTAAATTTTTCATCTCTATGTGAAAAGTCGGAACTGAATTTAAGAAAATTTAGAATTAAAGTGAAACTTTTTATCTTCATGGACAATAATCATAATCATAGTATAACTTTTCCTATCTTCTATGTAAAAATTTAGAACTGAACTTTAAATTTTTTATGTCTTGGTGAACTTAAAACTGAAGTGGAAGATTTTTATTTTCTCTGGAGAAATTAGAATTGAATTATGTTCTTTGGTAAAATTCAGATTAGAACTTGAACTTTTCTATCTTCTAAGAAAAATTTGAAACAATATTTTAAATTTTTTCATCTCTTTGAGAAAAATCTGAATTGAAGTGGAAAATTTTATAATATTTTGAGAAAATAGAATTGATCAATAACTTATTTCATTTTCATTGAGAAAATTCCGAATCGAAGATGAACTTTTCTTCGTACGGGGAAATATTTGGAACAGAACTTTAAATTTTTTCATCTCTTTGAGAAAGGTTGGAACTGAATTTAAGAAAATTTAGAATTAAAGTGAAACTTTTTATCTTCATAGAAAATAATCACAATCATGGTATAACTTTTCCTATCTTTTACGGAAAAATTTAGAAGTGAACTTTAAATTTTTTATGTCTTAGGCATTTTCTTCTTCCGGGAAAAGTATTTCTTGGTGTTGAGGTAACCAAAAAGCTGTAAAGTATAGTTGTGGGTGAAAAAGATAAGTACTTCAAGTTGGAAAATGGGTTTAGGAGGGACATTAAGAAAGTAACTTGCTCTGAAATGGTCTTTGAAAAGTATTTCTTGGTGTTGAGGTATCCAAAAAGCTGTAAAGTATAGTTGTGGTTGAAAAAGATAAGTACTTCAACTTGTAAAATGGATTTAGGAGGGACATTAAGAAAGTAACTTGCTCTGAAATGGTCTTTGAAAAGTATTTTTTGGTGTTGAGGTAACCAAAAGCTGTAAAGTATAGTTGTGGGTGAAAAAGATAAGTACTTCAAGTTGGAAAATGGGTTTAGAAGGGACATTAAGAAAGTAACTTGCTCTGAAATGGTCTTTGTAAAGTATTTCTTGGTGTTGAGGTATCCAGAAAGCTGTAAAGTATAGTTGTGGATGAAAAAGATAAGTACTTCAAGTTGGAAAATGGGTTTAGGAGGGACATTAAGAAAGTAACTTGCTCTGAAATGGTCTTTGAAAAGTATTTCTTGGTGTTGAGGTAACCAAAAAGCTGTAAAGTATAGTTGTGGGTGAAAAAGATAAGTACTTCAAGTTGGAAAATGGGTTTAGGAGGGACATTAAGAAAGTAACTTGCTCTGAAATGGTCTTTGAAAAGTATTTCTTGGTGTTGAGGTATTCAAAAGCTGTAAAGTATAGTTGTGGGTGAAAAAGATAAGTACTTCAAGTTGGAAAATGGGTTTAGGAGGGACATTAAAAAAGTAACTTGCTCTGAAATGGTCTTTGAAGAGTATTTCTTGGTGTTGAGGTAACCAAAAAGCTGTAAAGTATAGTTGTGGGTGAAAAAGATAAGTACTTCACGTTGAAAATGGGTTTAGAAGGGACATTAAGAAAGTAACTTGCTCAAAAATGTCTTTTGAAAAGTATTTCTTGGTGTTGAGGTAACCAAAAAGCTGTAAAGTATAGTTGTGGTTGAAAAAGATAAGTACTTCAAGTTGGAAAATGGGTTTAGGAGGGACATTAAGAAAGGAACTTGCTCTGAAATGGTCTTTGAAAAGTATTTCTTGGTGTTGAGGTATCCAAAAAGCTGTAAAGTATAGTTTTGGGTGAAAAAATAAGTACTTCAAGTTGGAAAATGGGTTTAGAAGGGACATGAAGAAAGTAACTTGCTCTGAAATGGTCTTTGAAGAGTATTTCTTGGTGTTGAGGTATCCAAAAAGCTGTAAAGTATAGTTGTGGGTGAAAAAGATAAGTACTTCAAGTTGGAAAATGTGTTTAGGAGGGACATTGAGAAAGTAACTTGCTCTGAAATGGTCTTTGAAAAGTATTTCTTGGTGTTGAGGTAACCAAAAAGCTGTTAAGTATAGTTGTGGTTGAAAAAGATAAGTACTTCAAGTTGGAAAATGGGTTTAGGAGGGACATTAAGAAAGTAACTTGCTCTGGAATGGTCTTTGAAAAGTATTTCTTGGTGTTGAGGTACACAAAAAGCTGTAAAGTATATGGGTGAAAAAGATATGTACTTCAAGTTGAAAAATGGGTTTAGAAGGGACATTAAGAAAGTAACTTGCTCTGAAATGGTCTTTGAAAAGTATTTCTTGGTGTTGAGGTGTCCAAAAAGCTGTAAAGTATAGTTGTGGGTGAAAAAGATAAGTATTTCAAGTTGGAAAATGGGTTTAGGAGGGACATTAAGAAAGTAACTTGCTCTGAAATGGTCTTTGAAAAGTATTTCTTGGTGTTGAGGTATCCAAAAAGCTGTAAAGTATAGTTGTGGGTGAAAAAGATAAGTACTTCAAGTTGGAAAATGGGTTTAGAAGGGACATTAAGAAAGTAACTTGCTCTGAAATGGTCTTTGAAAAGTATTTCTTGGTGTTGAGGTATCCAAAAAGCTGTAAAGTATAGTTGTGAGTGAAAAAGATAAGTACTTCATGTTGGAAAATGGGTTTAGGAGGGACATTAAGAAAGTAACTTGCTCTGAATTGGTCTTTGAAAAGTATTTCTTGGTGTTGAGGTATCCAAAAAGCTGTAAAGTAAAGTTGTGGGTGAAAAAGATAAGTACTTCAAGTTGGAAAATGGGTTTAGGAGGGACATTAAGAAAATAACTTGCTCTAAAATGGTCTTTGAAAAGTATTTCTTGGTGTTGAGGTATCCAAAAAGCTGTAAAGTATAGTTGTGGGTGAAAAAGATAAGTACTTCAAGTTGGAAAATGGGTTTAGAAGGGACATTAAGAAAGTAACTTGCTCTGAAATGGTCTTTGAAGAGTATTTCTTGGTGTTGAGGTATCCAAAAAGCTGTAAAGTATAGTTGTGGGTGAAAAAGATAAGTACTTCAAGTTGGAAAATAGGTTTAGAAGGGACATTAAGAAAGTAACTTGCTCTGAAATGGTCTTTGAAAAGTATTTCTTGGTGTTGAGGTATCCAAAAAGCTGTAAAGTATAGCTGTGGGTGAAAAAGATAAGTACTTCATGTTGGAAAATGGGTTTAGGAGGGACATTAAGAAAGTAACTTGCTCTGAAATGGTCTTTGAAAAGTATTTCTTGGTGTTGAGGTATCCAAAAAGCTGTAAAGTATAGTTGTGGGTGAAAAAGATAAGTACTTCAAGTTGGAAAATGGGTTTAGGAGGGACATTAAGAAAGTAACTTGCTCTGGAATGGTCTTTGAAAAGTATTTCTTGGTGTTGAGGTATCCAAAAAGCTGTAAAGTATAGTTGTGGGTGAAAAATATAAGTACTTCAAGTTGAAAAATGGGTTTAGAAGGGACATTAAGAAGGTAACTTGCTCTGAAGTGGTCTTTGAAAAGTATTTCTTGGTGTTGGGGTATCCAAAAAGCTGTAAAGTATAGTTGTGGGTGAAAAAGATAAGTACTTCAAGTTGGAAAATGGGTTTAGGAGGGACATTAAGAAAGTAACTTGCTCTGAAATGGTCTTTGAAAAGTATTTCTTGATGTTGAGGTATCCAAAAAGCTGTAAAGTATAGTTGTGGTGAAAAAGATAAGTACTTCAAGTTGGAAAATGGGTTTAGAAGGGACATTAAGAAAGTAACTTGCTCTGAAATGGTCTTTGAAAAGTATTTCTTGGTGTTGAGGTATCCAAAAAGCTGTAAAGTATAGTTGTGAATGAAAAAGATAAGTACTTCATGTTGGAAAATGGGTTTAGGAGGGACATTAAGAAAGTAACTTGCTCTGAAATGGTCTTTGAAAAGTATTTCTTGGTGTTGAGGTATCCAAAAAGCTGTAAAGTATAGTTGTGGGTGAAAAATATAAGTACTTCAAGTTGGAAAATGGGTTTAGGAGGGACATTAAGAAAGTAACTTGCTCTGAAATGGTCTTTGAAAAGTATTTCTTGGTGTTGAGGTAACCAAAAAGCTGTAAAGTATAGTTGTGGGTGAAAAAGATAAGTACTTCAAGTTGGAAAATGGGTTTAGGAGGGACATTAAGAAAGTAACTTGCTCTGAAATGGTCTTTGAAGAGTATTTCTTGGTGTTGAGGTATCCAAAAAGCTGTAAAGAATAGTTGTGGTTGAAAAAGATAAGTACTTCAAATTGTAAAATAGGTTTAGAAGGGACATTAAGAAAGTAACTTGCTCTGAAATGGTCTTTGAAAAGTATTTCTTGGTGTTGAGGTATCCAAAAAGCTGTAAAGTATAGTTGTGAATGAAAAAGATAAGCACTTCATGTTGGAAAATGGGTTTAGGAGGGACATTAAGAAAGTAACTTGCTCTGAAATGGTCTTTGAAAAGTATTTCTTGGTGTTGAGGTATCCAAAAAGCTGTAAAGTATAGTTGTGGGTGAAAAAGATAAGTACTTCAAGTTGGAAAATGGGTTTAGGAGGGACATTAAGAAAGTAACTTGCTCTGAAATTGTCTTTGAAAAGTATTTCTTGGTGTTGAGGTAACCAAAAAGCTGTAAAGTATAGTTGTGGGTGAAAAAGATAAGTACTTCAAGTTGGAAAATGGGTTTAGGAGGGACATTAAGAAAGTAACTTGCTCTGAAATGGTCTTTGAAAAGTATTTCTTGGTGTTGAGGTATCCAAAAAGCTGTGAAGTATAGTTGTGGGTAAAAAAGATAAGTACTTCGAGTTGAAAAATGGGTTTAGGAGGGACATTAAGAAAGTAACTTGCTCTGAAATGGTCTTTGAAAAGTATTTCTTGGTGTTGAGGTATTCAAAAGCTGTAAAGTATAGTTGTGGGTGAAAAAGATAAGTACTTCAAGTTGGAAAATGGGTTTAGAAGGGACATTAAGAAAGTAACTTGCTCTGAAATGGTCTTTGAAAAGTATTTCTTGGTGTTGAGGTATCCAAAAAGCTGTAAAGTATAGTTGTGGGTGAAAAAGATAAGTACTTCATGTTGGAAAATGGGTTTAGGAGGGACATTAAGAAAGTAACTTGTTCTGAAATGGTCTTTGAAAAGTATTTCTTGGTGTTTAGGTATCCAAAAAGCTGTAAAGTATAGTTGTGGGTGAAAAAGATAAGTACTTCATGTTGGAAAATGGGTTTAGGAGGGACATTAAGAAAGTAACTTGCTCTGAAATGGTCTTTGAAAAGTATTTCTTGGTGTTGAGGTAACCAAAAAGCTGTAAAGTATAGTTGTGGATGAAAAAGATAAGTAGTTCAAGTTGGAAAATGGGTTTAGGAGGGACATTAAGAAAGTAACTTGCTCTGAAATGGTCTTTGAAGAGTATTTCTTGGTGTTGAGGTAACCAAAAAGCTGTAAAGTATAGTTGTGGGTGAAAAAGATAAGTACTTCAACTTGTAAAATAGGTTTAGGAGGGACATTAAGAAAGGAAATTGTTCTGAAAAGATATAGTAAAGCCTTAAAAAAGTATTAAAAAATGAAGGCTCAGGGGCCTTTGGGGCGCCGGGGGCCCGGGGGACCCTTTGGGAGCTCGAGGGAACCTTTGGGGGCCGGGGGCTTCCTTCGGGGTTGGGGTATGTGGATCGGAGCCCTTTGGGTCGGGGTAGGGGGATCGGGGCCCTTTGGGGTTGGGGTATGGGACCTCACGACACTGTTTAAATAGAACTTGTGTATTATAACGACCACACTCAAAACCTCTTCTAAAACATCTTCTAAAATCATCTTTTAAAATGTCTCTAACTGTTTCGCCGAAATAATTCCCTAAACTGTCTAAAACGGTTTCGCCCAAATAATCTCTAAACGTAATTTCATCGTGTCCCCTTGTTTTTGGCATCCCTGCGCTGTCACATTTGAAATTACTAAGAAACCTTTTCCCGCGTTAAACTCTAAGATCAAAACATTCGCGGGAGTTACAATTAACCTTGCCATCACCTGTCAGTTATTTATAAACTTTGCCCCGGAAACAATTCTGGTCCAACTCCAAAGATATTAATAAACTTTGCCCGGAAACAATTTGATTAATGACTGACAGCACAGGTGTTCCAAATTCCCAATCGATTACGCAATCAAGTTCTCGGAAACTGTCAGCATTAGACTAAATTGTAGATGGCAGCAGGGGTGAGGGATCGCGCTGGTACCCCCCCTTCTACTATCAATTATAGATGAAAGAATTCAAACCTGCAAAGAACCTCGAAGATATATGCTGAAAATTTGCAGAATTTTCATGTCATGGATTTTCAGCGGGGAACCCTAAAAAAATATCGGTTTCGATAATATGTTTCGATATTCAATATCGATATTTGGTCCGATACATCGATATATCAATATCGACATCAAATACCGCCCAACGCTATTCGAAATATTGTGATTCTTACAATTAAACTATCAAATGTAAAAATAGGACGCATGTGCGCTTAAGACCTTTACTGGCCAAATCGTTGATCAACAGTCTGTTCTGGCGAGACACTGTTGATCAACACTGTGGATGAAAACGACCCACAAGTCTATCGTTGTTTGTCAGACCTGTTGGTAAAAATTAAGCGGGGACTTTCAAGGATAGATATCATGGAGGGAAATCATTTTTGTTCTTACAATTTTAGAAGAGAAAAAACAGTTAATCAAACAGTTCGTGGTAACGAACTGTAAGGAGCGACCCGGCTCAATGATAACCGAAACTCTAGAAAACGGGTTTTTGATACCAATAGATATATCAAAAGAATCAGATTTCAATGCTGATTTCAAATATATAACTTTCATCAAGTTTAGTGCTACCGATCAAAAGTTACGCACCTGAGAAAATTTGGCTGATTTTCAAAAAAAGGGGGAAAGACCCCCTAAAAGTTATAGAACCTTAATGAAAATCACACCATCATATTCAGCGTATCAGAGAACCCTACTGTAGAGGTTTCAAGCTCCTATCTACAAAAATGTGGAATTTTACATTTTTTGCCAGAAGAAAGATCACGGATGCGTGTTTATTTGTTTGTTTGTTTTTTTTTGTTTTTTTTTCCTAGGGGTGATCGTATCGACCCAGTGGTCCTAGAATATCGTGGGAGGGCTCATTGGAACGGAAATTAAAAGTTCTAGTGCCCTTTTTAAGTGACCAAAAAAAATGGAGGGCAACTAGGCCCCCTCCCACGCTTATTTTTTTCCGAAAGTCACCCGATCAAAATTTTGAGATAGCCATTTTGTTCAGCATGGTCGAAAATATGATAAATATGTCTTTTAGGATGACTTAATCCCCCGAAGTTCCCAGAGGGAGGGCTAAAAGTTATGAACTCTACCCAATGTTAACATATAGTATTGGTTATTGGGAAGTATACAGAAGTTTTCAGGAGGTTTTTTTTCTGGTAGTGGGAGGGAAGGGTGGGTCGGTGGTTATGTTGGAGGATCTGTTCATGAAGGAAGTTTTCATGGGGGAAGGGAAATTGCCATGAAGGGGGCGCCGGACTTGCCAGCATTATTTATTGGTTATTGGGAAGTATACAACCATTTTCAGGAAGGATTTTTTCTGGAGGGGGGGGGGCTAGACGAGGGGGTTAATCTGGAGAATATTTCCGTGGAGGATGTTTCCTTGGAGTAAGGGACATTTCTATGAAGGGGGCGCCGGATTTCCAAGCATTATTTAAAAAACGATCAGAAATTAAATAAAAAAAAAACAAGTTTTTTCAACTGAAATGTAAGAAGGAATATTAGAACTTAAAACGAACAGAAAATATAACGTATGTGAGGGGGTTCTCCCCCAAGTCAATACCTCGCTCTTTACGCTACAGTTTTTTTTTAGTGCTTTCAAAAGAGCTATCTATTCTAATTAAACGGCCTTTGTGATTCAGGGGTTTGTGAATCAAAATTTTTTTTAACTTTTAACGTAAAGAGCGTGGTATTGACTAAGGGGAGAACCCCCTCATATACGTAATAAAAAAAAACAATAAAAAAACAAGCGATACGGCTCAATAGTAATCGAAACTTTTAAAAACGGAATTTTGATGTCAATAAATGTATCAAAAGAATGTGTTTATAATGCTGATTCTAAATATATAAATTTTATTAAGTTTAGTATTACTCATCAAAGGCTACGAGCCTGGGAAAATTTACTCGATTTTTAAAGAGGGGGGAAACATCCCCTGCATTAACTAAAAAACGATCAGAAATTAAATTAAAAAAAACAAGTTTTTTAAACTGAAAGTAAGGAGCGACATTAAAATTTAAAACGAACAGAAATTATTCCGTATATGAAAGGGGGTGTCCCCTCCTCAACGCCTCGCTCTTTACGCTAAAGTTTTTTATTGTTTTAAAAAATAAAGTTGTGAGACAGAGTCAAACTTTAGCGTAAAGAGTGAGGCGTTGAGGAGGGGACAGCCCCTTTCATATACGGAATAATTTCTGTTCGTTTTAAGTTTTAATGTCGCTCCTTACTTTCAGTTTAAAAAACTTGTTTTTTTTATTTAATTTACAATAAAGATTGTCATATTTAGTGCCTAAAATAAGACATGAGAAAGAACATTTTTCTAATTATCCAACCATTTTCCCTCCAAGAACCCTGAAGAAATTTTTGTGTATTTAATTGAAACTTTCAGAATTTGATGAGACAATAAAAAAAAAATGCATAAACAGTGAAAATTACAGGAGTAAATTAATGAATTTATATTTAATGAGTTTAATTGAAAATAATAAAAAATGTGTAACTGATTTTGAAAGTATTGCCATTTATTACCAACAATGATAAAAAATTGTATTCTCGTGAAATTTATTCTTGATAAATCCTTGCGACTGTTGATCAACATTGTTTATAAACAATTTGTTCGCCAGAAAAGACCTTTAGTTATAGCTTTTTTTTTAGAAAGGGCAAAAGCATCAAAGGGCATAGGGCAAAAGCATCCAAAAAAACGCCTTTTTTAGAAAAAAAGGGCAAAAGCATCAAATGCATTTTGCGTATACTAAAATGGGAGGAACAAGCATACGTTAAGAAACTGCAGAAAAGCAAAACAGGAATGATAGAAAAGCACTGAAAGCCCCCAGAAAATAGTAGGAAAATTAACAGATAGAAAAAATCCTGATAAAATCAGATTTTAGCAGCCCCCCACTCTAAGTTATAATTTTGATAACCCCCATTCTAAGTTAGCCAGCAGTTTAGGCAAAAATAAGAAAACTATAGGGATTCTTTTATGATCATTAAGAAAGATGTGAGAATTTTGTTATATAAAATCTGAGCCTCTCTCAACCTCATGGTCGCATATAGGAGAGGGGGTTACGGGCTTGAACACCCCCCCCCCAAAAAAAAAATTGCTTGACTCGTAAAAACGTCACAAAATGCATATAAACAAAAAGTTTGATGCGTTTTTTAAAGTTTTCTTTTGTAAGCCTCCCCCCCCCCCCTCTTCGAACAAAAATTCTGGATGTGCCCTTGCTCAACCTACACAATAATTTCTACCTAAATCTATATCCAGTTCATTTTTCCTCTTTTTACTATCTGAGATGGTAAAAAAAAATACCATCCAAGATACACTGATAGTGCAGGTTTTTATTACCAAATGATCTTTAATTCTGTTCTCAGATGCAACAGATGTTCAAAAACAGGCATAAATTTGGTAAAAAGAAAGGAGTAGTGCCCGAGTTGGTAGAAAAAAAAGTTACCATCCAAGATATATTGGTAGCACATTTTTGTTTTATTCTTACCAAGTGATCTCTAATTGTGATTTGAAAAGCAATAGATATTATTAAACAGAGACTTTACTAGGTTGCAGCTACCGCTGCAACCACGATTAATTAGCAAAAGAAAGTAGCGTTATTGGTTCAATAAGATTACCCCCAGTGAGAAAAAGGAAACTAAAATATTTACCTTCCTCTAAGCGAAAACGTGAAGTTTAGTATTTTCATAAACGAAAGACTGAGGAGAACAGGCTGGGTACAAAAGGTTGAAGATGTTCCGACGTTGTAAAATGGTTTGGGGTCTCCGTTCTGTCATAAGCTGCTTCCTTCGTCCCTATCTCCGGAAAGGAAATCCTGCTCGCGTGACCCCATCATGGCGTCAGGGTGGACCTATCACGCGCTTGCCTAACCAGAACCGTGACTGCAAATGGCGCTGCAGGGTGAACTTGAGGAGTGGGGCCTCTGAAGGAAATTATAGCCTAGTAAACAACACAGCATTTGCACTGGATTCTGATTGATAGATAATTCTCCTGGTTTTGTTTGTTGTTGGGGTCTTTTTTGGGCTGAAAATCCTCTCCCTGGCTAAGTTATCTATTACGGGCCGTCTTCCCATAGTAGTATTAAGTTTTTAGGCATGAATATTTAATGAGTCAGTGGTAGTAGGCTTGAGATTGTACGTGCAGAATCTCGACTCTTGTTCATAGAAAAGCATCGTCAGGTGTGGAAAACCAAGTTGTGAATAAGATGGGCCCTAGGTTACACAAAGACTCCATTTATACTGGAAGCCCCAGGGACTTCTTACGGTCCAGTTCTAAGCCGGCTTAAACGCTTCGTGTCGACTTGACAAGATTTAGTCCCTGTTATGTACTGATTTGGGACCCATTGCATTTCCTCGGGCCATAGAAATTTCAACGGTTTAAATAATATTATAATTGCAAGTTGGAATGCTACAACGTTAAAAAAACAACTATCGTTTTGAGATTTTGACTGACAAATTCAAACGTTTTGAACTGGATTCATTGGGAGTTTCAAATACTCATGTCCCAGGGGTAGGAACCCTGAAATTGGGTGATATACAATTTATTTACTTAGGCAGGAAGGATAGGGTAGATAGACAGGAAGTAGGGCTCATAATGAATAAGGAAGCTTCTAAGTCTTGCTTAGGTTGGGAAGCTAATAAAAACAGAAGCTTAGTTGCTCACTTAGGACAAAAAAGTGCAAGGTATCAGTCATAGTAGTATATGCCCCTGTAGAACTGACTGATGGAGATACTGGTGACTCAGATGGATTTTACCTACAGCTACAGGACCAAATAAGACAGGATCCAAGTAGATAATATGGTATTTTATTAGGTGCTTTTAATGTCCAGGTCGGTATAAATAGGGAAAGACGGTATCCTAGCCTAGGTAAATTTAATGTAGGAATAGAACATAGTTACGCTTATAGACTTTTGCAATTTTGTAGGTATAATAATATAGTTATAAAAAATACAGTATATGGTCATAAAATGGCCCATAAGTGAATATGGTACTCATATGATGGTAAGCCATTCAACGTTATTGATTATGTTATTGTAAACCAAAGACTGGCCAGATTGATATTAGATACTTGGGTAATAGTTAGGTACATAAGCGTCAGGTTTATGCATTTAATGATAAAAGCATGAAATTTGGAAGAAATGTGCATAAAAATATGGATAATCTGACTGAGTACAGAACCACATTTTCCGGCGCGATTATCGCGCCGTTTTGCGTTTTTCCGCGCGGGAAAAAATAGATGACTTTCAGAGTGGGAAATTTTTCCGATCAGAGCGTCGTTTCTGACTAATTTCTCTCCCGATCTCAAAAATGTGCCTAATTTTTTCGTCCGACTCCTGGTTACTGAGTAATCATCAGTTTCATCACTACGCTCCATGCACTTCTGGGTAATTTCCGCTTTCTGAATTTGTATTTTTCATCGTAATCGCATAGAAACTGGTAAATATTTTACGGAAAATGTGAAGAATCGACTAAGTCGCAAACTCAAATTTGTCTCCGCGGCTCCGCACTATTTTGCGTTTTTCCGCGCAAAGAAAAAAAACGCGAATTTTGAGAATGAGCGATGACCGAGTTTAAGATCTTTTATATGACTAATTCGAGTCTCTCGATTCCAAAAATGTGGTTATTTTTGCAATCGGATTCTTGGTTCAGGATTTACCAGTTTCATAACCACGGTTTCTATACCATACTCTACATACTAACACACTAACAAGAACTCATACCCTCCCTATAACATTTCAAAGAAGATCATAAGTTTTTGACTGTAATTAATTAATTACCGTTTCAGATCTCCTCAATAAGCTTTCAGTAAAAAAAAAAAAAAAATCATTTATTCAATTCAAACAGCTTGACTTAAAGAACTTCAGACGTAAGAAGCATACTATTATGATGATAAAATGTAGAAAACCGAACTACTTCATGTATTTCAAAATAGTTAAACAATCACATGAATCATAGGAATCAAATAGTCGATTTCGACTTGTTTCATCATAACGATTGCTAAAAAAGAAAATGAGGTTCTCACGGACAAGATACAGGTCGAAATCAGCTTCTGACAATGAAAGCTACAATAAGTGCACTACTGATTGTACTGATTATCAAAACCTTTGCACGGACAGAGATCTGTGCATTTAAGGGAAGCTTTTGCACATTTACACCTGTTTTTGCAGTTTGTTTTACAGCCCCATTTGAGCAGTTCTTTGCAAATTGTCGCTGTCTCAGGAAGCTTAGTCCAGAAAGGCTCCCAGCTTCCGTCATGCTTCACCCAGCCGTAAAAACCTGAATCCGGTGGGGAAAGTACCGGACAACACGATGATGCCCGTATCTGGGCCTGCAAGTAAGCGCGTTTGGTATGCTGCTCAAGAGCAGTCGATGTTGGGGGCAGTCTTTGCATTCCGGTTGTCTTTCGTGTGAATAGCTCCTTCCGCAGACTGTTCACTACAGACAAACCGCTTCATTTTTTGTAAAGAATGACGACAAATCGCTGGATGTCTGTAAAGTGACAATCTAGGACCGGGGCACCTGATGTACTCAGAGTAACGAAAGTCGGAAGAATGGATTCCACAGCTTTCCAGGTCTTCCAAACACCATACTTTCCATTAAAGCAAAAGATGAAGCCGTATCGCATCCAGAGAAGGCATGCAAAAAGAGAAGGCTGCAAGACCTATCAGGTCCTAGACGATAAGTAATATCGTGAATGGGCAGTATTTTCGTCTTTGCTCCATGCCCATAGATGACAAAGAAGTTTTCAATCTGAAGCTGTTGGAACAAAGCTGTTACAACCACAACTACATCTAAATCCACAGTTCTGATGGCTATGAAATTATAGTCACACTGGGCCAGATGGAAGTTATGGAACAGAACACGAGTTTCACCTTCTTCGTGGTTGGTAAGTGTGAGGCCTTAGTGAAAAGCGATATCGCGCGTTGAAATAACTGTGTCTCCAAGAGGGGCCACTATAAAGATGTCCAGCAATTCCTGGACTACCATAGTTTCCAAAAAATGGAAGAGTCGACTCTTGTTCTCAGTTGATTTCAAAAAGTCACGCCAGTTCATCCGAGGAACTGGGGTTCGGTCTGCAATTTTCACGGCATAAGACGAAGTTCCTCTGTGTTCACGCGCTCTGGTTTTAGTCTGTCGTCAGTGCAGATGTCAAATATGAGACCAATCCTTTGAGCATCGGTTTGGGACTGTTGCTTTCTAATGTAGGTAGCGAAGTTCGAGCGAGTGTATTTACCGAAACTAATTCGAGGCTTAGGAACGATGAGGTGTACTAGAACAGACCCTTCTAGTACAATTGAGTCGACGGTTGGGAGACTGCTGGGCAGTGGCTCTTTAAGCTCTGCCGTCAAACAGTCAACTATGTCAGATTTTTTTCCAAACTGCAGCTTGCCGGACTCGGACAGGGAAGGTGGAAAAGGCTGGTTCTCGTGCTTGAAAAAGTCAGTTAAGTCTGCCCCTCTACCCTTGCAGCCCATGTACAAACGACTTAAGAGGTTGCAGCTTGACTGCATGTACTTTACCTACAGCTGAGACTTTTTTTTGCGGAACGAACAGGACTATGTTCTGTCTCGGTAACGTGTCGCTAATTGCTTTCTTGTGGGAAACCATACGCTCTTGAATAAATTATTCGTACTCTGCAATTCCCAAGTCTTCAAGTCACTTCAGGTCCCGTATTGCAGTATTTTTTGCCAGGCGGTATGAATCCAGAGTGTACAGCTAAGTCGCATCCCCTTCGCAGGAATTTCCCAAAGACTCGACGGTAATAATTGGATATTAAAAGTAAGCAAATTTTTAGACTCAGCATACCCGATTTAACCACGAAAGATACCCTAAGCGCATCTACTACCTCAGCATACAGAAAAGAGTACGACACGCGATGATGAAAATGACGATAACTCGGAAACTACTGATATGATTTCAAAACATGTGAGCACATGTTCAGGATCAGCAGACCAGAATCAACCAGAAACGACCCTTCAAACGTCCAAAACCTTCAATTTAAAAAATACACGATTTTCCACGCGGGAAAACGTGGAAAAACGCGCTAAGAAAAATATTCTGCCCCCTGGCAGATTTTCCGTATTTTACTACACGTGTGCCAATTTTCGTGCTTTTACCATAAAATGCGCAAACCTTATGGAAATTGGCGCTTATGTGCCTAAACCTAGTCCTGTTATTGATATTAAAAGTATGGATCACTATCTAGTAGTCTATGATTAATCTAAAGCTGAAATTCAGGAAGGGTAACCACATTCTGGGAAGTTGGTAGACTCAAGGATGAGAATTTGAGCGAAACTCGGGTTGAATATCAAACTAGGGAGTCTAAAACTTGACAATGTAGAAGATGAATGAAATAATTTTGAGAAAAAGGTTTGTTAAGTAGCAGATAGTATCTTAGGGAGGAACGTTAGAAACACAGCTAGGAATATTAGTGAGAAGGGTTTAAATTTAGTAGAAGAGAGGAGCTTGTACAAGACGTTTTTGAGTGACAGATCACATGAAAATAAGAGTTGTAAGGATATTAGAGAAACCATTAAAATATGAATTGAGAAGCCATGAATTGGAGGCCAGGGATAAAATTGTTTAAGATCTGAAAAATGCAACCAGACGGCATAACAGTAAAATATTGTAATAGCATGCTAAAAAAAATAAGAGGAAATAGTCCATCTGGAAGGGGCCACAATTAGTCATAAGGAAAGAGTTAAAGAGAGACGGGCAGAACATTTTTAGAATGCGCTAAACTGTGATAAAGTTACAGGAAATGATTCAGAAAAAATTTAAAAAGTTTGTGATACTTTTGAAGTCAGGTATGATTTATTTTGTGAGGCAGAATTAAAGACAGTATTAAAGAATTAAAGACAGTATAAAGACTATGAGAATGAAACAATAATAAGGCTACAGGTGCTGATAGTTTGGTAAGTGATTTTTTTAAAGATGGTGGTTGTGAAGTTAGAGATATATTACTCAAGAATATACACATGATTTTTGAAAAAGGGGAAGTACCTAGCGATTTAAGGAAAACTCTACTTAAACCCCTCCATAGGAAAGGTAATACGATTGAGTATGGTAATCATAAAAGCATTGGTTTAGTTAAGGTATTAATTAGTATGAAAATACTTTTTCGACTTAGAGATGCTGTAGATAAACTTTTAAGAAACGAACAGTGTAGTCTTAGGAAGGAGAAAGAAAGTGTCGACCAAATTTTCACTCTTAGACTAAAAATTTAGAAGTGTCTGAGTCATCCGACCTCTTTAGTTCTTAGTTTCATAGAATATGAGCAAGTATTTGATCCAGTCGATAGAAGAGCTTTAGCGAAGGTCCTATCCTCGTATGGTGTGCCAGATAATTACATTGAAGTGATTAGTGCTATGCACTAGAATAACATTGTTGCGGTAAGGTAGGAAATGAGGTTAACTGGTTAGTATTGGACAAGGGGTTAAGCAGGGTTGCGTTCTATCCCCATTTGTATGAATAATTTTGAGTGATTTTGTCGTAAGGAACAAGGCAAAGCTATGGAAGAGCATGATAAAAATAGAAAAGTAAAACTCTCCTAAACTAAGACTATCCTGATGATTTAAGCACCATAGAGGAAAATATCAGTAAAAGGCCTAATTTCTTGAAGGTTATCGAGGACCAAATGAATAGCAGGTCGTCCCCGAATAGGAGGAGGTCGTAAGGAAGGATCTAAGAAAACTGGAAACTTTGTAGAAGGGTATAAAGAGGGACGGTTTAAATAGAATGGGATGGAGGAGGAGCATGCCTAGCTGTGTTGGCTTCAGGCGGGTTGGTGCTGCAGTGAGTTGTTAGTAGTAGTAGTAGCAGAGGACTGATTTAGCATTTAACAAATAATTGTTCACAAACCAATATATACATACATACACATATATATATATATTATATATATATATATATATATATATATATATATATAATATATATATATATATATATATATATATATATATATATATATATATATATATATATATATATATATATATATATATATATATATATATATATATATATATATATATATATATATATATATATATATATATATATATATATATATATATACTAGCAAAAGGTCGGCTTTTTATAGCCTCTTTCCGCAACCATGGCCGTTCCGCCTTTACAAATATAAGCTCCGAACAGCTTGGACCTTGGGCCTTGGCATACTCTCTTTCCAAATATACTAATCGCTAATCGATTCAACGTCCAATACTAACGTAATACTACTCAGTCAACAATTCGCCCGCACGGATTTATTACGACTAGGTTCAATTAATTAAATAATTTTTAAATCTCTTAATTTATCCATTTTTCAATGTTGTCAATAGTTCACGGGAGGGTTTGGAGCGCAAATCAGGAAAATTACAAATTGTTTTCGTACGAAAAAATTGGCGGAAAATGAGTCACTTGGCACCTTCACTGTTCTTTCCAAATATAATTATCACAGCTGTTAAATTTTCACCCCAGCCCCCCCCCCCCGCCCAAAACGGGGGCATAGCCCTTCGCAAATTACAAAAGTTTCCTTATTTTCTATTTGTTATTTTTTAAAATTAGCTTTATTTTGCAATACAGACCAACGGTTGATGAAAAACAAACAGAAAAAAAAAAAAAAAATCCGAAAAATCTACAACAAACGTTTATGCTCTAAGAAAATATCTGGCACTACTAAGAGGGGGGCTGGGGCACAATGGAGGGGGGGGGGGGTGCGACGGCAATGATAATTATAGTTGGAAACAGGATTGAAGACGTAATTTGACTCATTTTCCGTTGTAAAAAAAAAAAAAAGTAATTACTTCATTTAAGCTTCAAACCCGTCCACTATTAACAACTTGGAGAAATAGTGAAATTAAAGGATTTATAAATTGTTAAGATATATAAAAAACTTAATTAAGTTAATAAATAAGTTTAGATATAAAATTCATTTAGGTTTATAAATAATAAATTTATTAGATTTGATCGGACAAAATCCATGTCCGTGGAATGGATGACTGTGAAACATCAACATAAAATTGAATTTTGAATGGAATAACTAATTTTTGTCGTAGTTCTACTGAAAAAAAAAACAAGGTGTCAGTTTAACGGCTCAAACCATGCATCTTTTTTAGTTCCATATTTAACGAATTTTCTTTTCTTTGGGGCAAATGGAATTTTTTTTTTTTTTGAATTTTCGTCCCGTTTCAATAGTGTTACCGCCGCATTACTATTTACTCTAATTGAGTTGCCTTACTTCTTTTGCCCTTAATTCCTTATGATTCACTTCCTCTTTTGTTTATGATTCACTTCTTCTTTTGTAATATATGAGAAAAAAAAAACTGATAGTGCATGTACAGTCCATGGCAATGCTGTAAGCTTTCAGGTTCATCTCATTTCCCAGATCTAGCACCATTTTACCTTTGTGGACATCATGTATTATAGACATCCACTGCACAAGCTTTAAAGTCATGGAGCCTATTTTTCTTCTGATCAGATCCCAGGTAAAGACCCCTCAAGAAACAATGATAAAGTTTCTACCCCTCCCACTTTATTTTTGACCATGTGCACTTCTATTCAAAGCAAACCCTAAAATCTTTGAGGACAAAAAAGCCAAAGACACAGCGGACATAACCGACAATCACAAACATTTATTTGTGGAAACCAAATACAAAAATACTCTGACATAAATAACGGAACATAGCATTTTTTAATCCAAACCTTCACCGAGCATTGTGGCTATAGCGTGGCAGAGTAGCAAGAAATTTGAAAGCCAATCATATCAATCCAATTTCCTTCAGTGCCCCTTCAACTGCCTCATCCTAAAGACATAAACACAAAACCAATACTTAAATTGTATAAATTGGGCCCAGAAATAATAAGAAACATTTCTTACGTATTTTTAAGGTTCCTTGTACACTACCGTCTGTTTTCGTTTGCCGTTCGTAGTTTAAGCTGTTTAAACGTAAAATAGAAGAATCCAATATTTTTAGCTCTCAACGGGGTCAGCAACATCTTATCACGATACACATCGTTCCTTTTCGATTAGCGATAAACATGTCAGTAAATATACAGACAAATATATTTGGTGAATATATCGACACGCCCCAAATGAAAAGACATGTTTCGAGCTGACATGATGCAAGTCTCGCTTCGGTAGCCCCATTTGACGTCTCTCCGAGGAAAAAACTGTCTTTACGTGGGCGAATACTCACTTCGTTTCAATTTTGGATGAGGGTCGAAAAAATCTGCTTCGCCGGCGGGCTTCACCACTACACCCCTATCCCCGGTGTTTAAATAAATAAAAGCTTTCTATTTATATCTTTATAAAAATGTGTACCTTTTCTTAGTTATGTATGTTATGGTGAATGTCCGCAAATTGGTTTATGTCGACATTCACCGGTGAATGTCCGAAATACCTTTTTTTTTTCTTGGATTTAGTTACCGTGCAGTGAATTTTTTCAATTTAATGCAAGGTTTGATGATGGGAGGTTAGGTTAGATTAGATTAGGTTTGGTTAGACGAGGCTAGGTTGGTTTGGGTTAGCTTAACTTACGTTTTTAACCCATTTCTGATATTTAGAACCAAATTTAATCTAGTCTAACCTAACCACTGCATATAGATAATATAACAGTAAGATCAAGGCTTATGGTTTTTGGCACTACATTCTCGGCGCGTACAAACAGCTCCTCCCATTTACTCTGTCATTAGCGGGTCAGTATATATTTGTCAGTCACTGAATAATGGTGAGAATTTGTATTATTCGTAATTGCGAAAGCAGAAAGAAACTTGGTGAGCCGGCGAAGTGGTTAGCGACTGTCCCGTCTCACAGGTATGACTTAACTGATTGGCTTATGTAGGATTTCTAAAAAGGGGATCGGCGGTTGATTAAATTTGAGAAGGTAAGGAATTAGTGCAAAGACCTAAATTGGGAAACTGGCAGCGAGGACTTCCCCTTGAACAATTTATAAGATTTTTTTTTAAGAATCAATTTTAAAGAATCATAATTTAAGAATCAGAAAATCGAGAGACATCCCTATCAAGGAAAATAAATTAGCAAGTGATTATTTTCGTTTTAATAGTTTAAATATTTGACTATCTCCTTTTTTGAACGAAGGGGCAAAATTTTTAAAGACTTGTGTTTGATTACCTCCTTAATAAGCTCCTCAGTACTACAGACAATAAAAATCAAACCAATATCAATAAACATTATGTGAAAAAAGGAAGTGACTATATTTAATTTAGCTGCAAGTCTGCATTCATGCCCACCACATAATTTCCCTTTGAGAAAAAAGTGATAAAACTTTGGAACTGAAATATCAATGCGAAACGCCAAATTTCATAATCAAATGTCATCACGTTATGGCATTGTTCAAATAAAACTTATTTTTAACTTCATTATCGTTGTAAATTCATTCTTTGTTTTTCTTTCTATTCTTAAACCAATGTTATATTTACCTTTTGCATTATTACATACATTTATATAAATTTATATGCAGTTTTACAGCCATACCAATTATTCTCCTTTCCTCTTTTATTCTTTAATAATAATTTCTGGTCGTTTTGAGTTTGAGTTATTGCAGGCTTCTATTTCTTCTGATCTTAAGTTTAATATGGCCTTTACTTTTCTTTAAAAAACTTTCTTTTTCGTTAAGTTTTTGTAGTATATATATATATATATATATATATATATATATATATATATATATATATATATATATATATATATATATATATATATATATATATATATATATTATATATATATATATATATATATATATATATATATATATATATATATATATATATATATATATAATATATATATATATATATATATATATATATATATATATATATATATATATATATATATATATATATATATATATATATATATATATATATATATATATATATATATGTCTATTATTTACATACAGTGAACCTAATCTAAACTAACATAGCCTAACTTAACCTTAACTTTTACCACCATAGGTTGCATAAGATTGAAAAAGCTGACTCGCAAAGCTAATTGAATCGAAGCAGAGAAAAAGGAATTTCGAACATTCACCGGTAAATGTCGTTATTAACTAGATTTCGGACATTCGCCGTAACATGTATATAAAATACCTGACTTCTTAGATATATAGGGACATTTTATGGAAAGACTTCAGAGGATTTTGCGTTTAAGAGATTTCCTTGTCACTCAGATTAGCTAGCCCACGTCACAAAACACCTAAAAAAAATTAACCAACGAAAAGTAAAGCCCACCTATCACTGTGGAAATATAGGACAGTAATCTCTCTGTTTCTTTTTAGGGAATCGTTGTCCTTATTACGGCCAGTTTCGCTTACCTCCTATCAAATAAGTATGCTCCTCTAAATGTGACAACTGGATTAAGACACACTAAGGGTTTGTTTACTGATTTTTCATCTTAGAAAAAAACAAACTGCGAAAAAAAACCTTTCGTTTGCTACCCGGCAATATAATCTTTTAATAAACTGAGATCATGAACTAGATCACTGAACTATGGACTTCACTGTCAATAGTTTGCCTCAAAACCATGCAGTTGTTGATATGCAAGGGTCACCAGCTGAGAGTACGAAGGGCAAACGAAAAGTACGTTCATGTCGAATAGGTTTAACTGGTTGTAAATCCCTACTTAAGAATGTGAGAAAGGAAACAAGGTGATTTCATGAGGAGCATCATAATAGTATATAATAATAGTAATATAATAATAATAGCAATAATAATAGTGTCGCTTTTAGAAACTAGAAATAAGAAGATAAAGGTAAATGTGTGACACCCGCACCCTCGCCAAGAGCGTGATAGCTTTACTCAAATTATATTTAACCCCCCTCCTCCTCGGCAAAGATTCGAACACTCAAGTCCCAATGTAAAATTATAAATGGTAAAGAGAGTGCATAATCCAGTTTAATGATTTAAGGCTAAAGGAAATAGGCTAAATTTAAGATGAGGATAACAACAGTACGGCTTTTGACAAACTAGTAGAACCCAAAATATAAAAATAAATAAACGATCTAGCTTTTTAGGATAGCTTTAAATTTTGTTTACATTCATCTTTGTTACGTTTTTACAAGTCGGACAAACATTTCAGGGGGAGGTGGGTTCAAACCCCCTTGCATATAGTCAAAGCATTGGGGGGAGGGACCACAGTTTGGTATAGACACAGGGGGAGGGACAAGGTGTTCAGAAGATACTGAAGCATGGTCTTATAAATTCAAGAAAGAGCGATATTTCGATTCGGGCCTAAGAAAGGCCTAAACATCCAGATTCTTATGCCTTTATATGTGCTACTTTTAATTTTCCTCGTGAGGAGGGCCCTTAAGAACTTCTTTGAGTGGCAAGGGTCCCAATCCTTCTATGTGCAGATATACTTGAAGGGTGTTTTATTAAAAGTCAGGAATTTTAATTAAATTTTATTAAGAAAAACGATTGTTCAGCCTAATTACATGATTTGCATTAATTTTAAGTTTTAAAGCTGATTTTAGCCTGTATTTTTAAAAATCGCGTTTTTAGTTTTAACGCAAAATTTTGCGTTAAAACTGGGCAATTTTGCCGTTGGATTGATCGTAATTTAACACACACGGTGTGCAAAGGTTGCAGTTTTCACAAACACATTTTGCAAAATCTTATTAACTTTCAATAGACTGTCGAGTTTTAACTATCTCTTTCATCAGCATTTAAGACTCCCAGATGAGATTTTCCAAAATAATCTTCTTAGTTCCTATAAATATGGGAGAAAAAAAAAACATAATCGGCCGGAATTGCGACATGTTAGCAGGTGATGGCACCGAGAAACTTAATGAAAAAGGAAATAGGGACGCAATAACTAAAAACAGCAGGAATAGTCATAGAAAAGCACCTACTGAGACACTATGGAGAGTGGATATCCCACATTAATAAAGCAATAAAATAATTGCCGCAAAGCACACATAATTTGAGCTAAATGAGCAGAATAAAAATACCTCCACCAAAATACAGAGGCTAAAATATAACTGTTTTGTATAGGGGCGCAATTACAAAAGAAAATATATAGGTGGTAGCAAAACCAATGCCTCAAAGATAACTTATCGAATATATTGCCACTATCAGGTCTAAAAGTTGCATCACACATTTTCACACTTTTGAGATAATCGCCAAAAACCGTTAGCTAAGCTGTTTTCAAAGAGAGAATCAGCGCGTGCGCTAGAGTATCCCTAATCCGGTTAATTAACTTCCTCGGATGCAATCCGTACAAAGATAACAACAAATATTTATTCGGCAGCTTGTCAACAAGCAACTTCGCATAGGCAACTAAGGGAATAACAACATTAATCAAATGGACTTCACAATCAACCTAGCTTATTTAAAAACCCCTGAAAGTGTGCCACATTTCACAATTATTGTCCCTTTTGGGTTCTCTGCATAGAATTTCACATATTATTTCCATTGTTGTAAATATTGAATTTTTTGTTTATATATGACGTCACTTATCTTCAGTTTTTCCAAATTTTCCAGGATTAGCAGGTGTAACTTATCCGACAACTAATCTACATCGTTTCAAGTAACGCACTGACTTTCTGTCGTCACCCGCTCGGACACTGAAACTTTTAAAACGTCATTACTTTTAAGAAGTCCTTACTTTTAACACTACTTTTAAGACGTCATTTACGCCTCATGAACCTCTAAGGATAAGTGATCCGATAAGTAATCTTGGAATGCTCGAATGCACTAAGCAGGGTAATATATTTAGGAAGATCAAAATACGATTGTCCTTTTCGGCCAACCGTCTAGGGCGAAATGGAAAGCAGGTCCTCCGCAGTTGGGGTGGGAAAATGTCGTAGAGAAAGATTTAAGAGAAATAGAAACTTCCTGCAGGGTCTAAAGAAGGAAGCTTTGAACAGATTGGGATGGAGGAGGAGCGAGCGTGGTGCTGCTCAGGCAACTTGGTGCTGCGGTGAGTTGCTAGTAATAGCAGTAAAGTATGACGGAACCTCGACCTCCTGATCCTCCCTTTGAGAACAGCTTAGCAAACAGTTTTAGTAATTACCTCATAACTACGGTATTGATATGACGACATAATGAAGGCGATGTAACGACCTTAATATGTTAATATGACGTCCTATAGTTAATATGACGAAAATATAAGATTTTACAAAACTTATAGCCCTTCTTACCTAGGAATGGAAAGTCTATTTATGGCACTTGTTAACTAAAAAGCAGGCAAAAAAAAGGCAAAAAAAAAACTAGAAAGCAGGTTCTTTTCTCAGCAAAAAAAAGAACCAGTTGGAGGTCAATTATTAGGTTACATTTCTATTTTACTTTGTATATTTCTACTTTATTTCTATTTTCAATTTATTTTTTAACTATTAAACACTAAAATACTAAATAGAATACTAAAAGAAACTCTGAGGAGGCGGAAAGACACAAAACCGTTTTGCAGGTTAACAATATATTTTATATTTCTTATTTTTATTTTTTAAACATCTATTAATTTATTGCTTCTTCTGCATGGCATAGCCAAGAAGTTAATAATTTCATTATATAACTGAAATATTTGATAATAGACACGCCCGTACACAAAACAACTACTGCAAAACTTCTAGGCAGGAAATAAGAAAAAGTTGCATATGTAGACACGAAATCTATACAACAGAAGTAAACAGAATAAAAACAGAAATACTACCCGTAATAAATCTCGCAAGAATTATTACAGCATAAAAAAGTAAATAGGGCGCAAACCAGAATGGTGGAAAAAAGTAAATAAGATAAAACAGAGAAATACCACTCTTTACAAATCTCACAAGAATTATTTCAGTATAAGTAAATAAATGAAATAAAAAATAAATGAATAAAGATCGAAAATAAGCAAATGTAGTCGTAATATATTAAGTTCCAAATTAAAGAAACTGAAATATTTCCGCAGTTTAAAAACAAACGGCCCACAGCCGAAAAAAACATGAAAAAAAATTAGGCAATGGTAGTTCAAAGGACACTATAGGACATGGATTAAAGAGGAAAAAAGTCAGATTTTTATCAAAAATAGAAAGAAGTTGTTCGAACAAGTTTGGTTTATACCTTAAAGCCCTACACAATATAGCCAGGAATTTATTTCAAGAGGATGGAGGACAGGGCAGATTCAAAAAGACAAAAACAAGCTTACGATGTTAAAAATACAGTAAATTATATGGATATCGAAACAATCTTGATATTTCAAGGTTTTGAAAAATAGCTTTTTTGGAGGTATTTTTATTGAAAAATGCCGTTTAGTATATTTTCGCCGGGAAAATTAAAAAAGACAATTCACCCCCCCCCCCTTAATTTTCGTGAGTTAACGCCACTGAGACAGTCTTCTAGCCCTTTCTGTTTATCTATTTATCTGCTTTAGTGTTTAACATGAACAAAGTCATTTTCTAACTATTTCTGCAAGAGACAAAAGAAGAAATATCATATTTTGGAAAAAAAAAATTTGTATACAACTAAAAGGCAAAATAAAAGATTACGTTAATTAATACCTAAACACGAAGGCCTCGAGACCCAGTATGAGCCCTCCTAAACAGTGATGTAGATGTGTTTAATATAGCGTGATGTGTAGCCTAGTTATATGTATAGCCCTAGACTGTAAAAAAAAAGATTCCGTAAACGCGTAATATCGTGGTTTCACCCAATTTTTTTTTTATTTTCCAGGCAATATATTTTCCTTGTTGTTCAAGCCAAGAGACAGTAACTTTCCTATATAAGTGTTTCGAAGAAGGCGGTTCTAATAGTGTACTTCTTGTTCTGATCTGACTCCTGTTTTAGGAGTTAAAGGTTATTGTATTTTTTTATTAAGGGACATGATCGTCTCTTACTAGGTTGCTAGCTACCGATGCAACCCGGATTCCAACAAGGTGCGAAATGGCGACGACCTTTCTACTAAAAAGTACGTAGGAAGCATCTGTTTTAACTCTATTTGCATAGCTTAGGGTCCTTGCTCCTGATTTGCATGGATCAGTTTTCTTTAATCTGTTTTTTGGATAACCGTCTGACTGGCCGTATTTCAAAAAGTAAGCTGTACGAAAAACGTGGTTCAATCCTGGTTTATAGGGTTATAATGAGGGAAAGATTAAGACGGCTAGGACACATTCTGCGGATGAAGGATGACAGATTGCCAAAAATTGTCCTTGTCGGCCAACCATCTGGGGGCAAACGAAAAGCAGATCATCGCCGAATGGGATAGGAGGATGCTGTAACGAAAGATTTAAGGGAAATTGGAACTTCTGGGAGAGTTTAAAGAGGGGGCTTTCAATAGATTAGGATCAAGGAATATGCGTAACTGCGATGGCCTCAGGCGGATTGGTGCCAGAGTGAGCTGTTAGTAGTGGTAGTAGTAGTTTCTTCAACTTTCATTTCTTCAGTAAGGACCTAACTTCGGAGATATCAACCAAATTTAGTAAATATAGTAGCGAAAAATGTCCATAGATCCAAAGCATTTTTTTATACTGATATTTACTAGCTTTCATGCCTTGTTATATACAATTTTAGGGTTATATAAAGACTATTTTTGCAGTTTTATATAGTTGATTCTGTTTATTGTATCCTTATCTACCAATTATTGATCAATTAAACTAATAATAAAATAGGTTTAAATAATCAGCCAATTTATTTTAATGTCGAATTTGCCGCCTCCAAAATAAATTCCTGAGTATATGTACCTTTTAGGAGATTTCTACATTATGTATTAACAAGGTGTTTTCTTTATATCCTGCTTAGGCAGGAAAACAAAAACTTTTGAAAATCTAAAGAACCCCGTGAGACGCTGGAAACAAGATGGCACTGATTGGCCCAGAGGTTGGCATATAAAACTCAATCAGACGAAATTTTCACACAGCACCTTCTAGATTGAATTTACGAGCAGTCAACAGCTGATTTTTTTTCAATAAAATTGAAAAAAAGAAAACTGACATTAGGCCACAGAGAATAAACCCCACATCAAAATTGCAAACAGATCAAATTAAATTTTTAGCTAGTAGAGCCAATTTATTCTATAGAACTAGTCAATGAATAGAATTTTAAGCAGATGACTGATCAAATTTTATGCAAAATGTGATGCAAAAAGAATAATGCAAAATGTACGAGAATTCAAACTGGCTTAATCATTTTAAATGTCCACCCAATAAATGAAATCAAGATATTTTTGTAATATCAAAATAAAAACGGCCACCAAAATCACCAGATCATAATGCATTCTATACTAAAAATAAATTGGAAATATGCAAAGGAAAACATAAAACGTGCAAAAACAATGAAAAACAATACACATAAAACACTAAGATATAAACGTTGCATCACATAATTACAGAGCAAAGGGACGGAATCTTAAGGAACTAAACATTGGACTACTGACTAGGCAGCCCTAAAGATATTTAACTAACGAAGATGTGACATACCCCATTTCGCAAACTTATCATTTTAATTATAATATGATTACAATATGAAACTATGATTTTAATTTTGTCGAAAACATGTTTTCGACAAATGTTTATGTTCCAATAACATTACTCTTATCGTAAATCTAGAAAAAAAACGGTTTGCCAACAATTCTGAGCAGCATTTAAGACGGTGCAATACGCGTTAATTTGGTAGTCTTAAGTTTCAAGTAAATTTAGCACACCAAATGTAACGTAAAAGTGCAATAATTGCTGAAATACAACAGATAAATTTTCTTTTCCCATCCATATTCATCCTAGGAACCACAAGAGGTGCTCAGATCAATTAGTGACAGCATTATAATTTAGTGACAGCTGTCAATTTAGTGACAGCATAATAACGTTAAAAAGTCTTAATCTTCTCTTTATCTATCAGTATAATGGAATCAACGCCATCTATGACGAAAATTGTTGCACAGTTCCCCATAATGTCATATCTTGTTTAAGTGTTTATAATCTAGGGCAAGCTTAAATTTAGATGACTATAATTCAGCAATATCCTTAACATCACTGACCTCTTGCAGGAGATCCTGTGCTTGGATAGCTTTCAGTACGTTTTTCTTGCTAGTTTCTTGGATTTCACCACCCAGAAGTAATTCATCAAGCATGAAATAGGCTTTCTCGAAGTTGAATATAATATCAAGTTCACATACCTGTAATATATTTAAGCTCTTACTTTTACTTCAAAGCAATGAAAATACGGAGATACGAGATAGAGAGGGAGAGAGGAAGGAAAAAGAGGTCCAGAGAGACACGGGTAGAGAGAGGAGGATGGAGACAGAAAGAAGGGGAGAAGGCAAAAGACATAGAGAGAAAAGAGAGAAAGAAAGAGGGAGAGAAAGTAGAGGCAGAGGGCAGGGGAGATAGAAGGTGAGAAGAGAGGGAGAAAGAGGGTCGTTAGAAAGAGGACAGAAAAGGTGAGGCAGAGGATGGGGGAGGGGCAAGGGGAAGAAAGAGGGAGAGCAAGCGATGGGGCAAGGGAACAAACCCATTGTAAGCTTAGAACAAAGGTACACACAGTGGCTCCCCTTTCTAGGTCAAATGAATAACAACCACCACCCCACCCCCTACCATGCTCCGAAATGGACTATTTTAGAAAACAATAGGGACAAAATTGACACTATTCTACTGTATAGATTTTTTTTTTCGCGAACAGGATACTAATAACAGAGTGGAAAAACTATTTACACAAATAACAAAACATAATAAATGATTTGGCCACGATGCTCTCGGACGAAAATAAATTAATACTGTCAACTGCAGGTTTGTGATTCCCTATGTGTTGAACCACACTTTTCGAGGCGTATTCTCCATCACCCACCTTGGCTGCTACTGGCGTATTCTTCTCTCTGGACCAGGAGAGATCGACCCCTGAATGCAATGCGTGGGGTGTAGGTATGTATTTGGATTGTAAGTGCGTAAATTGGAGTGAATTAGTGTGTCAAATAAAGTTTGGGATTTGAAGTGTAAGTGGCAGGTTAACTGAAATAAAAGTTACAGTTCTTGAATTAGCTTCAATTTGTATTTCTTTCTCTTTAGACATTTTTTTAAACGTCCTTTTAAACTTTCGTTTAATATGGGCCGTTAATTATTCTTTAGTAGGTTGCAGCTATCACTGCTGAGATTTGTGTGAGCCATTGTTCAACATCCTTCGGGTCCTCAAGATTCGGCGGTCCTTCGCTTCCTTAAACAATTGATATCCTTGTTAGCCAAATTCTGGAGTTGTATTGGGATTAGCAGGTTGTTTTAATTTCTCAGTGGAGATTCTTTGCAACAAAGTGTGGTCAAGAGAGCTTGAGGATCCCACAGTAGCACATTCTACTTTGATACCAACAATTTCCACTTTCGACGAGTTCAAAAACCGGAGTTTATCTTCCGTGGTTGTAATCATAGGCAGCGCGATAGCGCTGCCTAAGTAAAGAACGATGTGGGCACAATGTATTATTTTTTTCTTCTTCTTCTTCTTCTTTATCCATACCCGGGCACTTCGTATCGAAGTTGTCGTAGATACTTCGAAAAGGGCTCATTCGATTGGAAATTGGAGTGGCTAGTGCCCTTTTTAATAGTCAAAAGCGATTGGAGGACAACTAGCCCCCCCCCCACGCCCATCATTCCCCCAAACACATCCAATCAAAATTTTGAGATAGCCAATTTGTTCAGCGTAGTTGATTTCCAGATAGAAAATATGTTTTTGAGGAGGATACTCCCCCACAACACTTGGGGCAAGGGTTTTCAGTTATGCCCTGAGGGCATATAAGAACGACGTTGGCACAATGTATCATTTATTATTTTTTTCCTTTAGAGCAGGGCACTTCGTAACGCCCCTCTCACGCCACCGTTATCCCAAACACATCCAATAAAAATTTTGAGACATCCATTTTGTTCAACGTAAATGAAAGTTCGGGAAATTAGGTCTTTTAGGATGATAACCCCCTCAGAGCCCTCAGTGCAAGGGTTGTAAGTTATGCCCTGGGGGCATATAAAGTTTTTATTGAAAGCATTGTCGTAGAAACATCAAAGGGATCATTCAATTGGAAATTGAAAGGGCTAGTGCCTTTTTTAATAGTTGAAAGTGATTGGATAGCGACTAACGCCCCTCATATGCCACAATTTCATAGGCATTGCGCTAGCGCTGCCTAAGTAAAGAACGATGTGGGCACAATGTGTTTTTTTTCTTCTCCATGCCCGGGGACTTCGTATTGAAGGAGTTGTCGTAGAAACTTCGAAAAGGGCTCAATCGAATGGAAATTGGAGTTGGCTAGTGCCCTTTTTAATAGTCGAAAGTGATTAGTGGGCAACTAGCCCCCCCCCCCCACGCCCATCATTCCCCCAAGCACATCCAATCAAAATTTTGAGATAGTTATTTTGTTCAGCGTAGTTGATCTCCAGATAGAAAATATGTCTTTGAGGAGGACACTCCACCACAACACTCAGGGCAAGGGTTTTAAGTTATGCCCTGAGGCATATAAGAACGATGTTGGCACAATGTATCATTTATTATTTTTTTCCTTTAGAGCAGGGCACTTCGTATCGAAGAAGTTGTCGTAGAAACTTCGAAAAGGGCTCATTCAATTGGAAATTGGAGTGGCTTGTGCCCTTTTTAATAGTCGAAAGTGATTGGAAGGCAACTAACACCCCTTCCACGCCCACCATTTCCCGAAACATATCCAACCAAAATTTTGAGATAGCCATTTTGTTCAGCGTAGTTGATTTCCAGATAGAAATTATGTTTTTGAGGAGCACACTCCCCACGGCCTTCAGGGCAAGGGCTGTAAGTTATGCCCTGGGGGCATTTAAGGTTTTTATAGAAGGCACTGTCATAGAAACTTCAAAAAAGGCTCATTCGATTGGAAATTCAAAGGGCTAGTGCCCTTTTTAATAGTCGAAAGTGATTGGAGGGCAACTAGCCCCCCCCACGCCCATCATTCCCCCAAACACATCTAATCCAAATTTTTAGATAGCCATTTTGTTCAGCGTAGTTAATTTCCAGATAGAAAATATGTTTTTGAGGAGGACACTCCCCCACAACCCTCGGAGCAAGGGTTGTAAGTTATGCCCTGGGGGCATATAAGGTTTTCATAGAACGCGTTGTCTTAGAAACTTCAAAAAGGGCTCATTCGATTGGAAATTGAAATGGTTAGTGCCCTTTTTAATAGTCAAAAGTGATTGGAAGGCAACTAACACCCCTTCCACGCCCACCATTTCCCCAAAATCATCCAATAAAAATTTTGAGATAGCCAAATTGTCCCACGACGTTCAAAGTTCAGGAAATTATACCTTTGAGCAGGACACTCCCCCAACAGTCTTCAGGGCAAGGGATATAAGTTATGCCCTGGGGGTATATAAGGTTTTTATTGAAATCTTTGTCGTAGAAACTTGAAAAAGGCTCACTTGATTTGAAATTCAAAAGGCTAGTACCCTTTTTAATAGTCGAAAGTGATTTGAGGGCAACTAAAACCCCTGTCACGCCCACCTTTCCCCCAAAAACATCCAATCAAAATTTTTAGATAGCCATTTTATTCAACGTAGTTGAAAGTTTTGGAAATTAGGTCTTTAAGGATGACAACCCCTCCCCCCACAGCCCTCAGGGCAAGGGTTGTAAGTGATGCCCTGGGGGCATGTTTTATTGAAAGCGTTGTCGTAGAAACTTCAAAAGGGCTCATTTAATTAGAAATTGAAAGGGCTAGTGCCTCTTTTAATAGTTGAAAATGATTGGATAGCGACTAACGCCCCTCTCACGCCCACCATTTTCCCAAACACATCCAATCAAAATTTTGAGATATCCATTTTGTTCAACGTAGTTGAAAGTTCTTGAAATTAGGTCTTTTAGGATGATAGCCCCCTCAGAGTCCTCAGTGTAAGGGTTGTAAGTTATGCCCTGGGGGCATATTTATATAGAAAGTTGTTATAGAAATTTCAAAAAGGGCTCATTTGACTGGAAATTGAAATTGCCCTGTTTAATAGTCGAAAGTGAGTGGAGAGTAATTAACCCCCCTCTTACGCTCACCATTTCCCCAAAAAACATACAATCAAAGTTTAGAGATATCCATTTTGTTCAACGTAGTTGAAAGCTCTGGAAATTACGTCTTTAAGGATGATAACCCCCTCAGAGCCCTCAGTACAAGGGTTGTAAGTTATGCCCTGGGTGCATGTAAAGTTTTTATTGAAACCATTGTCGTAGAAACATCAAAGGGGCTCATTCAATTGGAAATTGAAAGGGCTAGCGCCTTTTTTAATAGTTGAAAGTGATTTGATAGCGACTAACGCCCCTCATACGCCAACAATTTCATACGCCAACGCTAGCGCTGCCTAAGTAAAGAACGATGTGGACACAATGTTTTTTTTTCTCCATACCTGGGCACTTCGTATCGAAGGAGTTGTCGTAGAAACTTCGAAAAGGGCACATTCGATTGGAAATAGGAGTGGCTAGTGCCCTTTCTAATAGTCGAAAGTGATTGGAGGGCAACTAGCCCCCCCCCCAAGCCCATCATTCCCCCAAACACATCCAAATAAAATTTTGAGATAGCCATTTTGATCAGCGTAGTTGATTTCCAGATAGAAAATATGATTTTGAGGGGGACACTCCCCCACAACCCTCGGGGCAAGGGTTTTAAGTTATGCCCTGAGGGCATATAAAAACGATGTTGGCACAGTGTACTATTTATTATTTTTTCCTTTAGAGCAGACCACTTCATATGGAAGGGGTCGTCGTAGAAACTTCGAAAAGGGCTCATTCGATTGGAAATTGAGAGATCTAGGGCCTTTTTAATAGTCAAAAGTTATTGGAGGTTAACTAGCCCCCCCACGCCCATCATTCCCCCAAACACATCCAATAAAAATTTTGAGATAGCCATTTTGTTCAGCGTAGTTGATTTCCAGATATAAAATATATTTTTGAGGAGGATAATCCCCAACAGCCCTCAGGGCAAGGGTTTTAAGTTATGCACTGGGGGCATATAAGGTTTTTAAAGAAGGTGTTGTCGTAGAAACTTTAAAAAAAGCTCATTCGATTGGAAATTCAAAGGACTAGTGCCCTTTTTAATAGTCGAAAATGATTGGAGGGCAACTAGCCCCCCCCACGCCCATCATTCCCCCAAACACATCCAATAAAAATTTTGAGATAGCCATTTTGTTCAGCGTAGTTGATTTCCAGATATAAAATATATTTTTGAGGAGGACAGTCCCCCACAACCCTCAGGGGAAGGATTATGAGTAATGCCCTGGGGGCATATAAGGTTTTCATTGAAATCTTTGTCGTAGAAACTTGAAAAAGGGCTCATTCGATTTGAAATTCAAAGGGCTAGTACCCTTTTTAATAGTCGAAAATGATTTGAGGGCAACTAACCCCCCTCTCGCGCCCACCTTTTCCCCAAACACATCCAATCAAAATTTTTAGATTTTATTCAACGTAGTTGAAAGTTTTGGAAATTAGGTCTTTAAGGATGACATACCCTCCCGCCACAACCCTCAGTGCAAGGGTTGTAAGTTATGCCCTGGGGGTCATATAAATTTTTTATTGAATGCGTTGTCGTAGAAACTTCAAAAGGGCTCATTCAATTGGAAATTGAAAGGGCTAGTGCCTTTTTTAATAGTTGAAAGTTATTGGATAGCACCCCTCTCACGCCCACCATTTTCCCAAACACGTCGGATTAAAATTTTGAGATATCCATTTTGTTCAACGTAGTTGAATGTTCTGGAAATTAGGTCTTTTAGGATGATAACCCCCTCAAAGCCCTCAGTGCAAGGGTTGTAAGTTATGCCCTAGGGCATATAAAGTTTTTATTGAAAGCGTTATCGTAGAAACTTAAAAAGAGCTCATTCAATCGGAAATTGAAAGGGCTAGTGCCTTTTTTAATTGTTGAAAGTGACTGGATAGCGACTAACACCCCTCTCACGCCCATCATTTTCCAAAACACATCCAATCAAAATTTTGAGATATCCATTTTGTTAAACGTAGTTGAACGCTCTGGAAAATAGGTCTTTTAGGATGATAACCCCCTCAGAGCCCTCAGTGCAAGGGCTGTAAGTTATGCCCTGGGGGCAAATAAGATTTATATTGAAAGTTGTTGTATAAATCATAGGCAGCACGATCGCACTGCCTAAGTAAAGAACGGGGACACTCGAGAACGAGACAAGAAACGGGGACTAAGTAAAGAGGAGGACACTTCCCCACAACCCTCAGGGCAAGGGTTTTAAGTTATGCCCAGGGGGCATATAAGAACGATGTTGACACAATATATTATTTATTAATTTTTTCCTTTAGAGCAGGGCACTTCGTATCGAAGAAGTTGTCGTAGAAACTTCGAAAAGCGCTCATTCAATTGGAAATTGGAGTGGTTTGTGCCCTTTTTAATAGTCGAAAGTGATTGGAAGGCGACTAACACCCCTTCCACGCCCACCATTTCCCGAAACACATCCAATCAAAATTTTGAGATAGCCATTTTGTTCAGCGTAGTTGATTTCCTAATAGAAATTATATTTTTGAGGACAGTCCCCCACAGCCCTTAGGGCAAGGGTTGTAAGTTATGCCCTGGGGGCATATGAGGTTTTTTATAGAAGGCGTTGTCGTAGAAACTTTAAAAAAGGCTCATTTGATTGGAAATTCAAAGGGCTAGTGCCCTTTTTAATAGTCGAAAGTAATTAGAGGGCCACTATCCCGCCTCTCACGCCCACCATTTCCCCAAACCCATTTAATCAAAACTTTGAGATACCTATTTTATTCAACGTAGTTTTAAGTTCCGGAAATTAGGTCTTTGAGGATGACAACCCCCCCCCCCACAGCCCTCAGGGCGAGGCGATATAACGCGTTGTCGTAGAAACTTGAAAAACGGCTCATTCGATTGGAAATTCAAAGGGCTAGTGCCCTTTTTAACAGTCAAAAGTGATTTGAAGGCAACTAACCCCCCTCTCACGCCCATCTTTTCTCCAAACACATCCAATCAGTATTTTAGATAGCTATTTTATTCAACGTAGTTGAAAGTTTTGAAAATTAAGTCTTTAAGGATGACAGCCCCTCCCCCCCCCCACAGCCCTCAGGGCAAGGGTTGTAAGTTATGCCCTGGGGGCGTATAAAGTTTTTATTGAAAGCGTAGAAACTTCAAAAGGGCTCATGCAATTGGAAATTGAAAGGGCTAGTGCCTTTTTTAATAGTTGAAAGTGACTGGAGAGCAACTAACCATTTTTAACCATTTTAACCATTCTCACGCCCACCATTTTCCCAAACACATCCAATCAAAATTTTGAGATATCCATTTTGTTCAACGTAGTTGAAAGTTCTTGAAATTAGGTCTTTTAGGATGATACCCACCTCAGAGCCCTCAGTGCAAGGGTCGTAAGTTATGCCCTGGGGGCATATAAAGTTTATACAGAAAGTTACTATAGAAATTCCAAAAAGGGCTCATCTGATTGGAAATTAAAATTGCCCTTTTTAATAGTCGAAAGTGAGTGAAGAGTAATTAACCCCCCTCTTACGCCCACCATTTCCCCAAAAACATTCAATCAAAGTTTAAAGATAGCCATTATGTTCAACGTAGTTGAAAGTTTTGAAAATTATGTATTTAAGGATGACAAATCCCCCAGAGCCCCAAGGGCAAAGGTTGTAAGTTCTGCCCTAGGGGCATATAAGGTTTTTATAGATAGAGTTGTCGTAAAACCTCAAAAGGGGCTCCTTCAATTCGAAATTGAGAGGGCTAGTTCCCTTTGTAATAGTCGAAAGTGATTGGAGGATAACTAACCCCCCTCTCACGCCCACCATTCCTCCAAACACATCCAATCAAAATTTTCAGATCGCCATTTTGTTCAACGTAAAAGAAATTTCTGGAAATTAGGTCTTTGAGAATGACAGCCCCCCCCCAGCACTCAGGGCAAGGGTTGTAAGTTATGCCCTGGGGGCATATAAGATTTTTATTGAAAATTTTGTCGTAGAAACTTCAAAAGGGCTCATTTGATTGGAAATTGAAAGGAATAGGGCCATTTTTAATAGTTGAAAGTGATTGGAGAGCGACTACCGCCCCTCTCACGCCCACCATTTCCCCAAACACATCCAATAAATTCGGTCTTAGAGGATGACAACCACCCAAATAGACCTTAGGGTAAGGGTTGTAATGTATGCCCTGGGGGCATATAAGGTGTTTATAGAAAGCATTGTCGTTTCCAAAAGGGCTCATTCGATTGGAAATCGAAAGGCCTAGTGCCCTTTTTAATAGTCGAAAGTGATTGGAAGGCTTGACATTTTTATAGTAAAGATCGAAGTGGGTATTATGTATTATTTTTTGTTGTTGGTGGTGTTTAGACCAGGGCACTTCGTATCGAAGGAGTTGTCGTGTGAACTTCGAAAAGGGCTCATTCGATTGAAAATAGAAAGGGCTGATGCCCTTTTTAATAGTCGAAAGTGATTTGAGGGCAACTAATCCCCCATCCACTCACCCCTCGCACAACCACCCTCCCACGCCAACCCCCTCCCCCATTTCTAATCTTAAAATTTAATCAAATCAATATAGCGTAAGTGTATCCAAGCTTTCAAAGAAAGTAAACAGATATTTTTGCGAATGGTATAAAGTTTTCCATGTACTATTTGTGTCCAGATTTTAAAAAGGGTATATGTTGTTAAAAATTGCTGAAAATTTTTCTCCAGCATACAAATAGCAGGCCAAACTATAAAGTATTAAAAAACGAAAAGATTTAAAGTATTATTTTCTTTTTCCCTGAAAAGACTATGTCAGTATAAAACGAACAGAAATTAATTAAAAAACCTTTTTCCACAAAATAAGTTTTTCAAAGAAAAGTAAAGAACTCCATTAAACAAAAAATGAGCAAAAATAAAATCAAATAATCTACCAAGCGTGAAACTACCACATATCAGCATCGATAAATAAATGAAACCCAAAAAGAACAGAAATTACAATAATTAACCGAGTCAAACTCAAAACGAGCAGAAATTAACATAAGTTGGGCGCAAAACCCCTATGCCTTCCCAAGGCCAGGACAAAATTTGCACTTTACTAAAAAAATACAAATGAATGTGCATTGTCAGTTTAATATACATATACTGATATTCAGCAATCAAAATGTAAATATTATTTGATTTATTAAAGTTATAAAAGTGAAAATATTTATGTTTTTTCAGTAAAGTGTAAATTTTGTTCTGGCCTTGGGAAGGCATAGGGGTTTCTGTTCGTTTTATGCCCCCAATAACCTTATATGCTCCCAGGGCACAACTTACAACCCTTACCCTAAAGGCTGTGGGGGACTGTCCTCAAAAACATAATTTCTATATGAAAATCAACTACGCTGAACAAAATGGCTATCTCAAAATTTTGATTGGATGTATTTCGGGAAATGGTGGGCGTGGAAGGGGTGTTAATCGCCTTTCAATCACTTTCGACTATTAAGAAGGGCGCAAGCAACTCATATTTCCAATTGAACGAGCGCTTTTCGAAGTTTCTACGACAACTTCTTCGATACGAAGTGCCCAGCTCTAAAGCAAAAAATTAATAAATAATGCATCGTTTTGGGTTTCATTTATTTATCGATTTTTGCTCATTTTTGTTTAATGGAGGTCTTTACTTTTCTTTGAAAAACTTATTTTGTGGAAAAAGTTTTTTTAATTAATTCCAAAACACATCCAATCAAAATTTTGAGATATCTATTATGTTCAACGTAGTTGAACGTTCTGGAAATTAGGTCTTTTAGAATGATAACCCCCTCAGATCCCTCAGTGCAAGGGTTGTAAGCTATGCCCTGGGGGCATATTAGGTTTATAAAGAAAGTTGTTGCATAAATCATAGGCAGCACGATCGCGCTGCCTAAGTAAAGAACGGGGTCACTCGAGAATGAGACAAGAAACGGGGACTACGTAAAGACACAACCCTCAGGGCAAGGGTTTTAAGTTATGCCCTGGGGTCATATAAGAACGATGTTGGCACAATGTATTGTTTATTAATTTTTTCCTTTAGAGCAGGGCACTTCGTATTGAAGAAGCTGTCGTAGAAACTTCGAAAAGGGCTCATTCAATTGGAAATTGGAGCGGCTTGTGCCCTTTTTAATAGTCTAAAGTGATTGGAAGGCGACTAACACCCCTTCCACGCCCAACATTTCCCGAAACGCATCCAATCAAAATTTTGAGATAGCCATTTTGTTCAGCGTAGTTGATTCCCATATGGAAATTATGTTTTTGAAGAGGACAGTCCCCCACAGCCCTAGGGCAAGGGTTGTAAGTTATGCCCTGGGGGCAAATAAGGTTTTTATAGAAGGTGTTGTCGTAGAAACTTCAAAAAAGGGTCATACGATTGGAAATTCAAAGGGCTAGTGCCCTTTTTAATAGTTCAAAGTGATTAGAGGGCAACTAACTCGCCTCTCACGCCCACCTTTTCCCCAAACACATCTAATCAAAACTTTGAGATAGCCATTTTATTCAACGTAGTTTTAAGTTCTGGAAATTAGGTCTTTGAGGATGACAACCCCCCCCCCCCACAGCCCTCAGGGCAGGGTAAATTATGCCCAGGGGCATATAAGGTTTTTATATAATGCGTTGTCGTAGAAACTTCAAAAATGGCTCATTCGATTGGAAATTGAAATGGCTAGTGCCCTTTTTAATAGTCGAAAGTGATTGGAAAGCAACTAACACCCCTTCCACGCTCACCATTTCCCCAAACACATCCAGTAAAGATTTTGAGATAGCCATTTTGTTCCACGCAGTTCAAAGTTCAAGAAATTAAACCTTTGAGCAGGACACTCTCCCCACAGTCTTCAGGGCAAGGGTTATGAGTTATGTCCTGGGGGCATATAAGGTTTTTATTGAAATCTCTGTCGTAGAAACTTGAAAAAGGGCTCATTCGATTGGAAATTCAAAGGGCTAGTGCCCTTTTTAATAGTCGAAAGTGATTTGAGGGCAACTAACCCCCCTCTCACGCCCATCTTTTCCCCAAACACATCCAATCAGTATTTTAGATAGCCATTTTATTCAACGTAGTTGAAATTTTTGGAAATTAGGTCTTTAAGGATAAAAAACCCCTCCCCCCCCCCACAGAAATCAGGGCAAGGGTTATTAGTTATGGCAAATTATGCTCAGGGCAAGTTATGCCCTGGGGGCATATAAGGTTTTTACTGAAAGCGTATAAACTTCAAAAGGGCTCATTCAATTGAAAATTGAAAGGGCTAGTGCCTTTTTTAATAGTTGAAAGTGATTGGAGAGCGACTAACGCCCCTCTCACACCCACCATTTTACCAAACACATCCAATCAAAATTTTGAGATATCCCTTTGGTTCAACGTAGTTGAAAGTTCTTGAAATTAGGTCTTTTAGGATGATAACCCCCTCCGAGCCCTCAGTGCAAGGGTCGTCAGTTATGCCCTGGGGGCATATAAAGTTTATTTAGAAAGTTGTTATAGAAATTTCAAAAAGGGCTCATCAGATTGGAAATTAAAATTGCCCTTTTTAATAGTCGAAAGTGAGTGGAGAGTAATTAACCCCGCTTTTACGCCCACCATTTCCCCAAAAACATTCAATCAAAGTTTAAAGATAGCCATTATGTTCAACGTAGTTGAAAGTTTTGGAAATTGTGTATTTAAGAATGACAAACCCCCGAGAGCCCTAAGGGCAAAGATTGTAAGTTCTGCCCTTGGGGGCATATAAGGTTTTTATAGAATTGTCGTAAAACCTCAAAAGGGGCTCCTTCAATTCGAAACTGAGAGGGCTAGTGCCCTTTGTAATAGTCGAAAGTGAATGGAGGATAACTAACCTCCCTCTCACGCCCACCATTCCTCCAAACACATCCAATCAAAATTTTCAGATAGCCATTTTGTTCAACGTAGTAGAAAGTACTGGAAATTAGGTCTTTGAGAATGACACTCTCCTCCCCCCAGCACTCAGGGCAAGGGTTGTAAGTTATGCCCTGGGGGCATATAAGATTTTTATTGAAAGTTTTGTCGTAGAAACCTCAAAAGGTCTCATTTGATTGGAAATTGAAAGGGCTAGGGCCATTTTTAATAGTTGAAAGTGACTGGAGAGCGACTACCGCCCCTCTCACGCCCACCATTTCCCCAAACACATCCAATCAAAATTTTGAGATAGTCATCTTGTTTAACGTAGTTGGAAGTTCTGGAAATTCGGTCTTAGAGGATGACAACACCCTAACAGACCTTAGGGTAAAGGTTGTAATTTATGCCCTGGGGGCATATAAGGTGTTTATAGAAAGCGTTATCGTTTCCAAAAGGGCTCATTCGATTGGAAATCGAAAGGCCTAGTGCCCTTTTTAATAGTCAAAAGGAATTGGAAGGCTTGACATTTTTATAGTTAAGATCGATGTGGGTATAATGTATTATTTTTTGTTGTTGTTGTTGTTTAGACCAGAGCACTTCGTATCGAAGGAGTTGTCGTGGGAACTTCGAAAAGGGCTCATTCGATTGAAAATAGAAAGGGCTGATGCTCTTTTTAATAGTCGAAAGTGATTGGAGGGCAACTAATCCCCCTTCCACTCCTACCCTCCCACGCCCACCCTCTCATTTGCCCATTATGTTAAAAAACTAAATGTTGCCTTAAGATTAAATCAAAATGCATTGTGATAATGCTAATTCCCAATAAGGCATCTCAGCAGTATCCCAAGAAAGACAGAGGGTATTATGTTCAAACTTTCGGGCCTACTTCTGCTCTTAAAATTTAACCAATCAAAATAGCGTAAATGTATCCAAGCTATCAAAGAAAGTAAACAGATTTTTTTGCGAATGGTATCAAGTTTTCCATTTCAGGTCAACTAGAGGAGGTACGAAACTAAATTAAACAGTACTATTTGCGTCCAGATTTTTAAAAGGGTGTATGTTGTTAAAAATTGCTGAAAATTTTTCTCCAGCATACAAATATCAGGCCAAACTATAAAGTCTATAAAATGTTAATATTATTTGAGTTATAAAAGTTATAAAAGTAAAAACATTTATATTTTTTTCAGTAAAGTGCAAATTTTGTTCTTTACTGAAAAAAAATTTGGGATACCATAGTTCCATAGTTCCATTATGGTAACCAATGGAAAAATTCACCATTTTACGCCAAAATGACACTTCCTATGAAATTTTTGGAGTTGTTTCAACATAAGCACCTTAAAATATGTACATAACTGGTTACCAAGTCATTATTCTTTAATATACAGTACCAAAAAAATCATGAAGAAACACAGCAGTCATTATTCTTTAATATATAGTACCAAAAAATCATGATGAAACACAGCAGTCATTATTCTTTAATATATAGTACCCAAAAAAAAATCCTATTCCCCAGACAGAGACGCTTTTGGAGAGAAACTTTTTGCCCAAAATCTTAATAATTTTGTTATATTTGATTTTCCATAAGTTTAAGGGATGTATAAATAATGTGGCATTAAGAAGAATATTGCTTTTAAGTAGGTTAGATAGTGCCCTAAGTAGATTAGATTAGATGATTAGATAGTAGATTAGTAGATAGGCATTAAGTAGATAGTGCCCAAATTGCCTTTAGTGAACCTTTAAAACTAAACCCGATTTATAACTTTAAGGCAGGTATCACTTACTGTTGCAGCACCCTTCTATTTCTATGGTTAAAAGCATCCCAAATGTGACCCTTTCTTAGTTTTAAATTGCACCAAAATACACTTTTTCACCAAAAAAATTTGGCAACTCTGCCCAGTAGTGTTTCCACTTTCAGTGAATGCAGATCTATTTTGTCATGGCAGAATTAAACAGGGTCTTTGTTTCTTAATTTAGTTCATATCAAATCAAGACCCTTAAAGAGTTGAATGTAACTAGGAATACTATGCATAGTTTTTGCAACTTTGGAAGGGTTAATGGTCTATTCATTGTTTATATAGATTTGAATGTATAAGGGTTTTTTATGACTTTCATGGCTACATAGTTAAAATTCGTATAATTTTCTTTAGTAGCTTGGAACATCAGCCATACCAAGCGAGGTGTTGGTCACCACTACAAATCTGAAGTGATGTACCATGCTTTAAATTAAAGATTTTAACATTTTTTTTAAATAGTTCTTTTTAAGTACTGTATACAAAATCGTTTTCAAAAGTTTTTTCTTTGGCCGATAGAAGATCTGCCGAAACTCCCTGGAGGCTAGCAACTTCAGGAGTATTGTACAATGTTTTATTTAAATAATTTAAAAAATTTACTATTTGTTAGATAATTGCAGATATCAGCCAAGGGAGGGGGGTGGGTGATTTAAGTGGCTAATAGAGGGGGTGATGTAAACAAAGACTGACACTGTCCCCAGACATAAAAAAAAACCTAGGTATGCCTCTGTCTACAATCACTACTTTCAAACCTTTCTAATACAACAACTCCTAATACAGCTGTTCCAACCAAGACTATTCCTATCATAACTACACATACTACTATAATTTTACAATTTTTTTTTAATTAACTATTATTAATAATAAAACTTATAAGCCAACATCAACGCTAATAATAAATACCAAAACTATGTCAAATAAACACAAACATAATTAAATTAAAAACCAAATTGTTTTCCGCTGAAGACTCGGCAACTTTATTTTGTAGCATTGTTAAATATTACTGATTATTCAAAAAGGAAAAACCTTTACTTACACTGCCAAAGTATTTGTCCAACAGCTCAACATAGCGATGTATAATCTCTAATGTAATCAGCTCATTTTCAGACTGTTCAATACCACAGCAAAAATAGAGACTTGCATATCTAAAACAATAGAATCCTAGAATCAAAAAATCAAAGCAGCTGTCATAAACACATAAAAAATGGACTAAATAGCACTATTCTTTGCAATCATACTAGGACATTTCATTTTAACTTGTTATTGACACTTGTAAAAAAGGGAACAAAAGAATTGCTGAATCTATTCCTGCAGCCCACAACTGAATTCAGTTTATCAGTTTAAAAGGGAACAAAAGAATTGCTGAATCTATTCCTGCAGCACACAAATGAATTCAGTTCATCTCTTGTGCGAGTGTTCGCATTGGCTGGTATAACAGGCTGCACTAATGTGCGATGTTGAGACATTGAAAGAAACAAATGGCCGAAGCAGATCATCAACTGAAATCAGCGCTCATGGAGACTTAGTAGATTTAGTGATTTCATAGGCAAGTTGTATTCAACACCTGTACCGAGTCGTACTCACCAAGTTCTATTCAAAAACATTTTAATAAATGTCCAAACAATGAATAGAACTTTAACGTAAATATTTTAGAAGGCTACTAAACCCAATATCTTGTTATCAAAAATAACTTTTTCAGTCCCTTTTCTGTGGGGAAACAATGCTATGCATAGGTACACGGAGCCTGAAATACAACTCTTATGAGGCTGCCCTTAGTACCTTGCGACTGCCAACGTTGCGTGATAGGCGTTTGCAGTTGATGTGCAATTTTGGGCAGTTCCTTCTTTCGTCCCAGAAACACCGTTCGTTGCTTCCCCCACCTGCGCCTATCACCGCCAACACCCGCCATAAAAACCAACTGGTGCCACCAAAGTGTCGAACAACCCGTCACAGCAATTCATTCGTGCCTTTTTTTGTCAGTTATTTAAACCGCCAGTGACCATTTTATGCAATGTACTAAACAGTACCATTTAGTCACGGCTTCGGCCACGGCTACGACAGTTGTTCATAAAATAAATGAGTCTATGAGTCTATAATGATTCTATGAGTCTATAATGAGGGACAGGGGGATGTTGTAGGACTGTTTGATGAGGAAGGGCTCTGAAGTGTTTCGATTTTTTACAACTAAATATGGGCATGTCTTCCCAAGCTATATAGCAGAAAAATATTTGAGTTAAAATCAAAATGGAAGTAAAAAATGGTGGCTAATGTGAGCCGAAGTTTTATATAGCAATATTAGACCATAACATTGGCCATCCTAAAGCAAAAAAAAAATTAATAAAAAAGAAAAAAAGGAAATTCTCGTCTGATTTAACCCAAGAAAATGCTCTAAAAATGCTAAGAAAGGGAATCTTTAAAACAGGCCTATATCTAGGTCTAGGCAGTATCTTAAGCCTTTAAACTAGGGCCAAGGATAGGTGCTATGAGAAAAGGGATGAGATACAATTGCAATGGCGGTGATTATTATATTTGGAAAGACCGTTAAATAGTTAAATTAACAGTGTATTTAGTGAGAAAATTAATTCCCTTTCAAATATATTACAGAAATAGCAATCCTGTTAAATAGCCTAAATTAAATCAAGAATTTAAGAAATACATAATACATTATTTGGCTTGTGTTCATTTTGAAAATTCCATGCAAAACGACTGCAAGAAGGGTCCATTAAGGACCCTTCTTGCGTCATTAAGGGTCATAATTTTTCCCTTGAGGTTTAAGAATGATAGAAAGTGTGAACACATAAATTGCAAATTTATATAACACAATAATTGCAAAAAAAACTTGGAAATAACATTCTAATTCCTAAAATTTCGAAAAATTTAACCCTAAAACACTCTGAAATATACAAAAAAGGTATACCCATAGTCCTCTATGTATGGTTTTTAACAGAGACCTAATCATTCCTAATTATTGATGTTAAACATTCTTTGATACAACATAAAAAGATAATCTCCAAGTGGCTAAACTTAAAATTATCATTAATCACATATTTTTTTTCTATATGCCTATGTATATTTCAACAGCCTATTACCTTTTATAAACAATTTTCAAATCTTTCCATTCCAGAAAACTGCACATTTTTGGTTTTCTTGCAAGTATGGTGTTAACCAATTCTCTTGTTATCTTTTTCTTCACCTTATCAGGATGAGCAACATACCACTTTTGTAACCTCAATTTTCCTTGGCGACTAAATAACAACATAAACTGCATCTGCAAAAATATGTTAATTAATGAATACCCCTACTATCAACAACACTGAAATACCACAGGGTCTACAGCAAATACAGCAGTCCATGTTCCTCGTCCATCTTACCCTCTTCTAAACTAAAACCATAATTTTTGGCAACCCTTCATCTATAGAACTTAACCTACCCATCCCAAACTTTCTTTCGTGAATGAAGAATAAGGTACTTGTCTGCTTAAAAAAAAACACACCAAAGTTAGGTTAACCCTATTGAAATATCTCACATATGATGATGATATAATACTTTAGAAACAAAATTACGGAAACTACGACAAAGAATTATGAAAACTACAACAAAGAAATATGGAAAGAAGGCCGCGCAGAGCGCATGTTATGACAAAATAATTGTCATAACATCGACAAAAAATCCGTCATAACATCGACAAAAAAATTCGTCAGAACCACTAACGGTCATAACATCTAAAATTTTAGAACTTTAGTTTTTTTGGGTTTAGGGAGGAAAAGGTATCTAGGCTAGGCTACGTATTTAATATATGCTATGCTTTACCCATCCCAAACTATGATGAAATTTATGGAAACTACGTTTCTAAATTATATTTAGAAACAAAATTATGGAAACCACGACAGAGAATTATGGAAAGCAGGCCACACAGAACGCACTATATTAAACAACTAACATAGCCCCTTACCACCTCTATATATTAAACATTTAATTAAAATATAGCCACATCAGACAAGTACCAAAATAATAATGAAACAATACTGGGGGAAAATTTTCAGCTTGTAGGCAAATATTTGAAGGAAGAAAAAAATATTTTGGCAAAGTCTCAGTGCAAAACCATGTATAGCCCCAGATAATGCAAACTCAGTAAAAAAAAAGGCCTTAAAGAAAACAAGGAAAAACATTTTTTAACAGGAAAAAATATTAATTCAGGGGAACCATCTTTGCAGAATCAGGAGAACCATCTTTGCTGAATTCCGTCAATCTTTGCTGACGGAAAATAAAACACAAAAGAATCCCATTTAGGTATTTAGTTGTAAATAAGTTTCTGTATTAACTCCTGATTCAGCTAAGCTTGTATTCTGTTGTAATTGACCTAATTGAATTTTTGTTTTTAACTCACTATGGCATAAAGAAGTTAAAACCAGAAGCAAATTATTGCTTGATTTTCATGAGTTTTGGTCAGTTTTAGTAAGAAATTATGTAAAGCTACCACAAGAATTCACAGTAGGTTTAGTACCCCTTTTTTTAATGACTGTATCTCCAAATGACTGTCAAATGACTTTCTTTTAATGACTCCAAATGACTTTTTGACTGTCCAAATGACTGTCAAATGACTTTTTTTTAATGACTCCAAATGACTTTTTGACTGTCCAAATGACTGTCAAATGACTTTTTTTTAATGACTCCAAATGACTTTTTGACTGTCCAAATGACTGTCAAATGACTTTTTTTTAATGACTCCAAATGACATTTTGACTGTCCAAATGACTGTCAAATGACTTTTTTTTTTAATTACTCCAAATGACTTTTTGACTGTCCAAATGACTGTCAAATGACTTTTTTTAATGACTCCAAATGACTTTTTGACTGTCCAAATGACTGTCAAATGACTTTTTTTAATGACTCCAAATGACTTTTTGACTGTCCAAATGACTGTCAAATGACTTTTTTTTAATGACTCCAAATGACTTTTTGACTGTCCAAATGACTGTCAAATGACTTTTTTTAATGACTCCAAATGACTTTTTGACTGTCCAAATGACTGTCAAATGACTTTTTTTTAATGACTCCAAATGATTTTTTGACTGTCCAAATGACTGTCAAATGAATTTTTTTTAATGACTCCAAATGACTTTTTGACTGTCCAAATGACTGTCCAATGACTTTTTTTAATGACTACAAATGACTTTTTGACTGTCCAAATGACTGTCAAATGACTTTTTTTAATGACTCCAAATGACTTTTTGACTGTCCAAATGACTTTTTTTAATGACTCTAAATGTCTGTCAAATGACTTTTTTTAATGACTCCAAATGACTTTTTGACTGTCCAAATGACTGTCAAATGACTTTTTTTTAATGACTCCAAATGACTTTTTGACTGTCCAAATGACTGTCAAATGACTTTTTCTTAATGACTCCAATGACTCCAAATGACTTTTTTTTAATGACTGTCAAAACCAAAAATTGAAGTTTGATAGATTTTTTTTTCTGATGGAAATGAACATAAAGTAAAACCATTGTCAAAACATGTTCTTCTCACAAAATATAGTTATATTTATTTATTTCAGAAAATCAATTAAGATCACGTGACTTTTTTATTATAACAATAAGAGAAATTGGTGGCAACTTATTTTGGAAAAACTAGAGAATGGTTATAATTTTAAATCACTTTGTACAATTTTTCAGCAGTTATTAGTTTCAGAAATTAAATTTTCAGGTGTTTTTACAGGTTGCCAGTCAGCAGTTCACAGACAGCATCTACTGTGAGCCAGCTAAAATTAGATGGCAAAATACTGCTTATTTAAAACAGTATTTTCATTTTAACATCCATGGTCAGACACTATTCTCTTTCAATACAGATCGCAAACTAAATGAAAACCGGTTCTACTTAGCTTCTATATACATAGGCGCTATAACAGATAAGTACCGTCTTTTTGTAACCTTTTCCCCCGTGCAAAATTGACCTGTCACAGTGAAAGTTTAAAATGGGTACCTCGAAATTTCAATCAGATGATCAGATGTCACCTCCCTCAATTCACATTACACATAAATAGAGAATAAGAAATACTACCATTTAAGCTTTGTGGAAAACTAAGCTCCTGGTAGCTCTTGAAAAAAAAAATATATATTAAGCTCTTAACTTGGATGAGACTATAACCCTGCTGGAGTATAAGATTTAAGTGAGACACAAGTTTTGTCAATAGGGATAGATAGAAGCATTTATTATGCATATGTATGTGTATATAATATGTGTAGGTGTGAACAGGTATATATGTATTATTTGAAGTTTATATGGTAGTAGGTAGAAGCAAGGCGTGCCCAGAGGGGGGGGGAGGCTAGGGGGTTTTATATCTAAATATACTACACTACAGCCAAGTCTAAAATAAAGCACTATGAATTAATATTAAGGTGCGTTAGATGGTCTAACGTAAACTGCTACACTGATAGCGATTCTTTCCAGTATTTGTCTCTCATTAATAGAAACATTTAGCAGAACTGGGACCAGTTCTAGAGAACCAGTTCATTAGTAGAACTGGGAGGAGCGTTTGCAGCCATATTGGCTTCAGCCATCTTTGTAGTGCAGTGAGTAAAACAGCATATTTCCAATACTCTAGCTCATGAGCTTTACAACAGTTTATAATTCATGAATTTTAATTCATTTCAATTATTTTTATTTGACTTTAGGTGTCAAAACCACAATTTTACCTCCTTTTAGCTTGTAAATAACCTTAGAGGAGTAGGGCACGAGAATGAAAACAACTTTTACAACACATACTTGAGCTGTAAATCCATTTATGCAGGTTTCAGTCAATATCAAAGGATGAAGGGGTAGACAAGGTTACTTAAAAACACTACCCTGAGCCCTAATTTATGCAGTAAATCAATTTCTATAACTGTCATTCAACTAGCTCTGCAGCTTACCAAGATATCATGCCCCTAGACTAGATTTATACCTTATTTGTTTGTAAGCTTTTATGTTTCTATGCATCAACAGAAATTTGTTGATAATAATTTTAGAACTGGGATGACAAAGACAGCAAGGATGAAGTATCTTCCATTTTTTCATTTTAAATAACAACTATCAATCTACCTCAAAATTCATACTGAAACACACTCCTTAACAACTAAACTTTTGAGAGAAGTCCAATTTTGGATTCTTCGGAGGGGTTTCGCAACCCAAACAAAACTGGAGACCAATCTTCCCAAGAAGTGATTTTGGACCAAAAAAAAACTGAACAATAAAACTTTAAAAAAAAGTGAACAGTAAAACTTAAAAAAAAAACTGAACAGTAACTAAAATGAAATCACTGATACAAACCATAATTTGCCATAATAAATAACAAGACTTGCAGCAACGAGCACAGGAAACTTACATCGCAGACTCGAGTTCCATAGGAATTTTTAGTTTTGTAAGTTTAATACAGATGTTAAAAGTGGAATAGCCAAGACCTAGGGTGTTTTTTTACAGTTGAAAAAAAAAGTTTGGAAGAGTAGGAAAATAAGTCTACAAACATGATTAGAATATTGGAAGCCACATTAATGACAGTGGTCAAATATGGTTCTGAAACTTGGGTGCACTGAGATATGGATATGGATTTATTAAATGTTTTCCAAAAGAATTTCTATGAATTGTTTTGGGTACCCAAGTGACTGACTGTATTTCAAACAGTAAGTTGTACGAAAAAAGTGGTTCTATCATTTCTTGGGCTATAATGAAAAAAAGGTTGAGATGGCTAGGACACAATCTACAGATGAAAGATGAGAGATTGTCAAAAATCGTCAGTTGCGGGTCAACCATCCAGGGCCAAACAAAGCAGGTTGTCTCTAAATTGGGTGGGAGGAGGTCATAAGGAAGGATTTGAGGGAAACTGGATTTTCTTGGGAGGGTGTAAAGAGGGAGACTTTATTTACATTTTGATGTAAAAAAATTTATATTCTTATATTTGTGCATAGCTGTGTTGGCCTAAGGCAGTTTGTTGCAGCAGAAAGTTGTTAGTAGTAGTAGCAATTCAATTTAAAAACTACTAGATTTATTGACAGTGCAGTATCTAGAAAAATCCTAACAAGCTTAAACTTAGTCTATGAAAATAATCATCATAGGCAGTGCTGTAACACTGTCTAATCAAAGAACAATGTTGGCACAATGTATTTTTTTTTCAGACCAGGGCACTTTGTACAGAAGGAATTGGCATAGGAACTTTGAAAGGGGCTCATTCGACTGGAAATTGAAAGCTCTAGTGCCCCTTTTAATAGTTGAAAGTGATCAGAAGGCAGTCCCCCTCCCCCTTCATGCTCATCAGTTCCCCACACACATCCAATCAAAATTTTGAGATAGCCATTTTGTTCAGCATAGCTGAAAGGTTCAGTAATTATGTCTTTGAGGATGACAACCCCCCCCCCCCCGAGCCCTCAGGGCAAGGGATATAAGTTATACTAGTTGCCCATATACAGTTTTTATGGAAAGGGGTGACAACATAAATTTCAGAAGGGGGTTCATTTGATTGGAAATCAGAAGTACTAGTGCCCTTTCAAGAGTCAAAAGTGAATTGAGGGCAGATAGCCCCCCCCCACATGTCCTTTTTCCCCAAATGCATTCAATAGAAATTTTTAGATAGTCAGTTAATTCAAAATAGAGTTAGGTTTATTCCCAATAACATGTGCTATTACTGTTAATACTACTGCTAGTGATACTATTACTGTAGTACTAATACTACTACTGCAACTACTATTAAAGCTATGAATAAGGTTGTCAAAAGGGCATATCCGCACTATCTTAAGAATAGTTTTGTGTGTGAAGCTAAAACTTACAGAGCTTGTTGTGAGGGATGTTGAACTAACCAAAAGACAATATTTGCATCATAATGCTACTGCTTCTACTCCTACTATTACTACTACTGCTACTATTATTACTACAGCTACTACTGCTACTAAAGCTAAGGCTACTACTATTAATCCTACTACTACTACTACTACTAATATTGAAACTGTATTGAAATAAATCAAAACAAACAATGCCCACATATGATGTCAAGAGGAAGTATCAGCAATGCTTCATCAGGATTTGCTGATGGTCTTAAGTTGAAACTCTCATCATGTGTTGAAGAGGATGTTAAAGAAAACCAAAGGTGCTATATGTATACTGTTACTAATGCTTCTACGGCTACTACACAAGCTAAGGGTATTAAGGTGAAGCTTTGAAGAAATATTTAGGTGGATGTTGAACTAAATCAAAACAAACTATGATCATGTGGATTTTAAAAGGGCGAGAAAGCAATATCTCAAGAACGTCTCACATTATTAAGTTAGACCTTTCAGGGTAAGTTGTCGTGGATTTCGAACTAGCCAGAAGACACTATGTGCATACTTCTAATCCTACTTTTACAGTCACTGTAACTACTGATACTAAGGGTATTAACGTGAGACTTTTAGGGAATGTTCAGAGGGAGTTTCAATTAAAAAAAAAAACTAGATGCATACAGGTGTTCAAAAGGGCACATAAGCAATATTATAGGCAATGTTTATACATTCCAAGACTGTTCAAGACTCATACAGTTTTCAGTAAAGCGCCAATACCGCAGTAAGTTTTTGGCTTTTGCAATGAGAGAAGGAGGGATACCCAAACTCTTGTTTGTAGTTATTTTTGTTTGATTCAAGCTTAATTTGCATATTCAATTTAAGTTTCACTCGTTTTAAGATTTATTTATTCATTTACATTAATATCTATTGTATGTTTGTTTGCATTGATGATTTATTTAATTTCTGTTCGTTTTAGGTTTCATTTATACTTAATAGCAAAATATTTTTTTTCGTTTTAAGCTTGATTTTCATTTTAAATCTATTTATTTATTTATATTATTACTTGTTGTATGTTTTTTGCTATGATTGTTTATTTAATTTCTGTTCGTTTTGGGTTTCATTTATTCTTTAATAGTAATTTCTGGTCGTTTTTAGTTTGAATTTTAACAGTTATTTGTATCTGCTGAGCTTAAGTTTAAAATGGTCTTTTCTTTTCTTTGAAAAACTTATTTTTCGGAAAGTTTTTTTTATTAATTTTTGTTCGTTTTTGATTGCAAAAAGTTCAAGTTTTTATGGCTTGGGGGGGGGGGGGGGGGTTGCTTACTGTCCGATTATTCTTGACTTTTAAAAACAGAGCTAGAACTTTCTATCCAAATCGAATGAGCCTTTTCCAAAGTCTATACGATTACCTCTTTGATAAATGAAACTCAGAGAGGAAAGAAATTAATAAAATGAAAAATAAAATCCAAAAAAAATTAAAAAACGAGGATTTTGTCAGCCAGTGGCGAACCATGAAGAAGAAGAAATAAACAAACATTTCGACAAGGACCTCCGCCGAGTTGTTCTCAGTGCTAAACAAAAAAGAAAGAAAAGAAAAAGAAACCAACGAAAATCAAACCTTTCGAAGTTTACTTATCAACAACAGAACAGAATAAGGTTTTTCTTTGATAAAAAGCTTATATATGAACAATGGACAGCTTGCATAAATTACAGCCCTTGCCCTGGGGGCAGTGGGAGGTTTTGTCAACCCCCAAGACATAATTATTTTAATTACTTCACCTTTTGACTATGTTTGACATAATGGCCATCTAAAAATTTTCAAAAAAAATCGGTATCTCAAAGTTCTTATCAGATGGGTTTGATAAAAAAAGGGAGTGGATGAAGGGGAAGTTAGGTGCCCTCCAATCTCTTTTGTACTCTTAAAAAGTGAACTAGAACTTTCAATTTCCAATCAAATGAGCCCTTTTTGAATTTTATACAAGCATCCCTTCCATAAGAACCATATATGCCCCCAGAGCATAACTTACAACGCCTGTCCCCGGGCCCTGGGGGGTTGTGTTGACACTGGAGTTTTTGTTATATGATCTGTGAAGTATTTTTAACAAAATAGCTATCTCAAAATTATATGCCCCCAGGTCATAACTTATAACCCTTGCCCTGAAGACTGTGGGGGGAGTGTCCTGCTCAAAGCTATAATTTCCAGAACTTTCAACTACGTTAAACAAAATGGCTATCTCAAAGTTTTGACTGGATGTGTTTTGGGAAATGGTGGGGGTGGAAGGGGTGTTAGTTGCTTTCCAATCACTTTCAAGTATTGAAAAGGACACTAGCCATTTAAATTTCCAATCGAATGAGCCCTTTTTGAAGTTTCTATGACAACACTTTCTATAAAAACCTTATATGCCCCCAGGGCATAAATTACAACCCTTGCCCTGAGGGCTGTGGGGGGGGGGGGTGTCATCCTCAAAGACCTAATTTCCAGAATTTTCAACAATATTGAACCAAATGGCTATCTCAAAATTTTGACTGGATCTCATTGGGGAAAAGGTGGGCGTGGGATGGGGGTTAGTTGCCCTGCATTCACTTTCAAATATTAAAAAGGGCACTAGCCCTTGGAATTTCAAACCGAATGAGCCCTTTTTAAAGTTTTTATGACAAAGCTTTCTATAAAAATCTTATACGCACCCAGGGCATAACTTACAACCCTTGCCCTGAAGACTGTGGGGGGAGTGTCCTCCTCAAAAACATAATTTCTATCTGGAAATCAACTACGTAGAACTAAATGGCAATCTCAAAATTTTGATTGGATGTGTTTGGGGAAATGGTGGGCGTGGAAGGTGTTTTAGTTGCCTTCCAATCACTTTTGACCCTTAAAAAGGGCCCTAGAACTCTCGATTTTCAATTGAATGAGCCCCCTTTGAAGTTTATACAACGACCCCTTCCATATGAAGTGCCTTGGTTGACACTGGTGTTTTTTAATCTAAACTTTGAACTGTTTCTAACAAAATGTCTATCTAAAAATTTTACCTGATGCATTTGGGGGAAAAGGGGGGGAGGAGGCTAGCTCCCCTCTGATCACTTTTGACTTAAAAATAAAAAGTGAACTAGAACTTTCAATTTCCAATCAAATGAGCCCTCTTTGAAGTTTATACAAGCATCTCTTCCATAAAAACCTTGTATGCCCCCAGAGCAAAACTTACAATGCCTGTTCCTGGGCCCTGGGGGGTTATGTCAACATCAAATTTTATCTGAAGGAATGGCTACTTCAAATTTTCTATCAGATATATTAGTGGAAAAAGGGCTTGGGGGGGGCTAGTTTCCCTCCAATCACCTTTGACTCTTAAAAAGGCCACTAGAACTCTTGATTTCCAATCAAATGAGCCCCCTTTGAAGTTTATACAATAACACCTTTTACATGAAGTGCCTCTGGGACAAAAAATAAATGGAGAGTGGGGGAAGGCTAGCTGTCCTCTGATCACTTTTTGCTCTTAAAAGTGAATTAAAACTTTCAATTTCCTATCAAATGAGCCCTCTATGAAGTTTATACAAGCATCCCATCCATAACAACCATATGTGCCCCCAGGGCATAACTTACAATGCCTACCCCCGGGCCCTAAGGGGGCTGTGTTGACACAGGAGTTTTCGTTATCTGAACTTTAAACTAGTTTCAACAAAATTTATATCTCAAAATTTTAATCTGATGCATATAGGGCACGGAAGGGGGGGCTAGTTGCCCTTCAATCTCTTTTGACTGTTAAAAAGTGAACAAGAACTTTCAATTTCCAATCAAATGAACCTTCTCCAAAGGTTATATGACCATCCCTTCCATAAAAACCATACCCAGAGCGTTACTTACAATGCCTGCCTCCGGGCCCTGGGGGGTTGCATTGACACAGGAGTTTTTCTTATCTGACCTTTGAATTATTTTTAATGAAATGGCTATTTTAAAAATGCTATCAGATAGGCTTGGGGAAAAAAGGGTGTGTGGGGGGGGCTAGTTGCCCTCGGATATCTTTTGTCTCTTAAAAAGTGAACTAGAACTTTCAATTTCCAATCAAATGAGCCCTCTCTGAAGTTTATACAAGTATCCCTTCATTAGAACCATATACGCCCCCAGGATAACACTTACAACACCTACCCCCGGCCCCTGGGAAGTTGTGTTGACACTGGAGTTTTTGTTATCTATTTTTTGAACAATTTATAAAAAACTGGCTATCTCAAAATTTGTAGCAGATGGGTTTGGGGAAAAAAGTGTGTGGTGGTGCTAGTTGCCCTTAAAGCTCTTGAGTCTTAAATAGTGAACTAGAACTTTCAATTTCCAATCAAATGAGCCCTCTATGAAGTTTATACAAGCATCCCTTTCATAAGAACCATACATGCATTTAGGGCATAACCTAGAATACCTTCCCCCCGGGGGTTGTATTGACACTGGAGTTTTTCTTATCCGACCTTTGAACTATTTTTTTAAAGAAAATGTCTATCTAAAAATTTTCATCAGATGGGTTTAGAAAAAGGAGGCGTGGGGGAGGGGGGGCTAGTTGCCCTCCAATCTCTTTTGACTATTAAAAAGTAAACTTGAACTTTCGATTTCCAATCAAATGAGCCCTCTCTGAAGTTTGTATGAGCATCCCTTTCACAAGAACCATATATGCCCCAGGGCATACCTTAAAAGGTCTGCCCGTGGGTCCTGGGGGGTTGTGTTGACACCTGAGTTTTTGTTATCTGACTTTTGAACAATTCTTAACTTAATGGCTTTCTCAAAATTTTTATTAGAAGCATTCAGGAAAAAGGGGCGTGGGGTGAGGGATAGTTGCCCTTCAATCTCTTTTGACTCTCAAAAGCTGAACTAGAACTTTCAATTTCCAATCAAATGAGCCCCCTCTGAAGTTATTACAAACATCCCTTCCATAAGAACTATATATTCCCCCAGGGCATAACTTACAACGCCTGCCCTCTGGCTCTGGGGGGCTGTGTCAACCCCAGTGCTTTTGTTATATGGTCTTTGAACTATTTAAAACAAAAATGGCTATCTCAAAGTTCCTATCAGATGGGTTTGAGAAAAAAAGGGGGTGGATGGGGGGGGCTAGGTGGCCTGCAATCTCTTTTGACTTTTAAAAAGTGAACTAGAACTTTCAATTTCCAATCAAATGAGCTCTCTCTGAAGTCTATATGAGCATCCCTTCCATAAGAACCATATATGCCCCAAGGGCATAACTTACAACACCTGCCCCCAGGCCCTGGGGGGTTGTGTCAACAGTGGACTTTTTGTTATACAATCTATGAACTACTTTTAACAAAAAAGCTATCTCAAATTTTTTGTCGGATGCATTTGGGAAAAAAGGGCATGGGGGGGGGAGGTTACCCTCCAGAACTTTCAACTACATTGAACAAAATGACTATCTCAAAATTTTGATTGTTTGTGTTTAAGGAAATGGTGGGAGGGGAAGAGGTGTTAGTTGCTTTCCAATCACTTTCAGCTATTAAAAAGGACACTAGCCATTTAAATTTTCAATCAAATGAGCCCCTTTTGAAGTTTCTATGACAATGCTTTCTAAAAAAAAAACCTTATATGCCCCCAGGGAATAACTTACAACCCTTGTCCTGAGGGCTGTGGGGGGGGGGAGGTTGTCATCCTCAAAGATGTAGCGATAAAAAAATATAGATTGACTGTTAATTGTGGTAATAAAGATTGACCGCGTCAATGTAATATTATGCTTTAAAGTTGTAGCGATTAAGATGCGCCAAATGTGGCAATGAAGTCTGGGGCCACAAATGTAATATTATGATTTAAAGCGGTGTACCGATCGCGCCACTCGCTGAAAGCGAGAAAATAAAATGCGTAGCTATAGTAGGTTAGGAATTCCCTAATTATCAATCCGGGAGCGTGACCTCGCTTCCTCGAGTTATCTCTCTGTCAAATACCTCTAAAGTTATGTAGAAATCAGATTCCTGGGAGCGCTACCGCTGGAGGCATACGAACTAATTACCTGCCGTGCGACTAGATACAGACATATAAAATAAAATAAACACAAATAGAAAAGCGATAGTTTTATTGAGATTTACATTTACGTGTACAACAGTGCTTCACTTCAAATGACAACGACAAAGGCAAGGATAAAATTGACTCTCAGAAACAATGATGATGGCAATAGAGACAATCCATAATAATTGAAACGAAAAACAGTTTTTTTCACTATATCACGCAAATACAGCTTCTGCGCTGTACTAGCTTTTTCACGATTGGCCCAAGTCCTGTGGAGGGGGCCGCTATTTTGTAATTATGTTCGTAAACTCACTTCATTATGCTCAGTGATCGTCCAATGATTTGTTTTAAATATATCTGATGATTAAACGTTACAACTTAAGCTTCCTGAGAAACATTGTATCTAGCTTTTTTTTTATTACCAAATATCTTAGCGAAATTCAAACCGAATAGCGTCGTTGTTGGCTGAGGCTAAAATGCAATTTCTCTTTTTGCTGATTAAAAACTTTTCTTTTTTTGAAGCTAGATTTCAACTTAATTAGAGGAAGTCGGAATATGCTTTAGAAAGAAAAAGATTTTTATTTTTTGTATTTTAAATATAACACATTTTACTCACGGTACATATTATCCTTCCCATTATTTAATGACGTCCCGTCATTAGGACTTGCTTGCCCTTGGGTTCTTGAAATATTCGCAATTTATTTATTATTGGTCCTACATAATTTTAATTGACATTGTATTATTTTATACTCTTATATAAGCTTAATCAAGAGTGCTAAAAATTTTCTCTATTACTTTTCTTATTTTATTATATATCCCTTTCTAAAGTTCATCTACTGGACTAAGATTATTTATGGTTCTAGCCTAGCTACTATACTAAAGATTTTTTTTTCTTTTTCTACATCTAACACTGATGACTTTTACATTTCCAACAAGGTTGGGGCTATTCTACCTTTACATAAGATTTTTTGAGAATTCACCTTTTACAAGTTTTTTTTTTATTTTGCTGACTATAAGGCAAACTGTTTCCTATCTACGCTACATTAAATGAATAGTACGACAACGCTACACATAACTCTATCTGAACATCTGACACTACATATAAGAACGATTTAAAACACACAATATTATGTTTACCACGTTCACTGGTAAACATTAGAACACTTTCACTGGGAATGTTTGCTATGTAATATTACTGATGGGATATTGAAATTTTAAGTTATCGAAGTTATTAAAATGTAATATATGCAAATTCACACCTATTTTATCACCATTCATGTCTTTTAGCGTACTCAATCCTTTTGTTGTAAATTACGGTCTTCAATCCTTTCGTCTTGGCAAACATTTTAAAGCACTTACAATATAGTTTCTTCACAGAACAGTTCGAGCATGATTGTGTTCATCTTGCACGAAAAGCTTTCTCTAATTCTCAAATGGGAAATGAAACTCCCAGATACAGGTGTGTGGAATTTTGATATCAGAGTTCATTCTCACCTGCTGTTTTTGGATAGTTCATAGGGTGCCTTATCATTAAGGGGTTTAACACTGGGACTGCGTTCATTTTCTTCTCAGCATATCATTCTTGGGATATTTTAAAGCACACAGAGAATGTATTTCTCGTATAAAATTGTTCATTCGTGCACTTAGAGATTATAGTTCTCTTATAAAATTATTCCGTGTCTGGCTAGCGTCTATTAACTTTTGGGTGATTATTTGGTTAATCACAGGGGAATTGATGTTTGGATTTGGAACAGGTCGACATCAAACTTTAGTGACTCCTTCAGCATATTGTCTTTAACTTGTGGGAGGGGTATATTGTCACTGAAGGGTTAGTCACTGGGGTTAATTTTGGTTTCTGTAATTCAATGGTTGGTTTCCTGGTCCATTTTTCAGAAATTATCTCGTAACATTTATGGGGTAACAGAGATATGAACTTTTCGCATTTGATAGAGGCGATAGGATGGATTCCGTGGAATGGTCGAAAGGGATTAGACGCGTGAATCTGCGACACATAAATAATTTTTGCGATCATCAAATATCATGACTATTCAGTCATATGGTACATGGGTCCATAAGGATTATCAGGGATGATATTTATGTACTTATATCTTGTACTGGTCGATGGGGTTCTCAGGAATTATGTGATTATATAGTTCGATAATGCACTGGATACTGAGATTCAAATATAGTGTTACCTGATACGTAATATGGTTCGTGGTCGAGGAAACAACGACCAAAGGTAACTATAATTTTCGTAGACGAAGCTGGGATGAAAATTGCCTGGAGTCTATGGTTAGTACTCTTCGTTGGTTGAGGTATGATGAAAATAGATGCTACTAGGTTGTATCTCCACTGGAAAACTCATTGTAATGATCGATTTCCAATATGTCAATCCACTTCCTGTAATAAAAATAACGAGGCAGAATCACACGTTCTTTAAAATCAAGTAGTCTTAATACATAATAATCAATACGATTAGGTGCATTTTGGGGTTAATGTTACCCTACAAGACAACCTTAAATAGATACACTAACATTACAACATGAATATTGATTTTAATAAAACGACATTATTATCATGTTGGTTTCAGATACATAGACTTCCCATTGGGAAATCTAAAACAGAGGTTTCTTCTAACTTGTTTTGAGAAACGAAACGACGATACAAGGCTTATTTAATTCTTCGACACTTATTTAATTCTCCCTTAGATTTAAAACAATCCTTTAAACATAAGTTACTCTACATTGTTAAATTTGAGGTCTCAGTTTACAACATATTTCATGCCTTCATTGTTCACGCACGTCCGTGCTGTTTAAGAAACGCATGTTGCAGCGTCATAGCCACACGGTTTTACGTAAACGACACTTACAATGAGGAAACAAGACATAGCAAGGACGAGTGGAGACCTCTATACCCACTCGTTTTCTAATGTCTTCCCTTTTCTTGGCTTAGACGTTCTCATGGGGTTCCGGGTTTCACTTCTGCATTTCAGCCGTTTCCCCGTGTTCTTCCCTTGGTTTTTGCCTTCTTAGTCTCAGGATTTTTCCATAATTAAAAGTCAGTAAGATTCTCATTGTCAGGGAAATCACGAACACGAAACATACGGTCAGTAGTATGTTACAACAAAAATTGGTTGAGAATAATCCGTATGAACCACATTCGGTCGTAGAAAACGCAGTTTTATAGACATCTGTCTGACTGTGTCGTTACTTTTTCTTCTGTTTCTTGCGGTTTTTTCCTTTTAGGTTTTGCTAACGATATAAGATCAAATTTTTTGTATTGTTTTTTTCAAAATTTCTTGCCCTTTTAATTTTGTTTCTTTCGCGTGCGCAGCTGCTGAAGTCTGTTTTGATTTCCCTATTTCTTTAACTTCTATATGGTCTGATTCGTCGTCAGACTCTTCGGAACTGGTTTCCGATGATTCCGCATTAGAACTTTTAGAGGTTGCACCTCGCATTTTTGAGGTATCACCTCCCCTTCCTTCGTAAATTTCAACTCCTCTGGAAGTAGAAGGTTTATTCTCTAAGTCCTCGCTTTGAGTTTTCAACTCGGGAGATTTGAAAGATTCTTGAGAGCTTTGAGAGGAATCAAAAGTTTTTGCGGGGTTCCTCGTTTAAATGCCATGTCTTCAGGTGGATGAGGCATTCTTTGCACTAGTGTTTCCCTCCATGAAGTGCACTGTTTAGGTTTAACCTTGGACACAGTTATACCATGATATTGTCCTTGCTGGTCATTCTTGGGAGTTTTATTCTTAGGCAATGTACTTTGACTCGTTTTTATTGGGAAATTTATTAAATCCATAGCTTCTCGCAGATTTGTTTTAATTGAATCTTTGGGAGGAATTTTCTTTACAGTAATAACCGGAGTTTCTACAGCTCTGTTCAATTCCTCCTGTAATGACAGGGGCCTCTCTATTGGTGTTGCAGGGGAAACCAAATCATCTGGAAATCTTTTGGGGGGATAAGGGGTCAAAATTCTATCAGGGAAAAGTTGGGTTTTTGGAGATATCGTATAATCTAATTCTCCTGCGCTCTCCGATGATGAACTTTTTGGATCTTTTGGCGTTTTAATTCTTACTGGTATTAGGGGTTTTCCTTCAGGAATAACTAGATTTTCATAGCTAAGAATTCTTCAAGGTTTTCCTCATCACTCTGATTTTCAAAATAGTCTTGCTTGAAATTAAAGGGTTTTAGCTCTGCCAATCTTGATTTAGGGGGCTCATTTTCTGCATCTGATGAATCGGTAGACGAGGGACGCGGTACCCATTTTTCTGGAAATTTGGCTCTTTTTATTCGGCTAACATGCGCCTTGTAAGTTCTTCCACTGTCGGGGTTCTCCATTTTAAAAGTATAATCGTTATCGTACTTTTTGACTATTCTATACGGTCCAGAATATTTGTTGGAGTTTTTTGTCTTCCGTCTTTGCCTCGTTCTTTTGGTAGACGCAAACTCCTATCTTAAAATCTATATTCCCTTTGATTTTGGGTAGGTTTCTTAGCTCTTGACTTATTTTACATTTTTCCAACTCTTGTTTTACTATTTTATAAGTTTTCCTCATCCTATTTATGAATTCTTGTTTGTAATCCTCCAAGTTATTGTAATATTGTCGGGATTCAATAATCTCATCATACGGGATTCTAAAATCACGACCAAAAAGTAAATAAAAAGGGTTGTCTCTGGTTGTTTCTGAATAAGCAGTATTGATTATGTTAGTTAAATAAGGTAAGAATTGATCCCAAGCGTTCCAGTTGTCTTTTGTATAAATGCTTAATAAATTCGAAAATATTTTATGCCTAGTTTCTATTTTACCATTAGCTTGTGGGTGATATGGAGAAGTCACCAATTTCTCTATGTTAAGAAAACTCATTAAGTCTTTTGTTACTTTTGAAACAAAATTGCTTCCGTTGTCACTTAAAACCTTATTTGGAATGCCAAATTTTAAAAATAATTTCGCTAACGCCTTACTTGTGGCGTAAGCGCCTTGATTTTTTAATGCTTTTGCAAAAGTAAATCCAGAAAAGTGATCTATAACTGAAAGAATACAAGTGTATCCTCTGTTGGAAACAGGTAAGCCTCCACTGGTTCCATATAAATCAAATGAGACAATATCAAAGGGGAATCTCGCTAACGGGACTCTTCCCATTGGAGGATTAGGATAAGCTTGGGGGTTTTTTCAAGTTACACGCTTCGCATGTACTTACAAAATCTTTAAGTTTTGTTACTGCCGACGGCATGTAAAAATATTGTTTTAATTTATGGAAAGTTTTCGCTACTCCTAAATGTCCACCTATATCTGAATGAAAATATTCGAATGCAGGTGTTATTAAGTTTTGGGACAATACAGGTATTATTGAGGTTTGGTTTCTATTTACCTCAGCAGTCACGATTCTGCATAGTATTTCTTCATCAAGATCATAGAAAAAATTATCGATCTCTTTTCTAAGAGTTTTGAATTTATCTGGTAACGCATCATCATTCACAAAATAATTAATAAGTGCTACACACATTTCGTCCTTTTTTTGCTTTCTTTTTATATTTTCTAAAGACAAGGGACAATAGTTATCCTTATTTTCTTTTACTGTGTCTTTGTCTTTGTTTTTCTTACATTTATGTTTGCTCTTAGTATTGATAGCGTTAACTTCATTTTCCTCAGCTTCCGACGGAATATTCCTCAGCTTTCCTCAGCTTCCACGCATATGACATCATCAACAAAATGAATGATATTCTTTAATCCTCTTAACAGGTGTAATAAGGGTCTACATAGCGCGCTTGAACTTGTTTAAAGTCCAAAAGGTACTCTTAAGTATTCATATGAACCACATTCGGCCGTAGAAAACGCAGTTTTATAGACATCTTTTTCGGCTATTTTCACTTGGTGGTAGCCTTGGGTGAGGTCCAAAGAAGTAAAAATTTTGTTTTTGCTTGAAATAGAGTCAAGAATTTCATCTATTCTGGGTAAAGGAAATTTATCGCTAACTACTTGTTTGTTAAGGGCTCTATAATCTACAACAAGTCTAAGATCACCATTCTTTTTTGGTACCAAGACCACTGGTGCAGAATACGGACTTATACTGGGGCGTATAATTTCATTTTTTTTCTAATTCATGAATTTTATTTTTTAACCATTCTTTGTGCTTATACGGCACACAATATGGCTGTTTTGCTACAAGATTGCCAGTCGTTAAAATTGAATGTTCATAAAAAGGTATCAGTCCGATGTCGTCTTCAGATGCGGAAAATACATCTTTAAAATTCCATAATAATTCGCATAATTTTTTCTTAAGTTCTAAGTCCGTAATATGATCCATATTAAATTTGTTTAAGAATTGCGATTTAGTTAGAGGGTATTTGTTAGTTGATGTTTTAATGTCATTTACTAGGTTTCTTTTGGAATTTTCCCATCTATCTAAATCATTTTCCGAGATAACTTGGATTTGCACTAAACACGTCCCCTTTTTTATTGTAATTGTATCATTTTCGTGGTTATTAGTTACCCAAATAAAACCTTCTCCTTTGTCGTAAGATATAATCTTTTCCTCGCATAACAGATTTTCAGGGATTTTATTTGACAGGATCGCAAACCATATTTCAGATTTGCTATCTACTGGTTCAATCATCTGTGATATTTGAATTCTTGCATTGTTTTGGGAGGGATTTTTATTTTCCGTATCGCGAATCCATAATATTTTTTCTTTATTTTCATTGTCTATTAAATTTAGACTGGCGCTATCCGCTAATAGCATTGGCTGTGCCTGAACTGCATTGGGGTTCACTATTTTTTTCCATAATTCCACTATTGCCTTGATTTCGTTTGACCTGCGCTGTCGCATATCTCCTATTTTTATTTTTGCAGATTCAATACACTTATTATTTAAATTTACTTCATCTCTGCAATGTCTCTCAGAATAATTGAACAATTTTCTGATTATACCATGTCCTTCTTGCGAGACATGAGGTTCAAAAGATTGTGACATTATACTGCCAGAAACTTCTACTGAAATCCGTATATTATCAAGATATTCTCTTACGTTTTGTGAATGGTCAAAGCATACCATTCCGTGTTTTAATTTATTTGTGGAACTGGTTTCGATAAATCTATCTTTAAATTCCGTTAACAAGGACTATAATAGATACTAAATATAAATACTGGAATAATTTTGCAAATAATCTCTCCAGAGAAACGCATGAGCCAATTATACATAAAGTCATAAGCCACATCTGTGGGAAAAAGACTTCCCCCAACCCACTCCTCTATGAGCTTTTACATAATAATACCCATTATGACAATGATAATGGAAAAGCTAACCTATTTGCAACTCTTTTTGTTAATAAGCTAACATCAAATAATCAAAGCAAACTGTCCACAATTCCCATGAACCCAAGTTACCAACCACGCTCAGGATCCGAGTACATAACCAGTCCATTTTCAATCCAGGAATTGAATAATGCAATACATCAGATTAGGACCAAAACTAGCAGCAGCTATGACAATATACACCCTACATGGATAAAGAATCTCACACCTTCATACAAACAAGAACTGCTAAATTGTTATAATCACGCTTGGGCATCTTCTAGGTTCCCCAATATATGGAAATGTTCGTCCCTCCTACCAATCCTAAAGAAAAATAAACCAAAAGATAACCCTGAGTCTTATAGGCCCTTAATGATTACACCTGTGATGGGGAAAACAATGGAGAAAATGATTTATCACAGACTCCTCTGGTTTGTTGAAAAAAATAATATGATCCCACACACTCAAACTGGATTCAGGAAATACCACTCCTCAACAGATGCTTTCATTTTGCTAACAAATGCAATAAATGAATCTTTCTCAAAAAATAATATCCTAGTGGCAGCTTTCCTAGATTTTGAAGGGGCATATGACAATGTGAACCACCAAATCCTTTTAAATAAACTTGCAAACCTTGGAGTACCCCCTAAGCTAGTATCTTTTATTAAATCCTTCATAGAAGTGCGAAGTTTCATTGTTTGTGTTGGTTCAGCCTCTTCACCCCAAAAGACAATATCCAAAGGCCTACCTCAGGGAGCAGTCTTCAGTTGCTCCTATTTGCCCTATATCTCTGGGACATGAACCTACCCCACATAAATCTACAATATCCTGATGATCTGGTGCTATGGTCATCTGGCAAAACTTTTCAGATAGCACAGTCAAATCTGCAAAAGTCACTTTTCCAGTTTGAAAAATTCTCTCAACATTCAGATTTACCCATTGCACCCACCAAGTCAAAAATAATCCAATTTCACCGGAAGCGAAACCATGTTAATGCAAAACTAACTCTAAATAAAACAACTATTCCAGAAGATAATAATATTAATTACTTAGGTCTCATGCTTGACCAAAAACTTAATTTCCACCTCCACATTTCAAACACAATAAAAAAATGCTATAGAAAAGCAAATATACTAAAAAGACTTCTTTCCACACCCTGGGGTTGTAAAGAGAAAACCTTACTCCAGTTTTATAAATCGCATATAAGACCCCATATTGACTATGGGCTCATCGTCTATGGTGCATGTGCAAAGACCCAGATGCAAAAAATTGAAACAACACAAAATGATATAATACGTCTCATATTTGGTCTTAGGAAACCCACAAGTACCAAGTTTCTGCTTATGGAGAGTGGATTAACAACAATAAGGGAGAGACATAGCTTTCTCTTGATAAAACATCTTACAAAAATTGAATCAAATAGCTCACACACATTACATAATTGGTTAAGAAATCCAGCCATGTATAGAGGTATTGCAGATGAGTATGCCAATATTCAAAAGAAGTTCCCTGTACCAGCGAAGTCTATTGCACCTACTTTCCCCCAATCCCCTCCATGGAATTGGTCATTTCCCATAATAAATACTGAATTTTCAAAATGGAATAAAGATTTAACCCCAATTGCTTTTGTCCAGAAAAAAATTGCAGAACTTAATACAATTACCTATAAAAATCACTTCCAAATATTTGTTGATGGGTCAAAAATGGATGAGAAGGTTGCAAGTGGTGTTTTCCTTCCTCACCTGAAAATTGCAATGGGCGAGAGATTATTTAATAATTTATCTATAATGTCTGCTGAGTTAAATGCCATAATCATGGCATTAGAACACCTTAAGCAAAACCAACCTTTGATTGAAAATTCGAATAATATTATCATCTATTCCGACTCTTTATCAAGCCTTGAGTTGCTGGCCTCAGCTCCTCAATATAAGTTGGACATTGACACTTATCATTGTCTCAGTATTATTGATAATCATGCTTCAAGTAGCATAAAAACTTACTTTCAGTACATTCCTAGCCACTCTGGCATAAGTGGTAATCATCAGGTTGATGAAATAGCAAAAAATGCTATAAATATTGACCTGCCAAGTGGGAGACCAATCCCGATTAGAGATATTTACCGATGGAGGCTATCAGATATTAATTTTAATAAGATTAATCCTATCCTTTCCCCCTTTCCCAATAAGTATCTTTCTAAAATTTATCATAGAATTCGTTCTGGAACAAATGGACTAAAGTTCCTTGCATTCTCATATAAGCTTTCTAATTCAAGTGGTTCAATTCCCCTTCCCCTCTTTGCAGGCATTGTAATATGAACAATGAAACAATTGACCATTGCCTATTTGAATGTAATATGCTGACGTCTGCACAACATACCTTGCTTTGTAAACTGTTAAAATACTTCAAACACCACAAAATCCCACTATCAGCCAAGAGCCTAGCCAACTATACCTGCACACAGAGCATAGAAATCGACATCTATCATCTTATATTTGAACTCCTAGAGTCGAAAGATCTGCTGAAAGATATCTGAATATATCTAATAAATATGAGGCAATCAAGCCAGTAGCTCTGCAGCCCACAGAGTGAAGCAAAAGGAAAAGGGCTAAATAGTTTTACTGAAAAGCCCGCCTGCTGTTAAATAGAAGAAGAAGAAGAAGGCAAGCTGGCGTCATCACCTATAGTATGTTCAATTTGCTTTAGAAAGGTTAAGTAAGGCCTGGCCGTTTAATCTTAATAGGAGCATGCCGACTAACGTTTCTAGCTCTGTTTTTGTTAATTCTACAAACTGGGCCAATTGGATATTAAATTCGTCGATATTTGCTTGTCCATCGTACTGCGGAATAGACTTTGCTATTTCTACATTTTTCGCGACCAACTTTTGCGCCATTAATAGTTCGCTTAATTCTTCTGACATTTTTGGTTTTGAATTAACTTAAAATAATTTTTTTTTTCACTTAACCTATTTTGGGGGAGGCTATTATCTCCTATGAGATATTTTAAAGGGTTTTCCTGTAATAGCTTAGCGATTATAGGCCTAATTACTTTTCTTATATGTCTGTATCTTTCCAATGATTAAATTTAAATTACAAAGTTTATAGTATAACTAGTTCGCATGTTTTCCTCCAATTTCCTACCCTGCCATTTGTAGCGATAAAAAAATTAGATTGTGTTAATAAAGATTGACAGCGTCAATGCAATATTATGCTTTAAAGCTGTGGCGATTAAGATGCGCCAAATGTGGCAATGAAGTCTGGGGCCACAAGTGTAATATTATGATTTAAAGCGGTGTACCGATCGCGCCACTTGCTGAAAGCGAGAAAATAAAATACGTAGCTATAGTAGGTTAGGAATTCCCTAATTATCAATCCGGGAGCGTAACCTCGCTTCCTCGAGTTATCTCTTTGTCAAATACCTCTAAAGTTATGTAGAAATCAGATTCCTGCGAGCGCTACCGCTGGAGGCATATGAACTAATTGCCTGTCGTGCGACTAGATACAGACATATAAAATAAAATAAACACAAATAGAAAGCAATAGTTTTATTGAGACTTACATTTAGGTGTTCAACAGTGCTTCACTTCAAATGACAACGACAAAGGCAAGGATAAAATTGGCTCTCAGAAACAATGATGATGGCAATAGAGACAATCCATAATAATTGAAACGAAAACCGTTTTTTTTCACTATATCACGCAAATACAGCTTCTGCGCTCTACTAGCTTTTTCACGATTGGCCCAAGTCCTGTGGAGGGGGCCGCTATTTTGTAATTATGTTCGCAAACTCACTTCATTATGCTCACTGATCGTCCAATGATTTGTTTTAAATATATCTGATGATTAAATGTTATAACTTAAGCTTCCTGAGAAACATTGTATCTAGCATTTTTCTTTATTACCAAATATCTTAGCGAAACTCAAACCGAATAGCCTCGTTGTTGGCTGAGGCTAAAATGCAATTTCTCTTTTTACTGATTAAGAATTTTTCTTTTTTTTTTTGAAGTTAGATTTAGACTTAATTAGAGGAAGTCGGAATTATCCTACCGACCGCGCCATTTGTAGCAATAAAAAAATATAGATTGACTGTTAATTGTGGTAAAAAAGATTGACCGCGTCAATGTAATATTATGCTTTAAAGCTGTGGCCATTAAGATGCGCCAAAAGTGGCAATGAAGTCTGGGGCCACAAATTTAATATTATGATTTAAAGCGGTGTACCGATCGCGCCACTCGCTGAAAGCGAGAAAATAAAATGCGTAGCTATAGTAGGTTAGGAATTCCCTAATTATCAATCCGGGAGCGTAACCTCGCTTCCTCGAGTTATCTCTTTGTCAAATACCTCTAAAGTTATGTAGAAATCAGATTCCTGCGAGCGCTACCGCTGGAGGCATACGAACTAATTACCTGCCGTGCGACTAGATACAGACATATAAAACAAAATAAACACAAATAGAAAAGCAATGGTTTTATTGAGACTTACATTTAAGTGTACAACAGTGCTTCACTTCAAATGACGACAACAGAGGCAAGGATAAAATTGGCTCTCAGAAACAATGATGATGGCAATAGAGACAATCCATAATAATTGAAACGAAAAAGTTTTTTTTCACTATATCACGCAAATACAGCTTCTGCGCTCTACTAGCTTTTTCACGATTGGCCCAAATCCTGTGGAGGGGGCCACTATTTTGTAATTATGTTCGCAAACTCACTTCATTATGCTCACTGATCGTCCAATGATTTGTTTTAAATATATCTGATGATTAAACGTTATAACTTAAGCTTCCTGAGAAACATTTTATCTAGCATTTTTTTTATTACCAAATATCTTAGCGAAATTCAAACCGAATAGCGTCGTTGTTGGCTGAGGCTAAAATGCAATTTCTCTTTTTGCTGATTAAGAACTTTTCTTTTTTTTGAAGCTAGATTTAAACTTAATTAGAGGAAGTCGGAATTATCTTTAGAAAGAAAAAGATTTTTATTTTTCTGTATTTTAAATATAACACATTTTACTCATGGTACAAAGACCTAATTTCCAGAATTTTCAACTACATTGAACAAAATGGCTATCTCAAAATTTTGATTGGATATGTTTGGGGAAAAGGTGGGCATGAAAGGGGGGTTAGTTGCCCTCCCATCACTTTTGATTATTAAAAAGGGTACTAGCCCTTTGAATTTCCAATCGAATGAGCCCTTTTTGAAGTTTCTATGACAAAGCTTTCTATAAAAAGCTTATATGCCCCCAGGGCATAACTTACAACCCTTGCCCTGAGGACTGTTGGGGGAGTGTCCTCCTCAAAAACACAATTTCTATCTGGAAATCAACTACGTACAACTAAATGGCAATCTCAAAATTTTGATTGGATGTGTTTGGGGAAATGGTGGGCGTGGAAGGTGTTTTAGTTGCCTTCCAATCACTTTTGACCCTTAAAAAGGACACTAGAACTCTCGATTTTCAATCGAATGAGCCCCCTTTGAAGTTTATACAACGACCCCTTCCATAAGAAGTGCCTTGGTTGACGCTGGTGTTTTTTTAATCTAAACTTTGAACTATTTCTAACAAAATGTCTATCTAATAATTTTATCTGATGCATTTGGGGGAAAATGGGGGGGGGAGGACGCTAGCTCCCCTCCAATCACTTTTGACTTAAAAATAAAAAGTGAACTAGAACTTTCAATTTCCAATCAAATGAGCCCTCTTTTAAGTTTATACAAGCATCTCTTCCATAAAAACCTTGTATACCCCAGAGCAAAACATACAATGCATGTCCCTGGGCCCTGGGGGGGTTGTGTCACCATCAAATTTTATCTGATGCAATGGCTACTTCAAATTTTCTATCAGATATATTTGTGTAAAAAGAGCTTGGGAGGGGGGGGGTCTAGTTGCCCTCCAATCACCTTTGACTCTTAAAAAGGCCACTAGAACTCTTGATTTCCAATCAAATGAGCCCCCTTTGAAGTTTATAGAATAACCCCTTTTATATGAAGTGCCTCTGGGAAAAAAATAAATGGAGAGTGGGGGAGGCTAGCTGTCCTCTGATCACTTTTTACTCTTAAAAAGTGAATTAAAACTTTCAATTTCCTATCAAATGAGCCCTCTATGAAGTTTATACAAGTATCCCTTCCATAACAACCATATGTCCCCAGGGCACAACTTACAATGCCTACCCCGGGCCCTAGGGGGCTGTGTTGACACAGGAGTTTTTGTTATCTGAACTTTGAACTAGTTTTAACAAAATTTCTAGCTCAAAATTTAAATCTGATGCATTTAGGGCATGGAGGGGGGGGCGATCTCTTTTGACTGTTAAAAAGTGAATGAGAACTTTCAGTCAAATGAACCTTCTCCATAGGTTATATGAGCAGCCCTTCCATAAAAAACCATATATGGCCCCAGAGCATTACTTACAATGCCTGCCTCTGGGCCCTGTGGGGTTGCATTGACACAGGAGTTTTTCTTATCTGACCTTTGAATTATTTTCAATGAAATGGCTATTTTAAAACTGCTATCAGATAGGCTTGAGGAAAAAAGGGTGTGTGGGGGGGGGCAGTTGCCCTCGGATATCTTTTGACTCTTAAAAAGTGAACTAGAACTTTCAATTTCCAATCAAATGAGCCCTCTCTGAAGTTTATACAAGTATCCCTTTCATTAGAACCATATATGCCCCCAGGATAACACTTACAACACCTATCCCCGGCCCTGGGAAGTTGTGTTGACACTGGAGTTTTTGTTATCTATATTTTGAACAATTTTTAAAAAACTGGCTATCTCAAAATTTGTAGCAGATATGTTTGGGGAAAAAAGTGCGTGGTGGTGCTAGTTGCCCTTAAAGCTCTTAACTCATAAAAAGTGAACTAGAACTTTCAATTTCCAATCAAATGAGCCCTCTATGAAGTTTATACAAGCATCCCTTTCATAAGAACCATACATGCCTTTAGGGCATAACTTAGAATATCTTCCCCCTGGGGGTTGTATTGACACTGAAGTTTTTCTTATCCAACCTTTGAACTATTTTGTTTTTAAAAATGTCTATCTAAAAATTTTCATCAGATTTAGAAAAAGAAGGCGTGGGGGGGGGGCTAGTTGCCCTCCAATCTCTTTTGACTATTAAAAAGTAAACTCGAACTTTCAATTCCCAATCAAATGATTCATCTCTGAAGTTTGTATGAGCATCCCTTTCACAAGAACCATATATGCCCCAGGGCATACCTTAAAACGTCTGCCCGTGGGCCCTGGGGGGTTGTGTTGAAACCTGAGTTTTTGTTATCTGATTTTTGAACAATTTTTAACTCAATGGCTATCTCTAAATTTTTATTGGAAGCATTCAGGAAAAAGGGGCGTGGGGTGAGGGATAGTTGTCCTCCAATCTCTTTTGACTCTCAAAAGCTGAACTAGAACTTTCAATCTCCAATCATATGAGCCCTCTCTGAAGTTTTTACAAACATCCCTTCCATAAGAACTATATACTCCCCCAGGGCATAACTTACAACGCCTGCCCTCTGACCCTGGGGGGCTGTGTTGATCCCAGAGCTTTCGTTATATGGTCTTTGAACTATTTAAAAAAAAAAAATGGCTATCTCAAAATTCTTATCAGATAGGTTTGAGAAAAAAGGGGATGGGTGGGGGGGCTAGGTGGCTTGCAATCTCTTTTGACTTTTAAAAAGTAAACTAGAACTTTCAATTTCCAATCAAATGAGCCCTCTTTGAAGTTTATATGAGCATCCCTTCCATAAGAACCATATATGCCCCCAGGGCATAACTTGCAACACCTGCCCCTAGGCCCTGGGGGTTGTGTCAACAGTGGACTTTTTGTTATACAATCTATGAACTACTTTTAACAAAAAAGCTATCTCAAATTTTTTGTCGGATGCATTTGGGAAAAAAGGGCATGGGGGGGGGGGGGGGGGGGGTTACCCTCCAGAACTTTCAACTACATTGAACAAAATGGATATCTCAAAATTTGATTGGATGTGTTTAAGGAAATGGTGGGCAGGGAAGAGGTGTTAGTTGCTTTCCAATCACTTTCAGCAATTAAAAAGGACACTAGCCATTTAAATTTCCAATCAAATGAGCCCCTTTTGAAGTTTCTATGACAACGCTTTCTAAAAAAAACCTTATATGCCCCCAGGGAATAACTTACAACCCTTGTCCTGAGGGCTGTGGGGGGGGGGGGGGGTTGTCATCCTCAAGACCTAATTTCCAGAATTTTCAAATACATGGAACAAAATGGCTATCTCAAAATTTTGATTGGATATGTTTGGGGGAGAAGGTGGGCATGAAAGGGGGGTTAGTTGCCCTCTGATCACTTTTGACTATTAAAAGAGTACTAGCCCTTTGAATTTCCAATCGAATGAGCCCTTTTTGAAGTTTCTATGACAAAGCTTTCTATAAAAAGATTATATGCCCCCAGGGCATAACTTACAACCCTTGCCCCAAATGCTGGGGGAGGAGTATCCACCTCAAAAACATAATTTCTATCTGGAAATCAACTACATAGAACAAAATGGCTATCTCAAAATTTTGATTGGATGTGTTTGGGGAAATGGTGGGCATGGAAGGGGTGTTAATTGCCTTCCAATCACTTTTAGCCCTTAAAAAGGGCACTAGAACTCTCGATTTCCAACAGAATGAGCCCCCTTTGAAGTTTGTATGATGACCCCTTCCCTATGAAGTGCCTCTGGGAAAAAAAATAAACAACAAATAAATAATAAAACATTGGAGCCATATGGCCTTTACTATAGGCAGTGCTATAGTGTTGCCTCTGATTTCTGTTTGTTTTGGGTTTCATTTATTCATTGATGGTGATTTGTGATAATATTACACTTGGTAGATAATTTGATTTTATTTCTGCTCATTTTTGGTTCAATACAGTTCATTACTTTTCTTTGAAAAACTTATTTTGTGGAATCAGCGCTCCTCTTTAGTCCATAATTCCAAACACTTCCAATCAAAATCTTTAGACAGAAATTTTGTTAAGCATAGTTGAATGGTCCAGTAACTACATCTCTAGGGGTGCTGGGTAAATTTTGATCTCTAGGGGTGCTGGATAAATTTTGTTCAGCATAGTTGAATGGTCCAGTAACTACATCTCTAGGGGTGCTGTGTATGAAAACCCCCCACAATTATTCAATTTGCCTATCATGCTTTAGAACTAAATTACAATGCAGTGTGTATGCTGGCTGCCAATAACACATCTCAGCAATATCCCAAAAATGACTGAGGGTATCAATTAAAACTGTCAGTGCTTCTTTTATTACTACTTCTGCTCTTACAGTTTAACTAAATCAAAAGAGTGTAAGTGTATCCTGGTTGTCAAAAAGCATAGCCTAAATATAATTTTTTGGAAATGCTGTTAAGTTTTATTTTTCAGATCAACTAGAGGAGGTATAAAACTAAATTAAACAATACTATTTGTGTCAGGATTTTCAAAAGGGTGTATGTTATTAAAAATTGTTGAAAAAGCTTCTCCAATATACAAATAGCAAGCCAAACTAGAGATTCTTACAGAAAAATGAAAAAAAGATATAAAATATTACTTTTTTCCCATGAAAAAGACCATGTCAATAAAAAACAAACATAAATTAATTTAAAAAACTTTTTCCATAAAAAGCTTTTCAAAGAAAAGTATACCCAAAACAAATAGAAATTACAATAAATAACCATGTCAATATCAAGAAAAGCAGAAGTGAACAAGAGTAGGGGCCACAACCCCCATGCCTTCTCAAAGCCAGAACATAATTTGCATTTCATTGAAAAAAAATACAAATGAATACATAGTCAACTTAATATACATATGCTAATATTTATTCCTAAAAGTCTTAATCATTTTTAATTTATTAGAGTTAAAAAAGTGAAAACATTTTTGTCAATAAAGTATAAATTATGTTCTGGCTTTGAGAAGCCATTGGGGTTGTGAGACCTACTCATGTTAATTTCTGCTTGTTTTTAGTTTGAATTGGGTTTCATTTATTTATTGGTGGTGATTTGTGGTAATTTTACACTTGGTAGATGATTTGATTTTATTTCTGCTCATTTTTGGTTTAATAAAGTTCTTTACTTTTCTTTGAAAAACTTACTTTGTTGAAAAGTTTTTTAAATTAATTTTAATTAAAAGCTCTAGCCTTCTTTGGATCTCAGCTAGTTCAAAAGATATGTCAAGAAAATATACTCCAAACTAGATTAAAGCTCATCTATGGAAATTATGAGTTTGATTAAAATGTCTAAACTTTATTAGATTCCACCAGAAAATCTTCTGAAATAAAGCTGATTATTTCCTTTCTTAACTTCCAGGCCTATGAAGCAGTCAGGGCTACTAGGGTAGTCTACAGCAGCATACAGGGGGAGGTGCTGTGGCTGGGGTACCCATTTTGATCAAATTCTTCATTTTGATTTGGTTTATTTGCTTATATTTGAGTTGGGGGGGGGGGGGGGGGGGGGCACTGTAATTAGTTTTTTCCCTGGGGACCACCAACACCAGGAACAGTTCTATTTAGGAATGATAGTACCATAGTTAGCTATTGGGAAGATAACCTCATCCTGGGTAATAAAAGGCAAGACATTCTTACCTTCTTCTATTGTAACTAGCTTTGGAAGCCCTATTAAGATTCTTATTTAAACTAAATGAAGAGGAATAAATTCTCCCATAAAATAATATTTCCAGGCTAGGTTGTGTTGCCAGAGTAGCCAATAAACAAATACTGGGAGAGTAACAAAAGATACAAGAAAATATCCATTTTGGCTTAAAAGGAATTAAATCAGAAAAAGCATGATCAGAGCATGATACAAAAAAAAAACAGAAGCATTCCAAACCGAACGTTCATTTTTTAGTCCAGCTACATGACTTATCTGGAAATAGTGCTAATGCCTTAAAGCACATTGTCCAGCAAAATAAGGAAAAAATCCTGTAGAGTATCTAGAGTAGAGAATCCTGTGAAAAATGCCTTCTGACCATTTGAATGGCCTTTGGCTGTGCTTTACCAAATGATCTGTATGAATTAAAAAAAATATTCTTAAATCTATAATACCCATGAATGTAAGTTATTTGTACAACAAAATGTTAATTGTTCTTCTGGGCCTGCAATACTACTCTCTTTGTGTTTCTTGGATATCATTTCCCAGTTTTGAAGAGATGGGGAGAATTCGTTTTAATATTCCCTAGAAAAGGTTGATCACTTGTTTTTGGAATATATTGTTCTGAATACACTAAGGCATGAGCAGTTTTGGCCGTTAGCCTGTCATAAACTTTTCTTTTTAGATTGCTCAGTTCAGGGAACAATGCTGGGAGAGTAACCAAAGATGCCGAAAAATATTCATTTTGGCTCAAAAGGAATTAAATCAGACAAAAGGATTCTACAAAAAAAACTATTTTAAATTGAACATATTGATTTGTTTCTAAAGGTATGTCTAACTAACTTTGTTTTGTAGTTTAGCTGCTTGACTGAAGTTATATGGAAATAGTCCTAATGCCTCCTTACTATTTGAACAGCCTTTGGCTGCGCTTTACCAAATGATCTATACAACATCAAAACCTAATTTTTGAATTTATAGCACCCACAAATAAAAGTTAGTTAAAAGACAAGATTTGAATTGCTAAAAACTATGTTTTAGTTTCCAACCTAACTAATTTTGTTTTGTAGTATACCTGCTTGACTGAAGTTTTATAGAAATAGTGCTAACAGTTCCTAACCATTTTAACAGCCTTTGGCTGCACTTTGCCAAATGATCTGTACAACATCAAAACATAATTTTTGAATTTATAATACCCATGAATAAAAGTTAGTTATAAGGCAAGATTTGAATTGGGTCTGCAATACTACTTTCTCTGTATTTCTTAGATATCATTTCCCAGTTTTGAAGAGAAAGAATGCATGCACAGAAGTAGAAACTATAGGCTTCATTGAAATTGTACTATGATCCCAGTTATAACATTCTCTTCTCATTGTCACTCCAGAGCAGTTCAGGCCTTTTGCCAAGTGACTCTGAGAAAGCAGGCTACTAGAAGGAGGAAGTGTTGATCAACAGATACTCTAGTTAAACAACAGATTGAAGCAGAGGAGAAAGCAAGAATGGGGAAAAAAGAGTAAGTTCCAAGATCAAAAGCAGTTGAGCAAGTGGCAGTGAAAGAGATTTTGTAATATGATGAGGATACTGATGAGTTTTTCACTGATGACTCATCTCTTCACCCAGGACAAGAAGAAAATGAGCAATATACAGAAGAAGGAGTATTTCACAATATTGCAGAGGGGGATTTAGTGAAAGTAGTGCATAAAGGGGAATATTTCCCTGGTGTTGTTCAAGCAAAGAACCATGACTCACCCAAAATAAGTACATTAAGCATGGCAGGAACAAATATGTGGAGGTGACTTGAAACAGAATTAAACAAAACAAACTACAACAAGATTTTTTTCACTTTCACATCTTTGCTCAATCCTGATTTATAAGGTTTTAAAGATATACAAATCCATTTCCTAAATTTTGAAAAAAAAACATTGATACGGCTTAAAACTCTACTCAAGTAATAGGAATTGCATTTTCAGAACTAAAGCCAGAGAAAAGGAAACTGATAAGAAAAAGAAACAGGACCTGGATTGCTATTATAATCAAATAATTAAATGTCTAAAAGATGCCAACACAGTTGCAGTGCCCCTGCAACATGTTAGATGTGGTATGCAAAAACCTATTTGGTCTTTAGATCCTAATTTAAAAAAATTGAAAAATAAAGCTAAGTTTTGGTTAAAAGTCTGGAATGAATGTGATAGACTGCCTTGTGGAATCATATCTGACCTTAAGCATAAGATGCACAGTGAATATAAAAAATATCTTAAGTCAATGTGTTATTGTGGTATGGATTTTCCAGTGTCAAAGAGAGAATGGTGAAAAGTTCTGAATTCTGAGTCGATTAGAAGTGATGTGCCAAGTAGTGATTGTCTTCCTGCATCTGCTTGGCATGGCCATTACTTGTCTATTTTTTCTTATGTTAATTACCATGTACATTCTTTGTATAATCATTCTCTTTCTGCTATTTTTAGTACCCCTCTATCTCAGCGTCTTTGTGTTCCCATTTCTCTTTCATCTGTAGTTGAAGCAATTAAGAAACTTAAATCAGATAATGTTGATAATGATGGTATATTTAGATTTCACCTTTTATTAGATTGCTCCCCTCCCCCCCTTATTGACCATATACACCTACTTCTCCAGATGTGTATTTGTACTTCTAGTGTACCAGAGAGTTTTTTGTGTGGTACTGTTTCTTCAATTTTAAAGAAGGGAAATTCTCCTTTAATTTGCTCTTCTTACCAACCTATTACTGTCTCTTGCATTTTTAGTAAAGTTCTTGAGCATGTATTACTACCTTTTGTGACTAATATTATGCTTGAGAGAGATAACCAGTTTGGATTTAAGCCCAGAGTAGGTTGTCAACATGCACATTGTGTATTATCTTCTTTGCTCCTTGAAAATTCTTCTAAGGGAAGGAGTATATATCTTTGTACTTAAGATCTATCAAAAGCTTTTGATAGTGTATGTCATAGTCAGCTTTGTTCTGCTCTTCGTGGTTGCAGTGTCAATCTATCTGTTATTTTGCTTCTTTGGTACTGGTGCTCTAATTATTTTCTTCAGCTGAAATCTGTGCCAGCTTCTATTATTAAATTGAAAAGAGGTTTAAGGCCATGTGGAGTTTTATCTCTGACCCTATTTAATTTATGTATTTCAGGAGTTCTGGCAAAGATATTGGCTACCTATCTCTCTGGTTTTTCTGATGTTTCATACCTGGCTTACACTGATGATCTGCTTCTTATAAGCTGTACTAAAACTGGTTTATCTAACATGGTTTCTTGTGTTGCCACTTCTTTTTCAGACATATGCCTTTCTCTTAATGTAGATAAATGTAAATTTTTTTCTTTTAATAACATTTCTAGTACTTCCCTTTACTGTAGTGGCTTTACTATCCCTCTTGTAGATTCTCTTTGATGGCTTGGTATTTCTATTACTAATAGTCTTCCAAGCTTAAGCCAGTGCACAGTCTCAGATATTAATATGAAAATTAAATTAGGATATGCTAAGATTGTTGCCAATAGAGGTAAATATAATAAACTCGCATTGGCCAAGCTCTACTCAACTTTTTGTGACCATTCAATTCTTTTTGCTTCTGGAATTTTTCTCCTTCTTCAGAAAAATGAGTTAGAAATAATCTGGATTAATTATTTTAGATTTTGTAAATTTTTGTTGTTTCTTCCACCTTGGACCAAAAACCAGGTAATTATTAATAAATTTCTTGTTCCTAATATTACTGAAAAACTGGAAGCACTACATAGAAAACTTTCAAATACTGCTTGTATCTGTTTTTCTCCACACCACCACCTTATCAGATTTTTTCAGTTGTAAGTTATTTTTCTTTTATTTGTTTAGTTGTTTTTCTCTGTTTGGTCACTCTACATTTTTTATTATTGTAAAGAGTGAGTAAAAATCAAATAATGATAATAATAATGACAGCTTGTTTCCATATTTCTGCATATTAGATTCTGCAAGTTGTGAGTTTTTGTCTTCTCTCTTCTTCTTTTCCCTCTCCTTTCATGTTATTTCTCTTTTGTTTTAGTTTCTTTTAAATTTTTATGTGTTACTCTGTAACTGGTAATCTTTGATTTCTATATTGATCTGTGTTGATTTTTATGTGTTTTTCCTTGTGATACTCCATGTATTGTACCTCTGTACAGCATGGGTTAGAAATAAATAATAATAATAATAACTGAAAACTAAGGTGAAATGTTGTTTTGTCAAAATTTCAATAGGTATAGCCCTGCCATGTAGGCATTTTTCAGGACCCTCTAGAGGGACATGGAGTAGCCTAGAGGTAGGTACTTCAAAATACCTTCCCATGACATACTTTAGCCTGTAGACCCATCCCTGAAAATTTCATTGGTAAATATTTGCCAAATCATATTATTGACTTACAAACAAATTAAACATACCACTTGATGCCTATTTTTGTGCTCTTTCTAAATATAATAATCATTTTTGTTGGAATGATTATATATACAAATATTTTTGTTGGAAATTTTTTTTAAAATTTTTGTTGGAATGATATATATACTATATATACAAATTCAGGGTATATATTTGCACACTAGGGGGGTGGGGTATATTTTATTTCTGATGTAAATGGGAGGTAAGTCTAAACTTTATCCCCACCCCCTAATGTGCAAATATTTGCATTGAATTGGTATATATAGGGGTGAGGAAAAATTCATTTCCAACAAAAATGATTACAGTATTATATTTGGAAAGAGCATAAAAAAGGCATCAAATGGTATATTCATATTATTTGTAAGTCAATAATATGATTTGGTAAATATTTACCATTTCATTTTCCTAACCTAACCAAAAGAAGTAAAGTAGAATTTTACCTCACAAAACTTTTTTGTTATTACATATGCCCTTGATTGAGTCCACAGGAACCCATAAGAATTTTAGGGGGAGGGGCTTACCCAGTCTAATCAGCACTTCCAATGCTGTATAACAGAAATCTCAAAACAAAAACACACAAATATACAATATCATATATCCAGGTGGGGGGGTGGCACCCCCTGCCTCTCCCCTTATGGCCTAGGATACTCTGTCTTAACTGTAAGATTATTTGAAAAAACTACGTTTTCTAAAGAGTTAAAGAGGCTGAGTTACAAGGTTGAACCTTAAAACGTACATGGATTAGGAGGCACAGTTGGGGGCTGCCTCCCCCCCAACCCCCCACTTTTGCAGCCTTTAAAAAAAACAAAATTTAAACTGAAAGTAAGGAGCGACATTAAAACTTAAAACAAACAGAAATTATTCCATATATGAAAGGGGCTGTGCCCTCCTCAACACCTTGCTCTTTACGCTAAAGTTTGACTTTCTCACAACTCTTTTTTTTAAACAATAAAAACTTTAGCATAAAGAGCGAGGCGTTGAGGAGGGCACAGCCCCTTTCATATACGGAATAATTTCTGTTTGTTTTAAGTTTTAATGTCCCTCCTTACTTTCAGTTTAAATTTTTTTTTTTAAAAGGCTGCAAAAGAGGGGGTTTGGGGGCGGTAGCCCCCCAACTGTGCCTCCTAATCCCAGTACGTTTTAAGGTTCGACCTTGTAACTCAGCCTCTTTAACTCTTTAGAAAACATAGTTTTTTTCAAATAATTTCTGCACGTTTTTGTACAGTTTATTACTTATTATTGCTTGACTAACTGTTAGCTGATTTGACAGCTTGCGGGCTCTTATAGGAAAACGAGCCCACGTTTTTGCAGGCTCTTATAGGAAAATGATAAGAGCCCGCTTATAGTGGGTTCTTATAGGAAAACAAGGTTTTTTGTAAATGTAAATTCGGGGGATAATTTTTTTGGTCTGAAAATATCAAAAGGCCCTAACAGGTTGAATTCTGCTTCAAATGAGTCCTCATTCACCCGGATCAGTTGCCAACTGTGGCCTGTAGGCGTGGCTAAGAAAAAAAAATAACTTGATGAACATTAAGTGGCTATATTTGGTTTGTGGAAAACAGGGAAGGAGTGATCGGATTGAGCTGAAATTTTGAGGATAAGCTCCCAAGCCCTAGGAAAGCTTAACCTCTAAATTTCAACCCAATCGGACAACATTAAAGGGGGGCTGTGGTCGGAGGGTCGAAACTTCCAGCCCACTTTTACCCATGAAGATAAAGTTGGAGGGGGGTGAAATTTTGCACATTTCTTAGTTTGAGCTTGGGCTACAAAGTGTGATTACTGCTGTCTCTCTGCAACCGCTAGGACCAGAAATCACTTAACATTGTGGTGGGTCGCCTCTTTATAGAGGCACAAGTGTGCCTCCTTGACAGAAGTGGGGGTTTGGGGGGCAGCAGCCCCACAACTGCACCTCCTAATCCCTGTACGTTTTAAGGTTTGAACTTGTGACTCAGCCTCTTTAACAGCCCCCCAACTGTGCCTCCTAATCCCTGTACGTTTTAAGGGTTGATCTTGTAGCTCAGCCTCTTTAACTCTTTAGAAAACGTAATTTTTTTCAAATAATTTAAAAAAGAAACTGAATTTCTTTTTTACAATTTAAATTCAGTACATAAAAAATTTTCTCTAATGGTGAATTGAACCTGGGTTTTCTGCCTGACAGTCTGGAGTCTCAACCACTGCACTAAAGAGACATAATTATAATTGTTTTTTAGTAAGGGAAATCTATTTTTGATGCAAGCAAAACTTGATATTTGGTTTTTGGAAAACAGGGAAGGAGTGATCAGATTGAGCTGAAATTTCAAGGATAAGCTTTCAGGCCCCAGGAAAGCTTATCCTCTAAATTTCAGCCCAATCAGACAACGTTAAAGGGGGGTTGTGGTGGGAAAAATTAACATGGGCTATTATAAGAAAAAAAGGTTTTTTGTAAATGTAAATTTTGGCAATAATTTTTTTGGTCTGAAAATATCAAAAGGCCCTAACAGGTCAAATTCTGCTTTGAATGAGTCCTCATTCACCCAGATCAGTTGCCAACTGTGGCCTGTAGGCGTGGATAAGAAAAAAAAAGAGAAATGAACTTTAAGTGGCTATATTTGGTTTTTGGAAAACAGGGAAGAAGTGATCGGATTGAGCTGAAATTTTGAGGATAAGCTCCCAGGCCCTAGTAAAGCTTAACCTCTAAATTTCAACCCAATCGGACAACGTTAAAGGGGGGCTGTGGTCAGAGGGTCAAAACTTCCAGCCTACTTTTACCCATGAAGATAAAGTCGGAGGGGGGTGAAATTTTGCACGTTTCTTAGTTTGAGCTTGGGCTTCAAAATGTGATTACTGCTGTCTCTCTGCAACTGCTAGGACTGGAAATTGCTTAACATTGTGGTGGGTCGCCTCTTCATAGAGGCACAAGTGTGCCTCCTTGAACCCTGTCTAAGATTGGGATGTAAAAGGTGTGCCCATGATTAGTCTCTACTATTTAGGTGGTGATTAGCTGTTGAACTAGGCTACTAGCCTATTAGAGGGCTTGCCCCCTAGTCAATACCTTGCTCTTTAAGCTAAAGTTTGAATTTTGGGTAAAATTCTACTTTAGCTACTTTTGACTATCTTAGAAAGGGGTTAGGTTAAGAAAATGAAACTTTCAGGGATGAGTCTACAGGCTAAAGTATGTCCCGGGAAGGTATTTTGAAGTACTGACCTCCACTCCTTCTCCCTCTAGAGGGTCCTGACATTTGATGACCTTTAAAAATCTGTGAGTTATAGAAGTGAAACCTTGCAAATAGATCTTCTGATTAAATGAAGCATAACAAAATTGTTTTCAGCTTCACAACTTTGCTCAATCCCAATTTATAAGGTTTTAAAGATATGCAAATACATTTCCTAAATTTTGGAAATAAACTATTTATATGTCTTAAAATTCTGCTCAAATGACTGAAATTGCATTTTCAGAGCTAAAGCCAGAGAAAAAGAAACTGATAACTGAAAATTAAGGTAAAATGTTGTTTTGTCAAAATTTCAATGGGTATAGACCTGTCATGTAGGCAAATTTCATGACCCTCTAGAGGGAGAAGAAGTGGAGGTAGGTACTTCAAAATACCTTCCCGGGACATACTTTAGCCTGTAGACCCATCCCTGAAAGTCTCATTTTCCTAACCTAACCCCTTCCCAAGAGAGCCAAAAGTAGCTAAAGTAGAATTTTACCTTGGTAAAATTCTACTTTAGCTACTTTTGACTATCTTAGAAAGGGGTTAGGTTAAGAAAATGAAACTTTCAGGGATGAGTCTACAGGCTAAAGTATGTCCCGGGAAGGTATTTTGAAGTACTGACCTCCACTCCTTCTCCCTCTAGAGGGTCCTGACATTTGATGACCTTTAAAAATCTGTGAGTTATAGAAGTGAAACCTTGCAAATAGATCTTCTGATTAAATGAAGCATAACAAAATTGTTTTCAGCTTCACAACTTTGCTCAATCCCAATTTATAAGGTTTTAAAGATATGCAAATACATTTCCTAAATTTTGGAAATAAACTATTTATATGTCTTAAAATTCTGCTCAAATGACTGAAATTGCATTTTCAGAGCTAAAGCCAGAGAAAAAGAAACTGATAACTGAAAATTAAGGTAAAATGTTGTTTTGTCAAAATTTCAATGGGTATAGACCTGTCATGTAGGCAAATTTCATGACCCTCTAGAGGGAGAAGAAGTGGAGGTAGGTACTTCAAAATACCTTCCCGGGACATACTTTAGCCTGTAGACCCATCCCTGAAAGTCTCATTTTCCTAACCTAACCCCTTCCCAAGAGAGCCAAAAGTAGCTAAAGTAGAATTTTACCGGAATTGGTAAAATTCTACTTTAGCTACTTTTGACTATCTTAGAAAGGGGTTAGGTTAAGAAAATGAAACTTTCAGGGATGAGTCTACAGGCTAAAGTATGTCCCGGGAAGGTATTTTGAAGTACTGACCTCCACTCCTTCTCCCTCTAGAGGGTCCTGACATTTGATGACCTTTAAAAATCTGTGAGTTATAGAAGTGAAACCTTGCAAATAGATCTTCTGATTAAATGAAGCATAACAAAATTGTTTTCAGCTTCACAACTTTGCTCAATCCCAATTTATAAGGTTTTAAAGATATGCAAATACATTTCCTAAATTTTGGAAATAAACTATTTATATGTCTTAAAATTCTGCTCAAATGACTGAAATTGCATTTTCAGAGCTAAAGCCAGAGAAAAAGAAACTGATAACTGAAAATTAAGGTAAAATGTTGTTTTGTCAAAATTTCAATGGGTATAGACCTGTCATGTAGGCAAATTTCATGACCCTCTAGAGGGAGAAGAAGTGGAGGTAGGTACTTCAAAATACCTTCCCGGGACATACTTTAGCCTGTAGACCCATCCCTGAAAGTCTCATTTTCCTAACCTAACCCCTTCCCAAGAGAGCCAAAAGTAGCTAAAGTAGAATTTTACCGAATTTTGTTCCAATTTTTTAAAAATGACCCCTTAATCACAAATGCCATTAATTAGAATAAATAGCTCTTATGAAAGTACTAAATAGCCTACTGGATATAGGCTAAGATATTACTCTATTAGGAATAGGGGTGCTGTGCAGGGGCAAATCTCCAGCATAGCCTATTTATTTGGGGGGCAAGAGGAAACCATAACCAGATAGTCAAAGGGCACAGAATTTATAATAATTTTTTCTCTGCATTATTGGAGGGGCAACTGTCCCCTCTTGCCACCCCTAAACAACACCCTGGTGCTGTGGTGGGGGGTACCAATTTTGATCAAATTCTCCCCTTTGATTTGGATTTTTTGCTTATATTTGATTTGGATGGGGGCACTGTAATTGATTTTGCCCTGGGCACCACCAACCCTAGGAACAGCTCTGATTAGGAATGATAGTAGCCTATCATAGTTAGCTATTAGGAAGATAACCTCATCATGGTTAATATAAAAGGCGAGACATTCTTACTTTCTTCTACTGTAACTAGCTTTGGAAGGCCTATTAAGATATTTGTTTAAGCTAACAAGCAGGAATAGGCTAGGCCTAATTTTTCCTAATAATTTCCAGGCTAGGCTTCGTTGCCAATACCGACCAGAGTTGCCAATAAAAGACGATGAGAGAGTATCAATAGAGGCGAGAAAATATACATTTTGGCTGAAAAGGAAATAAGATGATACAAAAACAGAAGCGTTTCGAATCGAATATAACTTTTCGTTTCTAAAAGGCATGTCTGACTAACTTTGTTTCGTAGTCTAGCTGCTGCAATAAAGCTACTTAGATTTAGTTCCTTCTAATTTTTCGAACGGCCTTTGGCTGCGTTTTACTAAATGATCTGTGCGATATTAACAAAGAATTTTAAAATTTTTAATACCCATGAATAAAAGTTATTCATTAAACAACATTCTAATTGTTCTTCTGGGCCTGCAATAATACTTTCTTAGTGTTTCTTGGATATCATTTCCCGATTTTGAAGAGACGAGGATAGTTTTATTAATATTCAGTATAACATGACCGAGATAATGTTATACTTGCTCTTTATGTGGTATGGAGGAAGAAAATTTGCTCCATTTTTTGAAGTTGTGCCAGGGGCTTTCAGGTTTGAGATTGAAGTATTTAGGTGATGTGGAAGTGTTTTTTTCCTGGAATCCTTAAATCTTCATTCCGGGAGACGATTATAGTGACTGGATTTATAAAAGAGGGTATAAAGAGATGTAAATAATGGGTTTAAGGTTTTTGTTTTTTGTTTGTTGTTAGTAGTTATCCATTTATTTAAGTGTATGCTCACTGTTGTCTTATATGATCATTGTAATATTTGTGTATGGCCTAGCGGCTGAATAAATTATCTATCTATCTATCTATTCCATAAAACCGGTTGATCGGTTGTTCTTGGAATATATTGTTGTGAATACATTCAATCCTGAAATGTGTTGGATAGCAGCCTGTTACGAACTTTTCATTTTAGATTGTTCCGTTCAGAGGCATTTTTTATGTACTGGCCCTTGAATAAAGTATACTACGTAGATTGAGCCAAAATTTCCACTGCTCTTCAAATACCATGTTTTTCCCCATACGGGACTTCTCTAGTAACATAATGAAGTCAAAAAACACTTTCATGTTATTTTGACCAACAACTGGCATGCCATCAAAAATACTCCATCAATATTGAGTTTTGTTTTGCATGCTTTCGTTTTCTCTTTATATTTCCAAAGCAGATATGGAAATCGTGACAACATTAGTGCGAAGGCACCATTATTTCTTGATAGTGTAAATTCTGAGTCCAAACTATAGTTTACTTGCCTACACCTGTTAAAAGTTATTTGTTTACCCCTCTGTTTATAACGCTCAGCAAAGCCCCAGCGAATTACGATGTGTGCACTTCTGCTGTTGGACAGTCAAATTTTGCAAACTTTTCAAATACTAAATGATACTAAACCGTAATTTTACTTTACCAATGTCATGATAGGTAACAGCAGCTAATTGTATAGAACTAGGAGACGAAAAAGCTATTGACTTTCACTTGGTAAAACACTTCAGAAGAAACTCTAAAAAGTATATACTCTAAAGAAAAGAATGCAGAAAAAAACAAGTTTGTCTTCATTGATGGGTCTCGAACATAAATCAAACTTTAAAGTGTATTCTTTTTCTATTTTTCACCACCCGAAGCCCTGCTTAAAGCGCTGGTAAAAAAGAAAAGGAATTGTTTCCACTGTTTCGGGGCCCAAAGAATCAGAGCTTCAACTAACATCCACCATGTACTTGCTACACATAATAACTTATGATTTTCAAGCCATGCAGAAATTTATGTAGCCACTAAGCTCCTCTTACCGTTTTGGGCTATTAGAAATCTATTCCACTAGCTCTTATTAGCTCTCCGAATACAGACACAAATTAATAAGAAGATAGTTCGCATCGAAGAAGAAAACTTTTTCGCAACCGTGCACCTTTAGAAGTATCAGGGTACTAGAAAAGTGCTTTTTAACAGAAAATCAATAAAAATAAGTTTTTTGCATGATATTTTCCCTTTTTCAACCGACTATTAATAATAGAGTGGTTCTAGTTTTGGTTCCTGCAAAAGAATGAAAATTAACAAAAACAGTAGTAGTTGGTAAACTTATAATGAATAAAACCCACTATTGCGAAGGCAACAGTCGAGTTCATGTTCACATACTATCCTTATGAAAATAACAATTTTTTCAACAGATAAGTGTATTTCTCTGCCTAGGTTTATTTTGGTCTTAAGGCAAAGTTGAACTAGAGCTCTTCTTCAAGTTGAATGAGACTTGGATAAGAGAAGTATGGAAGTAAAAGGATACTTGCGTATAACAAATTAGCATATAAACATAGGTTTATGGGGATGGATGATTTCCCCTACAATATACTCACGTAACAGGCCCTATAAATCTTGGGAGGGAAACCGAAAACACGGAGGAGCCATAGACAAATAAGAAACTAAAAATTATTTCAAGGAGTTTTGCAGCCATCTAGCGTCAATTAGGAAAACAAAGTTATCATACTAAGCCGTGACATTGCACTGATACATCTTTTTTTACCCCCTTAGGTTTGTACAATACAATGCCCATAACTATTTCTAGAATACGATAGACTGTTTTTTTTTACCATTTATTGTGAATTCCAAGAATCAAGGCATTCAAGTTAGTAGCTCTTTTTTAGGATTACCTCATGGAAAAACTGGATATTATCTCTATTAATGCTGTTAAACTGTGTTTCCGTTAGGTGTTTTAAGGACAAAACACCAATGAACCAGCCAAGTCAAAACCCCACATTTTTTTGCTGTGTTGAGAAAAAAAATCCTTGCACTTTTAGTGGTCGATTAGTCTCCCATTATGCCCATGAAACACCAAAAACACATCATAAAGTCATGTGTAAATTCCAGAAAACCATGTGTAAAGTTGAGACTGGAAAAGTGACTTAAAAATAAAGAAGAAGAGATGTCAAGGCAATTTGTACAAATTGGAAAAAGTTTTTGTCAGAGATGTGAAGTGATTTTTTTTTTCTCTCTCGAATTGATCAACAGCAATTGAACCTATCAATTTTCAAGTAATTATACGTCAACCATTGGTTCTCGTAATCTTGCTTCAATAAATGCAATTTGATTCTAATTATTATCAACTGTATTATAACAAAAGCGAGCTATGAATAACAACAATAGTCTTGTAACGGTTTAAAAAACTGACTTTTCCCTGTATGAGTTATGTCAGTTTGTAGCACTGTATACTATAGCGTCTTCTTTTCCCAAATATGATACACATTTCATACCACGCGTATTAGGGACTGAGCAAATACGTCAGAACCTTAGTTAAGTTGCTATTCGTGAATTTAAGAGTCGTGAATTTTAGACACCGAAAAACAGGTTTTTCTATAGGCATACCGTGACGTGTACATCAGAATCGCACATGCGCGAGGGCGGAGTATGGATATTGTGTGGTTTTAAGTGTGTTTCACTTTTTTTTAACGGAGAGTATAGCCTTTTTCGATAGTTCGATACTAAATACGTAAATTTAAGACATCGAAAAACAGGTTTTTCCATAGGCATAACGTGATGTGTACATCAGAATCGCGCATGCGCGAAGGCGGAGTATGGATATTGTGTGGTTTTAAATGTGTTTCACTTTTTTTTAACGAAGAGGATAGCCTTTGTCGATAATTCGATACTGAATATGTGAATTTAAGACATCGAAAAACAGGTTTTTCCATAGGCATAACGTGATGTGTACATCAGAATCGCGCATGCGCGAAGGCGGAGTATGGATATTGTGTGGTTTTAAGTGTGTTTCACTTTTTTTTAACGAAGAGGATAGCCTTTGTCGATAATTCGATACTGAATATGTGAATTTAAGACATCGAAAAACAGGTTTTTCCATAGGCATAACGTAATGTGTACATCAGAATCGCGCTTGCGCGAAGGCGGAGTATGGATATTATGTGGTTTTAAATGTGTTTCACTTGTTTTTAACAGAGAGAATAGCCCTTGTCGATAGTTCGATACTGAATACGTGAATTTAAGACATCAGAAAACAGTTTTCTCCATAGGAATCACGTGATGTGTATATCGGAATCGCGCATGCGCGAAGGCGGAGTATGGATATTATGTGGTTTTAAATGTGTTTCACTTTTTTTTAACGGAGAGTATAGAATTTGTTGATAGTTCGATACTGAATACGTGAATTTAAGATATCGAAAAACAGGTTTTTCCATAGGCATAACGTGATGTGTCCATCAGAATCGTGCATGCGCGAAGGCGGAGTATGGATATTATGTGGTTTTAAATGTGTTTCACTTGATTTTAACGGAGAGTATAGCCTTTGTCAATACTGTATATTCTCTCTTCTGTGGATTGTAGACACCAAACTTGCCCGTTAGGGAGCCGAAATCTTCCCTTCAAGACAGGACACACTTTAAACATCAGCCAGAAAAGCAGGGCTTTTCAAATGGTTCTTTTCAAAAGTTCAAGCAAATCAGAGCATGTCTCCAAGTATCTTACTTAAAAAACAGAGAATTGTTTATTTGAAAGCTATATCCTCCATACCAAATCCGGTTCCTAAATATACAAGCACCTAATTAATAGCATTACATTGGGTAGAATGCCGTTTTATTATATTTTTTTGAAAATATTTTCAACAGCTTGAAGCTATTGTTCCTAATCCCAAAATTAAATAGTGAGGTAAAAGAGACAAAGCGTTGGGGGATTTTTGGAGATTCCAAAACTGTTTAACTGTTTATTTGATTAAATCAACATAACAAAAAACATATACCCCCAACAGAGAGCAAAGCTCGTAAAATTGGGTAAAAAACAAAAAAACAAAACAAAAAAACATTTCCTCATCATAACAAAAGAGAGAAAGAAAAAAAAAAAAAACCTGGTTAAAGAAAAAAACAAAAAACATAACAAACATAAAGAAAACAAACGCTGGACAAGTGAGGCACGGAAGGCTATCCCAACATGGGTAACAAATATAAACAAAAAAAAATAATAATAATAAAAAAAAATTCTATTCCACCATCACAGGTCAATACATAATTTTAATATTTTCTTCCTTAGAACTGATATTTGCCGAAATGATGCCTCAATTTGAATTCTATCTTTCAGCCTATATTTATTTGAAATAAATGGTATTTGGTATCTAATTGAAAATCTAGATCTTTCACAATTAACAAAGGGAATTCGATATGTTCCAGAACACCTAAGAGCCGAAGGAGGGGGCAGAATCAACAGAGATTTTTCATAAAAATAACTACTAGGATCTTGTATTTTAAAATGCCATATTGATATATTAAGTTCTCTTATATGTTTCAGATCTAATAAATTCAAGAAAAGAAATAATGTTTCATTTTCCGATGCATCTCTAAGTTTTGATGGACGATGTAAAAAATTTCCAAGTATTCTCACTGCTTTATTTTGAAGGATCTGTAGGGGTTTTATATGCGTCCAAAAAGTACTTAAATAAATAATTGTGCAATAATTTAAATAAGGAGCAATCAAAGAATGATAAATTATTTTTAAAATTGAAAATGGAAAAACATGTTGCAAACGATACATAAACCCAATATTTTGCGAAAGTTTCACCCTTAAATGATCAATATGAGTTTGAAATGACAAAAGGGGATCAATAAAAACTCCTTAATAACGATACGATTGAACTCTACGTATTTTATGCTCACCAACTTGAAGCTCCTGACATGAAATTTTTTTAGTAGCACGTTTTGAATGACCAAAAACCATAAATTCAGTCTTCTTAAAATTCGGTACTAAATAATTAGAAACAAACCATCGATTAACTGAACTAACAGTGTTAAACAAATTTTGAATCAATGTAGATGAATCCTTCGCTTTAACAGAAACAGCTGTGTCATCTGCAAATAAAATTTCAAGACCATTATTTCCCTGCAAACATCGTGGAAGATCATTAATATACATCAAAAATAAAAGCGGACCTAATACCGATCCTTGTGGGACACCAATATCTTCAAGATCATTTAAACTAGACAAATGTCCATCAACATCTACCACGATTTTACGTCCATAAAGGTATGATCTTATTATTTCTAGTCCTTTCCCTCTTATACCGGAATTTTCCATTTTATCAAAAAGAATTTCATGGTTTAAAGTGTCAAATGCTTTTTTAACATCATAAAAAACAGTAGATATATGATAATTACTATCTAAGCAGTCGTTTATTTCTAATACAAGAGCTGCAACTGCTTGTTCCGTCGAATGGCCTGCCCTAAATCCCAACTGATATTTGGTAAAAAAAATTTATTTTATCTAGATAATTAGTAATACTTCCTTTTAAAATTTTTTCCAATACTTTAGACAATGGTGATAAAATTGCAATAGGACGATAATTATTTGTATCAGATTTATCTCCTTTTTTATGCAATGGTATTACACGTGCAATTTTCCATCTTTTAGGAAATGTACCTGAGAAAATACATAAATTTAAAATATGAAGCAATGGTTCAAAAATTACACCTGCAATATTTTTTAGCAAATTAGTTGAAAGTTCATCATATCCCAATGAATTACCATTTTTTAAATTCTTAATGACCTTTTGAAATTCTGCAAAAGTAACCGGGGCCATAAATATGCTCGTATCTTCAGTGGGCGGTAGATATTTTTTATGCGACCTTGGGGAAGAAAGGTCAACTTCTCCTGAAACAACAGATGATCCAATTCTAGCAAAATATTCACTAAACTTCTTAGCAACAGCTTGTGGTCCTCTAAAGTCTTTACCATTAATATCAAATAACACTTCAGGGTGTAACAACTTTTTATTTCTTCCAATTTTATCATTAATCAAACTCCAAGTTTTTCTAGGGGAATCTGAATTTCGAAAAGATTTTTCATAATAAAGTCTTTCACTTACTCTAAGGATCCTTACCAGCATATTCTTATAATTTTTAAAACGCGTTATATTTATTTCCGTGGGATATTTTATTCTAATTTTATATAAACGATTTTTCTCATTAATAGATCTCAAAAGTGATTCATTTATCCAAGGTTTTTTTGGGGTAAGTTTCTTTCCTCTCGGGCTCTTATATGGGCAAAAAAGATCAAGCTTATCATTCATAATATAATAAAATTTATCTAATGATTGGTTCGGATCCTTCTCATCAATTACAGGACTCCAATCAACATCACCAAGCCCTTCTTTTAACCTTAACACATTTTTATGTGAAAAATCTCTACGCTTGGTTTGATTTTTTTTATTATGCGGAAATAAGAAAATCAGACATAATTATACAGTGGTCAGATGAATCATCAGGAATAATAAATGTATTAACAGCACTATAAGGTGAAAAAATATTATCAATAAGTGAAAATGATGTATCAGCTATTCTAGAGGGCACAAAACATACGGGGTTTAGTCCATAAGATAGTGGGCCCTCCAAAAACTCCAAAATATTTCTATATATTCTATTCTGATCTGCAGATAGGAGTTTCATTAAATCAATATTAAAATCACCCAAAACTAAATAAGGAGCATTAAGACTAGCTAATTTATCCAACATACTTTCAAAATAATTTTTAAATTCTATCTGGCTGGATGACGGAGTACGGTAAATAACTGCAATTAAAAACTTCCGATTATTTGGAAAAGAGCATTCAACTACACAAGATTCAAAAATCATTTCAATATTCATTGGCAAAAAATCAATCCTTATACGTGCTGGTATGCAATTTTTAATCAAAACACCTAGACCCCCTTGTTTTTGTCTTTTCCGACCGATGTGAAAAAATTGGTAATCTTTTACATGTATATTTTCAATTGAAAAATCATCTAAAAAAGTTTCACATAGGCCTAATATATCTGTATCTGAATCCGACAAAAAAGTTTCAATCACATCCTGCGCAGTCCTCCAACCCCGGCAATTCCAAAACGACATCCTACTTGTATTTACATTTTTTCTTACCAGCTCATTCATAAATATATATTGATTTTTTGGGATATCAAAATTACTAGAAGTATCTTCATCATCACCAGCTACAATAGTTTGAAAAATTGACTGAAATGAAAGAGAATTCCGCTCAAATTCTTTTAACCTTGATGATGGAATTTCACGATTATCTCTATCCATTATCAAATATTAATCCCACGTTAAGAGAAACCACACCATGCCCCAAAAGACCAGCAAACCATAATAAAAAATAACAATTAAAAAAACAAAAAAAAATAATCTCCATTCCAAGTCGTTTTCCCTCAGTACGACTAATCTGCGCAACTTTTAATTTAACCTCTATGTGGCTATAAACAAAAAAAAAGGAAAAAAAAATAAAATAAAATAAAATAATAATAATAATACACCTTATATAAACTAAACATAAAAAAAACACTTTCAATTTAAATGTTTTCATTCATATTACTTGGGCACATGAACTATTACTGCAACCCACGACATTACGACATTTGAACATCGACAGGGAATATAACAGGCACTTCCCTTCGGGCGATGGAAAAATTTTTATGAAAATCGTCAATCTCCGGTATGGCATCATTGAATGTGTATTTGGTAATCGAGCCGTCTGGTCTTTTCACTAGCAGATTCGGCTGAAACCCCTTCGATATCCAGGCATCACATCCATGATCTTTTCGTAATTTGTCACGTTTCACTAGAAGCAGCTTTCGCAATTTACGGATTTCAGTTGGGACATCATCACTGATGAACAGGTTGCTGTTGTTTCCAGGGAATGTCTTATCCTTAAGCTTGCTAGCGTTCTTCAATATGGCAAACTTATCGTCTTTTTTATTCAGTGTCACCTTCAAAAATTTACGGTTGCTATCATAATGAGTAACTGTGAAATTTACTTCGGGCATTTCCAGCCCGTGACGAACTACCTCTGTGAATAGAACTTGAGCGTGGTTATTATCCTTACAAGCTGCGTTCCATATGATGACATTATTTTCTAGCTTTGCAGATTCCATTCTCACAATCCGAAACATATAATCTTCATTTTTCCTTCTTAATTCCATTATTTCATCCGTGCAAGTTTTTATTTGCATTTTGAGGCTAGAGGTTTCATTCTCAATCTTTCCAATTTTCGATTCAGTATTGTTTATCTTATTCGTTTGTAGCGATTGTTCTTTTTCCAAGTTATCCACCCTTGCTGTAAGAGTTCCTAATTGATTGTTGATATTGTCCAACTTATTTCCATTTTCTTTCACAACATCAAGAATTTGCTTAAAATCCGCAGCTAGTATCGATATTTCCGGTTTCGAGCTAGAACTGAGTCCTGAGGTGTCAAATGAACTGTCCATGCCTTCTTGCTTAGCATTTTTCCTTTTACGTCCCATCTAATCACAAATATATCAATAATCCTTGATATAATATTGTCACATAAATTCACGCCACACAGAGGTCTTAACTACATCTTATTCTGACGAGAGCATTGAATGATGAATAATAATCTTTATTATTGCCAAACTGGAATACCTCACTTGGGTATTGCGAAATCTAACTAACTTCACTGAGATTATAATTCAATGAAAAAGCTTAACTGGTTTGACAATGATAATAAAATATCCAATTTATGAGAGGTCCGTTTACTTTGAACTCTGAATCAATACTCGAACTGTAGGCGGTTTTCAGTTAAGAAAAATTATCAGCTCTTGGTGTATGTTGTCAGGTCTTTTGGGAATATCTTGTTCCAAATTCATTACCTCACAAACCTCTGTCCCCAGGAAGCAGTGCTGCTGTGTCAAAGTTTTAATTTGTACCTAACAAAACTCGAAAAATGTACTTTTTCTGGAAAAGAAGTACCAGACACTAAACATTTTAGCGCGTGTTGCGCTTCGCGCAACACGCGCATCTTCCTTCGAACAGTACTCTCTACAAAATTAACAACCAGGGCAGGTAATCTGCACCTTTATCTATTTATACATTATTAATAGGTCAAATCTTAAGTATAATTAAACAGGCCTATCTTAAGGATGGAACTAAATGGGCCTCATTCTTAGAGTTTTAAATGTGATCTCAATTTCTTGAAACGAACAATTGGAAACTCACGTTTACACAGAGCCCAAAGAGTCCCTTCAAAGTCACTAAGAAGAGAAAGACAAGTCGCGAGACACCATTATTTTTGTAACAATGAATAGTGAGTCCTAATTCCGGCTATCGAAAAAAAATTGCTGAATTTTGGGTGCTTTTATGGTGTATAATACACACTCGAGACCTTGTATCGCGAACATGAGGCAATACCCAGTTTTCACGGTATTTACACCAGACAATTAGCTTCGGCTCGGTCGGAAACTGCATTATAGCTATATTTTAATAGATATTTAGTTGGTATTTTGGTTAGGTTAGGTTAGGTTGCGTGTTTAATATAATGCACTCTGGGTAGCTCCTCTTCCATATTTCTTTGTTGTATTTTTCATAATTTTGTTACTAAAGTACTTACTCGTTTTGAATTTATTGCACAACTGATGTTTATGAGGGCATTGCTTTCATGAACGAACTCTCTGATTCGTGAACTCCAAGCTATGGAGCTGGATATCGTCGGCGCTTGTCGCATAATGAAAGCCACGATAACTGTCATCAAAGAGTCTATGAGCAACGATAGTGAACTCACATGTCAAATTATAGCATCGGTTAGCATAGCCAAAAGATTAATTTTGGGAGAAAATGGGTCTGATAAAAACAGCATTTCAGATCTAGAGTTCCTCTCGTGGCAAAAGGGTGGGCACAGACGATTTTATCGTAAGCGGGGGCCTCCTAGAAGATTCATTGATGGAGAGAGGATAATCGAAGTTTTGCCAATGACCCTTTCCACGTTTTGCATAATGGAGTTCAAGAAAGTTTAAGCAGTAGTTGGCGATGATTTAGCGTTTGCATATAAAGGGACCAAAGAGCTAGTCCTTCTTGTATACGACTGTCTGGCAAACCTTAATCCTTCACAGTACCACTCTTTCTGTGCTACGTTTTATATAACGGAAATGCCTGTTCAAGCGTTCCAATCAGAAATATAACTTTTTGCAGATATTTACAAAAGCACTGGAAGCGTCATTGAGTTTGCCGGGTTGTTCTTTCTAGCGAAAAAGAGCGCACAAGGGTTGCGTTTAGTTTTCAGACCATTCACTTTTGCAAAAACTATTCCAGTGACATCGGCCGAAGTATCGAATGTTTAGCAGGATTAAAATCGTCTAGAACAGACTGAGATCAACTATTGGAAACGATCGACTTGGCCATCTCATAATCATGATGTAAGAATAAGATCTGCTGGAAAAAATTAACCTCAACCTACTTGTAGAAGAGTGGAAAGTTGAAAAGCCGAGAAGATTTAAAGTTTAGCTTATTTTCTTTGTCTTGATTTTACTTTTATACCTGAGTTTTTCTCTACAATATATGACAGTTTTCCGCTACTAATAAACATTATTTTAACACATAGAAAATGAAGTACAAAATGTCAGTTGTCGTCAGCAACAACCCGAATTCGTCGGCAAATTTTAAACCCCCCTCCCCCCCCCCAAAGGAAGAAGACTAGTGACGCCCCTGCATACGCTCAATGGTAGTATATAGTTTAAGGTATGGGAAGAGTCATTAATGAGTCCGATATGACGTTGATTTTTATTATTTTATTGATGAATATGTTAAGTTTAATACCAACTGTAGAATTAGACGACTCTAGAAAAAATTTTGACTCACACGACGCATGGGTAAAACGAATTGGCTCACAACTGTTGTTTATTCAAATTGTTATTTATGTTATTAATGGATAAAACAGCTTGTGTTTTCATTACTGATTAATTAAAAAAGTTTTTCTGATGAAAATAAAGAGCGGAATTGAAATTTAAAACAAACAAAAATTATTGCTTTGTAGAATATGCAACAAGTATTTAGATTATTTTTTAAATAAACTGTCTCGTGTTATTTTTAGAATTCTGAAAAACTAGCCCCGTTTACTGAAAACACAAAACTTCTTTTACAAAAGAGAATTCTGAGAAGAAGATGCTTAAACAGCCTGCAAAAAATAAAAGCCTAATTTAGAGCTCGCAATCGTCTTTCATCGGTCACGGAATCAATGAACTCTGCAATCTTGATTATGCAGAAATTTCAAGCAAGAATTCGCAAGTTCACTCTTTACTTTCGTCTGAAAAACTTTGTTCTGAAGAAGTTAATCTTGGTTCATTTTTTATATTTTAAAATTAACACAATAACCTTACAAAAGATCTTTGTATAACTTTGACAAAGAGACTATGGAAGTTAACCCAAGTTTCTATCAAAACAGGGCATTATCAATAACTTTTACTTTGCATATCTTTTAAACTTTTCTTTAAACAATTTGCAATTTTGTCACATGAAGAACCTTAAATTTTTTAGGTAGATAAAAAATTCAATTACTTATAAAATATTATCTTATACAAAATATATAAATATCTTAAAAGCCTGAGGAATGTTAAAAGACTTTAAGATGTTTAGTTAATATCATTTGCGGAAAAATTGCGTCATTACTATTGCAATTTTCTGCCGCAATCCCGTAAAGATTTTGCACTTCCAGAATCATAGGCAGCGCAATAGCGTTGCTTAAGTAAAGAACGATGTGGGCACAATGTATTTTTTTTTCTTTCTTTTAGACCAAGGCACTTCGTATCGAAGGAGTTGCCGTAGAAACTTCAATAAGGGCTCACTCCATTAGAAATTGAAAGGGTTAGTGCCATTTTTAATAGTCGAAAGTGATTGGAGGGCAACTAACACCCTTTCTACGCCATCATTTCTCCAAACGCATTCAATCAAAATTTTGAAATAGCCATTTTTTTCAACATAGTTGAAATTTCCTAAATTATGTCTTTGAGGATGACATTACCCCCACAGTCCTCATGGCAAGGGTTGTAGGTTATGCCCTGGGGGGCATATAAGGTTTTTGTAGAAATTGTTGTCGTATAAACTTCAAAAAGGGCTCATTCGATTGGAAATTGAAAGTGCTAGTGCCACTTTTAATAGTCGAAAGTGATTGGGGGCAACTAACCCACCTCTCACGCCCACCATTTCCCCAAACACATCCAATCAAAATTTTGAGATATGCATTTTGTTCAACGTAGTTGAAAGGTCTGGAAATAATGTCTTTGAGGATGACACTTCCCCCACAGCCCTCAGGGCAAGGGTTGTAATTTATGCCCTGGGGGGCATATAAGGTTTTTACAGAAAGCGTTGTCGTAGAAACTTCAAAAAGGGCTCATTTGATTGGAAATTGAAAGGGCTAGTACCTTTTTAATAGTTGAAAGTGAATGGAGAAAGACTAACGCCCCTCTCACGCCCACCATTTTCCCAGACACATCCAATCATAATTTTGAGATAGCCAATTTGTTTAACGTAGTTGATTTCGTAGCTGATTTCGTAGTTGATAACGTAGGACCTTCGAAGAGGATCATTCGATTGAAAATAGAAAGGGATGATGCCCTTTTTAATAGTCGAAAGTGATTGGAGGGAAACTAATCCCCCTCCCACGCCCACCCTCCTATTTGACTTAATGTTTAAAAACTAAATGTTGCCATAAGATTAAATCAAAATGCACTGTGTTTAATGCTAATTCCCAATAAGGCATCTCAGCAGTATCCCAAGAACGACTGAGGGTATTATGTTCAAACTTTCAAGGCTGCTTCTACTCTTAAAATTTAACCAAATCAAAATAGCGTAAGTGTATCCAAGCTATCAAAGAAAGTAAACAGATTTTTTGCGAATGGTATCAAGTTTTCCATTTCAGGTCTCCTATATGAAACTAAATTAAACACTGCTATTTGTGTCCAGATTTTTAAGAGGGTGTATGTTGTTAAAAAGTGCTGAAATTTTTTCTCCAGCATACAAATAGCAGGCCAAACTATAAATTCTTAAAATAACAAAAAGATTTAAAGTATTATTTTCTTTTTCTCTGAAAAGACTATGTCAATATAAAACGACCAGAAATTAATTAAAAAAATTTTCCCCCAAAATAAGTTTTTCAAAGAAAAGTAAAGAACTCCATTAAAAAAAGTGAGCAAAAATAAAATCAAATAATCTACCAAGCGTGAAACTACCACAAATCAGCCTCGATAAATAAATGAAACTCAAAACGAACAGAAATTACAATAAATAACCGACTCAAACTCAAAAGGAGCAGAAATTAACATAAATTGGGCTCAAAACCCCTATGCTTCCAAAAGCCAAAGCATAATTTGCACTTTACTGAAAAAAAATACAAATGAATCTGCCTTGTCAGTTTAATATACATATACTGATATTTAGTAATCAAAATGTTAATATTATTTGATTTATTAAAATTATAAAACTAAAAACATTTATATTTTTTTCAGTAAAGTGCAAATTATGTTCTGGCCTTGGGAAGGCATAGGGGTTTTGAGCCCAACTTGTGTTAATTTCTGCTCGTTTTGATTTTCACTCGGTTATTTATTGTAATTTCTGTTCGTTTTGGGTTTCATTTATTTATTGATGCTGATTTGTGGTAGTTTCACGCTTGGTAGATTATTTGATTTCATTTTCTCATTTTTTGTTTAATGGAGTTCTTTACTTTTCTTTGAAAAACTTATTCTGTGGAAAAAGTTTTTTTTTTAATATCATATAACAAGGATTTTCCCAGAGATTAGGGGTAAGGGTTGTCAGTTATGCCCAGGGGGTATTCATGGTTTTTATGGAAGGGATGGTTGTTTAACTTTAGAAGGGGCTCATTTGGTTGAAAAATGAAAGTTCTAGTTCCCTTTTAAGCGTCAAAAGTGATGGACAGCATTTAGCCCCCCCCCCCCCCACTCTTACAACCCTTTCTTTCACCAAAACAATCTGACTCAAATTATGAGATAGCGATTTTTAAAAATAGTCCAAAGAGCATATAATAATGTCTCTAGGGATGATCCATCCCCCCAGCGCCCTGGTGATAGGCTTGTAAGTTAGTTTATGAGGGCATATAAGGTGTTTATTGAATGGGCGGTCGTATAAACATCAGATGGGGCTTATTTGATTTGAAATTGGAAGAAATAGTACACTATTTGAGAGTCAAAGTGATTTAAGATCAAACAGCCCAACCCCCTCCACGCTCAGCACTTACCTTAATACCTCCAATCAAAACTTGGAGATAACAATTTTATTTATCGTAAATGAAGGTTTCGGAAATTATGTCTGTGAGTAATACACCCCCCCCCTACAGCTCTCAGGGAAAACGTTGTATTTTACGCCCTTGGGGTATATAATGTTCTTATAAAAAGGATGGTCTTATATGGTTTGGAGGGGATCGGATTGGTAATCATAAGTTCTAGTGCCCTTTTTAAAAGTCAAAGTGATCAAAGTGCAGCCCCCCCCCACACACACACACAAACACAAACACGTCGTGTTTTCCTGAAATATATCCAATAGATATTTTGGGACAGTCCTTATATTAAAAATAGCCCAAATATCATATAACAAGGCTTTTGAGGTTGATAAAAACCACCAGAGCCTGAGGGCAAGGGCTGTAAGTTATGCCCCTGGGGTATTTAAGGTTCTTATGGAGGGGATGGTTGTATAAGCTTTAGAGGCGGCTCATTAGGCTGTAATTGGAAGTTCTGATTCCCTTTTAAGAGTCAATAGTAATGGAGGTCAACTAGCGTCCCCCTCCCAACTACTCCTCTTTTCACCAAATGCATCTGATTGAAATTGTGCGATGGCAATTTTGTTTAAAATAGTCCAAGTAACATATAACAAAGCTTCCAGGGTTTGAACAACCCCCCAGAGCTCTGCGGCAAGAGCTTTGAGTTGTGCCCCGGGGGTATATAAGGTTTTTTATGGAATGGGTGGTCATATTAAATTCAGATGGGTCTCATTTGATTTTAAATTGGAAGTTATAGTTCCCTTTTTAACAGTCAATGTGATTTGAGAGAACCCCCCCCCACACACACACGCCCATCATTTCCCATAACAAATATTCAAACAAAGTTTTGAGACATCAATTTTTTCAGCATTGTTGAAAGGTTCAGTAATTATGCGTAGCAATAGTTGTAGTACCAGTAGTAGCAATATGCAAACAGCACCTTTTTTTCAACATCCCCTTCAACACACGATAAAATTTTTAACTTGATACCATCAACCGGTCCTGAAGCATTGCTGATACGTCCTCTTGACAACCTATATGGGCATAGTGTGTTTTGATTTATTTCAATACAGTAACAATATTGCCCAAAATTTTCGCCTTAATACCCTTAGGTTTATTAGTTGTAGTAGTAGCACCAGCAAATATAGTAGTAGCAATAGGAGTACAGTTAATAGTAGTAATAGTAATAGTAGTAGTAGTTGTAGGAGTAGAAGCATTAGTATTATGATGCAAATATTGTCTTTTGGTTAGTTCAACATCTCCCACAACAAGCGTGTAAGTTTTAATTTCACACACGAAACTGTTCCTAAGATATTGCTGTTATGCCTTTTTGACAACCTGCATACGGATGGCAGGTTGTCATCCGTACAATAGAAATATTCTCTGAAATTTTCACCTTCATACCTTCATAGGTTGTGGATTTTGAGCTAGCCAGAAGACACTGTGTGTATTCATTTAATGCTGCTTCTACGGTTATTGTAACTAATGACACTAATGGTAGAAAGTTTGAGTTGAAACTTTTAGGGGACGTTTAGGAGGAGTTTCAATTAAACGAAAAACGTATGTGCAGGCTGGTATTAAAAGGGCATATAAGCAATATAGGACATAAAAGGACACAAGCAGCGATGCTCTATCATAGCTAGTAATATCACTGATATTTTAAAGGAGCTAATTTGATTGAAAATTAAAAGTTCTAGTGCCCTCTTAAGAATCAAAAGTTATTGGAGAGCAATCAGCCCTCTTCTTTAGCTCATAATTTTCCAGACACTTCGAATCAAAATTTTGAGACATCCATTTTGTTCAGCATAGCTGAATGGTCTAGTAACTACATCTCTAGGGTTATCGGATAGGTCAAACCCCCACAGTTATGTAGTTTACCCATTATACTTAAAAACTATATGTTGCTTTAAAATTAAATCAAAACACATTGCTTGTATGACATCTCAGCAATATACCGAGAACAACTAAGGGTATTAAGTTCAAGTTTTCGGGGCTACTTTTATTACTATTTCTACTCTTAAAATTTTACTAAATTAAACAAGTGTAATTGTATCCACATTGTAAAAGAGCATAGATACAATTTCTTGGGAACGGTATTAACTTTTATTTATCAGGTCAACTAGAGGATGTATATGACTAAATTAAACACTACTATTTGTGTCATGATTTTCAAAAGTTTATGCTGTTAAAAATTGTTGAAAAGGTTTCTTCAGCATATAAATAGCAGGCCAAACTATAAATCCTTGAAGGAAAACCGGAAAGATTCAAAATATTATTTTCTTTTTCCCTGAAAAAGACTGACAATATAAAATGAACAGAAATTAATTTTAAAAAAAACTTTTTCCACAAAATAAGTTTTTTTTTAAGTAAAGAACTTCATTAAACAAAAAATGAACAAAAATAGAATCAAATAATCTACCAAACATACAACTTCCAAAAATCAGTATCCATAAATAAACGAAACCCAAATCGAACAGAAATGAAAATAAATATAGAGTCAAACTCAAAACGAGCAGAAATTAATATGATTAGGGTTCAAAACCCCTATGCTTTCTAAAAGCCAGAATATAATTTTTACTTTACTGAAAAACTCAAATGAATATGCATCGTCAGTTTTATTTACATTTGCTGATATTTATTCCTTAAAATCTCAATTAATTTTTGATTTCTTAAAGTTATAAAAGTGGAAACGTTTACAAGACTTTTTCTCAGTAAAGCACAAATTATATTCTGACTTTTAGAAAGCATAGGGGGTTTTGAACCCTACTCATATTAATTTCTGCTCGTTTTGAGTTTGACTCTGTTATTTATTTTAATTTCTGTACGTTATGGGTTTCATTTATTTATTGATACTGGTTTGTGAAAGTTGTGTGCTTGGTGGATTATTTGGTTCTATTTTTGTTCATTTTTCGTTTAATGGAGTTCTTTGCTTTTTTAAAAAACTTTTTTTTGTGGAAAAAGTTTTTTTTAATTAATTCCAAAAAGGAACGGTAAATATTCAATGATTAGCTTCTTCTAAAGGAAATATACCATCCTTCAGAAGAGGCAAGCCAATACACAAATATCAAAAAGTTGACATATACTTATTTGTTATAGCCTATCCAACACACTTTTTAATCGAGATTTTAAATTAATTTGACGGTTTATTTCGGACGGCTCGCTTATTTCCTAAGGTCTCTTAATATAGTAAACAAGTTTTGGCCTTTTTATAGCAAGTTTGCTTTTTCATACTTGATGGGTTCCAGGCTATTGTCAAAATTCCGAAAATTGAATTTGTTCTTAAATTTTGTTCTATCAGTCCAATGTAGTGAAACTTTTTATAAAGAACTTTAGAAAACTGAAGGATACTACAAATTGTGGAGAATATCATGGTATCCGTTTTATACTTCCCAGCCTTTCAACTCCAGTATTGGCACAAAAGAATACAATATGGTGCTTTAAATTGCATTATCAAGACGATCCTGCAAAAAAATACATTAATAAGATCAGGAGCTTCAAACTGAACCATTAAGCATCTCTATATAATATTGCAGCAGCCTTTTAGTTATGATATTCAAAAGACAGTTTATGAAGCTTATTAAGGGGGCTGTGAAGAGTGGTATACAAAAGAGGGATTTCAAACCTCAGGATCAAGGTTTTGGATTATGAAGACTACGATGGTACCTTTTCTACCACCCAGTCTTTCCATTCCAGTAATGGCATTCAAAGTGTCATTTTGGTGCCAAATTGCACTTTATGATGGCTTTATCAAGCCTAATTTATCAAAAAAAACCCAGATATTAAAATTAGCTTTCAAATGAGCCCTTAAACAGCTTTTTATGATGTTCCAGTGCTCCACTAGTGGTGGCGACAAAAAGAAAAAGAAAAAAGATACGAATCAGTGCTATCTATGCAAAAAACGATTGTCCTTGTTTTTCACATGGGGGCCATAAAGGGTTTAAAAAAAAGACAAGGCGATTCCAATGGTGCAAATTTTTATTTCAACTCAGCGCCATTTTCAAGGGACTTCAGGCTCTTTTTAAAATTCCATTAAAGTCATTTAAAATTCCATTAAATAGTCTTTGATTTTTCATCAATGAAATAATCCGTCAATTAGATGCAATTCGCGTGTATATGGGCATGTTTGTAAAATAGCATTATGGTCCTTGAAGAATCTATTCAAATTAAAAATAGCGTTGTTAACGAAAGTTCAGTTTCCTTAACATAGTAATTCTACACTTGTTCCAAAAATAACCTCAAATTTTGAGTCTAGAGTACGCTATTTAAGTGTCAGGAACTCATATCCCATGTTTTTGCTTTACTAAAAAAAGTGTCAAGTGAATCAGCCAATTGAAAACTCCATTTTCCTCTGCTGCGTCTAAAAAGAATAAAAACATTTTTTTGCCATTTTTATTTGTCAATAAAATCAAAGAGTACGGGAAACTAAAGTTTCCCATACTCTTTGGATACAATCCCAAATGGTCATGAAGGAACTGATTAGATTTGGATGGCGTCATACGTAAACGGCGTAACTTTTGAAAATCTCAAACGTTGCATTGGCCATTTCGTAAATTTAAATTGACTTGAATATTAACTAAAAGGATCATTTACACCTGCAAGATCAATGAAACAAAGGTGAATGAGGTTTCCAACTTGGTTGAGAACTGACTGTGTTGATCCTTGTCTATGGAGCTTAATATTTTGTAGGCTAGCCTCTATGAAAAGCTGGTGCCCTTTGAAGCCACATCAAATAAGCAAGACAGTATAAATGTATGACCACACCAGGTTTTAAAGGGACATGTTAAGAAAACAATTATTACTTCATAATGTGCAAAATTATTCTAGTTAACATATTTTCCAAGGAGAGCACCTTTATCCTCACTATTTTCACTGTTGTACAATTTTTCATCACAAAATTGTGAAAACAGATTTCACTACCTTTATCCATTTTCAGATGGTCTATATATGAAAGTTAAACACCATCACTGCCATCTACCAAAAAGATATAAATAGGCCTAGGCAAATAGCCTATTCATAAATTTAGGTTAAGTTAGGTTTGGTGAGATTAGCTAGATGGCTCTTGGGTGTTTGTTTTATAAACAATTTTCAAGACTTAGAGAATCAGCATAAAAATAAAAAAATAAGCTAATTGAAAAAAAAAAAAAAATGATGATAAAGGTGCCCCCCCTGGACAATGTTACCTAGGATAATTTTGCTTATTATGAAGTAAGAATTGTTTCTTAACATGTCCCCTTACAACCTGGTGTGGTCATTCATTTATACTAGCAAGGCTACCAATTCACAAAGATGTAAGGGTAAAGAGGTAAAGTTCATGGTAGCAGTTTATAGGTTGATCATTTCCAAAGGAAACCTGTTAATAAGATATTTTGTAGTCTTTCCAAATATCATGCTGGCTTTCTCCCCCTGTGTTTCCCAGATGTAGCCCTAGAAATGTATTAAAACTAAGAGGTAAATTCTCCAATTGAGGGGCTTCTTTCTCTCTTGAAAAGTAGCCAAGTTAGGCCCAGCTGAATTACACTTTTAGGAATGAAACAAGGGCCCAAACTATGCTCTGAGAAAGTGTCACCAAGCTATTATATCCACTCTTTCCTTGTTTCTAGGGCTTAGAGTATTGGCTTGATGATCCTGAGCTGAAAGTTGGAATTTTTTCACCAATAATTCTCATCTGTCTTTTCTCTCCAATTTCAGTAAACTAATGTTTTTCCTCCTTTCATATATGATGAGTCACTTGAGATGGAACCAATTTTGAGTGTAAATACAATAGTTCTAAAAGGACTTATGTCCCTTAAAAGAAATAAATCTGCTGGTCATGACTGTATTCATCCTCATATACTTCATGAATGTTAATCAGTCTTGTTTCAAACACTTTCCTTGCTATTCAACTTATCATTGAATTTTTCTAGACTTCCAATGCATTGGTAAACTGCCTATATCTTTCCAAAATTTAAGAAGTTGAAAATTATTGACCTATCAGCACAACATCAGTGGTTGTTAAGGTTATTGAAAGAATAGACAATTGTACAGTTATCAGGCATCTCTCTGAATACAGGGATATTACCCTATGGCTACAGGGCAATTTGGTGGAATTGTTGAATGGGAATTCATTTATAACTTGTAAATATGTGTTCATTGGTTAATGAAACTCTCAGGGATGGTATATTTCAACTTAGGACCCAATAGAGGTCTTTCCAATGGCTAAGGCTACTTGTAGGACAAAATGAGACACTAAAAAAGAAATATGAATACCCTTTTATATTTACCATTAAGAAATAAACTAGCCCCTCCAGCTTATGATATTATTAAATAATAATTTTTTGAAAAGCTGATTCATTAAGCTGGCTAAAAAGATCAATATTCTATTTTGTTAATATTTCAACTTTATTTCTAGATATACTAATTTCTATAGTTACAATCTCCTTAGTCTAGATGTAACTCGAGACTGTATTCAAAATATGCTTGTTTTTTTGGTTGGGTTTATTTTTTGGCCTATGCTATACCCAGGGATTAAGAGAGGGACTGAGATGTCATTATAATAGTAGCTATTATCATATCCAGAAAGAAAGGTTGAAAGGCAAAAGAAGTGGTAGGCTATATTTATCACTTAGCTAGCAAATTAATCACCTTTACCAAAAATTACCAGAAAAAATATTGTGTTGTATAAAGAAAATGTATTAAAAATTGTTAAAGTCCTATTTTGAAAATACTCCATTTTCAACAGCCTTTTAAATTCACTGACCTGACAATTACTTTGATATCCCCATATAACAAATTTCATAACTTAGCCCCTCTAAATGTCAGAGAAAACCCAGACGTAACCAAATTATTAACATAAATTTCATTTGTTGACCTTGTGCCAATAGAATGAACCTCATTACATGTGTTAACACACCTAAAAAAAGGAGCAGATATAAAATTGAAATATTTGTATATAAATCCACAGCAAAAAAGGAGGCTAAAAAAATGTTTTGAGCCTTTACTAAATCCTAATTTATAAAGTTTTAAAGAATTTGTAAAAGTGTGTCTGGAACAAAAAAAAAACCTGCTCAACTTATCATAATTTTGTTTTCAAAGCCAAGAGCCAAAGACAGTAGACTCAAACCAAGATTAAAGGAAAAGTTTTATGTCAAAGTAAAAAGAGGCATAGATGCAATCTTCTTCACCTTACAGATGAAAATAACCAGTTGAAAGACCTCAATTCACCTAACTTAACTATGGTAATTCCCAATCAGAGGCATTGCTCTAGCATTGCCTATAGTAAAGAGCCATAAGGCTTCAATAATTTATTTTTTACCAGAGCCACTTCATATGGAAGAGGTGGTATTAGAAACTTTGGAGGAGACTCATTAAATTGGTAATTAAAAGTTCTGGATCCCGTTTTAAGAGTTAAAAGTAGTTGGAGGGAAACCAACCCCCCTCCCATGCAATGGCAGTTCTGGACTTTCTTCTGCCCAGGGCCAAATTTTTATTAGCCCTTCTCCCTGTCTCCCAAAAGATATCCAGGCCAAACTTTAGCAAAATTTTCATTTAGTAACAAAATTTTACATTTATTCAAATCTGACTTTTCTTACATTAGCCTCTGGAAAATTATCAATTGTCTTGTCCCAATTGATTGCTTCTAACTCTTTGCATTCTATGGTCATAAACATTAAATCGTTTTGTTGCTCTTGGCCCATAGTTGAACTGAGGTATGTTAATATTAATTTAAGTGTACTAAACAGCCACTCATTACAGGCCACCAATACTACAATTGCTAATAATATTTGATCAGCAAAATCTTACATTTGCAAAGACTGCTTCATCTCTGTATTGCATAGTTTATTCTAACTATAATAAGATTAATTAAATTTAGTCTACTTACTTTTATTTTCTAGGAATAGTGATAAAGATATGGGGAAAAGGAAAATTTTGGTTTCCATTAGTGGTTTATACTTGCTACCAACTGCACCCTCTACTTTATTTTAATAAAAATAAAATTTCAAAAATTATAAAATGATCATAACTGTTAGATTATTTGATTTAAATTTTGCGCCCCTAGAATACTGCACCCAGGTCAAGTGCCCTCCCTGTTGCCATGTCCCTTTTTCCCCAAAAACGTCTGATCAAAATTCTGAGATAGCTGCTTTGTGGAAGTAGGCTCAAACCAAGATTAAAGGAAAAGTCTTATGCCAAAGTAAAGAAAGGCACAGGGGTGGATCTAGAGAAAAATCTTGGGGGGTCTCATGTGACAGGGGCGCCAATTATCAAAATCTTGGGGGGGGCATTGTGACAAGGGTGTCAATAATTGACCAAATTTATTTTTAAAAAAGTATTGAAAAACAAAAAAAAAGAAAGGAATGAGGGCACCAGAAAAAATCTTGGGGACCTGGCCCCCCTGGATCTGCCAGTAGAAAGGCATAGATGCAATCTTCTTCACCTTAAAATGGGAAGAAACAGCTGAAAAAACTTAAAAATAACTACCCATGGTATAATTTAGGCTCTGGGTTGATTCCTGAAAGTTTTAAATCACCTAATTTAACTATTGTAATTTTGAGTATATTAAAAAGGCTATCATCTTAAATTATAATTTTGGTGTCATATATGCTTTTGGTCTGTTTCTGAAAGTCTTACATGTTGCTGTATGTATATAGAAAAAATAAATTATATTATGAATCTTGGTATTAGTTTCTTGTTATGAATCTCAAGATAAAATATTAGTTTCATATACATACAAATTATATGAAAAATATGAGAACATGGGATATTTGTAAATCCAAATCTTTTAAGGAAAATAAGTTTAGCCAATAATCCAATTACTATAGTTAGTAAGTTCTCCTACTTTACTGTTGTTTTCTTTTATCTACTGGACTCAATCAAGATTGAAACAGAGAGTTTACTTGTCAAAAATGTTATGATTGGAACTACTAGTTTTAAGATCTTAATTTTTTTTAAATTGCTAGTAATAAAATTTATTTATTTATTATATTATTATTTGTTTTAAATTTATACTACGATTAAAAAAAAATTCAATTAAATTCTCACACCAAAAAAACCTATCAATTTGAATTTGTCTGTTTGTTCTTTTTACTAATTAAAAATTTTACTTGGGAGCCAATTAGGCTTTTAAAAGGCAGAGTTATTGGCTCCCTCTTCTGCTCTATGCTGAAGTCATAGAATTGACTCACAAAGTATATTCCTTTCTGGCACTCTTATTCCACAAAATTGTAGGAAAGTATTGAATGTTCTTTTCTTTGGTCAAACGTTAAGCTTTTCTTTTTCCTGATATGGAAAACACATGTGGACTCTATGCCTTTATGTGGAATCTAATTGTAAAACGCCCATTACTGGAAAGGCAGGGTTCCACTTTGGTCAATCTTACCAGATAAAAAATTGCTGCAAGATTCTGGTTCAAATAGGATGACTCATGCCAACCTTTCATCATCCAATCATGAAGATTAAATTTTGGAATGATTCTGTGTCAAATAAGGGGACTTTTGCCTATCTCCTGTTGAGAAACTGGTGCTGGGAGGGATAAGGGGTGTTGGGGGGGGGGGGGGACTGAATTAGCCTTATCGTGGGCTGTAAGCTTTTAATCTTTTCTTTTCTAGATATGGAAAATACCTCAAAGAAAGTCATCAATAAACAGCCTGTCCCAGTTACTTTTGACTTCTTATCACAGTCAGTGCCATCAATATCCTCTAACACACTAGGGCTAGTAGCACCATCTAATTTCACATTTGTTGCTAAAGAAGCTACAACAAGAATAGATCAAGAGGCTGGGCAAAATGAAAATAGTTGCGACGAAAAATTAGAAAATAATCAAGATATCAAAGATGTATCCAACGTTGTTGAGCTTGAGAAAAAAAGTCATGGTACACATGATGAATATGAAAAACTATTGAAAGAATTCAATTTAATGAAGAAGGAGAATGAAGCACAGAAAGAGCAGCTGAAACTTCAATCACAAGTTAGTAGCTTATTAATGCTTCTTTTCCAAAAAGTTGCTTACTGTTGCTTACTTGAGTCTCAAAACTTTGCTTATTGATGCTTATTTGAGTCTCAAAAGGTTTTTTAATAGGGCTCTTCCTTTATTTATCTTTAAAAAGTTTCCTTGGAACAGGAAACTAAAATCTAATGCTCAATTACATGTCATTATAACTGAAACTAATATAGTTTTAAGATAAAGTATAAGCACCAGGACCCCGGTGGCTACGCCGCCGGGCCCCGTCACGGCTACGTGGCAGGCTTGTATATATTGATTTTTATTGTCGTTTATCTTCTCACCGCAGCCTCTTCTTGATGTCATGGCGTCATCATAAGTTCGATACAACCACCCTGGGAAAAATACAAATTAGTGTCATATTTTCACTCATTGATGTGCTAAGATCTTTCATCTTTTGTTGTTTTTATGTAAACATCTTTCATCATTATTCTGCTCTGATCAGCGGTCTAAGAACAATGTATATCATCAAAGTTCTATCATTATTGTTCTATATGGCAGAAAAATTGCGTTCTTCACACTTTTTGGTAACATCATTGAGCTGTAAGATCTAAGAGCAAAGATGAGATAAAAAACGATAATCTTTGCAGAAAGATGAGATCTTGGATGTAAGATCTTAGTGCTAAAAAACGACCCTATTCTTTCTTAAAGTTGTGACCTATTTAGATCGTTTTTTGTGGCCAGAAATGTCAATATGCCAGTTTTAAGAAATGTCGAATTTTGTATTTTTTGCCAGAAGAAAGATCACGGATGTATGTTTATTTTTTAATTTATTTTTTTCCAGGAGTGATCGCATCGAACCAATAGTCCTAGAATATTGGTAAAGGGTTCATTCAAACGAAAATTAAAAGCGCCCTTTGCAAGTGACCAAAAAGACTGGAGGATAACTAGCCTCCCTCACAACGGCCTTTTTTCCTCAAAATCCTCTGATCAAAATTTTGAGATATCCTTTCTGTCCAGCATGAATGAAAAATCTGGTAACTATGCCTTTGGGAATAACATGACCCCCCATTTCTAGGGGAAGGTCTGAAAGTCAGGAAATTTAGCCATTGTCTATGTATAGAATTTGTGATTGGGAAGTACACAGGATTTTCTTTTTTTTTTGGGGGGGGGTGAATTTTATGCTGGAGGGATTTTCCACAGGGAGAATTTTCCTTGGGGAGGGATATTTCCATTGGGTGAACAGGGGATATTTTACACTGGGGGAATTCGGCTGAATTCCTAAACGAAATTCTTTCAATTTGTCTTACTTTCTCTTTGCCAACTCAATTTTACATTTAGAAATGTTAGGAGAATTATCCTGGGGGAAATTTTTAACAGCTTAGAATCGTTTAGATTACCACTGAAGAAATTCTCCATGGGAGATTTTTCTACGGGATAAATTCTCCAGAGGGAATTTTCTGCGGGAGCAACTTTCAACCAGGGGATGGGGTTTTCGCGGGAAAACTTTTCCGCAGTGGGAAGGATTTTTGGCACGATTTTAAAAACAAAAGTCTTTTTCAAATGAAAGTACGCTAAAAAAATTTTTCACTTGGAATTGTCTTGGGGGAATTTCCTGGCGGGGGGGGGGGTATTTTACGTGAGAAGAACTTTCCATGGGGGGAATGGAATTTTCCATGGAGGGAGATTTGAATATCCCTGCATTGTTTAAAAAGATGAGAAATTACATAAAAAAAGACAGGTTTTTCAACTAAAAATAAAGAGCAACGCCAAAACTAAAAAGAAAAATAAATTACTACGTGTATGAGGGGGTTGCCTCCTCCTCAATACCTTGATCTTTACGCTAAAGTTTGACTTTTTGTCCAAATTCCTTAAGAACGACTCCTGAAACACAAGGGCTGTTTAATTAGAATAGTAAGCTTTTTGAAAAGTTCATAAAAAAATTTAGCGTAAAGAGCAAGGTATTAAGGAGGGTGCAACCCCCTCATATACGGAATAATTTCTGTTAGTTTGAAGTTTTGATGTTGCTCCTTACTTTCAGTTGAAAGAAACTTGTGGTTTTTTTATTTAATAATGGAAAAGATATGAAGTATCTTTATATCTTTCTTATTCGCAGAGCTAATTTGTTTACCCTTCAGGAAAGTAGAACAAAAACTTCCTTACGTTTTGCCAATAGTACTCTATAATCCCCAACAGATTTGTTTTTCCCTACTCACCCCCTCCCCCCTTAGAAATCGCCTCTCTCGTTCTGCTTCAACAAAAATGTTCATTTTTATCCCCATAAAAGATTCCCCAGAAAAATATAGAAGAGCTTTTTCCACTACGTAATTGATACTCCGTTCATTATGTAAGTTTTGTTTTACTAATTTTGGACATTCTATGTGTATACTTTGTGATTTAGAACATTTAAACTTTGTAAGGAGCTTAAGCAGGGAGAATGTTGTATAGTGATCAGAAATTCTCATACTGATCAGTTTGTGTATGATATATTTCATTTTAGCAGTAGTTTTTGGTTTGCTCCTGTTGGCTGTTTTGTTTTATGTGATTTTTTTCCTTTTTCATAACTTGACTTAAGAAGCCAATTCTCCTCTACTAGGGCCCGTGATGAAATAAATATCTTTGGTCGAATATTTTCATCAGAGAAATAGGTATCTGAAATGAAGATTAAGTCAAATAATCTTCCAAGCGTAAAACTAGCACAAGTCACTATCAATAAATAAATGAAACTCAAAACGAACAGGAATCATGGTTGCAGCGGTAGCTGCAACCTAGTAAAGAGCGAACCACAGCCCATAGTAACCTAAAGTTAAAAACGTGTTTAGAAAAAAACTACCTAGTGAAAAAAAATGCCATGTGATACTGATTCAGGAATGGTAACTATTATTTTGGTTTATCTTAAAAGTAAAAGTGTATTGCGAAAAGAAATTTATGGTGATTTGACAAAAAATCCTGAAACCCTTCAAAAATGGCATCAGATCAAAATGAAAATTGTACCATTGGAATCAGCATGGTCGAAAACCTTGTAACGGGAAATTACAATCCCCCTCCTTGAACAACAAGGAAAATCACTGTTTTGCATGGGTAGAACTGATCTGTCTCCCATTTTTTTTTTTTTTTTTTTTTTTTTTCGTTTCTTTTCTAGCAGGGCTAGGGAGTGACCAGAACATCATAGAGAGATCTATAATAGCTCGTTTGAACGGAAATTAAATTTGCTTGTGCCCTTTTTAAGTGACCAAAAAGATCGGAGGGTAACTAGCCACCCTCCCTAAAAGCCCCCTCCCCCCAAAGTCATCCAATCAAAATGTTGAGATAGCCATTTTGTTCAACATAGATCAAAGGTCCAATATCTATGGTTTTGGTATATATATATATATATATATATATATATATATATATATATATATATATATATATATATATATATATATATATATATTATATATATATATATATATATATATTATATATATATATATATATATATATATATATATATACATATATATATATATATATATATATATATATATATATATATATATATATATATATATATATTATATATATATATATATATATATATATATATATATATATATATATATATATATAATATATATATATATATATATATATATATATATATATAATATATATATATATATATATATATATATATATATATATATATATATATATTATATATATATATATATATATATATATATATATATATATATATATATATATATATATATATATCTATATATATATATATATATATATATATATATATATATATATATATATATATATATATATATATATCTATATATATATATATATATATATATATATATATATATATATATATATATGATGAAACCTCTCACCACTTTCGAGGGGTTTCAGATTTTTTTCGAAATCACCATAAATTTCTTTTCGCAATAAACTTTTACTTTTAAGACGAACTGAAATATTAGTTACCAATTTGAATCAGTGTTACCAATCTTGAATAGTTACCAAATAGTTACTAGTCTTGAATCGGATGGCAATTGTTTTTCACTGCGTAGTTTCTAAGCGCGTTTTTAAACTTTTGGTTACTATGGGCTGTAGTTCGCTCCATTTCTTAGGGGGTCTAAGGCAAATTTGTTTTTAAATATTTGGAAACCATAGAAAACGTTGGAAATATTGGAAAACCGTGATCGAAAAAAAGGCCCGGTCCCGATACCTGTGATACCAATACGCCCAATAACAATACGGCCATAACGATACGTTTGATATCAATACGTCCGATACCGATACAGCATACAGCCCTTTCCCCAGGGACTATGGAAGGTCATATCATCACCAAAACCATAAATATTGACATTTTAACTATGTGGAACAAAATGGCTACCTCAAAATTTTGATTAGATGACTTTGGGGGGAAGGGTCTTAAGGGAGGGGAGCTAGTTTCCCTTGGACCAACATTAAAATTTAAATCGAACAGAAATTATTCCGTATAAATAAAAAGATCATAGTAGTGTTGTTTCTAAATTAAATTTTTAGTTGAAAACGAGCATAGATTAATTTAAAAAAAAAAAAAAAATTCCGTGGGAAGTAAGAAGCGAAGTTGAAACTTAAAACGAATAAAAATCATTACTTCACAGCTTATCTAACATGTATCAATAAAACTAATGCAAATAAATCAACTGGTGATATTTTCCTATGGTTTTAGGATTACAGAAAACTAGCGCTTTACTGAAAACACAAAAGCCAAGAAAAAAAATAAGAATACTGATTTAGGAGTCAAAAGTAAATACGTAGCCTCACAACAACAAACTAATCTCTAACGCACTCAAAATGAAGAGTATATCAACCGTAATATGAACTCTGGAAATCCAGTTATTTCTCTCTATAAAACGGAAATTTTTAAGTTGTAATACAAATTCTAAAGCGAGTCTGTAGTTTTGTTACTAATAAGATTCCTTCACTTCGAACTTGTCGACAAAATAATCATGAAATGTGTTTTTCAGATTCAAAACGACAGTCAGTCATTGAACTGAGCTCATTGTACAGAAGTGATGCCAAATTAAACGAAAAAAATAGAATAGAGCAACAATCTATAAATGTTTTACTTTTATACTTTTAAAAGTGTCCTTAAAAGGTTTACTTTTACCGTACCAAAACTCCTATATTGTTTTGTGTTTTCAGTAAAGCGCTAGTTTTCTGTAATCCTACAAACATAGGGAAATATTACCAGTTGATTTATTTGCATTAGTTTTATTGCCTTCTCATTACCTTTTCAAGACCAGAACACAATTTGTGCTTTACTGAAAAAAAAAAAAAAAAAAAAAAAAAAATGACCATGGGTTGTCAGTTTAATTGACATATACCGATATTTATTCCTTAAAGTTTTGATATTTTTTTTATTTATGAAACTAAGAAAATTGAAAACATTTCAAAAATATTTTGTTTTCAGTAAAGCGCAAATTGCGTTCTGGTCTTTAGAAGGTATGGGTTGTGTCAGCCCTACTCATGTTAATTTTTGTTCGTTTTGAGTTTGATTCGGCTATTTGTTGTAATTTCTGTTCGTTTTGAGTTTCATTTATTTATTGTTAGGGATTTGTGGTAGTTTTGCGCTAGGAAGATCATTTGACTTTATTTTTGCTCATTCCTGGCTTAATGGAGCTCTTTACTTTTCTTTGAAAAACTTGTTTTGTAGAAAAAGTTTTTTTAAATTAATTTCTGTTCGTTTTTTATTGACATAGTCTTTTTCATGGAAAAAATGATATTTTATATCTTTTCAGTTTTTTTTTCTATAAGAACCCATGGTATGGGTTGCTATTTGTATGTTGGAAAAACTTTTTCAACAATGTTTAATCCTGACACAAACTGTATTTTTAATTTAATTTTATACCTTCTGAAGTTTACCTAAGAAATAAAACTTAATATCAATCCCAAAAGATTCTATCTGTGATCTTTGACAACCTGGATACACTTACACTCTTTTTATTTATTCAAATTGTAAGAACAGAAGTAGTAATAGTAGTATCCACAAAAGTTTCAACTTAATATCCCCAGTCGTTCTCGATACATTGCTGAGGTGTCTTATTGGCAACCATAAATACAGTGCCTTTTGATTTATTTTAAAGCAACATTTAATCTTAAATTATAATGGGCCAATTGCATAATTGTGGGAGGTTGACATGCCTTACATGCCTAAAGACATAGTTGCTGCACCGTTCTACTATGCTGAACATAATGGATGTCTCAAAATTTTGACTGGATGCGTTTGAAAAATGAAGGGGCTTGAGAGAAGGGCTGCTAGCCCTCCAATCTCTTGTTACTCTTGAAACGGGCACCAGAACTTTTAATTTTGAATTGAATTAGCTCCTTAAAAAAGTTTCAATGATATTTCTACCTATTATCGAGTGGTGCTGCCTATGATATTGCTTATATGCCCTTCTGAAAACCTGCATGCATACAGTTTTTTCCTTTAATTGATACTCCTAAACGTTCCCGAAAAGTTTCATCTTAATACCTTTAGCGTCATTAGTAACATTGACAGTAGTAGAAGCATTAAAAGTTTAAATATAGTGCCTTCTGGCTAGTTCAAAACCCCCTCCCCCTTCCCCCCAACTTACCCTTGAAGGTTTAAATTACTAATATAACTTGTTCTTCAGATATTGCTTTGTCGCCTTTTGAAAGTCCACATACTCATAGTTTGTTTTGATTTAGTTCAACATCCGCCTAAATATTCCTTAAAAGCTTCACCTTAATACCATTACCTTGTGGAGTAGCAATAGTTGTAGCAGCATTATTAGCAGTATGCGCATAGCACCTTTGGTTTCTTTAACAACCCCTTCAACACACGCAGAAAGTTTCAGCTTAATAAATGCCATCAATCATTCTTGAAGCATTTCTGATGCGTCCGCTTGACAACCTGTGTGGGGATAGTGTGTCTCGATTTAGTTCCATACAGTTTCTGTATGTCCCACAATTTTCGCCTTAATATCCTTAGTTTTAATAGCAGTAGAAGTAGTAGTAGCTGTAGTATTAATTGTAGGAGCCTAAGCTTTAGTGGCAGTAGTAGTAATAGAAGCAGTAATAATAGTAACAGTAGAAGCAGTAGTATTAGGATGCAAATATTTTCTTTTGATTAGTTCAACATCCCTCACAACAAGCCCTGTTAGTTTCAACTTCACACACCAAACTGTTCCTAAGAATTTGCTGTTACACCCTCTGACAACCTGCATACAGAGGGCATGTTCTGATTCAGTTCATCTTCCCCCCTCAAAATTTCTTGAAAGTTTTACCTTCCTGCCCGGTATAGTTGTAATAGTAGTCACAGTAGTAGTATTATCTGTATGTAGTATAATCCGAAGTTTATACGATCACCCTTTCTATATAAAACTTATATGTCCCCAGGGCATAACTTGCAACCGTTGCCCTGAGGGCTGTGGGGAGGGTGTCATCCTCAAAGACACAATTTCTGGACCTTTCAATTACGTTGAACAAAATGGCTATCTCAAAATTTTGATTGGATTTGTTTGGGGAAATGGTGGGCGTGGGAGGGGGATTAGTTGCCCTCTAATCACTTTCGACTATTAAAAAGGGCACTAGCCCTTTCAATTTCCAATCGAATGAGCCCTTTTCGAAGTTTCTACGACAACTCCTTCGATATGAAGTGCCTTGGTCTAAAAAAAAAAAAAAAAATACTACATTTTGCCCACATCGCTCTTTACATAGACAGCGCTATTGCGCTGCCTATGATTAAAAATAATGTATAATTACATTTTTTTCTTCTTCATTTTCTTGGGGAGGGGATGCTAGGGACTTTTTATAAAGCGGCATTCACAAGCGTGTCTAGCTAGAATCCCATGTCTAGACACGTGTCTAGCCAGAATCCAATGTCTAGGCAACGACCGTTCACATGTAAAATTCGGTGCTTTGCTAAAACTACAAATTTAGTTTCAAATTGTCATTTCTAGCCAATCAACAGAGCTTATGCGGGCAAAACTTTCAAATATTATAATCCCTATTTTTACTGTCACAAGCTAGTGGATGAGATAAGCAAAACAATTGCCTTAGTGTGGTTCATTATTAAGTCTGGTGTTGCATATTTGCCTAAAATGAAAAAAAAAAACAATTATTGAGAAAACAAAAATTTAATTTCAGTTTACAAATGTAAACAAAAATGATGAAAATAGTGGATCTTGACACATTCTGATTGGCTGTAATCGAAAATCCTAGACATTGAGTTCTAGAGTCTAGAACTCAATGTCTAGCCAAGCGCCTTGTCTAGCGTGTCTAGCCAAGTGCCGAATTTTACTTGTGAACGGTCGTTGCCTAGACATTGGTTTCTGGCTAGACACGTGTCTAGACATGGGATTCTAGCTAGACACGCTTGTGAACGCCGCTTAACTGATTCTGTTTTTAATGTTCTTTTTAAGGCTTTTACTTTGTTAGCTGTTTATAATTACTTTGGACCTAAGAGCTAACAAAATAAAAAGCGTAAAAAGAACAATAAAAACAAAAGACTCTTGCACTTAACTAGAATCAGTTATAAAAGTTTATAATAATAAAAAAAGTACATATTTAGAAGATAAGTAAGTTGGGCTTTCGTTATTATTGTAAATAGTCTAAAAGGTATATTTACGAATATATGTAAATATAAGCTTCTAACATGGGTGTAGGGCATCTATTTATCTCTGTGACAAAAATTTTTAATGAAATAAACTGTTTTGAACCTCTCAAGAGGTTGGCTGCTTCACTTTCGTAGTGCATGTTGGAATCAAAAAATGGAATAAAAGTTAAAAAACATGGAATAAAAGTTTTGGGACAGGAAACGTAATTAACAATCGGCTGGCTTACCATGGTCATTTCTGGCAATAATGGGGGTAATGGTGCCATTTTTTCGTTTCTTATTTGTTCGTATTTTTTTATCGTAGGCTCTTTATAACTGATTCTAGTCAAGTGCCTTTTGTTTTTAATGTTCTTTTTGTGCTTTATAATTTTTTAGTTTTTTATAAATACTTTCGGTTAAGCGACAAATTTTAGTAATTTTTCTATTCTTAGCATGTATTTACTTTGTGGAAGTGGCCTTAGTTCACGGAAATTAGAGGGAGTGGGTAAAGAAATATATTCTTCAAAGTCTAGGGAAAGACCATTTTTATTTTATTTTTTAATCTTTTCAATGAAAATACCAGAAAAGCCTATTTTTAACTGAAAAGCTAAAAAAGGTATATTTCAAAATCTAGGAGTGTGCAAATTCCCTTGCTTTCATTTTTACTCCGAGTTGACACCACTGCTTACTGGGTTCATATAATTGCTTCCGGTCAAGTGTAAAAGTTTTTTAAATATGTTTCTCAGTTTTTTTTTATGTTTTTTACTTTTCGGGTTCTTAAGTTGCTTCCTTCTGAAGTGCAAGGGTTTTATATATTCCTTCTCTTCTCCCTGCTCTCCCCATTTGACGCCACTGCTTTGTTGACTTTTAATAACTGCCTTCTTCTTAAGCGCAAAACTTTTTAATTTTTTTCACTTTCTTGGCTGCATAAATACTTCCAGTTAAACGTAACAATTTTGAATTTCTTGTGTTCTTTTTTATGTTTTTTCTTTGTGGCCCTTTATAACTGCTGTTTTCTTAAGCGCAAGAGTTTTTTTCACTTTTTTGGCTGCATAGCTGCTTGCGGCTAAGCTTTAGTTTTGTATTTCTTGTGTTCTTTTTATGCTTTTACTTTTTTCGGATCTTTATAACTACTTTGCGTTAAGCGCAAAAGTGTTCGTATTGCTTTTATTCTTAATATGTTTTTTACTTTGTTGAAATTTTATAATTGGTTCCGCTCAAGTATTTTACACATTATTTAGCTCCTTTTATGTCTCTTTACTTTTGGCTCTTTATAACTGCTTCCGGTTTGTGTAATTTTTTTTTTATTATTCTTCTCTTCTTTTAATTATTTTTCACTTTTTGGCTGCATAACTGCTTTTGGTTAAGCGCCAGAGTTTTGTATTTCTTCTGCTTTTTCTTGTTTTTTTTTCTTTGTTGCCTCTTTATAATACTTTTGATTAAGCGCAAGAGTTTTGTGTTTCTTCTATCCTTAATATGTTTTTTCTTTCTGGCCCCTTTATAATTGCTTCCAGGGAAGTGTCAGAGATCTCTTTTTAGATATTTCTTCAGTTCTCTTTATTTTTTACTTTTTATGCTCTTTATATCTGCTTGTGACTAAGTTTTTTTTATATTCTTCCTGTTCTTTCTTTTCACTTTGTTGGTTTTATGGCTGCTTAGGCATAAGAGTTCCTGTATGCCGTCGATTATTTTATGTTTTATACTTTGGTTGCTCCTTATAGCTAGTTTCCATTAAAAAGATATTTTGTATTGTAATAATTTATAACACTGTATAATAACTATTAATATATGGAGTAAAAAGAAATTAAATTCACACACAAAACACAAAACATACAAAAACAAAAAATATTAACTATAGAAAAAACTTTTCTGTTCTTATTAAGTTTTTAACTATGTGGGCTCTTTATAACAGTTTATTGTTAAGCACAATAGTTTTTGTATTTCTTCTGGTTTCAATATGCTTTTTCTAAGTTGGCTCTTTACAAGTCCTTCTGGCTAATTTTATTTATTTATTTATTTTATTTATAACCCACATACATGAACAAAAATAGTGGAGTAAAAAAGTAAAGAAAGAAAGAAAAATTCACTACAAAAATGACAATTAAATAATTAACCAAATATATCAAACAGCACTAAACAACCGGATGAGGCGATGATGAGGACCCAGCCTTAAACACTCATCAGAAGTAATGACATGTTGATGATGGTGCAGAATACACAGATTATCAGTAGCACCAAACCGATAAATTATTTTTCTATTACGGTAGGAACGTGGCAAATAAAGAAGAAACTTGTAGTACCGGAAATAATAAATGCGGATTGGATTCAGATCGCTTTCTCTGAAGCAGAGGGTAAAGTCCAGACACAAAAAGTATAGCATGATCACAAAAAGTCGAGTAAAATTTCGCGAGACCGCGCCTATTATAACGACCCCGATTAGCAACAATCTTGGCATAAACCATTTTTAATATATCTTTAATATCAGATACAGTTTTTTGCCGGAGAGCTGAAACTGAATCAGAAATCGAGATCCCAAGCCACCTGAGACTAGAAACACGGGGAATAATAAAAAGACGGCAATTTAAACCACCCGTACCAAACTTATCATTAAACGACAAATATTCACATTAGGCAGTATTTAGGGATAAACAAATTTTTTCAAGAGAAGAACGGACTTTATTAACACTCTGTGCTAACCCAACTTTCGACCGATTAATAAGTAGCAGATCGTCGGCGTATCCAAGGTAAAACACATCCGAAAATCCGGTAAAACAGGTAGAGGGTATCTTCGAAAGGACACTAGATAAACAAGCACTGAAAATATATGGAGAAAGCACCCCTCCCTGTCTAACACTACAGTGAACAGGTATATTCCCAAAAATCTTACCATTTGATTTCAATCTTACAAAAGAATTAAGATACCAAAATTTTAAAACCAAAAGAATAGAGGCGTTTGTCCCTAGCTCATATAAAGAGTAAAGGGTCTGTGAATTAACAACACTGTCGAATGCTTTGGACGCATCAAGGGCACATATATGCAGAGCTTGTCCCTTAACGCTAGCATCTCTTAAAAGAACTGAAAGGGCTCTATGCGCATGCTGGCAACCAATTCGTTTTTTAAACCCAAACTGATTTGCATCATAATTAACTAGATCAATAACACGAGGTAATTAAGTATGCTCAAATAACTTACTAAAATTACATGCGACAGTTATAGGCCTATACGAATCACACTTATTAGAATCTTTACCTCGCTTCAAAATCGAGGTAACCGTGCCACCAAGGAAACTATCAGGAACAACGGAATTACAAAGACACATTTGAAATAAAAGCTGTAAATGAGATAGCAACTCTTTTGACTGCGGATTCAAACGAAAAGCACAAATACCATCTATATCTTAGGACTGACATTTCAGTCGCTTAATCGACGCCATAATGGCGTCAAAAGAAACGGAATGACATTTTGTTGTGACACTTTAGGGGGTAAACAACGAGACAAAAGAATTGAAAACCGAGCGTGAACAGCATAATTTACTACAGAAAATAAACCCGAATAATGCTGAATCCAGGATTGTTGCGGTATATTGTCTACAGGTGAACCATCAAGTCTTGAAGAACTAACAACACGCTTCCATTCATTGGAACTTTTCGGAAATTCAGCACCAGATTCCCGAACAGATCGTAATCGACGCTTAAAAGCAATTTTAGTTTTCCGTTTAGTATAAAAAACATTACCACTGGACGGACGCCCGCAGGCAATCCAAATTCGGAGCCACAATTTTGCTTGATTTTAATTTTCTTTAACTCAGGGTTAATATTCCACATAGGTTTATGAGTACGGCAACGACCCATTTCACTAGGAACTGCGACTTCTTCAGCCTTCTTCATGCAATCTACAATGAAGCCATAATAATACATGTTTAATTGGGCTCGAGCATTTGATGAAAAAACACTGCAACATAACAGGTTATATGGTACTTTAATACTGCGCCACAGGGAGGCTAGAGTAGCCAGATATAAAGGCCAATTTGTACGATTCCAATTACGATTTTTAAACCACTTGGAATTATTTACACGAGGAGAGTTAATCACCAACTTAGCAGAAATAGAAACTTGTAACGATAAGGGTAGGTGGTCATAGTCCCTCTCTTCTTCGTCAACGTGAACACTAGATGTCGGTAGATCGGCTGAGCAGACACAATGGTCGAGGTTAGAGCGAGAACCAGTATTATGAATATATGTATAAGGCAAATCTTTATTTATTAATTTATAAATCTTTATTTATAAGCATAAGAGTTTATGTTTTTCTTCTGGTGTTCCAATCCACCAAATACTAATTTATTATTTACGATACGAAGACCAAGGCACTTCGTATCGAGTGGGTTGCCGTAGAAACTTCGAAAAGGGCTTATTCGATTGAATATTGAAAGGGCTAGTGCTCTTTTCAATAGTTGAAAGTGATTGGATGGCAATCCACCTATTTTTTCTAAGATTTTTTCTTTTTTAAACAGAAAACTATTTTTTACGAAAATCTGAGGACATTGATCTTACATCTCAAGCTTTTTTTTTAGAGTCAAATTTCATTTTTGTCTCATCAGTAGTCCAAAGACTTCAACGTTGACTGTCATCAAAGTCTTTTGTTTATCATATTGAGCTGAGAAATTTAATTTAAACACTTCTATCTGGGATCATTGAGCTCTAAAATGTTAGCTCTTTGATTAAGCAAAAAAATGAAAATATAAGCATTAGGTATTTAATATAATGAGTTCTGGGCGGCCTGCTTTCCATAATTCTCTGTTGTAGTTTTCATAATTTTGTTACTAAAGTATTTTCACCATATTTAGGTATATTTTATTATGATTAACCTAATTTCACGTCTCGAGTGTGGTCGAGATAGTACGTAAGTACCAAAATATTCAAGTATCATGCCCGATGAAAAATGAACATCTTTTATGTAGGCGAAAATTAATTTTAATCTGATCTCGGATCAGAATTGAAAAATCTGCTTTTCCAACCGGCTGATTTGTCTATGGGGTAAATAAAAGCGTAACGGGTACTTGTGTATTATACGCCACTCACTCAGGTTTATGCAGTTTAAAACTCAAGAACAAGAACTTTGTTAGTTTCTTTCAGCTTAGAGTGAGACAAGACAAAGACAACAGAAAGAATAGATGAGAAATATTTAGTTGGGGTTATATATTTGCACATTGGGGGGGGGGGGGGTAAAGTATTTGGACAGTATCAAGTTAGAAAACAATTCTCAATTCATAATATGCAAATAATTGTATCTAACACATTTTGTATGCAGACCCACTATACTTTACCCCACCCCCGCCTAATGTGTAAATATATAGCCCAAATTTGTTTCTAAAGTATTATATTTTCATCGTATTTTGTGATATTCCATCAGGATTGAGCGTCAAAGAAACAGGTTCTAATTAATAAAGCACTTCAGTGAGTGGCGTATAATGCACAAGTACCGCTTAACGTACCAAGAATAGTTAAAATGAATTGTGATTCTTTGAACTAGTTAATTGGGGATTTAAACAATCATATATGTCTTAAAAAATTGGAAAACACAATAAGAATTTCAACTTTCAATGAGAAAGGCCTAATTTTTGGTGATATCGGACACCAAATTAAAAAAAAAGAAAGGTGTTTAGCTAAAATTAGCTAAAACATACGGTAGCAAACATCTTACGGTAATCAACAGATCATTAATGTTTGAATTCTCACAGGCATTATCGGAGTTTAATAATTAGTTTCCCTCTTCAAAATGGCAAATCTGTCGGGAATATGCTATTTCCCTAAAAACTTTATAATTTTGTCAAAGCTAGAGGCAAATTTTAGAAAATTGGGTTTTTAGGTGTAAATAGACCTAAGATGAATCCAAGGGACAAATACTGTTCAGAGGTAAAAAATATATTCAAAAGTGTTATTTTTTTAGTTTTTTTAGATTTTGCTACCAATAAGGCAAATTAACTGGAATTTACACAGTGACGTAGCAAGGTTATTTTCGCGTGCAGAAACTTTCTGTCTTCAGCCAAAGCTTCCGGTCAAGCATGAGAGTTTTTTTTATTGCTTTTAGCGTCCCAATCACTGTATATATAATAGGCAGTATGATCTTTCCCTATCTCACTCATTATAAAACCCGGACCGAGGTGCGAGTGCTCCAGAGAACTTAGAAACATAAGTGACATTAGATCTTTTCACGGGTAGACAAGTCAGATTTCTCTTGAACGAGAAACTTAGCTTCAACGTTGGAACCACAGTTTATAGACAGTAAGCTTATCGCAGATAATTTCTGGTCTTCGGTCTCGGTGCGAACAAAAAGCTCCTCCCACTTGTTTCTGCCTTAGCGGATTAGTTTGTTATCGTCAATCACTGAGAAATGGTTACCAAGTGCATTATTCGTAATAGTGGGTTTCCACTTGTCTCGTGTCCAAGAGAAATCTGACTTGTCTACCCGCGAAAAGATCTGATAACGCCTATGTTTATATCTGCAAAAACGTTCTCCGGAGCACTCGCACCCCTGTCCGGGTTTTTATAATGGGAGAGATAGAGAATGATCATACTGCTAATTCTATAAACTGTGGTTGGAAAACTAAATTTTGAAGAAACTAATTTTAAATTAATATATTTCAATACATATATGAAAATCGGTAATTAGTAGTGCATTGTTATTATTAGATGTTTTTAGGAATTAATTAATAAAACTTTTTCCACAAAATAAGTTCTTCAAAGAAAAGTAAAGAACTCCATTAAACAAAAAATGAGCAAAAATGAAATCAAATAATCTAACAAGCGTGAAACTACCACAAATCAGCATCGATAAATAAATGAAACTCAAAACGAACAGAAATTACAATAAATAACCGAGTCAAACTCAAAACGAGCAGAAATTAACATAAGTTGGGCTCAAAACCTCTATGCCTTCCCAAGGCCAGAACATAATTTGCACTTTACTGAAAAAAATATAAATGTTTTTACTTTTATAACTTTAATAAATCAAATAATATTAAGATTTTGATTACTAAATATCAGTATATATATACTAAACTGACAATGCACATTCATTTATATTTTTTCTAGCCCTCCCAAAGGGCACTAGCCCTCTCCATTCCCAATTGAATGAGCCCCTTTTTAAGTTTTTATCATAGTCTCTATCATTAAAAACCTTATGTGCCCCCAGGGCATAACTTACAACCTTCGCCCTGGGGACTCTAGGGGGTTTGTCATCCTTAAATACATAATTTCCAGAACTTTCAACTACATTGAACAAAATGGCCATCTATAAACTTTGATTGAATGTGTTTGGGGAAATGGAGGGCGTAAGAGGGGGGGGGGGTTAATTACTCTCCACTCACTTTTGACTATTAAAAGGGGCAATTTCAATTTCCAATCAAATGAGCCCCTTTTTGAAATTTCTACAGCAACTTTCTATATAAACCTTATATGCCCCCCAGGGCATAACTTACAACTCTTGCACTGAAAGCTCTGAAGGGGTTATCATCCTAAAAGACCTAATTTCCAGAACTTTCGAATACGTTGAACAAAATGGATATCTCAAAATTTTGATTCGATGTGCTTGGGGAAATGGTGGGCGTGAGAGGGGGGGTTAGTTGCCCTTCAATCACTTTCGACTATTAAAAGGGCAGTAGCCCTTTCAATTTTCAATTGAATGAGCCCTTTTGGATGTTTTTACAACATCAATATCAATAAAAACCTTACATGCACCCAGGGCATAACTTAAAACCCTTGCTCTGAGGGCTGTGGGGGGGATGGGTTGTCATCCTTAAAGACCTAATTTCCAGAACTTTTAACTGCGTTGTATAAAGTGGCTATCTAAAAATTTTGATTGGATGTGTTTGGGGAAAAGGTGGGTGTCAGAGGGGGGTTAGTTGCCCTCAGATCACTTTCGACTATTAAAAAGGGCACTAGCCCTTTGAATTTCCAATCGAATGAGCCCTTTTTCAAGTTTCTACGACAAACATTTCAATAAAAACCTTATATGCCCCCAGGGAATAACTTATAACCCTTGCCCTGGAGACTGTGGGGGGAGTGTCCTGCTCAATTTCCTGAACTTTAAACTGCGTGGAACAAAATGACTATTTCAAAATTTTGATTGGATGTGTTTGGGGAAATGGCGGGCGTGGAAGGGGTGTTAGTTGCCTTCCAATCACTTTTGACTAATAAAAAGGGCACTAGCCGTTTCAATTTCCAATCGAATGAGCCCTTTTTCAAGTTTCTACGACAAACATTTCAATAAAAACCTTATATGCCCCCAGGGCATAACTTACAACCCTTGCCCCGAGGGCTGTGGGGGAGTGTCCTCCTCAAAAACATAATTTCTATCTGGAAATCCACAACACTGAACAAAATGGCTATCTAAAAATTTTGATTGGATGTGTTTGAGGAAAAGGGGGGCGAGAAAGGGGTGCTAGTTGCCCTCAAATCACTTTCGACTATTAAAAAGGGCACTAGACTTTTGAATTTCCAATCGAATGAGCACTTTTTCAAGTTTCTACGACAAAGATTTCAATAAAAACTTATGTGCCCCCAGGGCATAACTTATAACCCTTGCCCTGAAGACTGTGAGGGGAGTGTCCTGCTCAAAGTATAATTTCCTGAACTTTAACTGCTTGGAACAAAATGGCTATTTCAAAATTTTGATTGGATGTGTTTGGGGAAATGGTGAGCGTGGAAGGGGTGTTAGTTACCTTCCAATTATTTTCGACTATTAAAAAGGGCACAAGCCATTTCAATTTCTAATCGAACGAGCCCTTTTTGAAGTTTCTACGACAACGCTTTCTATAAAAACTTTATATGCCCCCAGGGCATAACTTACAATCCTTGTCCTGAGGGCTGTGAGGGGGTTGTCATCCTCAAAGACCTAATTTCCAGAACTTTAAACTACGTTGAACAAAATGGCTATCTCAAAAATTTTGATTGGATGTGTTTGGGGGAAAGGTGGACGTGAGAGGGGGGTTAGTTACCGTCCAACCACTTTCAACTATTAAAAAGGGCACTAGCCCTTCGAAGTTCCAATCAAATGAGCCTTTTTTGAAGTTTTTATGACAACTCTATCTTTAAAAACCTTATATGCCCCCAGGGCATAGATTACAACCCTAGCCCCGTGGGTTGTGGGGGAGTGCCCTCCTCAAAAACATACTTTCTATCTGGAAATCGACTACGCTGAACAAAATGGCTATCTCAAAATTTTGATTGGATGTGTTTGGGGGAATGATGGGCGTGGGGGGGGGCTAATTGCCCTCCAATCACTTTCGACTATTAAAAAGGGCACTATGACAACGAAGTTTCTACGACAATGCTTTCTATAAAAACTTTATATGCCCCCAGGGCATAATTTACAATCCTTGTCCTGAGGGCTGTGAGGGGGTTGTCATCCTCAAAGACCTAATTTCCAGAACTTTAAACTACGTTGAACAAAATGGCTATCTCAAAATTTTGATTGGATGTGTTTGGGGAAAAGGTGGACGTGAGAGGGGGGTTAGTTGCCCTCCAATCACTTTCGACTATTAAAAAGGGCACTAGCCCTTTGAATTTCCAATCGAATGAGCCTTTCTCGAAGTTTCTACGACAACGCCTTCTATAAAAACCTTATATGCCCCCAGGGCATAACTTAAAACCCTTGCCCCGAGGGTTGTAGGGGAGTGTCCTCCTCAAAAACATGTTTTCTGTCTGGAAATCAACTACGCTGAACAAAATGGCTATCTCCAAAATTTTGATTGGATGTGTTTGGGGGAATGATGGGCGTGGGGGGGGGGGGCTTGTTGCCCTCCAATCACTTTCGACTATTAAAAAGGGCACTAGCTCTGTGATTTTCCAATCGAATGAGCCTTTTTTGAAGTTTCTACGACAACGCCTTCTATAGAAATCTTATATTCCCCCAGGACATAACTTACAACCCTTGCCCTGAGGGCTCTGGGGGAGTGTCCTCCTCAAAAACATATTTTCTATCGGGAAATCAACTACGCTGAACAAAATTTTGATTGGATGTGTTTGGGGGAATTATGGGCGTGGGGGGGGGGCTAGTTGCCCTCCAATCACTTTCGACTATTAAAAAGGGCACTAGCCACTCCAATTATCAATCGAATGAGCCCTTTTCGAACTTTCTACGACAACTCCTTCGATACGAAGTGCCGGGTATGGAGAAGAAAAAAAAACACATTGTGCCCGCATCGTTCTTTACTTAGGTAGCGCCAGCGCGCTGCCTATGATTAAAAGTAGGTTTCTAAGCCTCCAGTTGGTTTCAAAGGCATTTTGAGAAAGTTTCTGCCCAAAATACGCGTTCCAGGGTAATTGGACCGCCGATGGCAGATCAAATGAGAGGAGCTGTTTGTACGCGCTAATGCAAGAAGAAGTGGGAGGAGCTGTTTGTTCGCACCGAGAATGAAGAGCCAGAAATTATCTGCGGTAAACTTACTGCTAATTATATATACAGTGGTCCCAATCTACTAAATACTGTTCAAACAAATGATCAGTATGATCAAAACATTTGATCAAATTTTTACCTTTTATCTTAGGTAAACAACGATTTAAAGAAATTGTTGGTCGCCTCTGTCGGCGAAGATATTGAAGCAAGGGTGCATTTTCTCACGGAAGATAAGGTCAAATTAGCAAACGACATCCGAAAATATGTTGACCAGCTTACTATCGACTTCGAGACTAAAGAAAGTTTATCTGTTCAGGCTGACCTGTGGAGAAGCAAATATTTAGCAGCTAAGTAAGTTTGGATTTCGTTATTATGGTAAATAATCTAAATGTTATGTTTAAGGGGGAAATTGATAAGTATACTACAGCTTTTTGTTTGATTTTTTATGGTAATAGGATCAGATAGGCGGTTGGAAAGTTTGAAATTAGAATTCAGAAACTTTAAACAAAAGACACGGCCACCTTCAGTGATGAGTGAATATATGTTTTTAATATGGGCGTTGGACATCGGTGTATCGTTGTGCAAAAAAAAAAAGAACTTAATGAAACACGCCATTTTAAATATTTTAAGAGGCTAATAACTTCATTGTTGTAGTATTTATGGAAAAATTCGAATAAAACTTTCGAGACAGATCTGTAATGGCACTGTATACTGATGGGTACATAGTGGCATTGCACTGATTTTTTGGGGGGTTGAGAGGGGCATATCTATTTTTCAAAACCAAGGGGAGGGAGGAATTTGCTTTTTGTAGTTTTTCAATGAAAATACCAAAAAAGGGTATTCGTCAATGAAAATACAAAAAGAGGTATTTATTGAAATCTGGGGGGGGGGGCAAAGGCTCCTACCTCTGCCTGTCCCCTCCTCCCACTGCCTCTATTCTCCTCCTACCCTCCTGTCCCTATTCTCCTCTTACCCTCCTAGCTCTACCCTACTTTTGAGACAGGGACAGAATATGGAATTAACAATCGGCTAGCATACCATAATCATGCCCAGTATATAGTGTCATTGCACTAAAATTTTTGGGAGGGAGGGGGGAGGGGACAAAATTTATTTTTCAAAATCTTTGGGGGGGGCGAAATTTTGTATTTTTTTAGCTATTCAGCAAAAATACCAATAAAGGGTATTCGTTAACGAAAATACAAAAAAAAAAAATGTATTTTTTTTAGAAATCTAGGGGACAGCTCCCAATTGGGAGCGGACTGGGGCAAGGAGAGGAGCATTTGCCCCCTAGGTTAATGCTATCTCCCTATGTTTAAGAAAACAAAGTTGGAAAAATAGACCCCCTAGTAATAGTATTCAAGCAGCTGCCAGATATGACTCTCGCAACACTTTCTTCAACAGATATAATTCTGCAGAGGTAAAAAAAAATCCTTCAAAACAGTAAATTTTTAGCTATTTTTTTTTAATTCTTAATTTTTAGTTAATTCAATTTAATTTTATTTAGAATTAGTTTATTAATGTATTTGTTTTATTTTATTTGATTTTTAGTTAATTCAGTAAATTAGTCCATTTTAATTTTTTGGTTAAATTTTGGTAAATTTTAGTTATTTCCAGGTAGGGTAACTTTGAACTAAATAGAAACCCTGTCGTTGGATTCAAGATCTGTTTTGAGTCATCTTTTTTATTTATGTTTGACAACACAGTGAAGAATATTGTGTTCGGAAACTACGAGAACTATAGTTCAAACCTACCTTTTGCAAGAACTTGAGCAGTGGTGATCCTTGGTAAAAAAAAAAGGCTCCGTCCCTTTAACATTATGACTATGCCTATCTGTAAATTCACAATAATTTCAAATACCTCAGAGGGGATTTTTAAGAACAAGAACTAATAAAAGTTATAGTTTCATTTTTTTACAAGGATATAATACATCATGCTTTGAGAATTTTTCCACACAAATTACAAGTGCCCATTTGTGCCAAATATATATTATTTTCTTAAAGGGGGTGGCAAAAAACCTAGACGGCAAATGCTCCTTCTCCTGTCCTTACCCCCTACCCCAATTGGTACCACTGGATGGGTAAGCAATAATATGTTGTTAGACCATGTTCATCTTCAGGGGCGATGGGTTAGCGACTTGTGTACTTAAAAGCCTAAATTTCATTGGTCAAGATAGCCACTAGAAAGATTATTTTACAGTCTTACTTAGTTACTTAGGTCTTCCCACGCTGGCTGGTGCATAAGGCGACAACAGTGCCTCTCCATGACGATCTCTCTTGTGCTTTTGACCAAAGTTCTTCGAGCGACGATCTCAAAAGCGCAGCATCCTTCTCAAGGCATTTTTCCAGTGTTGTCTTCTGATGCCAGAAGGAACCCAACACCACACATCGTGGGGTAGGTGGTCCTCACCCATCCGCACCATGTGACCCCAATATCGCCATCAGTTAGTCACAGTTCTATCGATCACGAGCGGCTGCTTTGTCTTTTCACGTATAGAGGCGTTGAGCTAGATTATCAATTCTTAATCCAGATTGTCATTGAAAAGCCCACTAAGGGCGATTTGCCACAGTCCTTAATTAAGTGAAACCCGTCACTAGTCCAAAAAACCCTTTTCTACCTTAAAACTTGAAAAATAGTTCCCTAAAAGTGTTCTTTTTTTATGATTTGACCATGAATGGAAATTATGCTTTGCGAGGGATTTTCCACTCTCCGCCATCTGTTGTACAGCTTAGAACACCACTTGTTCGACCACGTGTGTCACTCTCCGCGCCACTTGTAAATACACCCCATGTCACGAGCCACATGGTATACATGATTCTTAAGAGTGGACAACTCTTTGGTTCCTGGTCGTTTCTTTCGATATTTGTTTTTATAATAAAAATCAGACCTTTGAGAAAATTTTCCTTGCGTGACAGGCCCTCATCATTGCCAGCGGTGTCATTTCACGGACAGTAGGGGGTGACTGGGGGGGGATATTTTCAAGATCTAAGAAGGGTAATTTTGTTGTTTCCATTTTCTTTTTTTTTTAATTTAATGAAAATACCTGAATAAAAGTATTCTTTAAATCTAAACAAATCTCTCTCACTCCCTCCCTAATTGGCGTGACTGTCATCGCCTACACTAATCTACTACTATTAGCGCAATGCTTTGATTCAATACTAATGAAAAGGTAATTTCAAGTTTAACTCTAAAGAGAAGTTCCTAACCTTGTAATAATTACTTAACTATAGTTGTTGTTTAATTTTGTTGTTGTTGTTGTTGTTAAACTATAGTTGTTGTTGCATTCTATGTAACCAAAATTGTGCTTTCACTTTTGATGTTACTTAAACGAGAAATGCTAGCTATACCCAGAAATGTTAATGCTGTTACTTTTTCTTATATACAAACTAGATTTGCATTTAGCAGCTCTGGAGGGGGGGAGGGTCACCCCACTTAAGCCCCGTTAATACATTTTTAAGCTAAAAAAAACAAAATTGTGGGAGGTCCTCCAGATTAAAATGGAGGAGGATTTACCATCTATATTCCCTTTATTGGAGCTTAAAATTAGGAATAAGCGTGCAATTTTGACAGTGACGGGGGGGGGAATTCAAATGAAAAATGTTTATCCTTTTTTTCCGGCGTTTTGAAAAATAAAGAAAAAATTTTATTCTTTTTTTCGAGCATTTTGGACAAATAGAGAAAAAAAATTACCCTTTTTTCCTGGCGTTTTGATAAATAGAGAATAATTCTTTCCTTTTTTTCTAGCGTTTTGACAAATAGAAAAAAAATATCCTGTTTTTTCAAGCGTTTTGATAAATAGAGAAACATTCTTTCCTTTTTTTCTAGCGTTTTGACAAAAAAAAATTCTATCCTCTTTTTCAAGCGTTTTGGCAAAAAGAGAAAAAAAGTATGTCCTTTTTTCTAGCGTTTTGACAAATAGAGAAAAATTCTATCCTTTTTTTTCTAGCGTTTTGACAAATAGAGAAAAAATTATATCCTTTTTTTCTAGCGTTTTGAAAAATAGATAAAAAATTCTATCCTTTTTTCTAGCGTTTTAGTTGATGAGCTTAGACAATGGAAAAAGGCTCTTGCTCAAAGATGCGATCAGCTACAAAACTGCATCAAGCTTTTGGTTGATGAACATGATAAAACGAGGCAGATGGTATTGGGTACAAATAAGTAAGTGAGAATCTTAATTCTTTATATAAAAAAGATAATTGCCCATCTTTTTTTCCTGCTTTCACTCTTATATCCCACCTCTTTTGGCTTCTTTTTCTCTTTCCCTGGAAAAAGAGCATTTGAACAAAAAAGGAAATTATAAGTAGAAGGGCTCAACCCCCTTTGACCTCTAAATTATAAAATACAGGAAAGTTGAAAAGTGCTATTTCCAGTTTAATAATTATTTTTACTCACTCTATGGTGGAGATGATGATAGTCCATTATACGCCTCTCATGTCTAGTCACTTCAGAAAGCCATTTCTTTTCATGGTAGCGTCTATTCTTAAATTAAATTTTTGTTAGTCTTCATCAACAATAAGGCCTTGATTGCCGTTGTTAACTTTTCCAAAGAGATAGAGCTGAAAAAAAATGGTTATATTGCAATCATGGTTCTATGTTCAAAAGACGAGATACTGAATGTAAAGAAAATGGCAGAGGCGAAAGACAGAATGACAAAGGTAAAATGAGAGATGCGAGATGACAGAGGCAAAAGGAAAATCATCATAATACAGGCTCTTCAGCTGTACTTTTGCTCTTGCATTTGCACCAGGACACGAGCTCCATCAACTCTTCCGGGTTCTTAGAAGTTGAAAGACTTTTTGCTGTCACGTGGACGTATCTTCAGTAATGAGGGTGATCTCTTCTTAAGTTTCATTTCTTCATTGGGGGGGGGGGCAATGTGACAAGAGTGCCAATAAGCAAATCTTGGGCGGGAAGAATGTGACAAGGGTGCCAATAATTGACCAAATTGACAAATTTACTTAAAAAAAGAATGAAAAAAAAAGAAATGAGGGCACCATAAAAATCTTAGGGGGGCGGTCCCCTGTCCCCCTGCATCGGGCAGTGCAAAGAAAACGACCTGACGAGATGACTTGCAAAATGAGAACGATCCAAAACGATAGTTTTATGTATTTATTGATACAGATTTGTGGTAGTTTTACGCTTGGAAGATTATTTAACTTTAATAACGTGTCTTGTGGAAAAAGTTTTTTAAATTAATATAAGAAGAAACGTGACAGTTCAACATACTAGAGACCAGTTTTAAGGGAGACATTATGAGCATTAACATTTTCTACTATTTTGATTTTGTTAACCATGAAAGTAGAAAGAGTAAATACTGTACTAAAAGAAAATGATATATGTGAGGTTCCCTGGTGTCCTTCTAACGGAGAATTTCACGGCCAATAAAAAGAGATATCGCCACTGTCACGGGCAAAGGTCGTATCTGACATTTTGACGCTTCCGAGATAATTGCCATAAAGGTTGTATAAGCACTGTTGCTATAGAGGCACTAGCTTTCGTATCTTGAAAGCTAGAAGTCTGGTTTCCATGTATGGAACAGCTGTTCGTCACTAAGAACCGAAATCGCATTTTTTTTTTTTTTTCGAATTTGTAATTTGAAACATACAGCATTTTGAATCACTGCAGCCGAACTGTATACTGGCCTCAGTTGTGTTTGCCACATATTCAGCGATGGGTATCATTGTATCATGGGTATCATGGGTAGTTTTCCACTCGTCTCTAAAGTTTTCACCAAATTCGTTGTAGTTGTAGTTGTATTATTTCTGGCTACTTTGATAAAAAGTCCCCATTTTTAGAAACTTATTCCCCTTGTCTAAAAATTTCATTAAATTCATTGAAACGTACTATTATTTTTATTACTTTGATTAGGACCGTATCCAGGATGTTTTTTGGAGGGCTATTTTTTTTTTGGGGGGGGGGGGGAACGAATAAAGTAATGGACATGTCTAAATTTTTCAAATGTTGTTATTATTTTTTATGGCTGTGATAAATATTCTCTTTTCCCCAAGAAATCTATCAAGCTTATTGAAGGTATTCGGTCCCAATACGAATTGTCTTCCTGCGCTAAGTCCTGCTGATTGGTCCCCTTGCAAAAATATTTCTAATTTTTTTTTTAAATTTGTTATTATTTATGATTGCTGTGATAAATAGTCCCTTTTTTTGAGAAACCGATGGAACTTATTGAATGCTTTCGTTCCCAATTCAAATTGTACGATTATTCTCGTAGGAATAATATTATGGACATATCTAAATTCTTTAAAATTTGTTATTATTTTTGATTGATCTGATACATAGTCTCATTTTTCCTAGAAACCTATCGAATTTATTGAAAGCATTCGTTCCCAATTCGAATTGCACGATTAGTCTTCGAACGAATAATGTAATGGACATATCCAGAGCCAATGTGGAAGCGTCTGATATTTTGGGGGAGAAACTTGGATGTAAGAATATACCTTTTCAAGAGGTCTTGACTGTGAGCAACCCTTGTCCAAACACAAATGGAGAACGACTCGCGCTTAATGTGAGCTCTTTTTTTTATTCAACTCTGACGATTTTTGGTATAGAATGCATTAGGTTTTCCAGAAAATTAAGAAATTCGGTCTCTAATTTGAAACTCAAATGAAACTCGTGTTTTTTTTAGAACCCTATTATGGTTGCATTTAAATTGTGATTTTGTGTGAGATATATAGGTATCCTATAAATATATACGTATATTTTGTAAGAATTTTCAAAAGGGTCTTAACTATGAGTAATTCTTGTCCAAACACAAATGGAGAGCGACTCGCGCTTAGTGTGAGTGCTCCTTAAATGTTGGCATTTTCGGTTTCGAATATTATTTTTAGCTTTTACATATCGGCATAGTTTGTATTGGGTTTCTAAAATACTCGAAAAGTTCAACTCGAGTCTTACTTGATCTTTGTTTTCAAGTCCGAGTAAAACTTAGAGATTTTTTTTTTACTGTATTATGGTTAAATATAAAATGTAATTTTATATAAGATGGAATTCGAGGTAAGGTGTAAATCGGTCTATATAAAGTATCCTTTAAATTTGTACGTGTATTGTATAAAAATATGCCTTTTCAAGTGCTTGATTCATGACTTATTTTTGTGCTTGACTCAACTAGTCCTTGTGTATGACAGCAACTAGTCCTTGTGCGAGCACAAATGGAGAACAACTCGCACTTAACGTTAGTGTTTTTTTGCCTTTTATGTATCGGAATAGTGTGTTTTAGGGTTTCTAAAAAATTAACTCGAGTCTTACTCGGTCTCTGTTTTCAAACTCGAGTAAAGCTCGATTATTATTATTTTATTTTATTTAGAACCGTTTTATCGTTACATACAAAATGTAATTTTATATTAGCTATAAATCGATGTAAGTTATACAAATCGATCGATAAGGTATCCTGTAAATATGTACGAGTATTATGTAAAATTGGAGCTGGAGTCCCTCCCCCGGAAAATTCCACCCCGCGGAAAATCGCTCCCACGGAAAGTTTCCCCGGACCCCCCCCCCCCCCCCCCCCGCGGATTCTGCTAATTTTGGGGGAAAATGCTACTCTTTACTTTCATAATAATAGCGTAGACCAGAAATATTCCCAGAAATCAAGACGGATTAAATATCACTTTCTAACTCCATCGCTCCCCCCCCCCGCGCCTTCGTTTAGAAATAATTCAGTATTTGCCTGAAGGCTCAATAAGAGTTAGGATGTTATTGCATAAAAATGCACCCTTTGAGGCATCTACTCCCCTCCAAAGTTTATATGACCACCCTTCCCATAAAAGCCTTATGTCTTAACAATGGGCAACTTGTATAGCTTATAACCCTTGGCCCAGGGGCTGGAAGGAGGGTTGTTGAACCCGGAGGCATGGGTATTTGACATTTTGACTATTTTGAACAAAATGGCTATCTCAAAGTTTTGATCGGATGCGTGTGGGGAAAATGGAGGGGGGGACGCCTAGACCCTATGTAACAATATGCCTAATCAAGACATCTTGACTTTATGTAACAAACATATATGGAGAATGTTTCTCGCTTAATAGGAGTGTGAGTGCTTAATGTGAACTCTTGGTTCGAAATTAAAAAATATCTGGAGCTTTGTTGTGGTGGAACATGCCTCTTTCAAGGAATTGTGTACGGGGGTATGACCGCAAATTTCATACTAACTCGTGTCCAATGTCTAACATAGTGTAATTAACGATATATGGGACATGTATGGTACCAGTGTAGGGTAACTAATATAGGGCAACATCAGGGCTATAGACAGGCTCGAGTATAACGTTACATCGGCATGTTCGTGTAGTTTCTCTTTGTGTGGGGTGGGGTTGGGAGGAGCATTGTTGTGGCCGATCGCGACTCTTTCAAATAGTTTTGTACGAAGTATTTTGCCTGCAAATTTCCTACTAACCCGTGTTCAACGTCGAACGTGTCTGAATTGGTGTAACTAATTATATGTGGCGCACGGTTAGGGCTATAGACTGTCTTGAGTATAATTCTTCATTGACAAGCATGTGTATTTTCTCTTTGTGGGGGGGGGTGGGGAAGGAGGTGAAGTATTGTTGTGGCCGAACATGGCTCTTTCAAGCAATTTTGTACGGAGTATTTTGCCTGCAAATTTCCTACTAACCCGTGTTCAACGTCGAACGTGTCTAAATTGGTGTAACTAATTATATGTGGCGTACGGTTAGGGCTATAGACTGTCTTGAGTATAATTCTTCATTGACAAGCTTGTGTATTTTCTCTTTGTGGGAGGGGGGAAGGAGGGGAAGTATTGTTGTGGCCGATCGCGACTCTGTCAAATAGTTTTGTACGGAGTATTTTGCCTTCAAATTTCCTACTAACCCGTGTTCAACGTCGAACGTGTCTAAATTGGTGTGACTAATTATATGTGGCGGCACGATTAGGGCTATAGACTGTCTTGAGTATAATTCTTCATTGACAAGCTTGTGTATTTTCTCTTTGTGGGAGGGGGGAAGGAGGGGAAGTATTGTTGTGGCCGAACACGGCTCTTTCAAACAATTTTGTACGGAGTATTTTACCTGCAAATTTCCTACTAACCCGTGTTCAACGTCGAACGTGTCTAAATTGGTGTAACTAATTATATGTGGCGTACGGTTAGGGCTATAGACTGTCTTGAGTATAATTCTCCATTGACAAGCTTGTGTATTTTCTCTTTGTGGGAGGGGGGAAGGAGGGGAGGTATTGTTGTGGCCGAACACGGCTCTTTCAAACAATTTTGTACGGAGTGTTTTGGCCGCAAATTTCACACAGACACATGTCTTTGGGGCAAACAACGATCATTGATAACATCTGCATAAGACATTGACTAAGCTGAATATGACAAATCTTTTAAAATTTTGCACCAAGATTTTTCTTTTTAACTCCCTGGTAAACCCACAGCCGTGCAACAATGGTGTTGCATGAACAATCATACAATTATTTAATTCGGCAGTGTTCCAACTGAATATTATATTTTTTTTGTAAGAATATTAATAGACAGGACTTTATTTAACTTTGTCATTAAAAAACATGACTATAATTATTAAAATATACAATTTATTCTTCTGTAAACACTGGAGGAAACGCGATGAAGTCATCTAGAAAGTATGCAAATTCTTTGTTTTATTACATAAATAAAAAAGTTTCTGCCACGAAAAAAAATCCCTGTTAACAAAGAAACTGACTAATGAAATATCATCAGGGTCGTATCCGGGATTTTTCCGGGGGGGGATGTTATCCTCGATACGGTCTTGAATATTAGATCCCAATTTTTTAACTGCCTGGTAGTGTTGGGCGGTATTTGATATCAATGTTGATAATTCGATATATCGGACAAATATCGATATCGAATATCGGAACATACTATCGAAACCGATATTTTTTAGGGGTCTCTAACCTCCTATACTCCCCGCGGAATATCCACCACATGGAAATTCTGCAAATTTTCAGCATACATCTTCGAGATTCTTTGCAGGTTTGAATTCTTTCATCTATAATTGATTTGATTTATCCTTATCTTACATCTTACCCTGGCATCTTTTTCGCAAGAATTCACTTTCGACTCCCGAGTCAGATACGTGTGAATTATTACCAACTGAGAATGAAAAGTTCAATTGATGTTATAATGAAAAGTTCAGATTTTGAATGTTATCAAAGATAAACTAGCTGATCAGATAGGGTGAATTTTCTCAGTCTGAAAAAATCTATGTACTGCTGATGCTATTAAGGTTCACCTTATGAAAATTGCCACTGAGTGGGGGATCAAGGAAAACATTGTTGCTGTAGTAACTGATAATGGAGCAAATATAGTTGGGGCCGTAAAGGATACTGTATCCCAAGTTGTTACAGGATGGACACATGTTTCGTGCTTCGCACACACTCTAAATTTGATTGTTGGGGGGTGCTATTAGTGATACTGCTGAACTGTTACCTCTCGTCCAAAAGGCTAGAAATATTGTCAGCTTTTTCAGACGTAGTGTTGTAGGTACCGGCAAGTTGTGCCAGGTTCAAATCTCTATTGACAATGTTTGCACCAAAAAACTAAAACCTGATGTGACTAGATGGAATTCGCTTCTCACTATGTTGCGTAGTCTACAAGATTTAAAAGAGTCGGTAACAAGCTCGCTTGCGCTTCTCGGTAGAGTGGACCTAATTCAAACGTGATTGCGGTGCTTACACCCTTTGAAGAGGCAGCTATTGAGCTCACTTCTAAAAGCTATCCCCCATCTCGAAAGCCCTGCCTTTGTCTAAGATTAAATAAAAAAACAAGTTTTTTAAACTGAAAGTAAGGAGCGACATTAAAACTTAAAACGAACAGAAATTATTCTGTATATGAAAGAGACTGTCCCCTCCTCAACGCCTCGCTCTTTACGCTAAAGTTTTTTATTGTTTTAAAAAATAAAGTTGTGAGACAGAGTCAAACTTTAGCGTAAAGAGCGAGGCGTTGCGGAGGGGACAGTCTCTTTCATATACAGAATAATTTCTGTTCGTTTTAAGTTTTAATGTCGCTCCTTACTTTCAGTTTAAAAAACTTGTTTTTTTTATTTAATTTTTGAACGTTTTTGAATAAATGCAGGTTTTGATCTTGGCTCACCGTACATGAATAATTAAAACAAAATTTTCATATTAATTTACTTTTATTTAGTTAAATGGCTTTCTCGAAACTTGTTTAATTTTATTTATGAACGTTTTTATTAGTAATAAATATACGAAACTTACGAATTAACTTACGTAACGAACTTCTATATTCATATATTTTTAATACATTTATTAGGGGGTTCGCCCACTAGTCAATACCTTGCTCTTTAAGCGAAACTTCAAATTTTGTTCCAATTCTTTAGAAATGACCGCTTAATCACAAAGGCCGTTAATTAGAATAAATAGCTCTTATGAAAGTACTAAAAAATCTTTGGCTTAAAGAGCGAGGCATTGACTACGGGGTGAACCCAATTATATATGTAATATTTTCTGTTCGTTTAAAGTTTCGATGTTGCTGCTGTTGTAGTTGAAATACTTGTTTTTTTATATTAAATTTATGATCTTTTTTTTAAATAATGCTGGGAAGTCCGGCGTTCCCTTCATATCAATGTCCCTTCCCCCATGAAAACTTCCTTCATGGAAAGATCCTCCCACATAACCCCTGACCCCCCCCCACTACCAGGAAAAATCTCCCCTGAAAACGTCTGTATACTTCCAAATAACCAATACTATGTGTTAACATTGGGTAAAGTTCATAACTTTCAGCCCTCCCCCCGGGAAGTTCGGGGGATTAAGTCATCCTAAAAGAAATACTTATAATATTTTCGAACATGCTGAACAAAATGGCTATCTCAAAATTTTGATCAGGTGACTTTGGGAAAAAAATGAGCGTGGGAGGGGGCCTAGTTGCCCTCCATTTTTTTGGTCACTTAAAAAGGGCACTAGAACTTTCAATTTCCATTCCAATGAGCCCTTCCACGATATTCTAGGACAACTGGTTCGATACGATCACCCCTGGGAAAAAAAAAAAAAAAACAAACAAACAAATAAACACGCACCCGTGATCTTTCTTCTGGCAAAAAATGCAAAATTCCACATTTTTGTAGATGGGAGCTTGAAACCTCTACAGTAGGGTTCTCTGATACGCGGAATATGATGGTGTGATTTTCATTAAGGTTCTATAACTTTTAGGGGGTCTTTCCCCCCTTTTTCGAAAATCAGCCAAATTTTCTCAGGCGCCTAACTTTTGATGGGTAGGATTAAACTTGATGAAACTTATATATTTGAAATCAGCATTAAAATGTGATTCTTTTGATGTATTTATTTGTATCAAAATACCGTTTTCTAGAGTTTCGGTTACCATTGAGCCGGGTCGCTCCTTACTTACAGTTCGTTACCACGAACTGTTTGATTTTGAGACGCCTCCTCGCTCAGGTAGATTTTGGTGGATTCTGAGATGTGGATGATGAGTATGTTTCACCTGACGATCTTCTACAAGTTGAGAGGAAAATTGCAAACGAGATAGATTTGGCCTTGCTGGCTGCTGAATCTCGATCAGAAGACACAAGTAACATCACAGTCCCTGCGATGCAGTCATATCCGAATCAAGCCAGTTTGTGGTGTTTACACGATGAATTCTTTATAGTCAATGCAGGACATGCTTCGACAGCAGCCGAATATATCATGGCTCTGCAAACTTTCAATAGGAAGGAGCCAATAGTTTCAAGAGAAACTTGTCCACTCAAGTGGTGGAAGTCTCGTGCTATGACGTCCCAAAAGCTCCTCTACGAAGTTGCAATGAAATTCATGTCTGTACCCGCTACCAGTGTCCGTTCTGAAAGAGCATTTTCCAAGGCTGGTCAGATAATCACTGAACGGCGGAACCGACTCTCAGGGAAAAACATTGACATGCTGCTGTTTTTGAATAGTTTATTTTTCTCTTTTCCTGAGCGCGAATAATTCCGAATCTGGGTTTTCATTATATTCATTTACGTAATCGAAGTTTATTTTTATTGTTTGATTTTATATTGTATGAGTTTTGAAAAAAAAATTATGCAAAATACTCTTTATTTACCATTTCCGTTACTGAACTTCGGCAAATCCATGAGATAGCAAAAAACTGATCCGAAATATTGATATCGATATATCGAATATCGAAAATAAAAATATCGATATATCGATTAATCAATATATCGTCCAGCACTACTGCCTGGTACAATGAAGGATATCGTAAAAACGGATCATACGATAAATTACACTATCAATAAGTGCTTAACACTTTATCATATTTTACTATTGAATAGCAAGGTTGTCATTGGCCTGAGAAAAATAAAAATCCCTAGACAAATTGTGGGAAAATCACCAAATGGAGGGAAAGTTTCTCTTTATATGTTAAAATTCCGAAAAAACTTTTAGGGGTACGCGTCCGGCCAACAAAAAAAAATAAATAAAACAACCCTTTAACTCTAGGACTGGTAATTTTATTTATATATTTAGCTATAGTTTACTTAGTACGAGCAACTGAGAATAGGTACCTAAAAATTTTTGTGGGTAAAAGGGGGTACAGTGTCTAAATAAGTTTGAGAACCACTGCCTTAAAGGATCACTCAATCTCGTCCATTACAAACTTGCTGTTTGTGTGGCATAACTGTTTAGAATTGATTGGAAGGTCTTGCCAAAACTTGTAGAGCTCAGACATCATTATAAGGTGTGAATTTAGTTTTTTTTTATTAAACGGAGTAGATTTTCTTTTTGAAGTTCAGGAAAGAGCATATCCTAAAAATGTTTTAGCATAACTGCTAGGAAAACGCTTAAAATCAGATCAGAGGAAACATCATTTGATCAACTTGGCATCTGTGGGAGTTTTCTATGTGGCTATCTGATTTGATTGAAAACCTTGCAAAATAAAGAATTCGCTAATTGGTCCTTTGTCTTTGAGACGGTCAGCCAACGTTGAGGTTCGCAAAATGATTTCAAGGTGTCGAATCCTCTTAAATAAAAATACATCTTGAATACGTTAATCCACAAACTTATGATGACCCTATAAATGAATAAAAAAGTTTGAATACTTTTTTCCACGGGTATTCAACTATAGAGAGATAAAACATTCAAGTTAGCTATGAAGATTGGTACTGTTGAATTATGCGGGCACCGCGAAGAAGTCAAGTTTGGGTAATGCTAGTGAAATAAATAGGATGAATATATAATAGTTTAAAAACAAATTTGGGCTATATATTTGAACATTAGAGGGGTGGGTGGGGGGTAAAGCATAGCATATATTAAATACGTAACCTAACCTAATCTAGGTACCTTTCTCCCTCCTAAACCCCAAATATTGAGAAACCACGCTTTCCCATCAATCTATCTAGCAAATCACCCGTTGTCTGCTAATGAAATAGCAGTTTGACGGGTTTCGTGACTGGTTTCTTTGATACAGTATATACCGATGCCCGCATAATGCACCAGTACCCGAAGATTTACCTAAAAGGAAATTTTACAGAAAAGATAAATCATATTTCATTCTCAAAATGAATAAAATCCATAGAATGTGAAAAATATATTGAAAATATATAATGAATGATTTTATCTGGTTTCGCCTTAAATTTGTAGGCACTTTCAGTTACACATTTTAGTTTCAAAAAACTTCTTTCGGTGATAATTCGCCCCGCGGAATGAGCTCCCAGCAAGAGTAAACCCAGAAAGCTGTTTTCAAACTCATTTAAGAGGGGTTTTAACCTTTTCGTATGATATATTGAGTGCATCATTACATCCAACTCAAAACAAACCAAAATTGTACAATATAACGCACATTGATCCCAACAGGAGACAATTTAACACAGAGCTTAATACAGAGAATTCACCGTACAAGGCGACTCAACGCATACAATACAGAACACAGTAGTTTTCTCCCGTGAAGTGTTGATTTCCTTATATTTTATTTTATGAGTTTATCCGGACTCGGCTATCTCAGATTCAGATTTTCAGATTCAGACATGTTTATTAATACAAAAACAACCAGTATGACAACAAGTCGCACTAAAGCAAAAAGATGCTTGAAAAAGCGACCGGTCTACTATCTACTATCTAGCGATCTACTGTCTACTAGGCAATAGTAGCAAATGGCTTAAATGTGTACTTGATTGAAGTCCCATCTGTCTTCGAGGGTCATTTTTTGGCCTCTTCTTTCACCAGACTGTTGATAAAACTTCTGAGTGAACTTGTATCCTTTGCTGACAGAGAATATGCAGCAAGTTGATCAACTAAAAGTTGTCTTTCTACCTCGTAGACGGGGAGGGTGCTCTTTGGAAGATGAGGACTTTCCATGCGTTGGGCGTCTCTCAGCTATGTAAGTTGTTGCGGTTTCATTATGGTGCGTTTTATCTTGAGAATTTGGAGAAGCTTGGTGCTGGGGACTTTATCGTTATAGCTGATACCGGCACTTACCGTATAATTTATATATCTCTTTTGTATCAAATATAGTAGCTAAAGCTAGGCAACAGAAAATAACAATAAATTCATTTTTTGTAAGTTGGATATTGCCATACGTCTAAGGAGCCTTGTATCAGTTTTTTTTTTTTTGGGGGGGGGATAGGGTACAAAAGGATTTTTACAGGGGGGGGGGTACACAAAATACCTAAGAAAACGCATAACAAATTTGTTTGTATTCAATTTTTGTTGCTTTTTTACGAATTGGACAAACATTTCGAGGGGGTTTAAAACCCCATAACGGCTCTAATATTCTATCCAGGAGTTGGAAAGCTCTAGAGGGATGGATTTTAGTACCGTCTTGGAAACTTTCTATCACAGGGACAAAGCGAAAACCCGCCTTTTATGAAAATCTATGTCCCTAAAAAATTTAATTATAATTGTTTTTATATCAATATTTCATTTTAATTGCAACCTCTTTTTCAACTTCATGTTTATTCTTTTTAGATCTGACATCAAAAAATTCCTGAAAAAAATAAATAATAAACAGTCGGGATGAACTAAAAAATGTCCATGTGGAAATTATTTCTTACTGAAACTTAAAAATGGATTGTAAATTAAAAAATTGAATACAAATTAGAGATTGGAAGAATTGTATTGAATTAGAAATCTAGCTTAGAATTAAAAGATAATTTCGTTTTGCCCGAAAATAGGCCCAAAGTTTTTTTTTTCTGCTCAGTCAGGACGATACGTATTAATATATAAAATTAATATATTAATATTCAAATTAATACATATATGGTTGGGGCTCGTAATATTTTTTAGCTACAACCCTTGCCCTGAGGGCTGTGGGGGGGGGGATTGTCATCCTCAAAGACCTAATTTCCAAGACTTTCAACTACTTTGAACAAAATGGCTATCTTAAAATTTTGATTGGATGTGTTTGGGGAAAAGGTGGGCGTGAGAGGGGGGTTAGTTGCCCTCCAATCACTTTTGACTATTAAAAAGGGCACTAGCCCTTTAAATTTCCAATCGAATGAGCCTTTTTTGAAGTTTCTACGACAACGCTTTCTATAAAAAAAAAGCCTTATATGCCCCCAGGGCATAACTTACAACCCTTGCCCTGAGGGCTGTGGGGGAGTTTCCTCCTCAAAAACATAATATCTATCCAGAAATCAACTACGCTGAACAAAATGACTGTATCAAAATTTTTATATGATGTGTTTCAGAAAATGGTGGTTGTGGAAGGGGTGTTAGTTGCCTTCCATTCACTTTCGACTATTAAAAAGGGCACAAGCCACCCCGATTTCCAATTGAATGAGCTCTTTTCGAAGTTTCTACGACAACTTCTTACGAAATGCCCTGCTCTAAAGAAAAAAAATAATACATTGTGCCAACATCGTTCTAATATGCCCCCAGGGCATAGCTTAAAACCCTTGCCCTGAGGGTTGTGGAGGAGTGACCTCCTCAAAAACATATTTTCTATCTGGAAATCAACTACACTGAACAAGATGGCTATGTCAAAATTTTGATTGGATATGTTTCGGGAAACTGTGGGTGTGGAAGGGGTGTTAGTTGTCTTCCATTCACTTTCGACTATTAAAAAGGGCACAAGTCACTCCAGTTTCCAATTGAATGAGCCCTTCTCGAAGTTTCTACGACAACTTCTTCGATACGAAGTGCCCTGGTCTAAAGGAAAAAAATAATACATTGTGCCAACATCGTTCTTATATGCCCCCAGGGCATAGCTTTAAACCCTTGCCCTGAGGGTTGTGGGGGAGTGACGTCCTCAAAAAACATTTTCTATCTGGAAATCAACTACGCTGAACAAAATAGCCATCTCAAAATTTTGATTGAATGTGTTTAGGGGAATGATGGACGTGTGGGGGGGGGCTAGTTGCCCTGCAATCACTTTCGACTATTAAAAAGGGCACTAGCCACTCTAATTTCTAATCGAATGAGCTCTTTTCGAAGTTTCTACGACAACTCCTTCGATACGAAGTGCCCTGGTCTAAAACCAAGAAAAACAAAATAATACATGGTGCCAACATCGTTCTCTACTTAGGCAGTGCTATTGCGCTGCCTATGATGTTGGATTAAGAGATATGCATTTATAGGAGAATTGTGGCTTGTCCGTCGTCTACTTGATTCGCTGGCTGGTATTGTCTGCATAATCCTGATCGCTAATGGAAAAAATCAGGAGTGACTTTGAGACCATTAGCAGAGTGCAAAGCATGCTTCATTGCGCAGTCAATAATGAAATTTAACAGTATGGGGGGGGGGGCACATCTCTGTCTCCCCTCAAAACCGATTTTGAAGAGGTTGGTCTCCTCTAACTAGTACTCAGGCACGAACTTGATGATAGTATCCAAGGATAAGGCCCATCGGCTTCCCCATCTGGAACACCATCTTCCCTGATCGCAACACATGATCTCAAGTGATTGAGTCGGGAGCAATTATAGAATTAATTTGTTTCTTGTGATGCTGCAGTTGTCAAATCATAAAGAGACGGTCTATACAGGCCATTCTAGGTCGAAATACTGCCTAACAAAGGATAAATCTGACTAGATCCTGGTGTCGCGCCGTCGCTTGCATCGAACGCCGCTGACAAAAGGTCCGGTCTGACTTTGAGAAGAGGTCGCCGCCGCTGACAAGAGGTCTGACTTTGAATCAATTTGAGCCAATTCTTTATTGCATCAACCGCAATTTTGGAGCTTTTCTTTTGTTTTGTTGTTAAGAATTTCGATTTTCCTACTTAGAAATCAAGCGCGGTTTTCAAAATTAAACAAACAATTGCGCATACAAATAGTTTGCAAGAATTCCTTGGGCTTCCTGGGTGAGTTTTTATTCAAAACTAGCTCTTGTAGCGCATCCATTGAATAGACAATTATCTTTCCAATAGACACCAGACTAAATTACAGGTAGGAACTTGAGGTTTAAGGACCTCTCTATTTCAAGACACCTTGGTATAGCAAAGAATCAATATTTTTTTAGTTCACATTCCTGTTTACTATCTTACCAAAGAGAAGTGTCTGAGGTCTCATCAATAATCGCTGTCTGACCCTTTTCAGTTTCATTTTCACCCTCAGTGCTATCTTCTCACCAAATCTCTTCACAGTCTTCTTCTTTGTTTTGCTTGCCTTTGTTTCTTCATTCTTTCTTTTCCACCTCTTCTCTGCTTTCCTTGTAGCAAAGGCAGCTTCAATCTTGGCCTTCACTGAAATATCAGTGACACTTTTGTTCTCACCTTCTTTCTTTCTTGAAGTGTTT